>BJKM01000276.1:0-733047 GCA_015082035.1 Chaenogobius annularis | reverse complement strand
TCTTTAAACCTTGCATCACACTGCAAACCTTTTCTGACCTGATAAGACACAGGAGACGCGATGTTTAGGAGGGGACAATTACCTGGCACACCTGGAGCAGATGTTGAGCGTGACTTTGGCCTGGGGTTCGGCCTGATACGAGCCGCGTCCCTGACTGAACTTGCTCCCGGTCAGAGCCAGCACGGTGACGCCCTCCATGCGCAGGTCGTCCAGGTCCTCTGGGTGGGGGAGGGTCCCGGAAAACACACATAGAAACATAGGAAGGGTGTCATTAATCATTGCTTGTCAGCAGGACGCTTGGTGTTGAAAGACTCGTTAGAGGCAGTGAAGCAGACAGCAGCACAGAGTTCTCAAGCATCCTCCCAAAGAGACAGATGACATCACAGGAGTCATTCATAACAGGATTATAATAGTTAATCAAGAGGGTTAATGTTAATAGGCAGATTAGGGATGCTTGGCCTGATTCATTTACAGCTGCAGAACTCAACTTTTCTCTTCTAAATTAGTCAGTTTAAAGCAGAACAAAGATGAGACAGTTTAGAATTAAAATTTAAAAAAATAATCGTGACTATTTTAGACGCTTTTAAAAATGTTCATCGTTCATATATATATATATAAATCTAAATGTAAAGTACTTTTGTTTTGCCTGCTTTTGTCACGTTTACATTATTTTGGTAATCAGAAAGTTTGATTATGTAAAGCTTGACAAACTTGAGGAATAGTAACGTGTTAAATCATGCTGTTTTTTCCCCACAATAATGGTCACACAATAATGTGATATTGTGATGTCTGTACTGCTGTTTGCGTATAATGTGTATAACATTTTATTTATTTGCAAAACCAGAAGAAAGAACCGTGCATGTTGTGCTTGGAATGAGGGCTGATTTACTATGCGTTGGTAATTAACCCTGCTTAGTTTTCCGGTCCAAAAAAGCTGTACTAAAGGGCTTACGAGAAGTTAGATAGAGTTAATTACGTTCTTCATCCTATTCTTGTTGAAACAGAAATAATAGCCGACCCAAAACATGTCCAATTAGTAAAATCCTCCAACTAATACGGTCCTGACCAAGCCTAGCTCAACATCTGCAAGAACTGTGGTCAAACGCAGAGGGCAAATTTCTCTATGGGAACAATAAAGTATAACCCTAACCTTAACCTTAGCCCATCCGCTCTCACCTCACAGCATAAAGGTTCTGGGTTCCATTCCCGGATCAGGTCTGGTCTCTCTATGTGGCGTTTTGAATGCTCATCCCATTCCCCTGCCATCAAAAATGAACAATTGGGGTGCCTGAATATTCTCTGCTAAAAACATTTGAAATCTCAGTGTGACTTTTGAAACTTAAAAAGGGTTAAATAAAAAAATGTCCAACTTCCTACAAAGAGGATCGTGTTGCTGACAGTCCATCATCATCTTGGCGAAGCAACAGGAAGGGTACGCTAATGAGAACAGAGGCTAAAGGGACAGAACAATGGCAGAAAATGAGCGGCAGCGCTTTAGATGAAGTGCTGGAAAGTTTGGGTTTCGTCTGATCTCGGCCTGTGAGCTGGAGCAGTCTCAGAGCACCCATCCACCCACACGCAGATCCGCTAAAGAAGAACATATGTAAGAGACACGCCAGTATTGTTCATCCTAACCCTGTGCACTCTGTTTGTCTGTAGCACTTACTTAGAAACACAATGCTCGTATACAGGTGCAAAGGGGAAGAGTACAAACATGTTATCTGAAACAATAGACAGCATTCAAAACACTTTACTTTGAAGTTTGACTGTAGCACAGTAGGAAAAGGAAGTAATTTCAGAGGGTCCCAGGGTCAAATATTGGTTGATCCTTTCTGTGTTCTGTGCAGTCTCAGTTTTTCTTTGGGTATAATGATTCTCCTTTAATCTAAGATAAAATATGCATGGACTAATCCTCAAACTAAGGTACTCCAGACCAACATTTTGGCCCACGATGTAAAGTTTTGCTGCAGATGGGTCGTCTCCAAACTATAAACCGTCATCCCCATGGATCATGACAAGATGGCCTGAGTTTGAGGACGGGTACAATAGATTATATATTCAGAGAAAAGATTTCCAAAACAGAACAATGAAGCCTACCTTACACCTACTTTTGACTTTAGCATTAATGACTAAGTTAGAGATAGTATATTGCTAAATGGACACATTGTAAGTGTTCATTTGAATGTAAAAACCATCATAAAATAGAGTGAGTTAACTCAATAACAACTTTGCATACAGAAAAGTACAAAGAAACTGCCAAAAAGAGGAGTAAATAGATCAGTTACTCAAAAAACTCCAGCTAACTCAATCTGTGTCTTCACCTTTCTGCTTTAGTCCATGTAAATGTTAATCAAATCACCAAATTGTTGATAATAATAAAAAGCTGACAACATTGGCCAAAACGTAGCCTGGAATCCAGACTGGTTTTCTCTATATATCCTTTACAGAAGATCACTCAGTCTGGACACCACCTCCTCCGTGGTCAGACAGAGCTGGTTTGTTTATTCAAGTGACACATGGGAAACATAGAAGCACATTGGCAATCTTTCATTTAGAACAAAATCATACTTCTCTCTCCTCTGAACAGTGTTTCGGGCTTCATCCACAGTTTTGGCAGAAATCCGAGAGGTTGTTCAGTCCAATAAGGTATTTTTTCCCTTTCTTTTATCCTTGTAAGCAGCCATGTTGTTTTGTTATGGACAAACCAGGTGTGATTGGCGAAATGTCAATCATCAGTCAATCTGAACTCGGTGAGATACAATCGCTGCCCAGACAACATGTCTTTGTAATATTGGTGGAGAAGAATGTACTGTTGGCTAGCCAGGCAATGTAAAAATTTTGGAAAATTAATTCTTTTTCACCCTAATGAACCGCTGAGGAGTAATTGCACCCTGAGGCGATGCATTCTGACATGTCCCTGGCTCCTGCTGCTGTGCCTGAAGTATATGTGACGGCCTGTGTGCGTACATCTGTAATCCAACACTAACTCTGATACTTTCACTTTGAGCTCATGTTTCTGCGTCTCTCGTTCAGGAGAAAAAAAAGACGCCTCACACCTTGAAAGGAGAGAATTCATGACTAATCACCAGGATTATCTTCACTGTCAAAGACCAATGAGAGGTGTGTGCGGGCATCAGACAGACAGAGGGCACTGGGCCAAGACGCCTTGCCTCTGTCTCCAGGAGAGATACTGGATACGGGAGACATTCTGACAACCAATTACTTTCAACTTGTAATTGAACTAGTCTGCATACTATGTATTATAGTCCTTTCTACATAATAATAGTAACAGTAAAACTCATTTAGAATTAATACTTTTGTTGTCAACTACTTAGGTATTTTTTGTCCCTGTGGCTATATTAGTATATTAGTTGTAGTGATTGTTGGAGAAGCTTAAAATATAGTGGCCATAGTATTAATTGTAGAAGCAGAAATTCTCACTGTATTTAGTGTGTTTGATATATACTTAGGCACAGAGCACTGTTATATGGGCAATAACTAACATATTGGCAACATTTTCCCAAAAAGAAGCAAATAGTTGTATCATAATTGTCTGCCTATATTGTGGTAAAAAGTGGGCAAAACTCCTGGTTCTGATTTGTATGGTTTTAGCTGCAGCTGGTGTTTTCAAAAGGGCGAGATAGATTCCAGTACTAGCCTTAAGCAGCCAATATTAAATGTCTCATTCATCACAGCGTGTTTGGGACAGGGGAGGGGACACTCAGAGCCACCGGCGTTTCAGTCTATTTACTGGCCGTGGGAACCTAGTCTGCACTTTAGGCCTTCACCTTGTCCTCCTTTCTGCAGACGGACTCATTCAGCGTGCCAGATTTTCTTTGGCTCGTAAAAAAAGATGCAAATCATTACGTGACTCTAAAGAAATATGAAATGGTGACACTGCATCTTTTCAGTTAAGAAATGAATAGCAGCGATGGCCCCAGACCCTGACGGAGAGAATGACCTCAGTGTACGCAGCTGCCTGATACCTTAGCTCCTTCTTTGTCTCCCCGTCCCCTCCACTTGTCCCCTTCTGGGTCAACATAAAGTCATACAATACACAAGGGCAAGGCTAATTCACAGGACAAAGAGTGCGGGCTGACATTTCCACAGAGAAGTGGATTAGACAGTGACACGGTAAAATGCAACACAATTTGAAACTTGTAAGATGCCTAAGGGAGCCATGGTGACCTGAATAGGAGTAAGCAAAAAGTTTCCACAGTGAAATTGCTGTGCTGGGGTACAAAATGTTACGTCGAAAATCGAACAAACAAAAAATGTATAGGTCAAGTGAAGACAGTGAGTTACTGGTCAAAAGTGTTCATAGGTATACCTGGTAATACACGTTTAATTGAATGGCAAAAACCGTTGCTACTACTAGAGTTGTCAAAAACTGCTACTAATCGATACTAAAAACTAGATTTTCATTTGAACGGATGTCAAATAGGGGTGGGCGATATTGACTAAAATGAAAATACACGTAGATATTTGGTCTGCTTACGATATTCAGATGATATTATGTCCATTACAGTGTGCAAACATGTGGCTGTTGAGGTTCAAGACTGACAAAACACAGTGAACAGTAGAAGAAAATAAAATAAAAATCATCTTCTATTTCTTACTTAGTTTCTTTACTTTTATTGGTTAATCTGTTTTTTAGCAGCCTTCTTAAATAGTTTTCATTCAAGACAATGTCCACGATATCAAAAGTTTGCTAAACTCCAATACAACAATTGCAACACTTTTTGATATATCTTTTCGAATGGTCTTGAGCAATATTTAAAAAAAAAAAAAACACGTATAGGAATAGAATGATAGATGAGTTTAATGCCATACTGGGGAACATTTCAGGCAAAGCAATATCGTAACATAGTGCACTTTTAAGTAAAAGTACCTCCGCATTTAGACTTTTTTTATTGATGAATGAACCTGGCTGCATTTGCTTCAGCCTCATCTGTGGAAAAGATCATCACAATAGACCAGTCTTCCACACAATAATACCACCACGACCACCACGGTTTCTCCCACGAGGGCAAACACAACCCCACGTCTGCCTTTTGGACGTGCATCTAGACACAACAAACTGCCCTGCTACGGTCGCTCTGTCATCCCATCACTTCTGCTCCTTCAGTTCCGGGCCAGCCATGCATGCTCCTCTCCGTCTGATAAATCCAATATACAGTGAACTTGTGGGGGGCAGGACGGAAAGTATTCAAGCAATGCAATTTCAACAAAGAGCAAAGGAATTCTGCAATCGCTCAAAAGGCAGAGAACAGAAGAAGTGCACACAGAAGTGTTTTGGTGCCACTCTTTCCAAGTTTCCATGTAATTTAGTGTTGTTTAGATAGCGACGGACTGACTGGCTCTGCACTTCTCATCACAGAGCCCAAAAGCACAGACATAATTAGTGCATGGTATTCTTAGGCTTAATACACACCTTCTGGATGATGGCTTGACAGACGAGGCACGAGGATCCACACGTGTATTATTTCAGTCAGTATCAATCAGTAGCATATCTTTGTACATGTTGTTTTATGTGGGATATGATAGTAACAACCCGACAGTTGTATTCTATCGGACTAATCATTCAACAATTAACAGATTCAACTATATTTATTGGTGCTCAGAACTGCGTATTGTGTCTTTTCTTTGCTCTACGAGGACATTTTTTTGGTAAAGTGCAAAGATTTAAGGTGTAGATAGTTGATTAAGAAACTTCTATGACTTATGATAGAAAATTATCAAACTACAATAGTGTTTCCCCACAACTAGAACGTTTCCACACGACTGTCTCCACGGGGAAATGTGTCCGTTGTATTTTGTTTTGAAACCTGTTTGGAGCAGAAGCAGTGGCACTGAACTAGGTTTGGTCAGGATTAACTAGCTGGAGGTCAGAGTTGTCAAGTCTGCTTCTTTTTTTTTTTTTCACCAACTTTGGACTTCTATTTTTGGACAGTCGCTTGCAAATTTTGAGAGTCACAGGTTATGGTTTCTTGGGCTTGCTCCTGAGAGGCTCTTTTTTCAATACAATGTTTTAAAGTAATTATTAATGTAAAATATACTGTTAAAAACCTCATGCATCTCATTAGCGCTCATTCAGAGGCAACACACAACGTTTAACTGGGTCGCTTATTTTGGTCTTTTTTTCAAAGAATTTGTCACTAATTGCTCTCTTAACCCTCTTTTAACTAGTCTATATTTTAAGGAGTTATTAATATTGTGTCTACATTTACAATAAAGAATTCATTGCATTCATTTGAGGACAACTGAAAAAAGCCACAGTTATAAAAAGAATTTGGATACAATCTTCTTCTGTCCTTAGTTCACACTCGCGCTCTAACTGTCATCCCAGGGACCCTTTCTCCTCCGAATTACATTGAGCTCTGATTTATTGAGCCTCATCTCACTGATCTATAACGTATTTTCCACCCCTCGAGCAGTGACGGCATCTGACCGCAACACAGTGGGTTTTAATTAATAGTCTGTAAATGGGAGATGCCCGCCACTCCGCCACATGTGCACATAATAGATAAAATGGCATACCAGGTCAGCACACAGAGCCAAGGACCCCACACTACACTCGCACATACAAACTAACACATGCCTTTCATTACGTTCACACAGCCTCTTGTTGGTGGCTAGTCGTCACACATTTGTTTGGCTTAGTAACAAAAACAATATTCAGACTTACATTTCATAACGGGGTCTGGGGGAACATATGACAGACAGAACATCGCACGCCTGAGGTCTTATCAGTGCAAACGTTTGTTACAGAGTCTTTTCCAAACCACACATTTTATAGGGCTTACGTTGTCACTATCTGGAGTGATCTACAGCTATGTTACAGAGAGGAGGATCATGCAGGAATCAGGGAAAGTAAACCCAGTGACCTCGAGTGTCAGCGGATTTAATAATCAATGTCAAATTTAGAAGCTGGATTTCTATTAAAGCAAGGCAATACAAAGTTCAACCCAGCTCAGCTATAAATGTGAAGGCTGACGTAATATAGAGTTCAGAATTCACTATAAATAGAAAAAAAAAACGACAAGTATAGCAACAGCTTTTGAATAAGAGAGACTTACAATTTCTTGAACTAAAGTACGACACTCAATACTGATTTTGATACTTGTAATAAATGCAATATTGAATATGTTAATGATACAAAACACTATATTCTTAATACAACAGAATTACAACAGATAGGTTTTTTTTAAACTGAAAAAAAAAATCACATAAATGTACAGTATTAAAAAAACTTTTAAAAATTTCAGTGTTAATAATGCAAATAAATATATTATCTACTTTCAAAAGAAGTTAGATTAGTAGTATTGATTATCATTGACCCGTTTTTTTTATTATTTTTTTTTACAACAAATGGGATCCCAGGTTCATTTGTGATTGAATTTCTGTCGTTTAAAACATTAGGAGTGCATGTTGCAGCTATTAACATTAAGTGAAAGTACTTACTACTATAAAACCACAACAATAACCATCACTATTACTTTTTGCCTGCTACTGCTGCTATCCTTATTTACACTAACTACTTCTGTAAACTTAAATATGGATATTAGATTTACTCCTGTCCCATCAGGCTCACTTTTGTGCTCAATGATACGTGGAGTCGCTGCTTGTTTGATAAACACATGGATACAGCAGTCAGCAGTGATACAGCCCATAAACACACAGAGAGACCTTTAGTGAGGCTCGAAATGCTCCATCAGACACTGAGCCTGCAATTAACTTGTTGTTTGGTCTCCTAAATCGTAATGAGGGAGACGAGAGCACGAGCACATAGCATTTAAGCTGAGCATTTTTCCTGTCCAAGCTCTGGGTCACACCACAATGTGTCCATTCATACATTATCTGTAGTTGGAAAAGAGTGATGTCATTCTCGTAATCCAATCCGCTATTCTTTGCATCTAACTTCTGCAGCCATAACAGTACACAGAGTTTTTCTCAGCACTAGACAAGTGAGCTAGTACAGCCAGGTCATGGGGTTTTATGTGACTGGGGCCATGACTATACTGTATACTGCCCTGTTAAACCTAGACATTATGATGTACATACACTCGTTTTTACATTAGTTTATTAATTATTGTAAAATGTGTGTGGCTCTTATTACTTCAGTGGTCCCAAAGTGAATTCTACTTTAACTAGATCACCTCTAAAGTTATACATTTCCACATTATTGCTATGGTTAAAATATAATGTCAAAGCATGTAGTGTTAAACCATGTAAAATAACAATTTGCTAATGTTGTACTAAGTATGAACAGGCTTTGTTGTCCTTTTAAAGAGGCGCTGATGTAAAAAAGTTAGTTGTAAATATTGCATTATTCCCTCTGTATTTACTGTTTGGGGGGACAATATAGCGTGAGCATCCTCTTGCATTTGTCTGTGTAATGAAAGCTCACAGATTCATGGGACGATTACAGCAAATGCTCAGTAGTAATTCCTTCCAGTAAAAGCAAAATAATATCGACGCAATTTGCCCCTCAATTAAAATATCCATCTACACCTGAACAAGTTTACAGACATCAAATTAGGCACTCTCCGACTTTTACTACAGACATTCTTTTTACACAAAGATCTGAGCTGCTTTCATGGTACAACGATAAGTGAGAGATTTAGTGCCTAGTGTGGTAGATACACACTTTCACAGTATATTCTGTCGTTGGACCGTGGTAAAATGGCGCTGTTGTTGCTGGTTTGTGATGTATCCAAGACGACTTCTGCTAATGGTTTGTTTGACAGAGGCAGACAGACAGTGGGGCAATAGGGGAAGCAGAAGTGTCAGATCTGCACCACTGTGTTCTCATTAAAGTCGGAACACTTTCTTCTAATCAAGATGGGACTGACAATCTTGCCTTCCTGAGTTTGAAGCATTGAGAGACATAAGAGACAGCGTAAGGCTGTGCAATTATTGAAATTTTAATCAAATCTGTACCAAAACCTTTCAGGTTGTCAACGATTTGCAAATTGAGAGATCGTCAGCCAATCCGCCGTCAGGAAAAGCATGTGGTCTGGAGCAGAGTTTTTAATAGGGAAATCTATACATACAAGGGAAAATCATCTTGTCATTTGCCATATCGCCCTAACACTGACACAGCCACAACAACCATGCCATATGCTATATAAAGAACATGCAATTATTAAACAGATAGTATTTTATTTGATCACAACATTTAGGTTCCTTATCATCTATTTAAATACAATAAAATAAGTAAAATAAAATAAATTAAAACTAATTAACTCACTTGTAACGTGGGGTTTTAGGTGCAGATCAGGCCAATGAAGCTTTAATAGATGATAGAATGAAATATGGCAAGGTCTGAGCACAGGATTTAAGTAATTTATGATACAACCGGCAGTTAGCGTTGTGTTGGCAATATTCTCATGCACAATGCCCATTCATTTTAAACAAATTAGAGAATAGTAAACTGAACACTTCCATTCTGGCGGGAATATTAAGAGACAAGAGTGTGAAACTGGCTGACCCTTCTCCTAAGATCCCCATAAAAATGCTGATTCTGGCCACACACTCGACTTCAGAAGAAAACTGCGGTCTCACCACCCAGAGACAGCACTTCAATATTTTCCATGGAATAAACACAAGTGAGTCATGTTCGAGCGGTAAATATTAAATCCTCAGATGAAAACAACTTGGAAAAGCACAGTGCAGGAATCAAAAAGCACCTAAGATGATTTTATATGTGTTTTTCAAGAACAATCCAACCAAAACAAATCATACTTAATCCATCTATTAGATCCTTGCAATTGCACTGTGTCCACACAATCACTGGCTGGGGGCACTATGTGAATCAGTGCATTTGGAACTTATCGAGAATAATTGTTCATAAAGACAAACTGTAATCCTTCTTAACAGCTGGGACTGCTCAGCATCTGTATTGTGTTCTTTCTTCAAAAACTGCTCCTGTCCTGCCTCCCAGTGGAAAGATTAATGTAACAAAACATACAGTAACAACAAGATCACTGGTCCTATTTTGACGTTGTAATACATGACATGGACCGCTAGAGGGCAGCACGGCCAAACGTATGCAACGGGAAGCTTGTGCCCAGGACCACAAAAGGAAGTGCAGTGTGCGAAAAGTAGATGCTCACATTCAAATCAATGGACTGTATCAGCCATAGTGTGTTTCGATTGGAGATTACAAATACAGTAGCGACATTTTTTATCCCTAACATCATGGTCACTGCCTGCAGAGAAATGTAGGTCAATTTATACAACTCAATCAATCAATCAATCAATCAATCAATCAATCAATCAATGGCAGCATTATTGTATATATATATAAGCCTTATATTATCAGCCAACATCGATATAAAAAGGTCTGGATGAAACTGATGGTCTTTCATAGCCAGGCAGCAGTGCAACGATTGACTGTCACGCAACTGAACATCGAATCACTTTAACTGGAGATTGTATTAGAGATGGAGAGAAGGGGAACAAAACCATAGAGCAGCATGTGGGTTAGGAGAGACACGGAGCCGAAATGTCTCCATAAAAAGTTATTTAACATCTGCACCAAAGCAAACCTGTGAGTGACTTGCATTTCAATAGCCCCAACTATAAGAGCAGGTGAAGGTCACAGCAGAGATGAAATGTGAGCGAGAAACAAGGCAGAAACGTTGAAATGAGTAGCTCAGGCGACAAATTCAATTTAGCAAGAGGTATTATGCTCAGCCGCCGCTTTGTTTGGGTGACAGGCCCTCACCGCCTGCACTGAAAACTGGCCCAAACTGAATGTCGCCACAGATTCAAAAGCAGGTGTGGGATCAATATCAATCACACAGTTCACCTCACATCCAAATACAAACTGTAAAACACTATGGCGACGTTTGTGAACCAGAGTTTGGCTTTACCTAGAAGTTCCATAGCATCATCCTCATCCTCCATGTCCTCCTCCATGATCGAGGGGGCGGGGCTGTGGACCGAGTCGAAGGAGTCCTGGGACAACATGGAGGCCAACAGTTTCTTGTGATGCTGCTGCTGCTCCTTCTGTCCTTTGCTCTTTCCCTCCATAATCAGGCTAAGAGATGGCAAAGGAGGGAGACACAAAATGCAATTATAACCCAGGCCGTATTTAAGCCCTGTAATTATTGGAATAAACATTTTGCATTTAATTCTATGCTTCATTTCTGAGTCTATAATCTCACAATGCACACTGAAGAGACACACACCAAGATCTCAATACGCAGAACTTAAAAAATAAAAACAGATCCACCACAGCTATGTCTCTTTCTACATTCAGAATTTTCTTTAAAGGGCTTATCAAAAATAATTGAAGCATATGGTTTATTTTGCAAGAATTAAGAGAGAGCTTTGTGATTATCTGGTGTACAAAACAATAATCAACATGAAATCTATATTATTATAATTATTATAATCTAATTCAGTCTTTTACTCATGCGCTTAAAGTACATTTGAGAAGAATTCTCAGTGCTCCAACTCCCTATAAGTGAATTTCTCCTTAAAATCCAGCCATACTTTAGCCTAATGAGATTAACAGAGTGCTCAATTTACCATTTTATAACCAATCCATTCTAATTAGTTATACTGCCACAAGCATGCATGCAAAAGAGCAAGACGACTTGGCTAACATGACAGGATAAAGACGTGTGAAGATCGCAACTGGCAAAGAGTGAGCCATAAAAAATAAAGCAGGAATTATTTCACAGTTCACTATATTATGCCATTATATTGTCAGTGACAGGCCATTTTCGAAATAACAAGCACAAAATTCCTTTGGCCTAGAGCGTCTGGAAATGAGGTTAGCTTTAATTCAGAAGTGAAATGGTATCATGGCAGGCGTGTTTCATCGTGCCTTTGAAACAGGATTATCTGACTGGTTCGCACGGGCACTCCTCCGGCACTTCGCCTTCCTCCCTCTGCGTTTCTAAAGAGCCGGGAATGGCTTTGTTGAAGTTTTGTGAACTCTCACACTCAGACATTTGCAGACCTGCCAGAGGGACTGCCATCGCTGCTCCAGCACAGATCTGTTTTGGTCCGTGGGATGGGAGCGTGCAGCATCTCAGCAGCCAGCGGGTCGGGGTCCACCTCAGCACGGCCCATCCACTCCCCAACCACACGGGGGCGCAATAAGGAGTTGTAGCCTCCCAAATTCTACAAAATAAACACATAACAAATCCACAATTCAAAGGTTAGAAAATAATATGTTTCATGAAATATATACTCAAATTTGAAATCCATGTTATAATAAATAATTCATTCAGGTTTTGTACTGACTCCAAGAATACAAGGGTTTTGGCTCTATAATATTCAATCTAAGGATTTGAGGAGTGTAATAATTGTTTGTTTGTTTTTTAAGGATTTTTGGGCCCATAGGCTCTACCAGATAGGCAGTTCCAGCGTAAATTGGGGATGAGAGAGAGGAGGACTTGCAGCAAATTGTCGGAGCCAGGCTTCAAATCCACGATGCTGCAGCCGGCTGCACAGAGCCTGGCATACGCGGTGCTGCCTTAACCACTCGGCCACCAGGCAACACAATAATAATCTATATTTTCACAATTCAAATAAACATACTACAGGCTTTGTGCTTTTACCTTAGAATGTAATGATGAAATGAGGCGCCTGATGTCCTACGGCATGAGATTATATCTAGACTTGTGTCATTTTCTATTGTCTGAATATTATGAGACAAGATAGTATTGTCTTCTCCACTGTCCTTCCACAATGTGAGACAACCTCTGGGCCATAAGCCAAGTGTGATGAGGAGCGCTGCTGCAGATGAGAGCAGAGCATTTCTGTGAAAACATATGGTGTGTGTCACGTACAGGCCAATCATGTCCAAATGGCAGAGTGCATCTTGAGTCTGGGCAGCAGCAGACCTATTGTACAAAGCGGAGAATTGGGTCGATGTGAGGACAACTATGCGTATTAAGCAGCAGGGGAGACGTGGAGGGCATCTAGTGTTTGCAGAAATATTGTGAAGAATTACTCTGAGTTTGTCCGTAAACTCTGGGGTTTATCTGAAGACTCGGTTCAAGAAATAAAGATAGCTATGATTTGATTGTATATTATAATTGCCGATAAAAAGAGGCATTTCACCTGGTCAAGCTCATCAGATATGGCAATACCTGTTGAAAGAAAAAAATATATAGTTTGAATGTATAGCATATAAATAAAATGATCAACAGCAGCAAAAGCAGAAATATTTTGGAAATGCTCAATGGTTTCAACAACCACATGATTATGACATGCACATGTAACCTTTATTAGGATTATTATCTAAAAATGTATTTCATGTAAGATCCTACTGCGTGAGAGGCTCTCCAGGGCCTTGCCCAGTTTCCGGCTCTCCTGCAGGATGTGGCTGAGCTCGTCAAAGTCACGGCTCTCTCTCCAGTCCCAAGCTGGACATTCGATCGATCGCGGCACTAAGTATGACAAACACAAACACACATGAACACACGCTAACAACAGCATGGTTTGATGAGTAGACATCACAGCTTGCTTTTGTCTGGAGAAGCTTTGGGAATCACGGGAGGATCAAGTGAAATTCAAATCTGTGTGAAATGTCAACATACCCCACTGTCCAAGCTTAGAGCAGAGGGGCTAAAATCCAAGGATAGCAAGTGCCATTCTGTTTGATGAACATTCAAATACCTAAGGGGAGATCAGGAGATGACCCACATACTGCCCTGGCTGCTGCTATATGATGGTTAATTAATAAACTCTTGTTTTATTTATTTCAAGAACGAGCTCAGTTTATATAGAGCAGGGCAATTGACAGCCCCACTAGCCCCCTCACTATGTGAGAGAAATACTTTATTTCCATTAGCCTTTCTCATTGCAGACTCACAGTAATAAATACTATGTTATTATTGGCCTATTGATTTTTTTGTTGTATGTGTGTGTGTGTGTGTGTGTGTGTGTGTGTGTGTGTGTATATATATATATATATATATATATATAGTAACATCTGCATATATATATATATGTTGGGACCTCCAGGAATATCTTTTCCAAACTACATATTGCCACATTTTTCTTTAGCTACCGCGTATATATCAGTGGGGACACTATACAACACTACAGTTAAATACAGTTATTAGATACTGTATCCTCTGGAGTTGCCTCAGGGAATCAAACATTTTACCTTCAAGCTGAAAAAGTACCGTAAGCAGTTGTTGCACATAAATAGATTAAAAGCTGTTCTAAGTGATCTGTAATGATAGGTGCAAAAATGATGCATCATTGTTGTGTTTACAAATGCACAAAGCCAAATGAATTAGCTCTGGAGACTGTTTGACAGCTCTTCCACTCCGATCTGCCATCTCTTGCTCTTGTTTACCCTGACTAAGCTGCTTGGCGTTGTAATAGCCGACAGCACACAGCCTATCGAAGAGCCAAATCCAGGCTGGAGACTTTTCATTACTTCAGGCAAAGACTGGCTCTTTCTGCCCTATCTGCAGGGTCTGGGCCACTGCTGCTACGAGCTGGGACTATAGCCTAGGGGGTAAAGATAAACAGGCAACGAGGGGTGTCATGTTAAAAACATGTTAAGTTAAATGCTACTGAATGGTATGTAACAAAACAGTTGGCTTTGAAATTTTTGTTGACGCGTGCAGACCCTCAAGGGGAATTTTGCATCAACGCTCTCAGACATTTCACATGTATTTTTAACAGCATTTCATTAAAAGTGAAGAGAATATAAAAACAATTGGAGATGCAAGAATAAACACCACTACAACCTTTCTGATGAACCAGTGCTAGACACAGACACATAAATAGTACCTGACTAGACATATCACCACGGATGCATTTTTAATCAAATACATATTTATTAAATGCACTGAGGTGTCCATAGAGGCATTGAACTGTTTATAGTTTTATGCATTGCCTCAAAAAGCTAAACACGTGGAAGTGGAAATATTTTGAGGGCAAAATCTTGACAGAAGCTCGTGGTGCTGACTTTTAATAGGATTTGGCACTTTATAATGAACTCATTTGCAGTTTTGTGGGAAACTCCTAACTGGGGAGGAAGTTGCTTGGTTATACACAGTGACTCATTTTAATTACATCTCATTATATCTCATTACAATGAAAGATTAGCCATTGATGTGTGTAATTGGCATACAACAGATATCTAACCACACATGCTAAGAGGGAAAATCAAACTCACAGGACTTGGACTCTGGAGATGGGGGAGAGATGCTCGACACTGCCAGGTCGCTTTTCGATTTCTTGGGTTTCTTCGGATGGATTTGCCATGGCTTTCTCATAGTTGCTGTACTCCCGGCGAGTGTGTTTATATTCTGTTATAGGTGGGGGGAAAAAATCCCTTGAGCTTTGGTGCACAAACTTATCAAATAATACAGTCATGCAAGTTTACGTCCACGCTCTGCTGCCGATGCTACCGAGTAATTGTTGTTTGTGCACTTACTATTTATCAGACAAGCACCAAGGGTATTGTTAGAAGGAATACATGCATGAGGAAGACTCTGGAGTGTGTTGTGCGCTGACCTGGGGAGCTCTGAGCCCACAGTGCAGCGGAGCCGGACAGGGCGCGCTGCAGTTTGCCGTGGCTGTCTTGTTTGGTCTGAAGGTGATCAATAAGAAAAGGGATTGGATGGTCGGGAGTCTCCGTTATCAATTTGGTCATCAACTCCTGTGTGGACAAAAGAAAAAGCAGTACATTAAAGTCATTGTCTTTTTGGGGTGTTGTGAAAACTATGTATATCAAAATGTAGATAATATCGTGAATGTTGTTTTCAAAATGTTATATTTGATATATTAATTAATTTAAAATATAAAAGACAAAAAGTTTTTAAAAAAACCTTTAAATTCCTGTGACGCTTAGGACGTCGAATTGGATTTTTTCTTTATTTATTCCATTTTGTCTGCATCTGATATGTTGTACTTAAAAGTAAAGCTGTAAACACACTTATTTCCAGTCAAACCAGTCTTTCTGGGAAGCATCAGGGTCAGTTTGCACACCAAACCCACAAATCCAAAATTTCCCAAAAATAAAACAATTAATTAAAAGGACTTTTATATGGATTCTGCCAGGACATTTTTGCTGTAATACAAGTCCCCAAAACAATTTTTTTGTGAATTTATCTTCAGCTTTTAAAAGAGAAATTGTCAAAACCCAACTGAGGTTCATTATAGTGTTAATCAGCCGATCCCTCCAACAGCAGCTTTACTCATTCTTATATTTAACAAAGAAAACCTAGGCAGAATTTAAAATCTGAATTCCTCCGTGCTGAGCTTGTTTTTACTTATAATTAGAGTAAAACATCAGAGGCCAAAACTACAGAGTTTGTATTGAGTATTTACCAGTCCTAACTAGAAATGCGGGTAAACAGGGATTAAAATAACATATAAAACAGAAGCAAAAAGTGGCTAGTTCCAGTCAGTCGCAATTGTGGTAATATAAAGCCATGAGCACATAAAATGCTAATGAAAAAGTCTAATCCTTCAGGGGAAATGAAATGCAGGCCAACATGATTTCACTTTAGAATCAAGAAATGTATATATTTATTTTAGTCAGAGAATAATAACATTTTCAGTTTTTTTTTTTGATAAATAACTTAATAACTCTAAATTGTATTGACAGATAAAGTAAAAGTGAATTTTAATAGCAATTAATAAGGAACCAAAAACAAGTAGTTAAATCTGCTGCAAAGCAAAAGAAACTTGGCAAGCGGTGTATTTTATTAGTCTTGTTTTGCAGATAGGTTTGACTTTGGGTTAGTAGGACAAATTGTCCTGGGGGCATTTAAAGAAAACCCTGCAGCATTTGTTTTAAAATTCTGCACAGAACAGAGACGGAATATAGTGGTAAACCAAACATTAGTCTCTGTGATGGTACCTGTGCATCTCTTATGTATCTGAGACTACAGTAAGACCAGGCTGCCTCTGAGTGTACATTCTAGCCGGCTGGCCTTGGCTCAGCTGCGTGTGCTCGGAAAGCTAATCAGGTAATTGGTCAGAGGGACATTCCTGCCCACAGTCTACAGCAGTAGCGGTCCTAACAGCAAACAGCATGCCATTTTCTCCAGGCAAGCTCCGCAGCGTTTACCACACCGCTACGATAAAGTGTCATTACTATTAAAGCTCGCTCAAATCGGTGGTTCAACCATTATAAACCACTGAAGATAAGAAGATGTAAAAAGCTGCAATAAGTGCTGCGTTGCTCTTCTGTGTAATTTCACAAACCTGGCAACGAAAGACTGCAATTTAGGAGAGTACGCCGGAGTGCTTTTAATTACTATCCACATATCAAATGTTTTATGTAATTTTTTTTTCATCGAGTGTTCTATATTTCTAAGCCACCCAAGAAAATGTTGAGGGTTGCATTAGGATAGGCATGCATTTTCTCCCCCCAGTTTCTAATGAAATACATTCAATCATTTGTGCATAATTTGTCGATCAAAATGGACTGCCTTTTACAGTATCTAAAGTGGACACATAAATTGTATGGCAATCTTACAAAACAACTGCTGAGAGTTATTTGGTGGATGAATAGAGACTTGTAATATTAAACATGCATGATGAGTTATTGATTGCCAGTGCCTGTGGAAATTCAAAATCCATATGTCCAGAGAAATGTTTTCTGCTCAGACTGTTCGAGCCCTGCCTTCTGTCCATCACCGGCCCGGCAATATAAACCCATAAAGACCATTCCATAAATCTATTCATAATTGTGTGCCTAAACACACATTTCATTATCCACAGACAGACCGTGAGAGCAACGTAACTATATCTGACAGTTTCACTTTCTATGGTAATCAGGAGTTTTAAATAACAGCCCCCTTTGTATAGCTTTTGCAGTGTAATCAGATTGTTTTGACTGGTGCTGCTGTGGCGTAGGCTAGTCTCAAAAATGGGCCAACATTTCTGTATATGTGTGCAGATGTGATGCTATTATCTTAAGAGTGACTTTCAAAGTTGCTTGCATAGCATATATTCATGATCTGTGTGCAGAAATGAGGAAGAAGAGTGGCTAATTGTAGCATGTACTGCTTGTGGTTTAAAAATATGCTACACTCACTTGGAGTTTTTCGAATCTGGCAACCCAAAGCAAGAACCTATTTATGCTTTCTGATTTGGTAATGTGAAAATATTAAAGGTTTTATTTAAAGACGCTTTACTTTATTTTCTCTTAATTTAGTAGTAGAGCCTGTTTTTCCGCTGTGCAGATATATTGTAGAAGCAGTTCTTAGTCAAAATTGTGTAAACCTTCTTTTAGGGTTGGCAAAAGTATCGGATACTAAAAAAAATCAGATACTAATCAATACTAGAATGAGTATTAGGTTAAGTTTAAGGTACACTTTATTGTCCTCGTAGGGAAATTTGTCCTCTGTATTTCACCCTCCCTTCAATGCCACAGGGGCATTTCCTCAGGAGCAGAGGGCGCCACAGTGCAGCGGGGGGGCCCATCGCCAGTTCTTTGTGCCAGGCTTGGTCAGGACTTTAGCTGCAGGACAAGGCAGTACTTGTAATGGAGTATTTGGATATGTTGAAACTTAATAGTAGGGGTGTATTATTGCTCAGAAAGAGAAAAAACTATTCAAAAGTACCAAACAATATTTCCATGATATGGTATGATATGGTATGCTCCAGAAGTTCAAGCTCAAATGATGAGGATGCATTTCCCAAAGAGTACAATAAAAAAATATACCTTTTGTTCCCAGTTCTCAGTTATGGCTGACTGCACATACAAAATTCTAGTCAAAGCAATAATTAAAACACTCCGACCATTAAATGAAGTAAAAGGTGGATTGAAGAATGCCATTAGACAAAAGTATATAGTGGAATAGCAGAAACATCCATTGACAAAAGAGCACGGCGCAACATAAGCCTCGGTGTAAGCCTTACTCTTTTCTTTTCTGTCAGCGTGCAGTCTATTGAATTTTCACCTCCGCTGTTGTAGACTTGAGTGGCCCACTGAGCTTTAGAGGACTAGAGACTGAGGCAGTGCAGACATCTATGCTGGCATCCATATGTGCTGTATAGGGCCAAAAATATAATAACTGGAATAACATTGTGATAAAATGGTTATTGGGTTAAATTAAAAAGTAATAGTAATATGATTTTGTACATATTTTTTTAAACAAATATTGCGAGACAGCACCAGACAGAAGTCCAGCACAAGTTTCTATTGACGTGATTTCTACTGTCATGATCTAGTTTCGGTATCGATTGGTATCTGCGTATCCATTTTCTTGACATTAGTTACTGCTGCAGGGTGTACAGACTGTCTGCCTTAATGGGATGTACTTTCCAAATGCTTTCAGTTTATTTGCGTGCATCCCTTTATAACAAAAGGCGAGTTTGATTAGCTATAACAGGCAAAAATGTCCCTAGCATGTCCTTGCACTAAAAGATTACATGGTACCAATCCTTTTGCCGGCGTCCCCAGAGAGCCGCTTGTCCCTGCCGCCACACACAGAGCCACTAGCTGCCATTGATTCACCTGCAGTGGTCAATAAAAGATGAGAACACAAATCTTAGGTTATGCAAGGTGAAGACTACAACCAGACAGAGCTGCTGCATGTTCTGTACTATATAGCCCCATATATACTGGAAAAAAACACTGGAATTGTTTGAACTGGAGAAAGATGCCATTGGAAAAGAGCCAGACCTTGAAAGCAAGCCCATCTCAGCCAAGTTCTACATTTCAAATAGACATTTCTGATCAAATAAAAAAAAATGGATAATCCATGAGTGAGACTTTTGGTTTATAAATGAATGGAGCGGTTGATTGGACAAAGATGCTTAATGACACAGGAGCGCCATAACCGGTAATGGGCTTATCACAATTTAATATTTCAGAGATAAATGAAGAATCTATTAACCACGAGAAAATCAACTGATTCATAACTGATTATAGTGATCATTTGCTGGAGCAATGAGTAGGTTCTATATAAATCTGAGTCAAAGCGCTGTTTCTCTGCTCTGAATGGCAGAAAGAAATGAACAGATGAACGGGGAACAAAGGGGAATAAATCACACTGCACCCGTATTAGAAACCACAGTCTATTCTGTAAAAAGAACGGCAAAGCAGTTAATCTACTTGTCAACCACCGATCTTTTGTACTAGAAAGGTGGAAGAAAGAGACTAGAGAGAAATTAACTTGAGCTCTTAGGCTTGGTGCACTGGAGGAAGGTTAGTGTAACAAGTGCGGAAATCTTTCAACAGTAATTAACAAAATGCCAGAATAAAGCCTGTTGTTTATGCTCCTGTTTACCTTCTGGGATTCATACAGCTTGATATTGATTGAATCTGAAGATCAACACTTTCACAATTATGTTTATAGAGTGGAGAATCAATTCAATATATGCGTTATCTATGCGCAGTTGAATTAAATGAATGAGCACACATGGGACGTTGTTTTGAAGATATGAATAAAATTAGCTGATTAAAAATAATGAAAAAAGTTGTGTTGCAAACTTTCAAATTAGATTTTATGGTGATATTTCTGCATTACTGTGATTCATTTTAGACATTTCAGATTTTTGGGATAATTAAATCCTAACTAATATGTTTAAAGACATGTTTTAACACATTTCTGTTGGATTGGAATAATATCAGCTGACTATCATAATCAAGATACTTAAAAAAATGTTTTAGATATACATTTTTTTCAATGTTGCCCCACTCTTACTTCAGATCACTAAATTTTTTAGAGTGGAACTAGAACCGTGATATATATTTCAGGCCATACCCTTCTGTTAGTTAAAATGGTGAAATGATCTCATATACATCAACTCCTACATGACCAGCTCATTACATGTTTAGCCTGCGCAGGTGGGGCATCAGTGCCACAGTGAGTCGGCACTCACTGTCTTTTTCCTCCTGTCAAAAACAAAACAAAACAAAACAACACTCACAATCTAATTCGTCCTCCTATCAGTCATGTTCTCGCCAATATATCCCAGCCCTTCCTCCTCACCTTTACCCGCTCTACCTCTTGATCTGGGCTTCCGGCAGTGCTCAGCAGCCTGTCTTGTTGTAATTACGGTAACTGTGCCTGAAGGAGCAGCGGATTAACTCGAGCATGACCACAGAGCTGCCACACATCAAACGATACAAGGGTGAAATCTGATATTGTGATAAGACACACTGACCGCCAGTTTTTCAGTAGAGCATAAAGCTTTATAAGTTTGCAATAAACATCTGAAAAAGCATGTCATATGTTAATCTGCTGCCTTTGCTCAGTAGGAGTCATAAGTGATGCAGCGCAAACACTTAAGAGACATTCACTGACCAATGCTGATTCATCCTAACATTCGATTACTGTTCTGTGTATGCCCCTTGGAGTGAAATGTATTCCTATAACAACAAAGATAATGTTCTTAGTTTGATTTGACACACATTCATATGACACATCACATTTCAAATTACACTGTCAAATAGATCAAATCCCATCTCACCACATGCATTAAACAAGCTTTTGAAGTCTGCATCGATAGGTCAGAGAGTGGCTGGTCCTTCTGGTCACTCCACAGCTCAATCAAGTGTTTCCTTATAGATGGATAAAAAGTTCCACACAGGAGTCTATAGGGACACCACAACAAACCGAAGCTGAATTTAAAGTACTAGCGTTACGGTATAGGCAGAAACTGAGTAATGGTTTAACAATAGGGTTTTATTTCTTTCTATTGATATGAAATCCTTCACAAGCTACAGCTGCAGTCAACACCGGCTAAAATGCATTAAAGCACAGGACTATGGATCTGAATTTAAATGAGCTGAATTAAATTAATTGGGGACGTCTGTACTGCTGTGTGGAATGTGGTAAAAACAACAACAACAACAACAACAAAACATTTCATTAGAGAGAAGAGAAAATCAAATTTTCCTCTGCAAATCGTAAGCTGTGTCTTCACAGTCAGAGCAGGAGCCCACTCTGTGACTCTGGAACAGAGAGCAGATGGAGCAAATACAAGAGGAAAATTACTTTTGTTAACTTTTGTCTTTAAATGTTTAAATAAGACAAAAACATTTGTCTTACATTTTTGTTATTTTTTTTAAACTTTTTTAACAATCCAATGAATCCCAGCACTCTCATTTCTCACTTATAACGACTATGGTCTGGGGTGAAACCAGGATGTGTGGATTTATAAACTGCTCCTAGTCATCCCTTCTACAGTAGGTTATATTGTGAATAAATACTTTAATGACCAATACTGAGTCAATACAAAACGGCAATGTTGCTGTTATTTAGTTTCCGTAATCTGTATAAATGAGTTTGATAAGGTTTGTTCATAGTGAGGTAGTTAAAGGGGTTTCTTCAAAATCATAGGTCTTTTAGGGTTTTCGTACATAAACTAGAAGATTTGCAGGTTGAGTAAAGAATTCTGCCAATATAACACACATTACTTCTGGTCTAGAACTTTGAGGTCTAGAATAGAAGATATACTGTATATGCACTTAAAGGAGCACTATGTAACTTTTGTGGTGGAGGTCCTGCCACATTGTTGTTTTTTTGTGTACTGATGCGACCCCCGTTAGCGCTGACAATGTGTTTGTATTTTTACTGTAAGCAGGTTTGCTTCTCCACAGATCTGACCTGTAAATTGGCCTTGCGGTGTCACCTGCTTGTTCCCATGGAAATAAACTGATGTAATGCCATACTATGGAACATTCTAGGCAAAGCAATAACATATCCATTGAGACAAGGAAGCGGCGAATGCAACTCCAGAAAAGTTACATAGCGCACCTTTAAGGACTTCCTTTAAGTGTGACAGGGACACCACAAAGACCCATGTCCCCACAGAAGAGGGGCCAGCGGTGGAGGTGAGGACAGACGAAGAGAACTACAAACACTGTGCACTTTCCACTCCGGCTCATTCAGGCTGTCATCTTTACACTGTGTCACTGTCCAAGGTACTGAAAGAGCCTGTGTCACTTCTGCTTTTACTTCTGCTGTACAAACCATGCACTTTACTGTACCCGTATGCAAAACATGCATCTAAGTAGGACAAACTGTGTCAGCATTTCACTGGAGAGACACATTTAAATATTGCAACAGAAACTCAAGTGTGTAGCTGGCAGTGTCCTGTACACCAAGGTATTTTTGATGTATGGCTTTGTGTTTTCCTAACTTAAAACTGATGTCAAACTCTTGTGATGTGCAACACTGATGGCCACGTGCATTGGACTGGTTTCAGGTAATCACAGAATTTACAACTGCAATACATGTGACTGAAGTTACCCAACAGAGCCCATGAGATTGCAAATAGTGTATTATTTGGATAAGAAAACATTACCATCTTAAGCATTTTAGAACGCATTGACTAAGCAATTGTTTTCCCACACTAACATGCTTTTGGGACGCCTGTGCGAAGAATAATATCTTATATATTCCACGGCTCGCTTAACGCAGAGTAATATACGAGAATGGGGGCACAGTGGTAGTTTATTCTGCTTCTCCGCACTTCCCATTTGGCACAAACTATAAATGACATTACATGATGGGCTTATTGGTGCCCGGTTAACTGGGCTTCTAATGAGCTTCCACACAACTTCTTTCGGTTGTGATTGCACTTACCTCAAACAGGGGTCCGATCTTGTTCTTTTCCAGATACGACTGAATTCTTGACTGTTGCGGAGACGCCATGAAGAAAGTGTGGGACCCGTGAGCGCGCCTGTTAGCAGCGGGATGAAATCATGAGGTGAGCCGGGGTGTCATTCGTCCTTCACAAAGGCGTCTGGTCGGCGGGGAAAGCGCGTAAAAGCAGCGGAAGAAGGAGGAGGAGAAGGAGGAGGAGGGGGTCGGAGTTGAGACTGGCTCATTGTGGACATCCAGCCCGGGACCGTCCTCCGCCTGTCGCCTCTCACACTCACCCAACAGCGGCACAAGTCCCCGGTCACAGCCGATGGCACCGTGTCTGTGTGTCTTGTACAAATGTGCCGCTTCTACTCTGGCTCCTGAGCTCGCGGCCACAGCCACTCCCATCCAGCAGCAGCCGAGCCCACTCAAGCCCACACTGCTCACGAGACACGCCCCGTAATGCGCCCACCTGAACGTGCACCACTTATTAGTATTCAACTGGAGTACACTTCAGTGCACTTAGGCTGCTCTTTAAAGGTGCACTATGTAACTTTTCTGGTGGTGTCCACATCTGCTTGCCTTCATGGAGGTGTTACTGCTTTAACTGGAATGTCTCACAGGATTAAACTTAACGACCTTGCATTTGTTCCAATTACAGGCTCAAAAACATCTTGAAAATATGCAATCTTACTAGGGCTGCAAATAGAGATAATTTCAGTAGTCGACTAGTAAAGCGATTATATTTTCGATTAGACAAGTTAAACGATTATTGTTTGTGAACATTGAGACGTTTTAAATACATTATCAACCAAATAAAGGTGGATGTATGGTGACTGATGACTCATAGATATAGAATATTTACAAATTAAGTGTATTATTTATTAATCAGAAATAGCTGATTCTTTTAGACATTTTGAAATAACAATGCTGCTGTCGTTATAAAAAGCTCTTTTTGTGCGTGTTTAGTGTCTGTGTAGTCCAGATAACGATCATGATTATCATACAACTACGAATATTCGTTTTTAAAGTTGACTAGTCATGATATATATCGTTGCAGCCTTAACTCTTACTATCAGGAGGATCATCTCTCCACCTGTAACTTGGCCTGGTGGTGTCCCCTGCTTGTCTCCATGGAGATAAGAACATTCCAGGTAAACCAATAATATGTTCATGCAACAAGTAGGTGACCCTCCACCAGAAAAGTTACATAATCATACTAAAGGTGCACCCTTTAGTATGATTATAAAGCACACCTGGGCATTTGCGGCCCCAGGGCCTTCTCCCCGCAGGGATCATATGTGTTTTACTCTTAGTTTCTTTTATTTTTAACTGTCTTGGCGCTGTAACATGTGTCTGCACTTGTGTCCTTAATAAAGATGACATGAAATGAATGAATAATAGATTCAGTAGCCAGCATTTTACAGAAAAGTGCTTATAATGATAAGAATTCTTTACACCAATTATCGCGGGCCGGCCCTCCGCCACTCGCCTGGATTCCAATATGGCCCTCGAGGAAAAATAACTGCCCACCCCTGTTATAAAGGGTTATCAGGAGTTAAAATATCGTTTTTATCCAAGTACAAGAATCTTACTAGTAATATACAGGGCTGAAAAGCCTCAAAGGGTTCTCCATAATTCTCAATATAGTGTTTATGCAAATGAAACTTCCAGGAGGACACAATGGACTTGAGATGCAGCTGCTGCTTTTTGTAGCTTTATTGTCTGTTGCATAGAGAACTACTCCTTCATTCTACAGTGGCGTGTTCATTTACAGACAAATGTCCTGAGTATTGTGGATATTACATGATATATAAATGACATGACTATATGTCCAACCATATTCTGTCTGTGAACAATGATAAACATTATTATTACGTAATGCATGCATTCAAACTCAAACTTGCACAATTATTTACAAGAGAAAAAACATGATTAAAATAACATTATTGCAGTAAAGTACTACTTAAGTCTGGAATAAGACATCTGCAAAGATAATTACAGTACTGCTCCTCTTAATAACGAATACAAAGGCCAATACAATGACAGTGGAATTGTTTAGACAGCACCCAATAACTTCTTTTGTTACAATGGCTTACAGATGATAGCAAAATAAAAATATGGAAAAATATAATATGTAATAAAATACTATTTACGACATTTCTGTCTATTTACACTTAAGGCAGCGATGTACGAAAGTGTGAGTGTGATTTTGTTGATCCTTCATTGGCATGGGGGCTTTCTGTGAAGGGCCTCTCAGGGGTCGCCGTCTGGAGGAGGAGGCTGACAAAGCTTGTACAACCTGTCGGAGGAACATACAGCAAACAGACATTTAATCAGACACAGAGGTCACACACTCACAGTCACTCAGGCACAAGAGGAAAGCACATCTACTCAAGAGCGGTACTGGAAGCTCCTTAAAGACAGTAACATGAGATTTTGACATAAAGTGCAGTCTGAAGACATAAGTGTGCATTTTACATCTAAACTATTATGTTTTATATGCTTTTACAACTGCTGAACATGTTCAGTAATACATTTCTACACTTCTCTTTAAATAATGTGAACCTAATTGCACCATTATAAAAATACAAATGTCACTAAAACAGGTACAGTATGTTTTTTAATTTATGAGGAAATATAAGCCTGGAAAAACAATTTTTGATGTATGTTTTGATGTAAATGACTATTTTAGAACTGCTATTGATTGTTGGTAGTCTTGATTTAAAGTAAAAAATAAAGTTGCGTTTTATAGAAGTACATGAATTCTGAGGGATATAATTTCACAACAGAAGCCAAGGTCAGACAGGAAGTTGTTCATGTAGTACTTAACAGGAAACACGGACAGCACATCAGTTAGAGAGGCTTACCTTGGGACAGATGAGGGGGTTCGGTCCCTTATTCCCAGATTCTTGGCTGAATTTTGACACCTCGCTCCCTGGAAGACATAAACAATTCATGACTCAAAATGAAATGCAAATGACCACAGCACTGAATAACTGAACAGAAATGTGCACAAACAAATAAAAGGTTTAAAAAAGAAAAAAAGAGTTGCAATCCTTTATGTTTAACAGGAGATGTTTTAAAACCCCTAATGTCTAACAACACATCTCGTAATTAATTAATGACGGGATATAAAGCCCAGACCACCTGCTCCAATTTACACCAGCGTTTACACTGCAGCTGCTTCTGGTCCTAAAAGTGTTCTCGCCTTGGCTTTGTATGCAAATTGTGTGCAGAAACGTCTTAGCGAGAAAATAAAGTCACGAGTAATGCGTTTGGAAGATAAATGTTGTATGAATGCGTGAATGTGCTTAGTCAGGAGCACAGCTTTCATGACGCTTTATTTTTGTGCATCCAGTGAAGGGCCACAAACAATTTAAAAAAGTTATTACTAAGCAGTATTGTGCTAAATTATTGTAGTTTTTTGTTCTGTCATATCCAGACTTTGGAATTGTATCAGGGAGCGAAAAACAGGTAATTACTTGTTATTGTCTCTTAATATAGACAGAACATGTACTTATACTGTACATTAGAATCTGGGAGGAGTCAACACTTTTGTTAGTACATTGATATACCTTATTTGCTCCTTGCCATCCCTAAATGACTTCTCAACAACAGTCTGTATACCAAAGCTAAAAACATGAAATCTAATCATTGTCCGGAGAGGTCATCAGTGACTGTCCATCCAATGCATTAGCTGACCCCTCAGTTTCCTCCACTGCCTGACCTCAGCTCTGTCCACAAATCAGGATAGCATCAGCAATTACACCTCCTATAACGCCCCCACCCCCATCCTTTCCCATCGTGATGCCCCGGGACAGATATGCCCCCTAATGTCTCCAAATGACACTGCGTCCAGGAGAGATTATCCCGGGACAAGCAGGACAGCATGTGCTTAGACCTCGGCCTCACCGGGTTGTACATTTTCGTAGGGGTTTGTGCTGACCACTGATTTATTATGTCATAAATACTGTATGCTGTATAGTCTTAAATTTTCATGTGTTCATATTTCTTGCTTGTTTAATTATAAAGCCCACCATTGTGTTAAATAATACATTCAGCCCTTTTTTTTGTGGAGTTTGCCAAGTTTGTTTCAACTGCTGTTTAAGTGTCTCGCTCTCTGAGGCACATTAAGTAAACTGAAATGTATAGCCCAAATAGCACTATCTTTATAATGATAATGAAACTACTACATTCTCACACATCATTTCTAGGGTATTCTGCTACAAAAAGGCAACAAAATAACCTCGGAATGAACCCAATGCACACATTTACTAAACCATATTTTAAATTCACAGTTCACATATTGCGGAGGCCGGCAGTCATCTTGATTTACAGATATACAAGAATTAAATAGAGTTTTTTATAAACACATAGGAGATGTTTTATGTATTCAATGCACTCAGTACACAGGTGAGAAAGTACTGCACAGTATTTGACAAGCATGGCAGCCAATGCAATGGGCTGTTTGGATTGCTGCAACCTGGTAAGATGAAATGAAGTGGATAGTAGATAGTTGTAATGATTCTGAACGTATACATCTCGCCTCAAGACATACGTCCGCATTACAGACAAACAGCTAGCAGAAAGGATATTGTGAAAAACACAAGCCACAAGCCTCGACTATATCAAAATGTATAGTAGCACTTTTACTTAACAAGCTCTGTAATTAGAAAACAGATACCATTCATTCTAATTATTGACTCTGCACCAACATTAATTCTAGGGCCAAATAAAAAAAGAGGGAATTGATTGTACAGAAAATACACGAGGGGAAAGTTGATGAGAATAGAATATTGGAGAGAACCAACAGAAGCGCAGGCAGAACATGCAAAAGGTAGTCAAACCGTTTATGCTTCAGAATAGATGCACAAAACACTGTATCATTTTGCAACTTGTGAGTGAAGTTATGAATGAGAACTGAAGACTTTATTGAATGGTACCTGTTTCCTCATGACATCAGTGGTCTGCATGATGCATCGTGGGGGCAGTCCATGGTTCCGGGCTAAGGTGATGGCTTGCTCCAGGGTCACGCTCAATGTGCATCTGGACAGAATGATGGAGGGAAAACATGTTGCGCGTCATTCAAAAAAAGGTTATTACTTTCCAAACAAGCTCACAACAAACAAACTTTGCAACTCAATCAACTCCAAAACACAGATAGGAATTCTAAAGTCTGAAAGGTTACAAAATCATCGGTCTCTACAAATATTAAAGCTCAGAATTAATTTAAACTCAAACTCATTTTCAGTGTAGCCTTGTCAGTTCTGACCTCACCTTTGCTCATCTCCTCCCTAATTGATCATTTCTCATGTTGCTCATATTTCAGTCAGTAGAACATCATACCTGAAAACAGATCATCAAATCTATTCCCAAAAGCTTGAGGCATTGCTGAAAATGTACAATACATTGAAATAAAGCAATATAATATAGTGTTATAACTTTTCCTGGGTTGTGAAGGCAGTGTTCCTGAGCCAAAACTGGGCCAAATCGGTCTGTCTCTATTTTTATAATAGAAATAATCATCCCCAACTGTAATTCTTCCATTGCATTGCATTCTATTGTCCCAGCTTTTGGGCTATATCTATTATGTTATTGGTATTTTGTTATTTTTCATGGCATAAGCTGGGATAAATGGATGTAAAACCATATTGGAAATGATGTACATTTGACTTCAAAGAGTTAAAACTTTTTGTGTATAGGATTTGCACAGCCATTGATTGATGGCTCCCATTGTGAAGGGTCCAAGGACAAGTCAGTGGCCTCCTAGTCGATACCCTGTCACCGTTATGTCATTAGATGTGATTCATTACAGAAAACGTTGTCCTCATACTCAGATACATAGCTCTCTGTGGCATTAGACCACATAGATATACTCTGCGTGTGCATAAGTCCTTAGCGAATAGCCAGAAGAGTCAAGCCTGCTCAGTGACCTTTCTTTGATAACAGGCAGCACTACTTTATCGATCGCGGGCCTTTTCACTGCAAATTGAACCTTCCAAATCTCCAACAATGCCCATCTCAATTTCACTGAGTAGCCGGCCTGATAGGAAATCCTATCTGTTTGTTTAATATCTCTTACGACGTAGGCTATTAGAGCAACTTAAAAAGGGAAACAGATGTGCAATGAGGGGCAGATTGATGCTGGAAGACATTACATTGAATCAATCAGAGCCAGGTTTAAAGGCCCCCTGAGTTCTAGCTGAATAAATTTATGTGAGTGTAACATGGTGTGATAAAAGTAATGAAGTCTGCAATTATCTACAGTGTGGGGTGGGAGATATCCCTTAAGAAAAAATGGGAGCAGAGGTCCTCCTCATTTGCAGGCCACCCCAGAATAGTTTAAGACCCTCACAGGAAAGGACCAAGAAGGGAAAAGTTGCCCCAAGTTGATCTTTAAATGTGGCTTTAGTTGGAGCACAATGAAGCAGTTCTGTGTGAGTCATTAACATAGGGAAGATAGAACTGATTTATACTGGCCTGTTTTGGCTTTTGAGCCCTTTCAATTCATACTTGTGTTCCAACATATTTTGTAATGATGAATGGCCAAAACAGAAATTAATTTAGGTGCCGTGAGATAAGTGGAGAAAAACCAGGGGATTTATACTTTGTTTTGACATATTTTAGAACTAGAGGTGATGTAAAAAATTAGAGCTCATGGGTTTGATTCCAGATCATAGGATCTCTCTGGGTGGAGTCTGCATGTCGTTCCCGTGTTACAGTGGGTTATTCCTCCCACTGTTCAAAGACATACAGTTGTTAAGTAAATTGGCAAGTGTAAATTGCCCCTAGTGAATGAATGTGAGAGTGAATGGTTGTTTTTGTGTCAGTCTCTGTGTTAACCCTGCGACGAGCTGGCCCCTGTCCAGGGTGTACCCCATCTAAGGCCCAAAGTCACTGGGCTAGGCTCTAGTCACCCGCAACCCCTAACGGGAACAGCAGAACAGAATTAATGAAAAAAGATTTATCTAAACATATAATTGAAAATATATATATCCATGTTTTTAGAGGAAAAAGATATCCTTTGCATGTTGTTTCCGAGCCTTGTCCCACTTGATCCATTTCCCGGTATGACTGTTCTATTGTTTTTTCTGTCAAACTCTGAGATCTACTTTAATGTAACTGTAATAGATTTTTGGGGCCGTGATGGACATAAGCTAAGTCTAGAGAAAAGAGAAGTGCGGCGTATTGCAAACTGCTGATGCCCCCAAAATAAGACGCTTTCACTGTTATTAAAACTCATCCATCAAGCCAACTAAACCAATCAATAGGACCCGAGAAGACTGCCATACTGATAATGCAATTTCCACATTACTAATCTACACTATAGGTTCAAATATGCTTGATTTGGTTTTCCATAAGAAATGCATGCATCCAATTTGGATTTTGTTACACTCCAAATTATTGCTGCGTGTTCATCTTCTTTATTATTATTATGTGTGCATTCCTAAACTAGCTTTTAAAATAATAATAATAAAAAATTACGAAGTTCAATGTCTTCCCTGCCATATCTCCAAACAGCTCGCTGTATATGTGAGCTGGGACCATTGCATGTCATTGCGCGCACACTGTGGGTTAACAAAGTAGCAGCAGCTCTCGGAAAGACAGAAACTTTCTATTAGCACTCAGGCGGCCAGACGGCTCCATCCTCCGCACTTCATCAAGTCATCACTCATGTCCAGTGAGCTTGTCAATGACACTGTGGGGCTATGGGCGGGAAATAGAAGAGTTAACTAAAAGATAAAAGATGAAACCTCGAAGTATGTATTGGTGGTGACAAACGATTGGGTTATTTCGGTCCACCTCGTCTGATGAATTGTGCCCTCTCAGAGGCAGGTGAATTAGGAGGCCATATATAGCATGCAGTGGGAAAGGAGGTAATTGACCTGTCTTCTTCCTGTACAAAGTGCTGTCTTCTTTCTAAAGTCACCAATCTGCCCGCAGAAACAATGGGCCCTATTACCTTAAAACTCCTGCAGTAATTAATGCAGACGAATGGGTAATAATAGGGTCTAGTGAGAGCAGAGGGGGAGACAAGGAGCTCATGACACTTGCAATATACAGAAAACACTGAACAAATGTGGTGAACAAAAAAACTGAATTGATTACAGGTAAAGTTAAAAAAAGTCATGTGTATATATGTATGTATGTATGTATGTATGTATGTATGTATGACATCTGTGTAGATAATAGATTTATATCTTTAGGAGAATACTTTCAGCATAGTGTAAGTGAAAGTTGAGTAAGAGGATTTGTCAGGCACAACAGTACTCACCGATGAACCCCACTATTACACATGACAATGTGAGTGGCCCCCAGACGTGAGCAGAGCTCTGAGGCCACACTGAGCAGCCCAACCCCGGAGGCCCTGCAGGCGGTGTACTGACAGGCAGCAGTGCGCCGGCAGCTGATGAAACTCTCCATCAGACGATAGAGCTCGTCCACAGCGTTCAGAGGCCGCATCAGCTGAGGGGACATTCACACACTAGGATCATAGCCTGCAGCATTCATCTCTATTCACATTTGACACTACATGTAGGTATAGTGGCCAGAGCTTGAATGTATAGCTATAGTATAGTATAGTATGCAGTCCCATGGAAACTATAAACACTGTTTTTGCTAAGAGTCTTATTCAACATCAAGTGCCGCCACATGTTAGATTTATTATTACATTAGTTGAGTTTTCAATAGCCATCGTGAAGGATAAAAACATGATACAGGTGCAAACACTTTTCACCACTGCATCAAAATCTAATCCAGAGTTCAGAGTTTTCCATGATGTCATGACAGTGCAGGAGGCTGGTCTTACCTTATCTATGAGAGCAGCTTTTGGAGCAGAACCGGGCGACATGTTGGACTGGTCGAGGTAGAATGCCCTGAAAGAGAAACATAACATGACAGACAGTCGTTCAACAATCATGATAAATGATTTGTGTGGTTAAGTACACCGGCAGCTGAATTGATTTCTGGGAAAAGTAGGCCACCCGTTCATTTTGAAGCTCTAGTTTGTGACTATCAATCATGGGAGTAAGCTGGGCCCAGCTCAGCAGAAACACAGGCTAAGCATCTCTTGTCCTGGGCATCTCTCCAAAAGCCATAGACTCACTCATTCATTACACTTTCAGAGACTCAGTTCTCTTACTCGCCAGTGGGGGCAGCACTAGACTAGTGTCCTCAATGAGCACAGACCTGAAGAATGAATTCAGCTGTGCTAACTCAGCAGTCTGTGAGTCCATCAAATCTATAGAATCCAGGAGTGTGCTAAAAATAGAAGCACTACGCTGCATTAGTCTCAAGTAATAAAATCACATATTCCATTACATTGTGCCAAAGCTATGAATGTGTGGCACAAAGTCACCCATAGCGCATGTTTGTCTTAAAGCACAGACAGAATTATGTCATGGATTGAAACCATTTTAGCAAAGAGGGAATTGTTTACAGGTTCTGAGAAGCAGCACTCATTCATCTGCATTGACTTCACTATAAAGTGATTAAAATGAGGCCAAGAAGGCCTTCATTAGGACTGCAGTCTTTCTGCCTGACGGCATGTTAATGAAAATAATTAATCACAGAATGAACACGTTCCTGGTTCCAGATGATGTAGTGATTACAGCAAAGCTAAGCTGAAATATAATGCAGGCAAGAGGGTTACACAAAATTAGGCCATACACATTAGAACATACACTAACCATTACATATTTAATAAGCTTATGTAAGTGTCTATGATACTCAAATGTTTCAAATACAAATCATTTCATGTCATTTATCTGTAATACTAGTACATAAACATGAAATGAACTATTTCACCTAATTTGGGAAATAGGATAAAAGAAAATGTATAAAGATTAGGGAAACATAGCATGGTTGGTCGAAGAAGTAACTAAACTCTTACCATTTTCTTAACCCTAACCATATCCGGTTTCCAAACCTTAATGACTTCAAATGACCCGTCATAACAGATCGTCCTTCCAGAGCTCTATCTAGCACTAACCCTCGCCTTTGTGTACCAATTCATACACAAGGTACTGTAGTTCTCATTGCATTTTGTTAAAAATATGACTACATATTTCAGCCTTAAGAGGACGAGAGGATGAATAAAGAAAAAGTTTATGTCCTGTTTTTACATCTCAAAATTTTTTTTAATCTTCGTCTAAGAAAAATGACAGATTAGGGCCAAACAAGCTGCGCTTTCAGACCAGTGTGTGGCTGACAAAACACATTTATAAGACCAGTGTCTTTTACCTCCTCTCCATCTGCAGTGGCTCAGGTTTAGCCCCTTTGGTCTCCTACAACCTCGACTCCAGCTGCGTCTTTTTAATGGCCAAAACCACTACAGCCTCACTAAAGGCATGTTATCTAACACTGCAGAAAATAACAACTTCTCCTCTTAGTTCAAAGAGGATGGAAATCTGGCCTTAACAAAGCAATCTTGCTTTTAGGAGTAGTATCTGTAGTACATGTATCTGTCTGCAAGGGCTAACCACAGGCATACAAAATGTTGGAGCCTTAATGGAGGATTTGGCTGCAGGCCAGAGATAACGCACTCTGTGTTCAATTGGTTGTATTTTCAGCGTGACAATTCTCTTTTGTACCAGTTCTCTTGATGACATTAGCAGTCAGCTGCAGCATCAGGACAGATCAGAGGATCATTGTGGAGGGATGTAGGAATGCACCAAAAAATCTGTGTTACTACAAAATGTATTAAAAAGCCTGGCCACAGTTGGAGCCATATTCATGGATTTCCTCAGATCAATCACAAGAGTCAAGTGTGAGATTTATGACATGCTACAAGTTTGACCCCAGTCACTCCAAGTAATGAATGACACTCACTGGTATGAAATCCCCATAAGCCCCTATGGTCCAGGATCAACTGCTTCAGGCCTAATAAAGGCTTCCAGAAGTGAGCCTAGAGCTATGGCAAGGTAGGGACTCCACATGCAAGAGGTTACTTCTCAAATCAAGTGTGAATTTATGGACAAGCATTCTGTATGGCTGCACATAAATCACATTATGAAATGATTAAAGTAGGATTCAAAAAGGAGAAAATACACAATGCACAGTTTTGTCACCAATTGAAACTATCTGGTATCTCTCCTTCAGTCTGTTTCTCTCCGAGGTTACTTCTTTTTCCCCACAGGCCTTTCAGTCATTTGTCCTCGCCGAGAAGGAGGGTCTAAGCACAGGGGATGTTATCAATTTGCTAAATTCCTGTGAACATTGTTTAATCTGCATCTCTATTTCATTGTTGCCCATCGAGGCAAATGCGGTTGTGATTTTGGCGGTTATAAGCGGTCCAACTGCAGCGCAGATGTTTCTATGGGAACGACCAATAACGTATCAGTATTTGGAGCTGTGGTTTGTTGGATCGGTCTCTATGGTCCAGCCTTTACCCCGCCTTATGCATCACATGCCACTGGTTGACCACAGTCTCTTAGTTTCTTTGATCACTTTTTAAAATTACGGCACGTCACACTGGAAACACCCTTTAATGCCTCTGCTTCAGACTTGTCTTTGTTTATGTACAGGTTGGACTAAAACTTAATGTGTGGACATAGAAGTTAAGCGGAATCTAATGAAGACCAATACTGTCATTTGCAAAGTCATGATTTTTTTTTCAGAGCAGGAAATCAATATCTGGTCTTTCAGAATAAATTACTGTTAATGTTAATGAGGCCATTGTGTCAAAGAAGTGGAGGAACTGTCTAGAACTGCCACAGAGGTCATTGTAGCCATTTGAGAAAACAGACATAAATTATTTCAAAATATACTTTTGGTCTTACATATGCATTGCTGGCATCTTGTTGGATGTGATTTGTTTGACACTGACTTGCCATTTTTCACATTATTACACAGAGCTGTCATTGTTAAATCACAAAGGGGAATGATGAATAGTAGTGGCAGTAGCAGGGCTAAGGCCGGCTGTGCTTCATAAACCGGGTTCAGAACGCTGCCGCTGGAGCAAAACAGGCTCCTGTGCTGCTCCGTTGAACCGGGACTCCCCAGCACCAACACTGTGCAAGTTTCATCATAACACCAAGAATTATTTGGACAAAAGTGTAAAAGAATTCAAGTCAATGACTACCACACAACTGCTAGTTAGGTACAGTTTAAAATATACATCCTGACTTTAATATTAAAATTAACCACAAATAACAACACAAAAAACACGCTAAAGCGGCAATCAAAAAAATGTTGGGGACATGAAAGAAAATGTATTAGCCTGTATTGTTCTATAAACAATCATTTCAATAACTATATACCCCCACTGCCTGTATACAATATATTTAAAAGCTATGCCAATAACAATGAATAAATGTCTTCTCTCTTGCGTCAGTGGCTCAGGCATAAAAGTTGCATGACGTGAGGTTCTTACTGTTCAAACATTTGAGCTTGATCAAGTAAAACTGCAAAAGGTCTGATAACTATTCTATTCGATTATTTTAAGGATTTTTTGGTCCGTAGGCTTTATTAGAGAGGACAGTTGAGTGTGAAATGGGTATGAGAGAGAAGGGAGGACATGCAGTAGATTGAACTCATGACTCATGTGCACATGGAGCCTGGTATGTGATTCTGGACTCTGTTCTTCTCAAGTTGAATTGTTTTTGGATCAACACACTTAAATATGACTTTGGAAATACATTAATATTTATTCTAGTCACTAAAATCTCCCGTATAAATCTCCCTGGTGTATATAATATAATTTACCTTCCTACACATTCTAGTACATTTTTGTGTCATTGACAAATGGATTAAGCCAGTACTTTTTCCAGTGCGCTCCCCTAAATGTGCGTTCAGATACAAAGTGTCAAAACGCACCACACCCCATGCGTTGTATGCTAATTCACATGTCAGGAGCTTCTTTTGATACGCAAATTAGTGCACATTTTCAGCCATATGAACGCTTCTTTGACGAGCATAAAAATGTTTGATGCAGAGATTAACCCTGCATCAAACACTCATGTTTTTTGTTTTATCCCCGCGACTGCCTGTTGGCCATAAATGCAGATATCTTCTGTCTCTCCTCTCCTCCTCCCAGCTCCCTCTGCTCCTCTCCTCTCTGTCCTCTGTATGTAGAGATTAACCTTGTGTTGGTGCTGGCGGTTTGTCTGTTGCTGAAAATGCATCCATCATGCCTAATATTTAACAAACTTTTTGTGTGTCCCCCTGTCCCCCCGGAGATGCTGGAGGAAGTGTCTGGGGTTGGGGAAGGCTGTGAGTCCCTGCTTAGACTGCTTCCCCCGCGACCTGGCCCCGGATAAGCAGAAGCTCTTCAGAGAATCCTGGTATCTAAACACAGATAATATCTCGACCGTATGTGCTTTTAAAATATTTTGTGTGGTCAGCCTCAGCACTAAGTCCTCAGTATGGGGCTTGAAAATATATATATATCCAGCACCTCCATGGATGTTGTCCAAGGATAACAAGGTGCTAAGGTCGGAGCACTGCGGAGGGGACAACACAGCTTTCTCTGGCAGAAAAACACTATTGTCAATATATTTATCTGCTCTTTATAACCAGCTCACAGTAAGGTAATTTGAGAAATAAAAACACCTATAATTGAATAAATGCACGATAATGCTATAGTGTGGAACATTCCAGACAAAGCAATGGTGGACTAGCTGGTGTCAGACTCATCCATCTATCCATCTTCATCCACTTATCCGGGGCCAGGTCGTGGGGGAAGAAGTCCAAGCAGGGACTCCCAGACTTCCCACACCCCAGACACTACTCCAGGGGGATCCCGAGGCGTTCCCAGGCCGGCAGAGAGACATAGTCCCTCCAGCATGTCCTGGGTCTTCCCCGGGCCCACCGGTAAAGATACAGAGTGGACATTTAACATTAAAACGAGAACAAGGATTGATATATTGCAAGGCATTAAAGATATACCAAGCAGCACAAATTTTTGACACAAATCTATTGTACTTTCTAATCGTGTATACAGTACATTGGTGTATGAATATGTGTATGAATGGTAAAAAGTGGATGCACAGAGCTGGGATTGAAGGAATTAGGACCAGCCCAACACAAACATCAGATTGTTTTAAACAATGCATCTAACTAGAACAAGGACTCTCCTGGTAGAGAACATAGAGATATACATAGAAAATTAGATTTTTTTTGCATTTAGGCCTGTCTATGGTTCTCCTCCTCCTGTGTTAGAAGCCCATTGCCTGCTCATTGTACCCAGAGCCCCTGTACCTGCCCTTTTATCAGCCCAACTCTCCTGCTCGCCTGTCAGCACACATCTGCTCTGTGTTACTGCTTCCCCCTCTGCTGTCAGTTCAATTACTCTCCATTTCCATAGGTGTCAGGGAGCCCAAATGTGAAGCACACGTGCACACCACAAAATACTTCAAAGGATCTCATACTACTACCACATTCACCAGAGAAAATGTCAAATTACTCTGTCACATCTAGATGTTTCATTTCATCCCCCTCAGTGCCCTAATTAAAGTTACCAATCATCAAACTATTAGAGTGGAGTGTGGAAACTAAGCACACAAAAAACTGTCTATCGACACAAGGACAGGTTCAATATAACACAAAGGACAAATCAAATAAATGAGAACAAATGACCTGCACAATTGGGTCCTTGCTTTGAGACAATGAAATGGAGAGAGACAATGAAATGGATGTATTTAACAGGACAAACAAGGAGCAAATAAATAAATAAATAAAAACTCTGAGTGGTAAGCAATAATTTACACTGGGTGGTAAATTAATGTGTTGAGGTGGTATTGACCTTATTCCGCCCCGCCCACTTTTCCCTCTTTTCCCATGTGATTGACACTTCCGTTGCAATCACACCTCAGGTCCAGTGGGAACTCCATTGGTTTAAATGGAGAACGCGAGAAAAGTATGAAGCTAAAATATGATATAAATTAGATTGATTTGTGTAAAATATCCAATGTTCATGTGACCAACAAGTCAACAATGCACCGGTTTCCTGAGCGGCCTGAAAAAGGCCTTTTAGTCTGTGTAAGAACGTATTTTCTCTCGAGGTTGGCAGCCCTGTGTTAACTAATACAACCGGAAGAAGGATTAAGTCGAATGGCGGCGCCCAGACAGGTTTCTGGAATAAGGTGAATAGGACAACTCCACCCAAATTTTGCTTTCTGCTGAATAATCCACACAATAAGCAACAGATGTTTCATAATGCGTAAGCAAAAAGTAAGGTTAATGGAGCTTTGTCTGGTAGTCTATGCACTTCAACACCACAAGGGTGCATCCTGTCTCCCCTTTTTTATTTTGTACACTAATGAGTGTCAAAGTAACTATAGTAAAAGGTCAATCATCAGGTATGCAGACAATTTTGTTATTGTTAGTCTTCTCCAAAGTAATGAAAATGAACATGGTCCTGACTTTGTACAATGGTGGGAGGAGCCTCACCTTCACCTGAATGTTTCCAAAACCAAGGACATGATCATCGACTTCAGAAAGAATCCTCACACTTCTGATGTGAAGAAGAAACCATGCAGTGGGTAGAGAGAGAAAATAAATACCTTGGGACAATTATTGACTCAAAACTGAACTTTGATGATAACTCTGCTGCTATGGTAAAGACGGGCCACCAGAGATTGTACTGTCATTTTTTAACTTTGATAAGACCATGAGGACTCTTTTTTATCGAGCTTTATTGAATCCATTTAATCATTTTGTTTGGTTTCATGGTAGTGCAGTCGCACTATCAAAAACAAAAATCAGCTTGCCCACATTGTAAAATGATTCAGTAAACTGATTTGAGACTCCCAGCTGCATCCTGAGTCTCTATACCCGAGGCACACCCAATGCTTGGCCACGGCCATTGTAAACGATGACTCCCTTCTCCCCTCTGGGCAAAGGTTCTTGGTGCCAAGATGTAAAACAAAGCACTAACTGTAAAGTTTCAGTCGTGGGCACTATTATTGTCATACAAGATATTTCTTTCTTTTTTTTATCAGCACTTGGGCATTTTCTAATTGTTTGTAATCTATGATCTTATGTGTCTGTTTTTATTTTTTGTGTGTGGTGTATGGAAGCCAACTCAAACCAATTCTACCCGCAGGTATAAAAAAGGTTACCTGAACCTGAACCTGAATGTGTTGGTATTATGTTACCAGAATAAACATTGGCCAGACTTCAAGCTGAGAACAAATTATATTTTCTATTAACCAAGACGTAATCAATCTGTGTTGTAAAAATGTTGACATTTTATGAGCCAAAAAGAGGAATTTGATGCATGCTAAAAGAGCGACTTAATGTCCGCATAAATCATGTGCCAGTGCTGTCCCACAGTGTAGGACATTCTGCTAAAATGCTGATTTTGAATTACCAATATCTCTGCAGTATCTTCACATAATTCATCTGACGGATTGTCAAGCAGACATCTAATCTGTTGTTGTTGATACACACTTAATGCACTGTCGCTTCTACAGGAGATTAAATAAAAAACACCACACTTTAGTTTCTAGCTCCGTTTCCTTGTATTTGTTTCCACCTCATTAAATTACCAACACGGACCAATCAAAACATATCTTGGATGTGTGACAAAGCGACAGGGAGCGAGGTAACCGAGTACAGCATCTGCACAAAAGCACTACATCAGCAGCGGTTTCATCTTGGGATACTCATCCAATCACTCCTGTCCCGCTGCGTGTGTTCCCAACCAATCAAAAAACACTCCTGCTGTGCCACTCTCAGCCAATCATCTGGAGGCCCCGCGGAGTACAGCTACGATTGACTGACAACATACAGGAAATGCCAAACCAAGGCCTAATAGTGCAGTTGTGAAGTGTGCATACCATACCTCAATCTCTTGTTGTACTGTTTGACCTTATCCAAAAGAGACAGCATTGATTTGAGCCTGGTATTCCTCCACTGACACGTTATCGCGGTAGTAGTATCCCTCCATACTCTCCAGTGCTAAAAAGTAATCCCGAAGACATGTAAATGTGCAAAATCTTCATTGATAGATTTTTTTTTCTTTTTTTCTTACCTTGTGTGAACAGGACCGGGTAAATTTTACATGCGCCACCCTTTTTGAGCCTCGGAGGCAGCTGAGAGAAGTAGAAACTCTCCAAGGAGAAGCACACTCTTAAGGCCTGTCGAGTGCCTTCCACCTGGTACGAGATGGGCATGTCTGCATGGGAATGAGTGCACATTAGTTATTGAGTGAATTGCATAAAGGACAAGTACATTTTCAAAGTCTTGATTAAGATAACAAAGAAATGAGATTGTAATAATGTTGTTTTCAAATCAGTATACTCACTGGCTACCAGTGGCTCTCCTTCAAATTGCTGGAAGTAGAATGTAACTTTTTCCAGGTCGATGAGGGCAACCTGAGTGTCCTCCAGCATAGCCTGCTCATCTGTCTACAAAGAGAGACAAAGCTGTCATATATATAATATATATGTTAATACAGTGATCCCTTGTTTATCGCAGGAGTTATGTTCTAAAAATAACCTGCACTAAGCGAAATCCGCGAAATAGTCAACATTATTTATTTTACAATTATTATAAATGTTTTAAGGTTGCAAACCCCCCCACTACATACTTAATACACTTTTGTCAGTGCAGAACGTTTCGTCGACTTTGTGGGTTAGGGTCAGAGAAAACGTACAAACATACAGCATTTCAGTCACGCTGCCAGCGATACATTTAGCAAGCTGAACGCATTCTGTAGCTACTGTACAAGAGACACGGTATGGAGGAGATTGATTGACAATAGTCTACAGTCCCTTAACCAATCAAGTCGCAGAAAACAATGTGTTAAAAAAAAAAAAAAAAAAAGCACCAAAAAAATCCGCAAAACAGCGAGCCCGCGAAAGGTGAAGGACGTTATAGCGAGGAACCACATATTGACAAGAGGGCCTATTTTTCCCAAATCATCTGACCAAAATGAGGCCCATTTAGTACAAACAATTGGCTGAACCCTTTGTGAAGCTGACCCGCTGTAGTTTTGGCCTTTGATGTCTGATCTACTGAGTGAACAAGCTCTGCTCAGAGGAATATCAGATTTTAAATTCCGACAAATTTTTCTTAGGTAAATATAAAGAGCAGTAAAGCTGGTGTCTGGAGGATGGTCGACACTACAAAATGACAAAACTGAAGCTGGTTTGACTAAAAATGAGTTTTAGGGACTCTGGGCAGAATCCATATAAAAGGGTTAACAAAACGGCCTTTAGGGGCCTTAAGTTGTCATTGAAATAAAATAGAAAGCTGAATTATAAAAACTGCTGTATGACAACATTGAGGTATAGGAGCCACACATTGAAAATAGATAAGGATGCAATTAAACAACTTTTCTTTTTCAAAAGACTAAAAGAGTTTATTTGCTGTAATCTGGGAAAGTGTCTCTGCACTGTTCCACCACATACTGGAACAAGCAGAGGATTGGCTCCCATTCAACAACACATTTGGGACGGTCGCCTGTGCCTACTGTCTCACCAAGTGACGCCTAACTGAAAGGCTGTAACTTAAACACATTCAGTACATAGATCCACAAATCCACTGAATCTCTAACTTGTCCTGCTCAGCCTTTTATGCAATGGCCTGAAAACAAGATATGACTGAATTCACAGCTGGAACTAAAACTTCTTTAGTTCCACAGGGACACTTGAAAGAAAGAGAAAGACACAGGGGAACAGGCAGGGTGAGCGAAAGATGATGATGCTTATCTTGAGCAGAAAAGAATGATTTCTTTCAACATGACGTAACATACTCTATTCTAAACATGCAGTTACGTCCTGGAGCAAATTTGCAGGTTAGATATAACTAAGAGGAAGAGAAGTATTATAGAAACCTATGTATTTCAAAGTCATATGACGATCAAACAACATTCCGGAAACATGTTTGGAGGAGGATTTCATTATTATCATTCACTTACACTTCATGTTCATGAATCAGGATCTCACCAAGGAGTGAAAACCAGTGCCAGTTAATGAATGTAATGTTCCTTAAAGGCGACACAGATGTACTAAAAATTATAAAGGGTTTATAAAAGTTCAAGCCTAAAGACTAAATGATTCAGTATAGACATTCGGAACACAATGCCACAGTGGTAACAATCACACACGTGCAACGGCTTATTGCAACTACTGCATTCTCTTCCAAATGAGTAAACTTTGTTTTCCCCCGATAAAGAGCAATGTAAAAGCAACATTTTGGGACAAACTCAAATTGCTGAGCACTGTCCGCATCAAATTGTAAAACATTTGAATGACCGCAATCTTGTAAAAAAGATTGCGGTTGACTGGCAGTGCATAGCTGGTCCACCCTGCTTCACTTGTCCCTAAGAATTCCTGCCTGTGTGTACTAGCACTTTGCCCAGGGGTTTGTGAGAGCTAGGAACTAATTTTAAATACCTAATTCTGTTACACGGTTTAAAATTAGACACCCCAGTTTTAATGATGGAATTAGCATTACCGTGTTATTCAAGAGCCAAGGATAATGTAAGGGGGGAAAAAATTAAAACTTCATGGAGTGTCCTTATAAAATAGTTGAAGTTTACTCTTACTAGATTTGGTGAGAGCAGTGACTGGAAGTGTAACAGCAGACCAGCACAGGATATTTGTTCTAACCAGCGACGACTGGTTTCCTGGGCCTCCTGAAGGTCCTGGGGGTCCAAAATTTCTGCTTCTGCCTCTCTTCCTGAAGTGTGAAACTGAAGGGGAGCAGAGAAAATTATGATTTGTACAATCATTATCTCAAATGTATTCATTCAATCTAAACATGACTGTTAAATGTACCTGTTTGAGGACAGCTAGTAGATGCTCGGAAAAGGCACATACTGCACCAACTAAAGACTGGCAGAAAACCATGTCCCGCCGCAGCTGGATCTCCGAGTCTGTGAGGTGGAAGAGAAACTGTATTGAGGCCAGGGTAAATGCTTCAAGCAAAGGTCAAATGGGAAGTGAGAACAGTAGAGAAGGGAAGTGAAAGCAGTACATATTATGGTACGCCCAGATTAAAACGGGAGGTACAAGTGTTCTGGTGAGAGGTTAACAGAGAATTGTGACAGCAATAAGTGGCAGGAGCTTGTTATGGTAATTAAACACACTTTCCAGATCAGGCCGCAGTTTAAAAACTTTCCACAAGGTGACTCAAAGAGTCTGTTTTTAATGTGCCCAAGATTAAATGTCATGAGTGAAAAACTTAAAGCAAGTGACAGGTGTGTCTGGGTGGAAAATAATTGCTGCCATAATTTCCAAAGACAGAGGTTTTACTAAGAGCATTGCAGTTTAATGTGTGCATGAATGAGTAATGCATCAAGAAAAAACACAAAGTATACATTATTAAGGACTGGAGTTTGAATGTTTAAAGAAATAGAATCAAACAGAAAGTCAATGTCAAACTTGAACAGAACTGGATTTTTTTTACTGAATGGCTAAAAAGGAAAGTTCTGTTCTGTATTCTTTTAATTTAAGATTAGTCTATGGCATGCATTATAACAATGTGAATATTTTGATGAGATAAATGCAATTAAATGTAATCTAACCTAAGGAAAAAAATACAGGTAAAAATGGTAGAAAAGGCTATAAAATGAGCACATGAATATTGCTTCATGAAGTGATACCGACCTGTGTACTGCAGTAGGACTAAGAGCAGCCGGGTCTTCACCTCTGAACGCCACACAAAACAGTTGAATGAGAAACGTACATTAAATAAACTCCTCTCCACTCAATGCCTACTATAGATGTGACCCATAAACAGAATCACCCTGTGTAACTTTGAGCTTCATTTCCTGCTCCACAGCTGCTTATCTTCTCATATGTGAAAAACACACCACAGGCAAAGATGGTAACACAAATCTGAATTTGTTTATAGTTATATCAGAGCCACAGGGAGCGGGGCACGAGCTTTTCTGCATGACAAAATCCCTTTATGTGGGAAACACATCAGAATCATGTCTTCAAGTACACTATTTTCCCCAAAAATGCTTTTGTAAATCTTTAATATGTCCACCTTTACTACCTTAACATATTTGCATACATTAATTATTAGGCCCGAGCCCCAACAGGGCGTAGGCGGCCTATTGCTTCTGCAAACGCGGCCGAAGGCTCGCTTGCAACTTGTCCGACCAAACATGCGCGCGCAGCGCGCATGTTTCGTACCCGTCGCCCGTGGCGATTGCCGTGGCGATCACCTAGTCGCCCCTGGCAATAACCTGTGAAAAGCCGATGCCGGAGGCATCGGTCATGCATTACTTACTCCTGCAATAGGACAAAAATAGTCAACAATGAGTGCGTGGGCGAAGCCCACGCACTCATTGTTGACAACCGCAGCGCGAAGCGCTGCATCCCAATGTCGCCCCTGGCACAACCACAGTAAACGCCGATGCCGGAGGCATCGGTCATGCATACTTACTCCTGCAATAGCACCAAAATAGTCAACAATGAGTGCATGGCGCAGCCCATGCACTCATTTTGACAACCGCAGCGCGAAGCGCTGCATCCCAATGTCGGCCCTGGCAACACCGGGTCAACGCCGATGCCGGAGGCATCGGTCATGCATACTTACTCTTGCCCTATGACACAAATAGTCAACAATGAGATGCGTGGGCGAAGCCCACGCACTCATTGTTGACAACCGCAGCGCGAAGCGCTGCATTCCTCCAAAAACCACTCACAACACTCCGGCATCGTGCTGTACCTCAGAGACCAATGCCGCAGTTATGCCCAATATTATAACTGCTCAAATGAATGGGAGTTCTATGGGGGAGTGGGTGGGGACGCCCGCGGGATTGGCGACTGACGAGCGCGTAAGCGCTCGTAATGATGTTTCCACCTCACGGTGGCGTGGGGAAGGCTCAGAGCTTTCAAATGATGTATATATATGTTGTTGCAGTTGCAACGGATATATTGTTTTTGCTCGAAATTATATTATTATTATTTATTTTTTTTTTTTATTTTTTTGTTCTACGAAACTTTTTTTCTGCTCTTTGAGCTCAAATGGTGACCCCCTGAACATGCTCAAAAACTCACCAAACATTGCCCAAAAGTCCGATCTGGCGAAAAAATTTTGTTTTTTGGCGTCCATTTTTTTTTTGGGTCTAAAAATGGCGCGACAGCGCCACCACAAGAGGTCAAACTACACTGCGCCAGTGGGAGACCTCAACATTTGTCGTAGAGCATACGAAATTCGGGTCACGGCATTCCTCTCGTGATGACAAACAAACAGTTATCGTGGCCACGCCCCCTGACTAACCCTATGCGCCCATCTTGTTTGAACATGACAACCGCTATTCGCTCCATATCAAACTTTAACGAACTCCTCCAGGGCGTTTCACCCACTTGCTTCTCAAAATTGGTGTACAGCCTCTAGACAAGTGGGGCATCTAAAGTTATCCAAATACTTTTGTGATAACTATTACCCAGTCTACGTGTCGGCGCAGCCGCAAAGTTACGTGACTAAGCGCATTTTGTGATATATTATGCAACATTTTAATCATTGCTCCCATTGCTCAAAACGGGCCCGATGTGGACCAAAATTTCATTCAGTTGTTAAACTTTCACGCTTGGACTGGGTATTGTGAAATAATCGAAATAATGACCGAGCGACTGATAGCGCCCCCTACAGAGTGAGAATGCATCTTTCATTGGCACTTTAACGAACTCCTCCGTGAGGCATTTCACCCACTGCTTCAAATTAAGGTATACATCCTCTAGACAAGTGGGGAATCTAAAGTTATCCAACAATGTTTTGATAACTTTTACGGTCTACGCGCGACGCGCCGCAAAGTTGGACAACGCATTTGAAGTCTGAGAAAAATTGGAAAATTGCTCCCATTTGCGCAAAAAAAGGCCGCGATGTGGAACCAAAATTGATCAGTTGTTAAACTTTCAAGCATTGAACCTGTTTCATCTTGAAATAATTTAATTCGAGCCAAATAGCGCCCCCTACAGATGACATTTAATATTAACATGGAGAGAAAAAATTTACTTTTACGAAAATGTTCCAAATTCGGCCCAAAATTCAATCTTGGCGTCCGGTCAAAAAAGCAATCAGACTTATGCCATATTTTTGACGGTTTAGCCGCCAGCCGATGACACAGAAACATCCACTGTTTCCTAATGGGAAAATCGCCAAATTGCCACATTTTTACGCTTCACACTTTAACGAACTCCTCCTGGGCGATGGCCCCGATCAAGCTCAAATTTTGGGGAATATCATCTTCAGGAGTGGGTTATCCAAAGTTATCCAATGTTATTATATAATTACGGTGTTCTTACGGCAGAGCTGCCAAATTTGTCCCACAAATCTCTACATTTCACCATTTACAAAATGCCTCCCATTTGTCTTTAGCGTGGTCTCTACACCATATAGTTACCAAATGACATATAAATTCATGCACAAACACTTATTTTGGCACAACAATCAAAAAAGTCCGGGGGCCAAAGTCATATTTATAAAGTGTCGCCGTAGCGATGACTGCAACCTCCCATGTTGTCCCAATGGGTCCAGTGCCAGATCTCTCAAATGACCAAGATTTTTCACATTGACACTTTAACAAACTCCTCCTTGGGCGTCGGCTCTACCAACTTTAAATTTGGTGACAATCATCTACAGGGGCGGGGCTTCCAAAGTTATCCAAGTTTTATGGACAAGAGTTACGGTGTCTGTGCAGTGAAGCGGCAAAGTCGACTGCCAATCGTGTTCATTTGAGCTTAATATGTCGCCGTTTGTTTTGCCTTTTTTGGACACAGCTCAATACACCTACGGGCGCCGAATAAAAAAAGGACTGAAGGAGGGAGCGGAGTGCGGAGTGCGAAGCCCGGCGGCGCGCGAGGGCCGTTGGATGCCGCTTGCGGCTTTAATTATATTTTATTATTGTTATTCTGATACAATTTCACATAAATATCTAGTGCTGGTCAAGTATGCAAGCATTTCCCACAATGTACACTGAACAGAATTACTCCCTTCAGTAAATACGTATCATAAGGTGCACAGGAGTTTTGGCCAGAAAGCCTACTACGGTATTCATCATAAATAATGCACAGTATTATTGGGTGCATTCTATGTGGTTGAGGTTAAAGTAGTGCACACTGACCCTCTGTGAATTTAGCGATGGTTTGAGTGAGCGCCTGGACACTGCTGGGGAGGTTCCAGGGATCCTGTTTCACATGAAGACGCAGCTTCTTAGAACAGTTCACCTTTGGGTCCAACTCCTGCAAGAAATCTGATATCGACAAACAAGTCAAAGCCGAGAATCATAGATTCTGTAAATAAAAAATAGGCTTGTGCACAAACATGTGAAAATGCAGAGGACAATTTGTTCCACATGCTGCGCTGACCACCACTCTGTTTGTTGCAGTAAATATACAAGCTTTTTTTTAATTTCCTATGATTTAAATTTGCCAAACTTTCTTCAAAAATCCAATTTACGATATGCGCTTTGTTTCCCCTCTCAAACAGTGACAAGAGGCAAGAAGAAAGTCTACTTTGAAGATGTGTGATAGAGAGGTGGCTTTGAGGGGGTTGAGTGAGTCTCTGAAGACACACACACACACACACAACACACACACAGGCCAGATGCAGGAATGCTTCACTTGTTAGATAATCCCATTTGTTGTTATCATTCACACACATTAGTGGAGATGGAGCTGCTCTGATCAAGGCCTCCACACTTTCCTCTCGGGCATTTGGACACACAACACACATTGAACTAGACCTATTTTCAAATACTGAACACTCTTTAGGGCTTTGTGTGCCAGATAATTTGGGATGTTTGCAGACCTTATTATTTACAGCAAACAAGGCAATGGTCTTAACAAAACATGACAAGTTAGAGCGGTAGAATCTGTTTTCAAATCTCAGTCCTTACATGAAAATATATTAAACATGTAATACATTAAACAACTACTGTTGATTAACTTATACTAAATTACTGGGATGAGGTATTTGTTTTAAATATACACGCAACAACAGACACGGTTTTCAGGGTTTTAAAATATAATTATCTGTTTGCTTGTATAGGATCTACATCCAAAAAGTAGACAAGGTTTAAAGTCATAGTACTCAAGACGTTTTGACTTCCCTCTGAAAGTAATTTCCAATCTTATGGTTTGAGCAGCAACCTTCATTCTCTCCTGATCTTAAATTGGTCCAGCCTAAAGGGAGACGTTACAATTGAAACTAGCCCTGCCCTTGTTTACAAGTCTGGCCATCAGTCCCTTCACGCTGTACCTCATTAGCATTTGACTGGTTGGATTTCTGCCCGGATGTACACCATCAGATTGAATATAATCTTTGAACAGGAGTCGAAACGCTGTGGTTTCTAAAACAGTGTCCAGTTGAATACCTTTGAAACCTTGTCTACCATGGACCCATGGAAGCAGGAAGAGGGGCTGCGCACCCCCCGGTAGTTTTGGCCTTGTCTGGACTCTGGTCCCAAAGCCACTTTTAGTTCTCGCAATAATATCTGATGTACAAATGAAGCACTTGTGATACTGGTGACATTATATTTACGTATAGAGGGCAATGATCCTGACGCTGCTCGTGTGTGTTGGTGTGTGTGCGTAAAGTGATGCTGAGCTCTGATGTACTTCATAAGCAGAGGCACAGACTGCAGTCTTTATTTGTGTTTTCGCTGTGTACTTGGTGTATTTGATCATAATGTAAGAGCCACACGGCAGTAAATGCATGCAACATCGACACTGGCGCTTTGGTTTGTGCACCATTCCGTGTGGTAAACAATATACATTTACTTTTGTCATATTGGTCATTACCAGAAGTGGAACTTTCGAGAGTGAGATTTATTATTTCTGTTTATGGTGCTTGTGTGTCGGTGTGTGTGCGCCAGTGCATGTGAAGTGAGGCAGATGCTGCAGCATAAAAGTATTATTCTTTCTTTATTTGGCATATTTATATTTTATGAATGGTCACACTGGTACAGAAGTTCGAGTTTACATGTGTGAGATATAAGCCTAAATTCCCCTTATGTAAAATTGTATGCCTGCGAGCCCTGCGTGGTCAACTCCTGCACAAATGGGCAACTACATCAACTTGAATCAAGACCAGGGTAACATTGAACAGATGGTGATGATGTTTTCTTTTCAGCTATATTTTCTTCTGGGGTCAACACAGACGTCTGTGTGTTTCCTAGCATGCAATGATTTGCATATTGGTTTGGCAAAGAGTTTATGCCAAATGCCCTTCATGGCACTGCCTTTTCCATTTATGCAATGCACTGACTTGTAAGGTGCCTGAATAACCAAACAGCATTCGTATATAAAAATGGTCACTCCTTTGTTAACAGTTAACTTGTACTACACCAAGCATTGTAAAGGTTTGTGGGAAAACGTTATAAGAGAGACCTTTTAAGGTCTATAATGCAACAGGAACAACATGTATTTTGTATGAAAATCTGCCCGATATGCAAAACTGTGCACAGGAGGCGAGCATTTACTGTGGATACACAATGAAACAAATGCCAACTAAAGTAAATACGAATAGTTGTCTGTTTCCACAATACATTATAGGGATTTGCAGGGCCAATGAGTTATTCTGGATGGATTTTTACCTTGCAGCCCTCTTCCTGGTGTGAAGCACTTGGTCTGCTCAAATGCGCGGCCCACCACAGCTCCTCTCAGCAGGCTGGTGATGGAGTCCACCTGAGCAAAGAACAAGGGTCAAAACAATGCATGCATGTGGTTTACAGTCTCTTTCCAAAATATGTTGGGAAATAAAAAGTGCTGGCCAAACAAAAGTAACACCTGCTTCTCGTGCACTCCCTGAAGCATGTCCCACCGTGCCACAGTGAACACAGCCCACAATGCAGTGTCAACAAAGCTACAGAAAGTGCTCTAATGAAACAAATGGCAGGATGCAGCGAGAAAGTGCAAAGCAGGCCATTTTTTAACTCACACGGTAACATTTCTTAAAGCATGAAAATCTAATGTAGTGAGTCTAATCTTAAAAAGTTACCAAGATTTTATGAGATGAAAATAATTTAGTAGACACAGCAAACAGATTTATTATCATATTTTGTAATGTTTGTGATTCATGCTTAAAAAGCCCCTGCCCATAAGACCCACGCGCTGGGGTTTGTCGGACGAGAGCTCACTTTTCATTCAGTACAGAATTTAATTAATTGCGTTGTTTTTTTCTTTTCGTTTTTTTTCAATTACACAATTTGTTATCAATTATTGTTATCACAATTAAAATCGAATTAATTTACTTAACTTCAGAATACTTGCAAGCCATCATGACTGACTTCCATGAACTTCTCCCTACTCCTTTTGAGCACCACTCTATTGTGTCTTCTTATTGTTTTTGGAATGTACTGTTTACAGTTCTTTGAGCTGATCTTGCTCAAATAAATAAAATACATAAGGCCAAGCGCTGTTGATTGATTTTTCATCAGATGGCTTGAGTTCAGAATCAAAAATGAATCTGACTTTCTGAAGCTCTGTGGTTAGTATTGTGGCGGCAGAACAAGGATGCTCTTGGCTTAAGTCCATTGCCACAGCTTGTTTCTCGACCAGTGCCCATGTGGTGCTGGCTAAAAATCTAAAGATGCTTTTCTAGCTAAGCTCAGAGCTCTCAGCAGAATTTTGCACTGTTTTAAAAAAAATAAAAAAGCTTCACATGACCATGTGTCTTTTGAAAAATGGTTCAACATCATCAAACACACCTGACTGAAAAGATGCTCCAGGAAACTATGCAGCTTCTTTTGTTTGTCAGGGGTCAACCACACACTGGACGGCATCTCATCCCCTGAAAAGTGGCAGTTGAAACACAACAATAGTTGAATGGCATTTACATGCTAAAGCCATGACATGACTAACAATGAAGCTGCAGATATTCATGTTTAGATATTCATGTATGAGTTTCTGCATAGCACTGAAATGTACATCTGTTTGACAGAAATACACCCACAGTGTTCGAGAAACTGAATATCTGGTGACATGTAACGTGTGAGGCATTAATGATAAAACCAGAGGAGACATGAAGCCAAAGTCTATCATATTTACTTGCATTCAATGTGTATCATAGACAGTGAATTCAACATAACTATAACGGGTATAATCAGTGGGCGATTTGTTTTTTAAACAGTTCTCTCTTGATTCTTGCGGCAGCGATCAGACTCTGCCGTTCTTGACTGTGTGCAGAGCTTGCCTAACGGCACTTATTTAGTGCCAATAAACATATTTTTCTCTCGTTCATTTTAGTTTTGATACAGTTCAAATATCGCGCTCTATAATCCCAATGACAACAAGCGCATGCCACTGCGCACACACACATGAACACATCCCCCGCAAATCGCATCTGGGTATTTAGCAAAAAAACTTTTATACTATACTTTAGCAAAAGTTTGAAATGACAAATTGCAATTAAATACAATGTTTAAAGTACACAAGGAAATGCATACCTGAGTCCAAGTCATCACTGTGGACATAGGAGCTACAGTGACTGCTGCAGATACTTGTAAAAGAAGCAATGGAGTTCCTGTTGCTATTACAGTCACTGTTGAGGAAAAAGATTTAGCGGAAACTATAGTTTTGAAGGACACAATCTCTCTTTGCATTTACTTGACTATAGTTTTACCTGTATGAGTCTCTGTTGCTGATAGTATCATGACCAGAGTCTTCTTGTTCATCACCCACCACATTGAAGCAGACTTTTTTCCCGTTGCGCTCGCCCTTCTCACTCTCACTTTCTGCTGTGATGTAGTTCTCTTGAGTCGGGTTTTCTGAGGCTGTAGGGTTTGTGATGGATGACAACAGACTGTAAAGAAAAGAGAAAAAGTGTAGAAGGAAAAGTAAATGTAAATGTACTGTGCATCTTATCTTAATACAAACACAAGGCCATAACGTGCCTGACTGTTTGGACATCAGTTTAAGGGATTGTGCCAAACATAACCTGGTTGTTTGTGTTTAGCTTCTGCCGGTCAGCTTCAGAGCTCTGAATTATATGAATAGGGTCAAGCATCTGGTGGAGTGCAGCGGTGTCAACACAGAGTCCAGCTTTAAATAGGGGATGCCTGTATCCTTCTGCACAGAGATATAGACTACAGTGTACTGATATAAGGGTTAGGGTTAGGGGTCTCGCATTATGGGGAGCACAGTGGGAATGATTAGCACTCCTACCTCTTTGTTAGCCAAGGCTCATAGTTATGGGGTTGAGTCCAGTCACACACGACCCCTGACATTAATATGATGAGGTTAAAGTTAGCTTGGATTATAATTCATTCCATTGTAAATTTTGTGTACAATAAACTAATTCAAAACAACATAGGTTCAAAATAATCATGTAAAGCGGCCCCATTATGCTCTACATCTGACATGTTTACACCTCTTTCATTCACGACCCCCTCCTCGTCTCTGCCTGACCCCCACTTTCTGCTCATTCACATTCTGGTGAGCCCAAAGCAATGCCCTCATTACGGCCCACTTCTCGGGTCGCCACAATGCCCCCTCCAAAACAGAGAAGCATTCCATCGCCATGGAGAAGTTATCCGGGCTCTGTGATTGGCTGTTGCTTTAATAAAGAGTGAGCACAGTTTGGGGCCTTTAGGGCACAATCTATCAGAAAGAGTGAGGGAGAATAACAATCACTGGATCAGAGATGTAGTTTGAGCCGGCAAAGAAGAAAAATAAACTACATCCCAGCCTCTAGCCAGCCAAAGAAGGGCTCTCTTTATCGCCAACAGGGAGCTCTTTAACCTACTTCCACACATCATGACCACTAAGCATCAATCAACCTTTATTGCATCAATACGTAAATCTGCAATGCAAAACTCCACTGTAAGCACTTTAATGACAGGGAATTTACATAATGCTGTAATGTAGAGAACGGTAAATAAGTAAGAGGCTCTTATAGATATCAAACAGCTGCCAGTTCGGATGCTATTAATAGAGTGATCTGAATAACTAAAGAATAGAGCGAATACAAGGCAGGGTCATGTTGATAAAGTTCAAAAGTAATCACCTCAAAATGGACTCCCTAATCATTGTTGTCAAAGCAAGACTCTCTTAACTTCTGTTTAACTGAACAAACAAATGTAACTCCAGCATTAAACTAGCATAAAGAATACCTAGCTCATCAATTATGGTTGATTAAAGATAATTGTCTGATTTAAAACCTACTTAGAGGCTGAACAAATAGAAAATATGAGTGGGAAGTGGATACAGGGAGATGAGATAAATTAAGACATTGCTTACAGCAGTGAGTTAATAACAAATCCTGTAGAGATTACATCTAGACATAATCATTAAAATTATAATCTAATTTCAACAAGTAAACAAAGTGCACAGGATCAGTTTGTAATAAAGGCCTTGATCACTGCTCTGACCTTGTCTCGCACAATTTGCCAAACATGCATCTGCAGTAATTGACCGTGACAAGAGCTTGATAACATTAGTTCACTTTCAGTCTCTGAGAAAAACCTGCTGCAGACACTATTGCGGTTAGGTGAGACCAAGAAGTTTATCAGACCCTATTACATTTTCAAATAAAACTAATATTTCAAATATATTTGACAATGTGAAAACATGGAATAAGAAGTGACTTGAAAGGTGACTGATTTCTTTGAGACATCTGATGTAAAACATTGCAGTGTTTGATTTTCATTGAATACAGTGCTTTGGCAAATGCAAAACATATTTCACAACAGATTCACAATACTGTTATTAATCGTCTAGAAATTTCAGTTTGACTTTTGTTGCTAACAAAGCTACAAACAAGAAGTTCCAAATCTGTCTGAAAATGAAAAGACATGGGCTCTCATTTGGATAAATTAGACTAGATTGTATTTGTGAATGTTAGCATGCATTCCTCTCTGCTTGTGTGTGTGTGCTGCCACTCACTCATGAATATGTGCACCATGGGTCTCCATCTCCTTGACGACAGTGGTGAGTTTGTACAGAAGTTTTTGGTAAGCATCCAGTGTGAGCAGGTCCTCTTCTCTGAGCAAGAAGCGAAGGCCGTGACCCTCTGTCCGGCCCAGGCTGTGTCCAGATGGGGCCGCCATGCTTGTGATTGTGTGCTGGACGTTCACCATGGGATTTACTTTACCTGAACTCACACAGAAAAATCAGAATTTCAAAGTAGCCAAAACAGTTGCATTATTTAACAGAGCAGGTGTTTACTTACCTTGCTCAGCAGTGTGCCGTGCGGCCCGCTCTAAAGTGCTCTTTCGGTTGTCCAGCTGCACGCCAAAAGCACTGCCCAAAGAGGTGGTGGTTTTGGGATATGAGACCTCGATAATGTTGATGTGACAGTTGGTGGGGCAGAAGTCGCTGCTGTGGAGAGGAGAAACCTTGGTCTTGGCTTGTTTAAAAGTTGGCCATGCTCTGTTCTTCAAGACGCGCGCAAACTGAGACAAAAAACATAAATGCATAATGTGTAATGTGTTACTAATTAAATAGTGGACATCAAATCTTTGCTTTTATTAAAATACAAACCTGCATATCAGTTTTATGCATACACTACTGAAACATAAAAACATTTATGTACAAGTACAAATGACTTTTGAGTTCACTGGTGGTTCTAAACTTTTCTGTATAATCACAGCAAATCATCTGACACAAAGTGTCCCATGGTTTACATATTGAATTCAAATGTTTTTATACCACATGCCCTCCTTAACACTTCAAAATCTTTTGTGGCAAACTTACAATGTAGATCAGCTAAAACATTACCGTCCTTGTCTTAATTATTTAAATAACTGCACTTTTTTTGTACCCAGTTTTATTCTGCCTGAATTAAATGATACACATTGTAAGCTATGATCTTTTCTGATATCTGGGAACAATTTGTTTTCAGTTTTTGCCTGTCCTAAAGCACGAGTCCAACAATGTATATGTTAACTGTGAACTTTAAAACAAACAGTGCATGTCAGTTAGCTCAGATAGTGTGAGTGCTCAGTTGCAACAGTTAGGAGGCTGATGGGCTCCAGATGGACTCAGACTGACCCTAAATCTACGCCAGGAGATGTCTTCTATTTTATAATTGTGCATTCCCGTTTTCTATATTAGATGACTCCTCTGTCGTTCCAGCATCTTTCTCTCTGGGGTTTTGAAAAGGAATGTTCCATGTTACACAACAAAGTCATTGCTGTGGCTATTTATACATGGACAGTAATTAATACAAGCCTCAGCCTAGGGTTGATTTTTTTGTCCATTTTGCGGCTCTCACGCACACTCGGATCAATACAGCAGTTTTTTTGCAATAAAATTATAGCATAAAATCAATGATGAGCTATTTAAAAAATAAAATAAAATCCTCTGTCTTCGGATGCATACGACATTGAAAGTATGTCCTAATTTTTCTACCATTTTGTTAACTTATTTCTTCTTGATTTAACATGTTTTAACAGAAGCATCGTGTCACAATGATTATTGCAATCTAATATAACATACAGTATATTGGTGAAAACAGGATTCTATAAACGCTCACTGAAAAGCATTTGTACAAACCATATCATTGACTTGCTCATAGTGTTGTCATGATACCAAAATGTCAAACTTTATTTCACCACTAAGAATTATATTAAAAATTGCTTTCTCTGCAATATAATGTTATTATCCAACACAAAACAACAGTATTATAGTATAGTACAAGTAGTTTCTACAGAATAACCATGTTGTCTAAATCAGTCTATTTATTGTTATATTTCAGTTTTGTTATCTGCTTATATAAGTATCTAGTTTCGATAGGTATCAATACTTTAACAACCCTACTTGCTCATTATAAAGTTATCGTCTCGTGGTAGTATGAGACTCAGAGCTGGTGCAGTTACCTTCCTGTAGTTGGTGATGCGGCGGTTGATGTGCTCCACCCTCTCGCTGCACATGGCATTGAAGCGCGCGAGCAGCTCCTCTGGGACCACATCACAGCTGGAGCTCAACCTGTCACACATCTGCACCAGCATGTCGTCATTACGAGCCAGCGCCTCCAAGATCTGCTCACAGAGAGACCAGACATCCACAATGCAATAAATGCCATCTTTCAGGGTAAATATTTCCAAAGGTTTTCTTTTTTTAATACAACACAAAGAAAAGAACATTCCATCTATATGCGCTATAAAGACCGTAAAGGAGGCAACTCTCAAGTCATTTTAATCAAAATCCCAGTGGAGGGAAAAGAAAAAAGCAAGGATGAGAATTTAAAGTAGGAAGAGAGCGATGCAGAGAAAATTATATTAAAATTCTAACTCACTCAGATCTCTATGGACAACATGGGACACTGAAGGCAGATGTTTACAATAATACTTAAATTACTTTCACTTTGAGGGGGTTGCCATAGACAGAGAGGATGTGACATGTTTTGTTCTAAGCGTGTCATTGGGTTTTATTGAGTGAGTTTTAAGACACAAGGCTTGTAAATCTTGATTAGCAAAGCAGCTTGTGAGACGGGTTAATTGACTGAGGATGTAAAAAGTGTTGTCTATAATAAATTTTGCAACAAGATGATTTAACGTTGGATTTTCTCGAATGCAACGCGCCAGCTGTGAAAATGTATGATGAATGTATACGTAATAATCACTACGCTCTTTTTGGCTGTTTTTGTACAGCAGAGCCAGTCTTCCTCCAGTCTTAAATCAATAATGATCAATCTGTGGACATCAATAAAACACATGCACTTAACACAGCTGGAACCAACGTGACTAAAATAAAGCTGTCAGTGTCTGCTAGTATCTCGACTCTCATTATACTCAGACATTTATGCCAAGTGTCTCCCTAAGTTGTGAATGGCCCCCCTAGGAGACTGTAAAATGGTGATGAAAATATCTAGTTTCATATGGAGTGTCACCAGTCATCACTGACAGTGTTCTCGGGACATAAGCAAAGTAAAGCCATAGCATGGGAAGCCGTTTTCTTGCGTTAAAAATGTATTTAAGTATGACAAAATAGTATTATCAGATGTGGAAACTGAAAGTGTTGACAGTATATTTTCCAAAAACATAAGAATTCAGTCCAAACAATACAAACAATAGCAATATACAGCAGAGTGAAATGTTTAAGAATGTCTTGTATTCTCACAGAAATCAAATATTTGAATCAATGGTAGCGCTCCAGTTTAAGTAGCAGTTGAGTTAGGAACTTTATTGGAACTTTTTGGTCAAGTTGGTCAACGTCTTTGGAATTGTAGTTTGATTTAAAACACACACTTAATACAGCGCGTAGAAATTGCAGGCTTATCATAAGGGAAAACACATTGAAACTCAAGATGCGAAATCAAGTCGACTTTTGATCTTCCTCTGTAGTCTGTGCACATTTTTCCCATGAATCTCATAATCACATTCCCATGACCACAAATCAGATTAAATTACTATGGAATAATTTACAACAAAACCCTGCATCGAAACAGCATACTTAGTAATTAAGCACTAACAAAAAGGGCCTAAAGTACTATTTATTAACCTTTGCAGTGAGGCTGAAGAATCCCTTGGGCTCCACCATCTTCTCCAGCACGTGGCACTTGATCCCTGCGGTGCTGTCATACTCATAAACCACTCCATACTCCAGGTGCACATTGTCCACAGTCAGGCTCACGTGCTCCTTTTTCCCATCAATAATTGCTATGGTGTTGAACTTGTCTATTACCTCTGTGAAGAATGACACAAGATGGATATTACAGTGAAATTACACACAATAATCTATAAAGCATCTATGTCATGCTGAAGGTTTAACCGTTGGCCTTAAAACACCCTATGTGTCCCCAGTACTAAAGAATGAACTAATGAATTGCTCCTTGACTAACCCCATGTTGTAGTTTGAATCCTCTGGGACATGTATGAGACGTTTTCCATGCGGTCAAACATATTCAACGATTCTGGGTGGATTCATATAATGTAACTGTATGTTTCCAACAGTGTTTTATCGCAGTTTAAAGGAAACACTAACTAGACTCAGGAGAAGACCACCAGACCAGTCCAAATCCACTGTTCATTTTAAGGGACAATGCACTAATGGCTGGCTTCCATCTCTCTCTCCAACAATCAACGGCTTTCTCCAAGATTATAGAGGCAGCCCCATGTGAACACAGTGATTTAATACAGCCATAAATCCTGCTCTAAAGCTGTTTACTAAAAGTGGAATGGCTTTTCTGTTTAACTCTCATTGGGCTCTATAAATTTGGGGAAAATAATACTCGATGAGCCAAATTTGAGATCGAGATTTTTTAGATATGGGAAACTGTTTTGGTGTGAATCTATGGATGACAGAGAACAACCCTGTGCAGTGACCCTGAACACAATAAATAATATGCTGCAAAACTATACCTGATGATTAAACAGTCTGACAGTTATAGATTTGTCTTTATTAATGATGTGTGAGTGTCATCACCTTCCACTTGGCACTCAAAGCCGTGTCCATTCTCCTCTGTCTCTTTTTGGTTATTGTTGTTGTTTTTCTGGTCTTCTTGTGCACTTTCACTGGAATTGTACACCCAGTTGATAGTATCTTGCTGCAAAGGAAAAATCAGATGTTTTGTAACCCTCACATGAAAACATATTGTTTGTAAACAAATAAATTACAACATCAGCGATTGGATGCTAGCATTGTTTCGAATCCTCACCAAAGCTCAAATAATAATACAGTATCTTTGCTACTGGATGTGTGTTCATAAAATGTAAGGTTTCTGTTTGGGCTGTGCAATTAATCAAATTTAAAACAAAAATGTTGTAATAACAACATAATTACAATTCCTAAAAATTCAAAATTGTACTTATTCTTCCACTCAAAACCTGGAGCAAAGTCACTTTTCTAATCTATATAGCCTTTTGATAAAACTTACCAAAAACATTTCTAATAAAATATATCGGACTTAATCTACAGCTTAATTTTGACAGTATAGCCAAATAACCATAATTATAATTTTTGACCTGTAATCAAGCTCCATTAGTTTCTATTGACTTTAGTAATTGGTTGGCTAATACAAATACTGATACAATGCTGCGTTAACCTTTATAGTCCAAACTGCCATATTTTCAGTTATTCCTTAAATAAACAACTTTCACAAATAGTTTGTGCAACTGGAACATTACCAAAAGAAAGTTATCCACCAAGCCTCTGGTGTGTGTCTGAATGAGTGTGCCTGCTAACCTCCACACAGCTGGAGTGACGCTGCACACCGTGAAAACCCTTCACCGACATATGGAAACGTGAAGCTCAGTGAGACCACAAAAGCAAACCAATGCCAATCTCATCAGCCCAGTGTAGCGTGTGTACGTGTGTCTGCCTCCACACCCAAGACCGCAGCCGCTTTTCTGCCAAGGCTACATGTTGCGCTTGCCTACTGCTCTGTGGTCTAGTTTACAACCAAAATACACAGAGAAAGCAAAGAAGCTGAGATTGAGAAAGTAAGGGTGTTTTTTCCCTTCAGTCTACAACTTGATTTGAACCAGATCTCCTCCCGTGTTTGGGCAGTGCATCATTAAGTCCCACCGGGATCCAATTATAATGACATCCTACACCGGCAAGAACCACCAATGCACCCCACAATTTACATTTTGACACTTTCCCCAACAGGTGGACTAAAACCTCCTTCTACGATCACAGCTGCCAACCGGCTAACATGATAAACATCTGCCTCTCAGTCACAGTTTAACTTGTGTTGTGTTTTTGTATCCAGCATTCAAGCTCCAGTCCACTGGACGGCCCCCACTGTGCCACCAGCCAGACGTTCAAAACTACTATCATTGCATTGCACAGTAATAAACCAAGACAAAGACAGAAAGAGTGAATGTACGGAATGCATTATAAGTACACGTCAAATGCTGTGTGCCTTTTCAAGTACTTTCTCCCACATTCGTTTTTGTTTCCACTTCCATTACAACATAATGACCAATCAACTTAAAGTTCACTTCAGCAATGAGGTCATGGGAATTTTAAGTATGGTTTCAAGAAAAAAAGTCTAATGTCAGGGCATGTGAGTAAAATAGTATGGTTTCTTCCAAAATAAACTAGATGTTTTAACAAATGCATTTGACTTAACAACATACATTTTTCTTTTCTGCTCTATATAGAGTTGGGGGACTGCTGAAGTCAAACGTGCTCAATTACCCTATAATATTCAACAACTCATAAAACCTCAGGATACTGAAGAAAAGCAATTAATAATTTTTGCTTACTTTATTTGAAGCATTTTGCAGTAATACGGCAGCAATACTTGTTATCTGAGATCAATACCACCTAAACATTTGATGAGGGATTTTTTTCATGTGCTCCGTGAGTGTCTCCTAACCTGCGTAGGTCTTCTGTACTTCCTGCAGGCTGTGACGTGTGCGATGACGCTGGCATGGCTCTCCTTGCTCACGTTTATGCCATTCACCTTGATGATACACTGTCCTGGATGCAGACCGGCGATGGCTGCCACAGTGCCTGGTGAAAGATGCCAACAGATAAAGGACACGTGAGTATCACACAATATAATAAGACTGCAGGTGCATGCTATATAAGGACAATGCAAGTGTCACATATTCCACATCCTGTATACAAGATTGCCTTCCCTTTTTCCTTTCTTTGTATTTACAAGATTGTTTCCTGTTTTGGCAGCTCCAGAGCACCGTGAGAGAGAAACGTGCAGGGGGGAGAGGGAGTGCAGTTGTTTATCTGGGATAGACATGGTCTTCTCTCAGGGATGTGATTCAGACCATAAGAAAACTTCAAGGTTTGCAGCTATCACAAGGAAAAGCAGGGGAGACCAAACACAGTTGTTTTCATAGCTCCTTAAACACACAGCATGCATACATGCTGTGAACACTGTAGTGCACTGCAAACCTCCTTATGTAACTGAGTATAACACAAAGCAAGCAGACGTTTTTGAACTGGCACTGAGGGAAGGCACAGTTCAAATGTTAAAATAATAGATATAGGGGCATATAACAACTCAACAATCTATTATTTATTGGTAATTCTTTCCATTTGTGGTCATGCAGTATAAGAACACTGATCAAGGCCAAATAAATTGCGTTGTCCTTTACTTTACTGAGATGTTTAGAACAACTCTCTAAAACAAGCATAGTGTATTGATAAACAGGAAATACCAGACATTACTAACATAAACACGGGTTTGCGGGAGGCCGTTCTCTACCTCCATCTCAGTCCAATGAGTGAAATTTGTAATGAACATCTTTGCAATGAAAGTTCCTAATTGACATTATATGTTCCAGCTGACCCTGCACTGCAAGGGAAAGAAGCTGTTGATACAAAGCCAGGGCTTACTCAACATGTGTTTTATCTCTTGAGATCAGGTTTCCAACGGAAGCACCAACAGGTTAGCAAGCAACACTACTATCAATACCACACACACACATATTCAATTTTCTAATTGCATTGAAACTATTTAAGGGAAAGAAACAAGCATCAACTCTCCTGAGAACTCCTTGACAGGGCCATGATTTGTTTTTAGATTGGGTTAAATTTTGCGCCAATAGTCCTGCTAAACATAGTCCATTAGATAACTAGACAGATTGAGAATGAGCCTTTTAGCACAGAATGATAAGACAGCCTGGAAAATGTGACTAGTTCGGATCTTGACAGGGTAAAAAGTGGCTGATGACTAGGTAATTTGTAGTTTTGCCAGCACCATTAACTGACCAGCAGAACCCTATGAAAACAGAGGAATTGATTGTACTCCTGTGGCCAAGTCATGCTCAGCACTTAACTGTGTCGAGCCATCTGCTCCAGTGACAGACACTCGTACCTCTGCCCACTGCATGGACCACAGAGGGACCAAACCCTCGGATCTGGAACCCCAGGCCGTCCGCTGAGTCTGGGATCTTCACTGTTCTGGACAAACAGCAATGCATCAAATTGTCAGATAGTCTGCTAATAATGCAACTGTACTATACACATACACATGCCCAGAATATATTTAGTTAGGACTGACAAGGGGGGGGGGGAAATATACTGCACAACAGGCATTTATTCACAACATTAATATATATTGGCATCCCTCTGTAAAATATTAAAACTTTTAATTAATTTCAATGAATTGTTTCCCTTACATAGCTACTTTTAATTATGTTTGTAATTTCAACATTCACGTTACATTAATAATAATAATCTTGGCAATAACATCTACATTTAAGTATGTGGGTATGTAATGACTCACTCTCTTGGCTTGGTGCTGACCAGAACACTGATGGGTCCTTTGCTATCGACACATTGCCGTAGGAGAACCTCCACCGCTGAGAACGGTCTAAGAAAGACCAGATCTCCATTTATGGCAAACAGCTTTCTCCCGACCTCCAGGCCAGCCATCTAAATACAGATTTATACATACAAAATATCACATACCATATGAAACCCATGTGAATGCTTTTATATTACAAAATGTTTCTGCGCTCCCACACCTCTGCTGTCGAGCCCCTCTCCACATATTTGATGATGGGCACTCTGTTTCTCTCCTCCAGTGTAAAGCCGTATCCTCCTTCAGTCGGTCTTATCTGAAAGAAAACCCCATTTTAATCAACTAAATCCCAAAAGCAGCAGACCAAGATGTCTCACACGCCATGAACACTAACAAAACCAACAGATATTGCCGCAGACGGATAGAGGATACAAAAGTATGGGCTCAATTTTCACTCCACAGACTTCTTGTGAAATTTAAAAGGAAATTTAAAAGCGTGTGTGTGTGTGGGTGTGTGAGTGTGTCTGTGTGCGTGTGTGTGTGCCTTTTGTTTGCTTTTCGAGAGTTGGGGCAAAGTTGTGTTGATTATATAAAACAAACTGAAAGGGAACATTGAGTAAGGATGTAGTTTTTCACCAGGAGAGATTTGGCGATGACATTCTCAAGGATTTTCAGGTCGTGTTTCATTGGCTTGTGTTTGGTGTTGGAGCCCTCCATCTCCTCATCAGCGAAGAAACGAAACAACAGGGGCTCATCCTTGAAGTCACTTTTCTCCAGTACTGAGGTGATGAGAAAAGGAAAGATTTTAGATGATAAAGGTTATTGTACACACATCAAAATAATTTTTTTACATGTGATGTGTCATATGAATGTGGGTCAAATCAAAATGTGTACATATCATTCTTCGATCATTCTTGTTAAAGTATAGGAATTGCTATGAAATATATTGAGAATAAAAAATGAATAGAAAATGTTCTGCAGTATCAACTCGAGCTTGGGACTGCAGAGAAGGTCAAACCTGGTGCAAACTACTATCATGCAATAATAACCATCACAATGATAACTTCTCCAGAGATTGAGGATTTGAATGATTCTTCAGTGAACACGGTTTAAAAAGCAACAACTCTTTCTGAAACACGCCTGAGCTCAGTTATACCACGGAGGACGCCTTGGCCATCACTGCAGCGCTCCAGATAGCGTCGAATGCTTTGGAGACCCAAACATAAGCTCCAGAAAGTCACTGAGAACAAAGATGAACCAAAGATGGAGGAGACAGAAGACAGGTGTCCAAACATGCCAGAAGTCATCTGTACATTTTTGTGTAAATATCTGTGTACATACCGAGACAAGTTTATTTTTTATTTTTTTCACCTTATTTTATTAGTAAATTCTTAATTTATGCATGCCATATTTGACTCTATAGACGTTGCTATTATTATTATTTTATTATTTATTGTTTTATGTTGTACATTAACGCCAATACAAGTTTCTATGTTTGCGAACTATGTTCAATGGCAATGGCAATAAACCCTTTCTGTTTCTGATTCTGATTCTGATTGTTGAGTGTGTTCAGTGGATGTTACCAGAACCAGTGGCCAAAAGTGAGCAGGAAGACTGCTCAACACCTGATACAGAGGTTGCCCTGGAACTGAACATGTGATGTACATGACTCTTAATATGCTCCCTTCATAAGCACACCCACATTTTTACATTATTATTTGTAAAGCATATTCACATTAAAATACTTCAGTCAAGTTGAATGACAATCACAGTATAGAATTACGTAAAAAGAATGCTGATGTCCTGGTGACGCCCACTGCTCCTGAGGAGAGGCACCAGTAGTTCAATTACAGAGGATAAATTTCCCTAGCGGGAAAATAAAGTGTACCTTAACCTTAACGTATAGCAGCATTTTACCTTTTCTATGCATGGTTTTACAGGATCGCAAGGGCAACAAAATAACCAAATATTGTATTAATGATCCATATGATAAAAAAAGTATTGTTTAATCCTTAATGCTCTTATTTCTATAATATGTAGTGTTAGTAGTTTTCATAGTGATACCGTTAAGTCAAATAGTGACTAACTAGCGCGTCATTTTAAATTATCCCAGTGACAAGCATAGGAGAGAATGAAGGCAGCAGCTGTTAGTCCCATGGAGCCAGTGGTAATTTGTGTGAGGTTGTGATGAGGTTGAACTGTGGGCCGTTTAAGATCATTATAACATGGCAGTTTGCAATGAGTCATACTGTACTACATGATGTGGACATTGGCATCGACAAATCAGAAAAGCAGTAAACAAGCTGTAACTATGGCATCAAAAAGTAATAAATCTTAAATTGTATTACAGCAGAATTATTTAGCCATATTTGTCTACAAGTCACTAATAACTTGACATGTCTATGCTTAAATTACAGCATAGACATGGCCCCAGACTGCACACACAGAAATGCATTCATAAAAACAGAACATGGATCTAATCTAGTCTCGAAGGGAACAAAATTAGAAATGGAAAGAGAACAAGAGGCCTGTGTGAGAAAAATTATGCAAAATGCCAAACAATCTCTACAGGAATATCTCTTTTATCTATGTATAAAGGAAAATGTCACAATTCAGAAGGTGTATGTTTTGTGTTCTATTGGTCTGTTGATGTCCTAAATCTGTACCGTGATGCATGAATCCATTGTCGCACAGCTCCACTCCTAAGATCAATGCCTCTTCTCTTGTTTTGCAATCAGCCTGGAACACAAGACAGCAAAAAAAGGTAGGAGGAATTTAGCGAGTGACAGACTAAATCAAGGCAGAGACAGAGCAGAAAGACGATGAAAGACAATGGAGACGGAACAAAAGACAGTGTGGTTAGAGAGCAGTCAAAATGTCACACTCACACCCCCTTTGTTCTTGTCTCCAAAAGCCCAGAGGCATCAGAGCTCACATCAACCTAAAAACAACCAGAACCACGTCTAGACTGAGCTCCACAAGGGCTCATCAAGTCCCCTAAAAGCTTTCAATCATATGGATTCAAATGGACTGATTATGTTCTCACATACATTTACAGGATATGTCCAAGACGTTTTACTTAAGGAGTACAAGTGTAAAGTAAACCCAAACAAAATTATAAATCACAAATTTCCCCCTCAGTGAATGAAGCCAAGACTGTCATTTGTAAGTATGTGTCAGCTTTACAACTTGCACTGAGCTCTGTAATTGCTAGGATAGGTCAAAGCTAAATGAGAACTAGCATTTACTTCCTTACCTGCGCTAACAGCCAGTCAATGAGTTTGTTGGCCATCACTACAGATTTATAAGTCCGGAGGTGGTAGTCTTTATCCCTGAATGGGGCACAAGAAAAAGAAATACACTATATTATATTATGTTTGTTCACACACAAGACTAAAAAGTGCTGATAATGCAGTTTTTGCAGTCAGTGAATTATGGTGACAAGGTTTTTTCTCTATAATTCTCTATGGGTTTGTCGCAGTGGCCAACAGCAGAGCATAGAGGGAGAGTGGGCAACAACTCCAGCTGGGCTTGGCCTCTGGGTGCCCCCTCCCTACGTCAGTCTCACATTTACCCACACAAGACCGGGAATAATGCATCTAGGAATGGAGCCGCAACTTTCCCATGAACAGAGAGGCCTCCCCATGGGACTACAGCCTGAGGGAAACTCCAGAGCTGCTGCACAACTTCTCCTCCACACATTCACAGACACGCACACTCTTTAGACAAGTCAAACATGACATATGAGCCCAGTTAAGGGTCCAATCTCAGCTGTCTGGACCTCTTCAGAGAGGCTGAACGCTGCCTTCACCATAGAACATTCAGTTGCGTAACTTTATTTGACAGTTAGAGGTGGTGGTAGTGCTAGAAAAAGTTAGCCGTGTAGATGTGTATAATAAAATGTATAATAAACTGCACTTCTGATGATGAGTAGGCCTGTCACCATTATTGCTTTAAAGACTTTACTTTATAGACTTTCATTCATCATCATTATTACATTTCTTAAATTCTAATATTTATTATGTATTGCTGCTCATTTTTTTCTTATATTGTTAAGTTAATGGCATCCTGCTTTAGGAATATTGTGCCAGTGGGATAAAGTAGTAGTAGGAAAAAGTAATATTATCGTTTTATCAGGATTTTTTTTAGTAACACTATATATATATTTATTTATTTATCGCTCCTCTAAATTTGACAGGCCTAATGTTGAGGACATAAGGACAATCCGTATCTCTGCAACTCCCTGTTGGGTGTGAGCTTTGTGTCATAATGAAGTTGTTGGATCTTAAATTAGACCCTATAACTAATCGTGTCTTGATCTGTGAGCCAAGGATCTTGAATTTCTTTATTAATAAAAACAGATTAGAGACAAGCTATCCAATTTTGAATGATGCTTCCTTACACTTTGAAATGCTTGATAAATATTAAATGGTTCCAAATATGGCTTTCATTTGATCATGTCATTTTGCATGTCTTCCTAATTTTGTTCAGCTCTCCTGCATAGACCACTGGAGAGGCATGTGTTTCCTCTAATAGTAACTCCATGAGAGCTGTTGAGCTCCAGTGGCTAGAGCGCACTGCTGCTGTCAAAAGTGAAAAATGGGTGTAAACAATGGGCCAATGGGCAGCCGTATGTCCAGCATAAGGATACACAGTTTGAGCTGCAGCAGAAGGAAAGGTCACAACTGCACTTTAACTTGCTTGGCAGATAGGAGAACTTTGGCCTGGCATTTAGTTGGAATAAACAAATGACAGTTGAATTTTTAAGCAGATCGTTTTTGCAATATTACACAAATATCTGAGTGGACAAGTAGGCCTCGTGAGCTAAAAAATGTAAACGTAATGATAAGACTAGATAAAGCTAAAAAATGAAACACAATCATTTTATCGAGTAATGCTCAAATTTGGCTGTGATTATAAAAATGTACTGTACATGTTTTAGAAAATATTTGGAAATGCTTGATGTGTTGCTAAAAATATGAAATGTACCTGTGTATTGAGTCCGTTTTTTTCCATCCAGTGAAATGCACATGCCTGACATTTATTAGTAGAAGAACATGGTCAAATATAATATTAGTGCCACCGAATACTAAACGTGTGTACGACGGTCCATTTCTGTGAGGGACAGACATTGCTTGGGAATGCGCTTTGGCCCCATCTCATTCACGCTGCCAGGAAATTCCACCTAATTAGATCGGGGCTGGTCGCTCCAATTAAACTGTGGCGTTCCCAAGCGCTGTGATGTATTGTATGGAGCTCTCAGTGGCCAGATAAAGCAGCCAACAATCCACAACTTTTGTCTGCAAGAGTTTTACACTGAAAAGGTCCTGCTTCAAATCAAATGCCAGCAGCCCTGAATAGTGCAACACAACTCAACAACTTTTAGGCTTTTTAATGCTAGATCAAATAATTGCATTAATACGTAGCATTAGTGCTCCCCCTGCAGCTGTGACACGCTTGTATCCGTGTGAAATTAAAGCCTTTCCTCTGGCCAGTGCTACAGAAACTGCTAGCCTTGATGCTCCTCTTCAAAAGTTATTATGAAGAACAACACAGGAGGCAAAGCAGGCCACAATTTGTGCCAATAAAATGTGATTGCTCCATTTGTAACTGTGTGAGGGAAGTGAATGGTTTGTATCCTGTGCCAGACGAGCTGAAAAACACCTGTTTGTGTTGTGGTTTGAATGTCTGTTTCACATGGAGATTGGATGACTTAGGCTTATTTACACTAATTACGAGCTGAGATGTACTTACACACTGACTAATCTGCACAATAAAGAATACTGGCATTTTAACCATTTAAATTAAAATCAATTCACTTTTGTGGTTCTCACACAGTTAAGTTCCCACATGTGTGTTTTGAGAGCAGCCAGATAAAGGCTAACAGGTGAGAGCCAGCACTTCATCACCACCCGTCTGTGCCAACACCTCCTAAATCTTTCAAAAACAATGTCAACAATTTCTTTACAATTTATTCTATCGACTAAAAAACTTATGAATCATACAAGCCATTGCTAAGATTACCAAGGTAGACAGTATCATGGCCCTTTCATTTGAAAAGGGTGTGAATGGAAAACATCATGTCTTGAAATGACCATATTACTTATTTTTATCAGTGTTTTGCCTGTTTTGGACAATAAAATTGTGAGGGATGTTGTGGCTCACCTGATGACAGGAGTGAAGAGGCTGTGAAGGCGGCAGAACAGACGAACTCCCTTCAGAAACAATAGAGATTAACAAGTGAGATTAGTGAAACATATCTTGGTTTATGAAGAAGAAACGATAAAGGCCCTACCTTGGAGATGACATCCTGCATGTCACTCCTGGGATGGTAAGTCCCATCATCATAACGAAAACGGTACAACACAGGCTCAGATTTGAACTGGTGCTTGTCTGTGACTGAAAAAACACAATGAACAACTAAACATAACCAAACAAGAACAGAAATAAGAGAGCCACAACAAGATATCGCGTTCTATAGACATACAATGCCTTTAGAAATGTCAGATATTGTGTTTTCTAGCTTATGGGAGACCTCACTGAAGCTGCTGAATAACAGTAGGATTCTGGCTGCTGCTGTGTGGTTCCATTAAAGCGCTCTATGAAAAGATATTCTATCGCTTCTCACACTGGGAAGTTTAACTTGACTGTATGCGCTCAGAGGGGCTTCACATTAGTCCTCTGTGTCAGAAAAGCCCCAAACTTCAATCTCTTTTTCCCGTGAGGAAGCAATAAAGCCCCCAGAGCGATTTAAGATACATCTTGGCCCAGGGCTTCAACTTTTGAGAAAAATACATTCTATCTAGATGCACCATTTGGAGTGAATGGGGAGCATTAGTCTACTTAAGCCTCTGAAATAAACACATTTATTATCAGAGCCACTGAGCAAATATAACACAAATATGACTAAGCAAGGATTAATATGTGTAATCCTACTATGTCAAGGGGCTGTTTACAGACTACACCTGCTAAAACTAATTACACAGCTACATTCACTGAATTCTATGGGACTGTGGAAAAGCATGCAGTCTGATTTTAGCTGTAAACTAGTATCCATAAATTAGGTATATTTTTAAAGACACTAGATTTTGAGATGTATTTACCTTGTAATTTAAGGATAATACAAAAGACAAAATTAACGTTGTTAGTGTATTACCTATGATTTAGAATGAATAAACAGATAACTAGAAACTATTTGTTACAACACATATCATACATAGTATTTTCCTATGTACTGTGTTTATATGCCCTGTCCTCAATCATCCAGCCAAATAAAAACTCTAAACTTTCCCTCCTTTTAAGATTCTATAATCCGTTGTTATTTTTACATGTTTTGCATTTATAATTACAATTTTATAGTGGACATATAAATGTTGTGATGAGCAAAGCCAAGTTGTTCATGACACACTCTTTCGGATTAATTCATTTAACCAAAAAAGCATTTTTCATTTATCTTTACAGCTTGTGTTATAAACTTTGAGTCTTTTTTCTTTACATATTTCATTGCATTGGTGTGTATCTGAAAGTCTGTGGTGTAAAGATCAGAGTGACATACCGTGGTGGATGATGCCGTTCTCTAGCAGGGCCTGCCCCAGGTGAACTCCCTCCTCTGGGTTACACGTCTCTCCGATCTCCATCAGCCACGACACAAACTCACTGGAGACACAACAGGAAAGTGGCATGAAAAAGTACTCTGCTCCCATACAGTAAAAGCTCCATAAAAAATGACATGTTTTCCACACAAGGAGGTGAGGAGAGACTTTCCTTGACAGTGTAGCCTTAGCCTTTTTTTCAATGGGCCTTTGCCAATACCTCCTCTTTCCTCCAAATTGATGTAGCTATAGCAACAAACCAAACACTGGCTAAAAGAAGTGATTTTTTTACTCTTCTGTTTGCAGGTTTCCTTTCTCATCCCCTTTAACTTTATTTATTTAAGACACGGCACCGAACTATCAAATAACACTGCGTTTAATTAGTTTTTGGGGCAATGAAAAATGGTGCATAGTCACAACTGAGAAAAGGACACAAACTAACACACAATATCCAGACTGGGACGGCCCACCGGAGCTGAATGGGATAATTGTCTGTAATTTAGCGACAGCTTGAGATAGAGAGAGCTAATGCGGTGAAGGCAGGAGCGTGTCTGATTACCTCCCTCTCGTCCCCTCTCCCCACAAAACTAAACAAACATGGTTCCATCGGAATTTTGTGGATTCAGAAAGAGCCGCAAGCAATCACTAAAACTTATGGGTAAATAATCCAACCAGAATCTTACACACCTTAATGTACTCAAAACATGCACTACAGGTACTTTAAAATAGACAGTATGGGTGAAGTTTTTCTCAATGAATCAAAATGTTAAAAGTTTTAAAAACTTGATGTTGTTTTTAAACCCTGCTTTCAATTCAGGCAATATAAGAAAATGTATAATATGTTAGTTTAATATGCTTAAGACTAGATGCTTAACAGAAAACTCACATTCCCAATGATGAATTACGCTGTCAGAAGAATTCAACCACAAATACAATTAAACCAGTTAAAGGAAGTCTGAAAATAGCTCTTGGGCCTAAAAAATTCAAAACTTAAAACAAATAAAGAATGAAAAACAGCATGTGGGAAAGAGGCGTGGAGGGGGAACAAAGCGTTTCACAATGGTAGGAGTGGGCCCAGTTAAAAGCTATAGTCAATGTGGCTTTTATCAGGAAAGAGACCACAATCTGCCCACAGTTCAAATTTAAAACCACTGGAGACGTAGAAAGGGTGCAGATAAGCCTAAGATCTAATATGGTTTGGTGGGAGAAGAACAGAACATTTCGACGCAAGTCTAAAGTATTTTCAAAGTGTAGATCAATTGAGGTATTCAACAACTTGAATAATAAAATGTAATCATATATAATATAATAACAAATAAGTAAAACATTTAAGTAAAATTTAAAAATATGCTATATATTAAAGTATAGCTACTGTTGTTATTTTAACTACTAATATTGACACTATTTATACGTATGCATACAACATGACTACTAACAACTGCTGATATCAGTCCTACATTCACTTTCAATGTAATTCTGTATATCCACATCTTTTATTACCTTCTAATACTACTCTTATTATAAAATTCCTCAACAAAGAACTACCAGTACTTAATTTCCTTTTCGGGGTTGCTAAATTATCTTATCCATCTATCTAACTAGATACCTTAACACAAGTAAAGGTATCTAGTTACTTAGAAACATAGAGGATAAATTTCCACATAAAACATTGACTGTCTGCTCCAAACCACAATTGACTGTAATGTCGTCTGAGAGGGAGAAAGTAAGTGCTCGTGTGCAACCACCGTACAAGCCACAACTATGTCCCAATTGGAGTTTTTCTTTTATTTCTTTGCTTTTAAAAAATAACAAGGACTTTAAAACGACTTTCATTGTCCGTAACAGCAGTCTAAACATCCATGTAAAGAATGGAAAACAAATGGAAATTGTGGGAGCGTTTACAAATTTGTTATGAGAATCACAAGTCAAGATAGCAGCACAGTTTATATAAAGTCTTCTCTTGTGAAAACTGTCCTTTTGATTTCATGAGCATTTTAAATCTCACTGTGTCACCGGGCCATAAAAAGACTTCTAGCCATCACATGTAATTTTCATTCTCTAACATGAGGAACTACAGCCATGTGTTTTTAATTTTAAAGTTTTATTATCTGAATCCAGCTCTGTCACCCTCTTACTCTTACAATCCAGATGTCTACAGCTCGTGGCAGCGCCAGAAGGAAAGTAACTCCTGTGGCAGTGAGAAATGGACAAATGAATTGAAGTTACAGCTTTCACAGAATTGGGGGGCAAGAGGTGTGAGATCCCCTCAATATTTTCTATGAGCAAAAGATGCCTAAGTACCAAGAAGAAGAGCATCTGTTTCTACTTATCAGTGTATAGGGTCTAGGGATTCAGACACTAAAGATACTGTCTGACTGTACAGCATAAATGGAAAAAAACTGTTAATAAAATATGATATAAAAGGCTCTTTTTAGCTTATTGTGACCTGCCATGTTATCCAAGTATTATTAACAAGCAATAGAGCCACAGGGAGTCACAAAGTAATGTGGTACATGGAGGTTGTTATGGCAGAAAGGCATAACAATATGTCAAACGGATATTGCAATTAGAGCTTGATATGACGGAAATAAATAGAACAGCCAATGTATTTTACCACATTTTTTACTGTTTTACTACTTGGGAGCGTTGTTGCTGAGATGTTTGATAAGTGTTTAAGTTATTTTGTCCCCAGAGACCACATTCAAAATTCTTAAAACACATTCATATCTGGTTGGATAGACTTTCTTCTGATTTGACTTGAAAATAACGTGCACCCTACATGACATACAGGCTTCTAGACATAAAAGAACTTTCCTCTAAGAAAACAACCTGAAAATCAACATAATGACAGTGCTTAAAGTCAGTGTTGTAAATACAATGTAGCTGCTTTATGTATTACTAAATGCTGCAGAAACTATTTACTTTGTTTAAGGCAAAAGCTGCTTTACATCAACCATTTACAAACCCATAACATAATATCCTTGAACCTAACATGTAAATGGTCTAGAAAGGGGCCAATGTGGAGCCTTACCTTCCTAAAAAACATTTGGGGAAAGTGGAGAGCTTGCGTTTTCTGTCTTTAATCAAGTTTCCTTTGGTCATGAGTTGGTAGAGCTTCTCTCCTTTCTCTGACACCATCACCCAAGTGTCCTGCTCCATGCCCAACCTCAGACCTGTGCAACAGACAGAGAAAACATCAGCCATTGCCAATGCATTTGTGGGGATTAAGTTTTGCTGCTGCAGCAGAGAGATATGACACAAATAATTAAGCAGGAAAGGTTAATGTCTGTGTATGCCACAAGATAATGACAGATTTACAGACTAATGCAATGTTAATGATTGAATTAGAGGAAGATTGTCAGGTCCATACTATCAAAGAGGACAAATCGGTGTGTAAAATTTCGTCGTCAAAAATGACGGCGTCACATAAAACCCCAACATTATGGTCAAATAGTTTAGAATGGCCTATGTTTGGGTGGTGGACTAGAACATTACTTTCATGTTGTACAAACTTTACAGATTTTAAAATTCTTCCCATATCCTCATGTTCTTGTCTCAAGAACTCTCCTGTTGCACTGATAGCTGTCGATCACATGGTCAAGGCCCACTGGCTCCCCAATTCCCTTTTCTATTCCCCTCTGACTGTACGTGATCTCACTTTTACACAATTTTTTATAACTTTGGCAGTGGACAGAAGAAGTTCATAGCTATGGGTTGAGATGCTATTTTTGATTCCCAAAATGAATCTACCCCGAGATCATCTTCCATTTAATTATTTAGATTCTAATTTGCCCAAACTTCCCACATCCTCGACTGTCTTGTCTTTTACCCCCACGGCCGCAGAAAGGAAATATTTGGTTCTGGTGGTGCATACTTTTCCTGCGTTCTCGCTCCTTCATAATAGCCTCGAGCCACTCCTGCTTCTCCTCTGGAGTCTTGGCCATGCAAACAAACCACTTGTTTTTGGCCGTGTTGTGAATCTTCCAGCCGTTGTTCACAATGTTGCCACTGCTGTGATAGTCGGCTGTGGAGGACAATGGAGAACAGTTTTACATTCAAATCTGTTTGTGCAAATAGAGGTCTTAATATGGAGGTTATACAGATTGACTGTTTACAAGTTAAAGCAAAAGAAACACAGAATGTCTTTGAACAACAGATCTCTAGAGTGCTAGGAAACAATATTGTATCAAAAAGGAAGTACTGTTTATTTATAAGGAGCATAATCATAAAAAGTGTGGTTTGCTTGATGAGGTATGAGTATATAAGACACTTTGAATAAGGAAATAAAAAACAAGAAAGTATACAATTGTGTATATTGTAAGTTATAATAAAATGACACTGACAGAAAAAACAACAGCACATTTTCCCTTCAGAATATACTCCAAGGTAAGAGTTTCACACTTTTTACAGCCCATTTTAGTCTTGATGTGGACTTGGTTTGGTTTGTTCTAGCCTTGTTTAGTCCTGATCTAGTTTAGTTCCAGGTTCAGAAGTGGTTTAATCCCAATGTTGCTGTGAGTTAAATATGCAAGTGTGAACGCACCCTGAGGCAGTGAGGGAAAGCCTTACTGGGACTATATGAGCTGGTGGAAGTACGCCTTCATGTTAAAACTCCCTCTTACCTCATTTGTCCCCAGCCTCTCCATTGATTATAGCTGCACTGCTTTAACAAGTTAAATGAGTGGACGGATGAGTACTACCCATCAGTATTATGGTATCTATTGGCACCTCTTCACTAAACTCCCACTGTGGTGCTTTGAATTTCTATACTCTCAATATACAGCAAACATAAATCATATTGAAAGCAAAAAAATATACATTATGTAAAAAAATATGTCCATAAATTAAGCTTAGCATCATAACAGGTCAAGTACTAGAGTCTAGACTATATCTTAATCATGGCATGTGTTGTGTCTGGGAGATATTATAGGCAACAAAACTAAATGTTGTCTTTGATTTCAACACTAAAGATAAGATTTGATATTCGATACTAAAATAATTGTCCTTTTTTTAATATTACCATGTGGTCTTACACTAGTTCTGATATAGATCAAAGCCATACTAAATGCACGAAAAATAAAGTTTTGTCCTATTTATGTGATTTTCTTCTGGGTATCTATAATTTGACAACTCTTCTTCGTTATGGGTCTGCAGAATTCAATATTTATCAAAAAGCTGGTACTGATAGAAAGATGTCTAAATACATATTGAATTGTAGCGGGTGTTAAATATTAAACCAATCCAACAGCATCAATTGCCCTTTGCACAGCAGTGTTTCTGTCACATTTCAACTAGAAAACAAGTGTGTGCCTGGGAAAATGTGGTGAGGCTAAAATGGTCCAATTGCAATGGGTCATCTGTGGTGCGGAACACCCATGAGCGAGCGAACCAAAGCCTATCCATCTCCCATCTCCAAACCCAGCCCACATTACTGACCGTCGAGCTGCTCCGAGAGGGAAATCATGCCTTTGCAAATAGAAATTATAATAAGTGGCTACGTCAAGCCAAGACACACATGGGATTGAATTCACCACCAAGAAATATAACTATAGACGAAGAAAAATGTGCATAGGTAATTCCAAGACCAAAACTGAAGCCAAGACGCATGTAGTCGACTTAACTACAGCTGCCAGGAGTGCTGAAATGAATTATGAGCTGAAATAACTATGAATTGTTCCACAAAAAATTGTGTGATCTCACCTGTGCCATCGTCCACATTTTCCACCTCCATAACTTCAGTGTTGATCCTTCCCCTGAACAGGTACCGTGGACCCTCTGTGGCTGTTTTGCTGTTTTTCAAACGTCTTAAAATGGACAAAATAAACGTTAATTACATCTGCAGTTTCATGCATCTCACTTACATTTATGACATTCATCCATCTTTGCCTAACTCAATTTCCTCAGGCAAAATGTGTCCAAAAGAGATGATAAAACGAAAGTGAGGCAATGTTATTTTTACCCTTTCACAGTGAGTAAATGGATACCTGCAGACAGCACTGTTCACAGCGCATAAAAGCAAAGCAAAGCAAAGCAGGTGGTGCTTTGGCTGGACCAGGCTCATAAGAAACGCAGCCAGAACCACACAAATTGAACGAAGCAGCATCAAAATTGTCCTTTTTGCACAAATCAAAATAAACGGCAGCATGAAAAATACAAAAGAAATATCTTTTTTCCAAGGGTTAGGATAAGGTGTTAGGGTTAGATCTCTGGAATCTGCTTCTAGATATCCTCTGTTTACCACTAACACATCACAATAAAATGTGTCCATCTGTGTACTGGTCTTTCATGTTCAGACATAAAAATCTGGCACATAGAAGTTAACATTAAGCCCAAGCATAATGCTCTAAGGACCTATGGATCAAACGAAATGTGTTTTATTTTGGGGGGTTTTCATCACCAGCCTTTTTTCAGGCCATTTTTAGACTGTACCCTGCTTAAATCCCATTGTGGCTAGCTAAAATAATAAGATTTCATTATCAAACATTTTTTACATTTTCAAGTTTTGTATTGTTTATGGAAACGTATGCGGTAGACACCTGTTCTTTTTCTTGCAGTAGACCAAGAGCTTGTCAAACAGGAAGAAGCTCCTCTCTTGAATATTTCCGGCCGATATCTTCAGCAGGACTCCTTGCATGAGCATCTCTGTGCATGTGTCAGTGATATTGGACCCCCTGCAAATAAAATGCATATATTAAAGGCATGTTCACAAAAACCTGTTGGAGAGCTTTTTGAATGATTCCCACTTCACGTTGAGGGTCTTAGCGAGTGGGGGGATTACATAGTCCGACCTTTTCCTGTTCTCTTTCTCTGGGGTCTGTCCAAACACTCCCTGCTTCCTCGCTTGCAGAGTGCTATGGGACCCTAAACTGCACAGCCAGTTAATAGCCTCTGTACAATAACATCCTGTCCGGTATAAGAGTGGGTTGATGCATTGTGGAACTAGTTGCAGCCGCACATGTGTCACTGCTGCAAGTGATAAAATGTCCAGTCTATACCTTTTTTTCTGTGCAGGGAGTTTATGTAGTTCGATAGGGCCTCCACAGCTAAAAATAACTCCCCTGTGTACAGAACTGAAAAATGTGCTAAACATTTCCTCCCAGAGCAGACATGAGCGAGCCAAATTTTCCTTTTATCCTTCTCTGCTCCTCATCTTAGACTTTCTCTCTTCTCCCCTGTCTATTCTGCTATCTGGTCCACTCTTTCCGCGCCAAACACACTTCCTCTCTGCTCTCTGTCGTTCAGGGCCTTTTGAGTCTGGCCAGGCTACAACCAGATGTTTAACTCATTTGCAGTTCCAATGTGCACACCAGACACACAAAAGATTCAGATGACAAAGCAGCATTTCTTAAAAAACAACTCTTCATGTTCTTGTTACATTTTTGTCAATCCAAGTTTTTTTTACAGCACTATTTCAAATACTATTTCAAAGCTGGTACATTATTTATAACAATTTGTCACAACATCCATGTTCAAGTGTACAGTTATTTGCTTGATATTCATAACTTACCTCAAACTTAATCTTATTGTTCTCCAGGTTTGTGTCAACACAGGGAGTATACTGGCGTTTCAACCATGTTATTTTTCAATGAACAACAAGACAGAGATGACAAAAAATAATAAAGTAATTAGTGGCAAGGTCAAAATGTTTGTATAAACTGTATAAAATATATCTCAGGAGAGAAGAACGCTCTGAGACAGCCAGCTCCAGAGTAGGTCAGCGGCAACAAGCAATAACGCTGAGCAGCAATCATTCAGAACACCCACACCAAATTCATTTTTTCCATTTTACAGTTTTTGCATTGATTTGACTTTGGAGCTGCATTTCATTTAAAGTTGGGAGCACCGTCAAAGTTCAGAAGTGTGGCTATAACAAAAAAGTAAAGAGGGTAACAGGCATAGCTGTGTCATTTTAGTTTGAATTTGCAACGGTAAACACATTTTTAAAAGACAAGGCCAAGGTTATAACCCCACTGAAAAAATATATTACTTTTAACGTAGAAGTGTAACTGTGGTCACTAGTTAAAAACTGCAGAATAAAAAGTGGATAGATTTATTTTGAAAGAGAAGGAAGGCTCAAAATCTAATTTAATATAAGATCCAAGGGGAGTTTTACATCCAGGATGTTAAACTCTAGTTAATAGTGAGCAAAATCCAGTCCCATTGACTTGATGAAGACATCCCAGGACTCTTTCCCGTGGTTTCTACCTGGTGATGATGATTGGATCAGTCATCCAAAAGCATGGCGGCTTTAGCTACAAGTTCACTCGGGCAGAAAGAATGGCATAGTGAATACAAATCATTGTTCCTCGGGAGAACAAGAAATGCTTAAACAGGCTACAAAAGTCACGCCACTTGGAATTCCTGTTGAAATGGCAGCTGAATCGAGGATAAGTGGATTAGAATAAGTCCTGACTTTGAGCTTTGGCCAGTGGAAGTCAAGGCAGTTACTGGATGAAAACTATATAATAGCAGGTGTTTCAGTACCTCCCAGCCTTCGATGTGGGATTGCCATTCTTCTAAAATCTCCAGTTTTTCCATTTGCCTTTTGGCTTCATTGATGCTGGAGCACACGGACTTCATCACCTGCAGAGCCTCCTGGACTGGGCCATAGTCATTGTGCTTTTTAGGTGTCCTCTTCAACAGCTCCTAGAAGAACACAAGTATTAACATAAAAACTGATCAATAGAGGCAATACATATTGATTTATTGATAATATTGTGTATTTTGGCTTAATATGACATACGTCACATTTCACACCTGGACAATATATTATACTGCATAGAGATATTCATTCCAGTCCCTTACCAGAGCTGCGTCAGAATTGAAGAAGCTACAAAGACTTTGTCCAGATAGAATTCAACCTTCTTTTGCTTAGAATGTATGCAAAATTTGAACAGATTGTTCATATGCTCAATATTAAAATATTGTCAATATCGCCCACTCCTACTGATCAGGCACAAGATTGACCTTTGAAAGGAGCATCACACACAAAAACCTCCAGTTTGTAGCTGGCTTATTACAAAAATAATAGTGAATGGACAATATGCATGGGTTGCACTTGGAACTGCATTTACAGCTGGAAGGGTTGGTGGGTCAATGATTGCTAAAAGCTTTACATGCTGTAATTGTGTCCATGGGCAAAACACGTGTTTGTGTTACTGTGGTAGTGAGCATGCTCGTGAGTGGAAAAGCAGTTATCATGGTATAGCTTTAATCAATGCAAAAAAATTCCAGATTGCAAGTTCCCTTTTGCATGAGCAGTGTCTATATCTGTGAGATCTGCTATCGTTTTCATTTACAGAGTTGTTGATGTGTTTGCCCCCGCCGATATCTATCAGTGGTGTTTTTTCGGGGAGCGGAGGAGGCCTCAGCAGCTGGAGGACTTCAAATGGCACAGCATCAGATTACCCCCTATTATTTCATCTCTGGGTCCGTGCTGGTGGCTGTTTAGAGAAGGCCTGAGTAAATGAATAGATCATAACACGATAAATGAGATGAGACAGCACAGATCACTTACTCAAACGACTCTTTGAAAGTGGGTTGCATTTCACGTCGGGAAATGGAAATTTAAAAACTAACAACAGAGGTTTTTGCATGAATGAAGCTAGTCAACGTGTCCTGAGTATGCCGCGGGGTGATGATAGCTTCTGGTGTTTTTTCTACATTGTGGTTGCAAAGTAGAGGTGTGCTGGAGGAGCGTTTCATTAGCACGGGAGAGGTTGACGTGAACAAGGCTGGACAGTGGGGTGTAATGACTAGGCGGTGTCGGGTAAAAGGAGGAGAAGAGGGAGCACACGTATAGGTGTGGTGGGCCCATAATTCACGGCTTGCACGGACAAGGTTATGTACTCACTTTGAGCAGCAGTGGGTATTTGCAGATTCGCTGGATGGGAGCCACCAGGTAGCCTTCAAGGGGGACTTCTGTGTTGGTCCTGCCACCGAGCAACATGCAGTTCTACACAAAGACAGGGAAATATTAAAAAAACACTAACTTTATTCATTTAACATGTACCACAACCCTTTACTCTCACATTCAATCATCATGTGTTACTTAAAGAGGCTCTTTTATAGGTATATTGAACTATAACACAAAACTGCTCAACAAAAGACCATTGACTTTTAATTCTGAACTGCAGAACTGATATGCCCCGCCTCTTCAAAGTGACATTTCACCGTAACAAGCTATTTTTATATTTAAAACTCTCTACGTGACGTTTTAGAACCCTTAATGTATCAAATTATTTTTGATTATATTTGGGGTAGGTGAAAAACGGAAACTTGTATAAAGGATGAGACAGGATTACTCAAACATGCAATATATACAATCAAAAATTTAACTTTGAGTTAGTTAATAATACATTAAATTTGCAGGACAATGAAAAGGAGTAGGAGAGAACCTGCATGCTGATAGGACACAGAATTTAACCAACAACCCCAGCTCTATGTTGTAAGGCAAGAACGAGCACCACTTTCCGAGAACATGTACCACATAATAACTTTAAGTGGGCATAGAATACTTGAACAACTGAAGTTACATCCTTAACAAGTAAAAAAGCAAAGCATCAGCAGTAAAGCAATTTAAACCAAAGCCCAATATTTCAAGTGTTAAGGTAGAATAAGTTTGCAGATGTTGGAAAAAAGCAATTTGTAGAGTCCTGAATGTAATCTAGAGAAAGAGTAGGAAAAGAGAAAGCACCAGTTGCTACATAAAGAGATCCTTCAACACCAATTCTGGAAGTTACTTAGTCATTGGTGGATCAAAGAGAACAACATGCGGTGAGCAAAGGTGATGAGGTCACACACTTCTGTAAACAGTAAAGCATGGTTTAACGGCGATGAAAGGGTCCGGGGTCAAAGGATAGCCCTGGCCAGTCTAAAGCGGAGAGGATGAACCTTTACCCTATTATACTTAGTTTAGGGTAACATGAGAGGCACAAAGGTCAGTGCTCCGTGGACCCTGTTAAATCAAACTCAATTAATACTATCTGAGCCTTCTTTGGCTTCGTAGATTAAAAGAACTAGCAGAGCATAAATTATACTCTGGGCTGGTGTGCATGTGCACCCTTTATTTCTCACTCCATTAACCACACTGTAAGAAGAGACCACATGCTTTGAGTGGAGAGAAGGATAATAGAGGAAAAAGCCACAAAATGCAAACTATAAAACTTTCTATATAAGCCGGTCTGGGTGTGTTCTCTGCTGTAGACCTAGTTTTAAAGGGCACACTTTGGTTTTGGGTAAGACTTGGTTTCATCTTTTCTTTTTCTTTTCTCTGCAGGTTTTATGTTTTATTACACAGGACAACAAGCAGCATGAAATGGGGGAGAGACTTTCAGCTAAATTTTAGCAGCCAGCACAGAGCCTTGCACATGTGCTCCGATCAAACCCCTTTTGCCCCCTTTTAAGATAAGTTCAAGTTTATTCATAACGTCCCTGTTTCTTCCCTGTAGACCTTGATACTAAAGTGCACCCTTTTTTATGAAACTCTTAAAACTCTGGGGGTGATGCAGGGCAGACATAGTGAAGGCTAAGCAGTATTTTTGGCCAGCTGAAACACATTGTAAGCTGTCATAGCCTTGAAGCTAAAGTGGAGAGAACAGGCAGCGGGACAAAAGACTGTAAAAGCCACAAGGGTACAGAGGTGTGACAGTTTGGGGAGGCAGGGGGAACAGATATGGCCGTCTTTTGTTCTAGCAACACAAGCCTCTCCTGGGGAAGTGAAAGTGTCTCCAATAGTGTCGGGACAGAAAGAGGGAGACCGCCTACACAGAGGGCCCGTCAGCTGTCAGACCTGGAAACATAAAGTACAGGCTCGTACACTGTCCAGCTGCCTGTGTGGGTGATTGCATGTTGTCCAAACTCACCATTAGACCACTTCTGTAAGCTCGCGTCATTTTTATCTTTACCAAACACACCTAGGTTAGACTACATTTGTTTTCTAAAGGACCTTTGGGGGTACGCAGGCTACTTCTGGGTGTTTGTGAGGTAGGGATGGGAAATACATTGGTCCCAATATCATCTGTGATGTCAGCGGGTTTTTCCCGGTATCTGTATCAGTCCAATATTGAAAATGTTGCCAACATTTGGCAGTGGGATATCAAAGCTACCACAAAGTTGGAACTTCCGGTCACAAATGAGACACATTGTTTTAATACAGATGATGCTTTTTTTTTCGTTACTATTGTTAAGCTGAGATTCTATATAGCTCATATATATATATACAAGAATATTCTATCGCAACTTGTATAAATGCCGTTAGATTTGAGATGGTTTCCTGGCTGTCATATTATTCCCAGTGAATCAAGTTAGCATTTGGGTAAAGTACAGACATTGAAACAAAAACAAGCACTTTGCATCACAAAATGTATTACATCTTCTCACATCTTCTCACCAGTAAACATGTTCGGACGGTCCTGATCTTATTGAGCTCCAGCAGCAGTCTCTGAGCCTTCTCGTGATTCCCACAGTATTCATCATAAATCTGGAATCGACTCCTCTGCAAAACCCCCCCAAAATAAGAATTACGTCACAAAATGCAAGGAAAAGTATGCAATGTAAACAAATGACGAAGCAAAACAAGAACTAGTATTGTAGAAAAGGTATTAGTGTAGAGGCCATGTGACAGACGTCCATTAGAAAGATAAATCATAGGCCCCACAGTGAAAGGCACTGGACACTGTCTCAAAATATATAAAGAAAGTGGTGTGTGTGTGTGGGAGGCTATCATCTCGTCTTCTGCCTCAGAGCAATATGACGGACAACCTTCCACTAAAGCAGACATTAATATTGTATCGTCCTGGGAAACAGCACTGGGACCAGCCCGCAAGCTGCACTTTACTAAGGGTTATCAAAAAAGTATGAGAACCAGTGAGGTGCAGAGGAAGAGCTGCCATAAGGACAGATGGAGTAACAAAATCCCACTGTATACACGGACCTTGTTTTCAGAAATTATGTTCACTAAGAATCCAGGGCATGAACTCTCACAGTCTTAGTTTTAAGCAGAGGGAACTGTTTTGAATGGAGAGGGACAGTATGAACTAATTCTCTGGAAAGGATATTAAAGAGAGATATTGACTTTGAGAAGTGGGATGTCTAACTGGCTTACTTTTATTTGTTTTTATTTCTTTGTTAAAAATCGTGTGAATTTACTGCTGTACTGTATAAGAGTTAAGATCCTGAGTGCGTGCGTGACCAGAAGCTATTGCACGAAGCACAGTAGTACAAGTGGTGGCACGGTAATACATGGACTATAATTTAGTGTTGTCACAATGCAAACATGTCAAGATCAATTTCAATACGAAGGAAAAGGCTTGATACTCAATACAAAATACAAAAACATTTTGGTAGGTTTTTTTTAAGGGAATGGAAGACTGGAGATAGATTTTTTTGACAACCCTACTATTATAACCATAATATACTTACAATAATAATAATAATAATAATAATAATACAAACCTAAATTGTTTTGATTGACCTTTACTACTGCTTTCATTTTCCTTATTTAAAAGTATTACAAATAGAACTGCTATTACTATTACTACTATTACTATACTACAACATACAGCACATACTGAGACTGTTCCTTGCACCTCTGGAGCCCATATGACAGACACATGGACATGTGATTATCATTCTAAGCTCTATGTTGAAATGGTCACCTCATTGTGATTTTTTTTTCATCAACCACAATGAGATTTATGTATTTCTGCTGCTTTAAAACTACAAGGTAAAGATGGTCAGATTTATTAACTCTATTAAAAGCGTGATACGCTTTGCACTTCAAGGCTCGGCTACAAAGACACATGATCTATGGTACCAATAAGCAGGGATATTACCGAGCGATCATAAATACAGCACATGTGGCCTCCTTCAGTTCAGCTCAATGAGAGAGACAGCATGTGTGTAGTATGTTACTAAAAGGTCATGGACAGGGTGCTAAGAAATCGGCAGTAGTAGTAAAAGCAATGATAAAATGTGCTTAATGGAAATGACCTATAGGATTTGACAGGAGGGCAAGTGCTGATTTAAAAGATGCAATGGAAAAGGAAATTGCAAATGGAGGGTAAGTCCTCACAAAGTGCAAGAAGCAGCGTCCGATCTCGTGATGAGCGTGAGGGTCAGGGTGAAGCAGCTCCTCCACCATGGACAGGAAGTCTTTATGCACGGCCAAGATCTCCTCAATATTAAAGAATAGAACCTGCAAAAGAGTAAAGAAGGCACTGTGACACACTGGGAACCTAGAACTCAGCCTGACTAAAGTTCTTAAACCAAGGCTGTGTGTTACTGTTGTCTCGACATGGTCCAATAGTTTCATCCGGACTGAACTCTAGCTGGATTCTAGCTGTTTGTTTTTTTTATTTCCTACCTGAAGGTCAACATAAAGGTTTTATTAAAAAATATATAGTGACCATGATTTACAAAAGCTTTGAATTGTTTTCTTAATTGTTAAATGCAACTTCAAATGTCAGAGTTACCCCACAGTCCTTAAATAATGCACAATAAGCAATTGTGTTTTCAATCTTGTTGAATTGTGCAACTGAATAGACAAATACATATTTTATTTACATTGTTTTGAGTTTGGTTACATCAGCAACTGTAGTATATATTTGGATAAGTAGAAACCCTTTAAAAATTAATGAAATGTTCCTTGTGGCTGAAAAGTGTCTAATTTTACTAGTGTCATTCCTGTCAGCTGGTGCTTGAACCACGCACATCCTGGTGATCAAAATTCTCTGGGTACGCCATGTTCCCAAATAAAACTCTATTGGCAAAACCGGCTCAGCCACTAATATCCACAGAATACATGTTTACCTTTGCGTGTAAACAAACTCAAAGTCCCTGCCTCTCCCACCGTGAGCGCACATCCTTTATTATGTCCCATCAGGAGCATTTATAAATAGAGTAGATTTACAGCTGCTTCCTGGACTTCCCACGTCTTCTTCTTTTCAAAAGTCAACTATTTTAGGTTCAACCACAAGACTTCCACCAAATTTAGGTTTGTATTTTTCCATCCCTTCACAACTTCAGGTTACATAAAGATTGGGAATATACATCATCATCATCATCATCAGGCATTAGTCTTTACCCTTAAAATTGGTGCATAGAAGCAAGAAAAAGTGGCAACATGGCACCAAAGTCAGATGGCTAGCAAAATGGGTCAAATCATGTAAAGACCTTTGATAGGTTATGGATAAATAATAGATGGAACAATATTTTCTGGCTGAACATGTATTGTGTACATTTTCTTTGCATTAGTGTCGATTTTTTGTTATTTTAAGAGATTTGTTTGATGAGATTTGCGTAGTAGAGGGTAGATACTAACAACAAATCTATTATCTGCTATTTATTTGTTGCAGCACACGTTTTAACAATATTGTACATTTAGAATAGGCTTTACTACAATTGTCCTGCTTTAGGATTATTGTGTCAGTGGCACAAAGTACTTTCATTATTATCGTTTATCATTATATTTTCTTTCAAAATGTCTTATTGAGACATGTTATCATTGATTAGTAAAGTTTCAAAGCTTTAAAATATCTAAATTAGACTTAAAAGCAGGTGAACACTACCTTAACAGTCTCCTCTGTGATGTTCTTGTCGACTTTGGTGGCTGCATACTGGTTGAGTCGATGCAGAAACACCTATCAACAAAAGAGAAAGGAAACAGTTAGCACTCTCCAATCAGTGCGTGGATGGAATTACACGATGGCTTCTGACCCTTTACACTTTCCTCACACTAAAAAGAGAACAGGAATCAAAGCTCTCTCTATCCTGCGGAAAAACTCGGCTGCAAGAACAAATGATCACAATGGACACTTGATACACAGGAAACCTAATATGTGATGGAGGAAAAGCTTAATTGCAGTCAATGGAGATTCAAAGGCAACGTTAACTAGTCGGGGATAAAAGTTTGAGAGGGCCATGGTGTGTGAACTGAGTGGGTTGGAGTGCTTTTTCAGCCTCTCCCTGAGGAAAAAAATAGTTCCCAGAAAACATTTAATGTTAGCTAAGGAGCAATTAGCCATTTCAAATTCGAGGGACAGCTTTTAGAGAAGGCATCCATCAACATGTAAGGATTACGTTTATACTTAAAATACGTCTTCAGCAAACAGCTCTGGGGAACAGGGATGACTGAAATCGGTACACTTTCAACTGCAATGTGTTTGATTGGCCAAAATGTACAATTTAATCCATTTGGATGTGTACTGCTTTTATGATTAGAGTAAATGGAGTATGTGATGACATGTAATTGGAACGGACCAACACAATATATGCCTTTTTTTTTTTTTATCCAGAAAAATGGCAATTCAAGTAAAAAAATCAAGAATTGATGGAGTGAATGAGTCTGTAGAAGAAAGTCAATGTACAGTAGAAAATCAATCAACAACTTTTAAATAATGAATAGGCTAATTTTCTATGTTTGACATTATAATAAAGTAACAGTTTAATAGTAACATTCAGAAAGAAAGATTACAGTCTTGAATTGTCTAAATTAAAACATCAGCTTAGCAAACAACAAAACATCACAAGCTAGAAATAAATTAAGTCAATAAATAAAGGACTGCATCCGAAAGAGCAGTGTTAATCTTAAATCAAATAAATGTATGTTGGAAGCACTGGGTTTGTTGTGATGGGAAAACCCTAAAATAAGATAAATTAATTGTAAAAAGCACATCATGTACTATTACTATGACGATGCAGTTCCCCTTGGCTTCCAGGGGAGAGATAAAATGAAAGTTGTGCTTGACCTGAGATCGTCCTCTCCCTCACAGTGCCATCTGTCACCTGCTGCAGCTCCACAGAGGCTTCCCTGACCTGACTGTACCTCATAAGACATTCATAATGCATGTAAACGACTGTAATAAAAATATGTGTCTACTAGTAAGTACTTAATGGAAGAACAATATATTGAAATGTTCTATTAATCAAAAGGCATGGAACATTGCAGTAAATCTTAAGGTCAATTGTGATCCTCAAATCATTCAAAAGAATACTCAAATCCACAGTTTAGCATTAAATATATCCATAGTGACACAAATAGATTATATTAACCATATTGAAAACCATATTTTAGCCTGCCATCAGTGTTTAGTAGAATCCTTGAATAAACTATTTAATGTTTAGGGTCTGTGATGTACACAGAGGACACACCACCATATACTGTATATGCCTGCTTCAGCCGCTGATGACCTGTCCAGCACCTTGAATGCTGGACTGAAGACTGTTGTATTTGATTTCTAATATGAAATAAAGACAAGGTCATATTAAAACAGTTAGTAAACAGCACAACTGTCAGTCAAGTAAAGGAAATATTATAGATGTGTGAAGAGTTGACTCATGTGTTCTAAGTATATTGAACTGCAGAGCTGCAGTTATAGGAAAAGAATTAGCAGTCATAAGAGCATGTGCAAATTGTGTCAACAATAATCTTATTTCCTCAAAGCTGTATTTCACTTCCACTTACATTATTGACCCATGTGGTCCAGTGCCTCTGAAAAGGACACTGAAAAACTGCAATTAGCTTGCTTTAACCTATATTCAAAGCATGCCTTATTTGCCTTTTCAGAAACACTGTTGTCTCAAAGATACCTAAGGTGTTGTCTAATAAACTTATCTCATATTTGTAACACGCGGCATGCAGTTCATGGTCATTTTACTCCTCCCGCCCGAAACACAACTCGACAAAAAAACTGTTATGTTCAGAGGTGAAGGCTTGCAACTCCCTTCCCACGGACGTTACAAACATTGCAAGTATTCATGTTTTTAAAACATTGTGTCTGAAACATGCAATAATCTGTAGATAGATATTGTGTAGTTTTCTTTTTCTTTTCTTTTTTTTAAAAGATGTTTGGCTTTACTAGAAAGGACATTCAAGCACCAAATGGGGATGAGAGAAGGGGAGACATGCAGCAAATTGTCGTCGCTGGGATTTGAACTGACATATGTGCTACATCTTAACCACTCAACCACATTTTTTCTAAATTGTATTTTTATTTTATGTTTGTTTTTTAACTATATGTAATGCTTTTTCAATGGGGATCAAAACAAACAAATAAACAAACAAGCAGGTGACGCCACCAGGCCAAGTTACAGATTAGGGGTCACATTTATAAAAGAGTGCGTCAAATTGTGCTTGAAAGCGTGCGTACCGGAACGTAAATTTTCACGGCGACAAAAAGGAAAGACGATCTATAAAAACCTGCGCAGCACACCTGTACGCCTGAAAAGGCGGAAAAAGAGGAAATTCTCCGAGATGGAGGCGGAAACACAAATAGGCAGTGGAGGCAAAGGACGCAAAGGGGTCTTTAAACAGAAACATTCACAAGGTGCTGCTCATCAGAGGGCACAGCCTGTAGCATCATATTAAATACAATAAATAAAAACTCAGGACCCACGCGCAATTTGATGGTCAATGGAAAAAGACTTCTCACTTCTATCAGTAATCTGTCATAATATGAGCCTGATTGTGCAGAATGCACGCAGATCAGACTGTAGCCTACACTGCCCGGTGGGAGAATCCCCTGAGCGCAAAGTAATCAATCTAAACCTTAATCATAATAATGTAACAGTAAACAGCTCTTAAGGACACTAAAGGAAATCCTCATTTGACATGAGATGCCCCAGATCTGTGGATAGGTGACCCTGCTCACAGTAAGAATGCGTGTTCAATAATCAAATGTATGAAAGATATTCTTTGGCAGATTCTAGACAAAGCAATAACTTCTCCATGGATACAAAAAGGTGGCCTACCCTCCACCTGAAAAGTTCCATAGTACACTTTTAAGTACAAGTAAAACAAATACAGAATACTTGTATATATTTACATTTACAGAAATAGTACGCAACAATAAAATGAATATGTGTTGTTTCCAAAAAGAGAAAAGTAACTTACATTTAACCCAAGTCTGATCCAACCAAATATGCTTGTGTTTAAATCAGGAGGAACAAACTTAAATAATCAGTGTCTTTGTTGCAGTGCAAACCTTCACTGATTACCATTCTGTTACTGCTTTCTCTTGTAGCTGTGCCACTCATGAGCATTAGCATCTGATTAGCAAGTCTAATATGGACCAGACTTTCATGGGGCCTCTTTCCGACCTGACAACTCAAACTGTATGGGACTGGGCCAAGTTAAAGAGCTATATTAACATCAAAACAATGGAGTACAGTGAGTATTTGTCAAGAGAGGAAGGGGTGCAATATCTGCTCCATTATACAGCTATGGGCGTACAGGAAAGTTCTTGTCACCATTAATAATGAGTAGACTTTTGCACTATTGGGTTTCTTGAGCTGTTGAAATGCAAAGTTAAAAATTAAATGAGAAAAAATTAAATGAGAACAGAAATACCTTACTAATGTTTAAAATGATCAAAAACATATTTATTTTAGTTTAAGGATGGACACATAAAATCACCAGTCTCCTAGGATACAATAATTCTTATAATGCCAGATTCTCTTCCTGACATTAGTTTGGGACTGACACAAAACATCCATCTGATATTAGCAGACAAACAAACTACCTTAACCAAAGCCTCCACAGACTCTTTATAAAAATGTAAGCACCACATTCTGAAAAAGCAAAAATCTCCTTGGATGAACATAAATATTTAAGAGACTTTGCTGGCAGGTTTCATGCTGGCTGGTGCCTCTGTCCTCACTAAATTTCAACCCGGGCGTCTGGTTTCCAAGGAAAAGATGTGCATGCCATTAACAATCCACACCATGCCTGAGCACCAAAGCTGACTGAATCCCAATTACACTTCAACAGGGTTTCATTCAACAGGCTTTTTGGTGCTTTGTGGCTCATGTATGTGACTAAAAACAAGATATTTAGTGAGTAGATTTTTTAAGAGATTGACAGAAGAGGTTGACATGAATCTCATGAGCTTTACTTGCAGATTAAATTGTGACCTATAGCAAACAAGGAGCAAGTAGAAGTGTGATTGAAAAAAAGGTTTTTTTTGTTAATATGAGAAATGATTACTTTCAAACAAGAACATGTTCATGTTCAAATTTATTTTCACGTTTTGACTTGAGCAGATCTCTCTCATATCAATCGCTATAAAGGGCAAGGAAAGGAGAGCAATTTGAAAATTTTCTCGTGTTAATGTGAAAGTGTTTTAAAGTAAAAATAAATAAAAAATGTATGAACTTTCTCGTTTTAACGAAAAAGCCTGAAAAGAGTGTTCACGCAACAATGAAGTTCTACATTCTAGAATATGAGCTGAACTGTTTAATACACAATTACACACAGGATATGTGGAAAATGGGACATTTCTAATACTATTCTAATTATAAAAGGGATACACTAAACTCACTGAGTATAGATCATTTTATACTCCCTTAAAATAGTAGGTTTTTGCTGCTGGCAGTAGCCAATATCATTGTTGATTCTTATAATACAACTGTTTTAGGTATAACTCACAAAGTAAAGAGAGGACAGTTTCCATGGCCTCAAGTGTAACAATCCAACATAATCAGGGCACCTTCTCACTAACAACGCATTATGCAATGTAACATTGTACAATCAGCGGAAGCCACAGCCACCCCCGGTGTTTATGTTTAGACAAGTTATAACTTTGGACACTGCTGACATAACAGCTGGACATAATCGCTCATAGAAATTAAGCACATTTGCTGAGGCAAGGCTAAAGAAGGGATAGATGTATTTCAAAAAGTTGAAACTGAATCTAAAAGGCATGACCATACAACAAATTGCCTCCCGAGAAACATCCCGCTTCCTCCACGCTTTAGAAGCAAGCCTCAAACATTTTTCCATTCTGGCCAAAACTGACATGGAGGGAACACAGCTTGATGTATAACATGCAAAATAACCACTCTACTTATCTGTGGATCGATTGGTTTTGTAGCCAATAACAATCTGTCAGGAATTAAGAAAGCTGGAATGGCTCTGCCCCTTTTAAAGAATATAAATGTAATGTCACTCTAGTGCTTTTGTAATACATAATCTACTCTCACAATATTGAATAAATGAGACAAGTTCATTTACTTGGGCTCTATAAGAATGAATATGTCTTTCTGTGAGCCAACTGGGCAAACTGTTTTTTGTGATTTGCTCTGTTGCTGACTGGCAATCATGCAACAACCTCACACAAAACATACTCTAGGCCAGAGCTTCTCAAAGTGTGGGGTGCGCCCCCCCAAAGGGTGCGCAAGAAGCAAGGGCATCTGTGCGCACTTTATGAGACAAACGGCCAGCGCCAACACAAGGTTAATCTCTAAATACAAGAAAGCAGCAGAGGAGTGGAACAGCCTACCTCTGATTGCCCCAAGCTCACACACGTTTGCTTCAGGTTTAGGACAAGCCACAGCTTTGGCCTCTGCCTGTATCATGCGCACTTTCCCGCATCAGAACCTTTACTTTTCCTCTGCCCTTCTGCACTTCTCCACCTCCACGCTCGTCTACTCTCTCCCCTTTCTGAGTCTAAACTCTGCAAACTGACCACTCAAATGCAGATTCAAAGAGTAATATGTTACGTAAGCAGTTGTATTACCTCCTTCGTGCTTTTCGTGGTAAATGTGAATCATGAGCGCAGCACATTCCAAGTGTGCAGCGACACGAGAGCACCATGTAGACCCAGAAGAAGACTCATCCACCACCACAAGTTTTTCATAAAGCGGCAGTTCTCTGCTACCCCGCTGCAGACAGGTAACACTCTGAATTACCCAGTGTCTGTGCATCTGAGAGGTATTCAGAGGAATAGAAGAGAGGTGTAGTGGGAGCTGATGAGAGGAGCACTCATAAAAGAGGCCCATATTTGCAGAGCAGATTCTTTGTGTTGTGCCAGATCATGGCTTCCAGCACAAACCTATGACAGACAGTCACAGTCTGTGAAAGCCTATTTTTTTAAAGTCACTGGCACAAAAAAGAAATTGCATTTATAGTATAAAACACTCAATGTTACTGTTATTTCAGGTTAATTTGGGCATATGAGCACTTGAGCACTTAGGCATTTGAGCACTGCTCAAGGCAATTGCTGTGTAAAATGAATGAAAAGACAATACCTTAAAAACCCAGCAAAAAAAAAAAAAGTTCTCATTTGGACCAATGAATACTTGTACTACCCCAATGGTCACTTAAATAAACAAATTAGACAAAAGAGTCTTGCTGATTCCGTTAATCTGTTAACAGAATATTCACTTGTCATGGACTCAGGGAGCCTTGTTAGGACTTATTGGCATGACATCCCAGGGGGGAGAACACGGCTCTGTGTTAAGGCAGTTCCTTGACACCTCTTAATAGCTCCAATTGCTACACAACAGACCCATGTTCCTTGCAAAACTTCCTTATTCTGACCTGTCTGAAATGCAAATCATACATAGTGACCTGCTCGTCCCAAAACCGTAATGTACGCATTCAAAATTACAAAAAGAACCGATAATGTTAAAAATTACTACAGGCACTCAGAGAAGGAATTTATATTAACCATTGCACATAATCTTCCAGTGCATAGAAATACACCAAAAATGTGTTGTTTTAGTGTTATTTTCATTTGAGCTGTTCCATTGCAACAGATCACATCAATCATATACTTCTACTTCTACTGTATGTAGTGCTATTTTATGCATCCTCCAAATATTTTCATACTCTGAAATAATAGGTGTGCCTTGGGTTTGGTGATATGCCAAGTAACAAAACCGATTTATAATCACTGGGGTAGAATTTCTTCCAAAGTCCAAACCATGTGCTGTTGCGAACAGAGGCTTGACTGTAGACCTAATCAATTAAAAACCCTAAAGCATATTATTGATAATTAGAAATGATTGAATCTCAATCTTAATCCTAAAAGTGCAAAGCCTTGGTCCTCTGACAGCCTGACTTTTAAAAAAGGAAAACATTTAAAAGTGAATTGCCTCCAAATCATAAACAAAAATAACAATCCCAAGGACAACTTAAACATATTCAGCCCTACTTCCTGACCCTTACAAACATGCACCACCCTGCTCACCTTTGCTTGACCTATACTTTTGCCCATTCATCTGATGTAGTAACATAAAGTCAATGATGTCTATTTCACCTTTCAAATAACACAAAATGTTCATTGCAGTGGATATGTGACAGGTTGTGTGTACTGTTTAATTTCACCCATCATAGCACCATAAATGACAGGCATCTTGGCATCTTGGCCATATTATTAAACTCTTTTGACTTGTGAAATTGGATATTAAGTAGTGAGAGCCTCTGCAGCAGATGAGGTTCGGCCTGTAGGGACCGCAGCGCTCTCCAACAATGCATCCTCAATTTCCATGTGCAGTCGAGTGCAACCTCATCCACCACTGCCCCAGCTATTCCTAAGAGCCTGTTGGGAAATACAGCGCAGAAGCATCAATCTACAAAATGACTAGGCACAAATATTTCTGCTTGTATTTGAGACTGCCATCCAAGACTGTTACACATCAAGAAACACTACGTGATTAGCGTTTTTCCCACATCGTTTTGCCTCATTCATCAAGACCCAGCAGAGAGGACATACACTAAAAACCTGCAGCGTCAGTCAGTGTCCAACATGACAGCACTGGAGGCAGTAAATGGAGAGTGGAAGTAACCAGTCGGCCAAATAGTTGTCCAACTTCTTCCCCAGACTGGTTCAGAGCGTGCGTGCCCACCCAAACAGCCCCTCCTGCTAGGGTTCTGCTCATCATAGACTTTCTGAGCATGAATAGTGAAAGGACAGGGCAAAGTGCCAAGTTGCCAAACATGAGTTGATGGAACAGGACTATCTTATGTTCATTCACGTTTAATGTAGGTGAATCAATAACGTTTCAGAAACACTTAAGTTTTTTGCCCAATAGATGCAATGTGTGTGTTTACAACTGACAAATACATTCACTTATGAGAAATTAGGTCATGGTTTGGGTTGTTGATTTTGTTTTAGTGGTTGGGTATTTTATCATTAACATGGACAATGGACAAATTCATAACGGACTAAACGGGACAGATAGGCTGACCTCAATTAGCTACCTGAATTACTTTTGTTTTCCTCCTCTTGGTCAAATGTGGTAAACAACCAAACTCAATTAGTCTATGCCCCCAAACCTGTAAGCTCACTCTTGTCCCAGTCTACTAAAAGAACTAATTAGGTGCAAACGGCGACTGTGGGACATTCAGGGTTGTCTAGTACAGTATATAGGATTGGCTCCAAACCTTTGCAGCTTAAATTGCTAATAAAAATGGCAATCATACATAGACCAGACTTTTGGCAAACATAGATAAGCAGGAAAAGGAGCAAGAGACTTCACGCGTTAATGTAGAGGCGGGTGCGTAGGATGAAAAGGAGCAACTCGGTAAACTTTAAACAAACTTGCAAAAGATAATGTATTAATAGTGCAACGAAGAAGGCAACACGGCCGAAACGTTGCACTAATAATAAAGTCTCTTTTGCAAGTATTGACAGTGTGCGGGATCCTTTTTTGTTTAAACATAGATAAGGAACATCTCATTTACGTTGAGTACACGTCCAAAGACATATCTAGTATTATTTTCGTGGCTGTTCCTTATCTTATGCAATTGAATACCTCTTATGGTCTGCTTCTGGCTTCATCGGACTGTGTGGTTACACACAACATCAAAACAACTAGAAACCGACTTCTACAGATGTGTTATTAGGATGTACAGGATTCATATCAAGGTCCACATGCACTTTGATAAATCGATTTAAATTGAACTAGGCCACTTATCAGGATTTCCTAGTGTGTATTTAAACAGTCTGGTTCTTTTTGTTTGTATTGGGTTTTTGTCTCTTTATTTACAAAATAAAAAAGCATTGCAAGATAGAATAAGTCTGTCCTCTCCATTCGGGTCTAATCTGTCTGTCAGTCACTAAGATCCTGGGGTTAAAGCGCTATGGGAAACCACAATAGACAAATTAGCCAGAGACAAAGGAATAAAAAGCTCTGCACACCAAGTGTCCTCAGACACAGACAGGCACTTGTCTAATGCAGCAGTACATCCCAGTCAAGAGCTTAATTAAATCATTCTGAGTGAAGTGAAATTTCCCATCATGTCTGGCTATGGTGACTTTAGCTGTTTACAGGGTATGAACCCAGAAATGCAGCATGAAGCTAATCAGAGAGTGAGGAAGAGACACTTTGACTTTATAAAGTAAAGAGTAGGCTTTAGAGGCTCTGAGACTGATTAAGGGCACACTGATGTCCCCTGCAGTAGAGAGGGCCATCCAAAACACTAGGCCCCTTGTGATTATGACCTCTTTACTGGTGTCTATACGGACTCCTGGAGCTTCTGAATTTCCTCACGTAAACTCCCCGTGACTGGACAGCTGGCATATCAAAGACTGCCTTCTCCGGTCAGTGGATCAGCACCACCTCTGCTTCAGGCTCCTCTCCCTGCAGCGGCTCTATAGGCAGTGGCTGGACCCTGGCCCTTGCTCTGGGACTATGGGGGAAGTGTGCAAACTGGAGCAGGAAATGGGCAGCACAATGTAAAGAGAGGGAGGGCCAGGAAGGAAGGAAATCCTGCTTGAAAAAATTGGGACAAAAGCAGAGTAACTTTATCCAATATTAAGATCCCGAAAGGTTTAGTGTGTCCCTAAAGTGATTTAACAGAAACTAAACTAACCAATCGAAACCGTTAAACAACAGGGTCGTAATGCACTGAACTCAGTAGGTGCTTTGTTGTGGTGACCTTAATTAGCTATTTTATACTAACAAACTAACACTTATCTAACCCTAAAGTATAGACATTTCAATAAATACTAAACACTGCTTGTCGTAATCAGTCACATATAAGTAACTAACTTGGATTATAGAATGGTGGTTTGGGTAAGGCGCAACTGTGACCAGTTGCACTACTGCACCTTTCTGCTGACATTTGCCTTTAAAATCTCTGTTTCACTCACAAAACCCCAAAAATGAGGAGCAAGACACAGTAGGAGATTACTAAACATGAAAAAAACAAGGAAGGTAAAGTCGGTGTGTTGCCTCATTTGTCCAGGGGTGTTCCATCGTAGAAAAGTGAGGAAAGTTGTAAAGAGTGTTACAAAGGTGAGACTAAACCGCCACTGCACAAAAGTCTGTATCAACACAGAAGACACGCACATTTAGGATTAGAGAGCACCATGCATCTACATCTAAAAGCCACAAACCACTCTTTTAAAGACAGTGAGGTGAAGATTCTAAGCAGGAGAAGAGATGTTTGAAAGAGGCCGGTGGACAGAGCTTACACAGCTCAACAGTAGTATAAATATCTGAGTTTTCAGACTCGATCCGCAGATTGATTTGGATGACAGACGAAAAGTGTTGTTTTTCAAAAACAGTGTCCAGATACTAACGGAATATTTTTAAGGAATGTAAAGCTTCGGAAGCTAAACCTCAGCGGAAAACAACCCCCCTCACAAGCTAATGAAACTAACCTGGCTAACGTGGTGGGACACCCCACAGTCAAGCCATGATGTTGACTCGCAGCGTAGGAGAGGCCATAATAGCTGCCTTATGTTATGTGAAATGCGGAATGACTTGGCATCATTGAGAGCTGAGGTGAGGGCTGAGAGCGGTATCGTCTTTGACAAAATAGAAGCCGATATGGTGGGGCTGAAGGCGGGAGGAGATGGCAGGCACGCCGCTGAGGCAGAACAACATATTTCAGACAATACAAATGAGTTGCAGAAGCTGAAAGCCAAGGTGGTGAGACTGCGGGTGGAGAACCGGGCTATGAAGAAAAAAAAAGATTCTGGAGTTGGAATCTAGATACCGCAGACACAATCTAAGACTCGTGGGAGTCCCGGAGGGTGACGAGGGGGACAACACTGAGGGCTTTCTTGAGACTGAGATCCCGTAACTTTTATCCGGTACAGGAGTTACGCTCCCCCCAATCAGTAGAGAGAGAGCACACCCCCTGGGCCAGAAAAGACGAGAAGCAGATAAGCCAGAAGGCTTTATTAGACAGGACAGCTTAGTGTGAAATGGGGATGAGAGAGAAGGGAGGACATGCAGTAAATTGTCGGAGCCGGGATTCGAACTCACAACACTGCCTAAAAAGTAATGCCTCCTCCTTACTCTGGAAAATGTGCATGCTTACAACCGGAGGCAGTGCTGCTGCTGCTACTATGTCATTCTACCTCAAAGCATATCGCAAGAGTGTAATTAACATTTTTAATTTAGTGGACGTGTTTTTGGACCCTTTTTAGACCCGTCGTCTGCTTCAATGCACGTCATTGCTGGAAAGAATCTCAGAGAATCCCTTTAGCGTGGCTTCGCTCTGCTCCTTTTCCCTTTGTCTCCTCTTTTCAGAAACCTTAAATACTGACTTTCTTTAGCTGTTAACTGGTTGTGGATTCTTATCTGCCATTGTAAAAAATGTTGTGCTAACTGCTGGGAAGCTGCAATTCCAAGAAACCGATAAGAACAGCAGCGCTAGAGTAAATGGCATCTTACATAGTGCGTAAGGCTGCTTACATAAAATTACATAAACTCAAAGTACGTAGTCAGTTACGCTAGGAATGTTGTGAGTTTGATTGACAAGCCAATAGGTAACATAGTAGCCTCGTTTTCTATTGGTGGCCCCACTGCGTCCACACAAGTATTTTTATACTTTTTTTTTGTTACAAGCCTGTTGCACATCTATTAGGCTATTTTAAACAGATATTTACAACTAATAACTAATGAAAATCCTCCAAACAACCTTTAACCACCATGAAAAGGAGCATGTCATGAAGGTTGCAAAAGTCCTCCGGTACAAAGGCAAGAAAGTGCTCGCTCAAGATTTATCATACAAAATTCGTCAGCAACGAGCAAAGTTTCGCCACGTCTGTGAGGAATTCCAGAAGAAAAAACTACGACACAGCTTAGGCAGATTCTCTGATGACTTTTGAAGGTAAAAAACTTGTGCTCAAGACACGAGCGGTGGTAGAAATCTTTCTCAGCAAAATGCAGAATGCAGAGACCTGTAAAGCAGCGAGGTTTAGATCCTCCAACATGGGGTATGTGAGTTCATGTGGTTGTCACATTGTAGGACATTTTTGTTGTTTTGAAGAGATTCAGATGACTGTTGCAAGATCTATTTGTTTTGGGCATCTGACTTTATTACATCTCATAAAGCATTATTGTGGTTATGAGGTTGCTAAACAGATATGGTGTTAAAATTGATGGAACAGAGCATAAAATTGCCTTCTACACAGATGATGTTCTATTATATTTGACCAAACCAGAAATTTCCATACCCAATGTGGTGCAATTTCTTCGGAAAATTTGGTCTAATGTCTGTATACAAATTAAATGTACAAACTGAAATTTGACCAATCCATTTAAACGGAATCTCTTAAATATTTAGGTGTGGTCCTCCATAAAGATCAAGATCAATAATAATATATAAAAATTCTTAGAGAAATATTATACCCCACTTTAAAACAAGACCTTAAAATGGACTCTTATCCCATACTTAAGTCTAAGTTAAAGGATTGAAAGTATAAAAATGAATGTTTTGCCCAGATCTATCTATTCCAGACTCTTCCAATTTCCATCCCCAACTGGCCGTTTGATGAGTGGAATAAATCAATCAATATTTACATGGCAGGGCAAAAAACATCACATCCGATTCAAAACTCTACAACTATCAAAAGAAAAAGGAGGTTAAGGTTTTCCTTGTCTGAAAAATTACTTTGAAAATGAAGCTCAAAGGAGAAATATTGAATGTGGTGTGATGCCGGAGGCTCCTGTACAGGCCTTATTGGCAGATGACAAACGTCATGTGGAGGAAATTGGGAATCCCCGGGTAAAAGATGTGCTTACGACCTGGTGGGAGCTAATCAAAACATATAAACTAAACAGCGATGTTAAAATCTAAATCAAAAGATGATTGGCTTATGATCAAAGTTTTACACCTAATGGCACATATCTGCGATTTAAGGTCTGGATAACAAAAAGTACGAAAGGTTTTCTGCCAGATTGTAAAATGAAAAGCATTGATATGTTGAAAAATCCTTTGACTTGGAGATACAGGACTTTTATAGGACCATGGTATTTACAAATAAGGAGTTGCAATCACCAAGAAATTAAACAGAACAACAACCACCAAAACCCTCTGACATTTTTTTTATGAAGGCTGAGAACTTTCAAAGGATACATTTCTAAATTATATAAATGCATTAATAATTTGGACAGCTACTCTGCTAAATATATTAAAAACTAATGGAAAAAACAAAGTAGACTCCACTGTCTGTGTACACTGGTACGGTAATTTGTTAAAAATGGACATATATTAATTTATCGGATTACAATTCACACCACCAGAAGTTCAAAATTTTTCATCTAAATCTGTCTCACTGAGGATAAAAGATGATCCGGCTCAGTGTTTTAATTGAAATTGGACCCCATGGATTAACGCTTTAAAAATCCTCTGCTGACTAATAGTTAATCCACATAAACATACATTTTAGGCTGTGATGAGTTAAGTGTTACACAATTACAGCCCAAAAAAACCAGCCTGTCTGGAAACAAATATCTCATAATTCAAGTCACAAAATCAGGAGTAATGTGGAACTAACATTAATTTCTATGGGACAGAGCAGAGAGCATAAAGTCAACTCATGCAGATGTGTTCGCGGTGTGGAATTAAAATGCAAGCACCAATACAGAGAACTCAGAGACCTCTAGAGACCATCAGACAAAACGAGCCTCTCCAAGAAGTCAAACACAGAACAGACAAATTACGATGAGTCAATAAATACAATTTATATTTTTTTTTCATAATTTGTTTACTTGCCCACCAACAAAAGAGCAAAATGTAAAGGGATAATATATGGATGACTTATACTTCTTACCATGACTTCTTTAAAGTATTATTATAATTAAATATTATTTGCTGTTAGGGTTGACCAAATCTGTTAAGTAACTAAAAATGTACCTTTCAGGCACCATAAATAACAATGTTAGTATTTTAAATTAAAACATAAACGGGGTTGAAAAACAAATTTGTCCCTGTTTTTATCTTACTTACCAATTATGCTGTTGCTATTACTATCTCATACTTTTACTGAGCAGTGAAGTAAAATTCAACCAACAATCCTCGATATGTTCCTTTATCTTGTATCATTGCTGAAGAGAGTCTGTATTTGATCTTTATAAGGTGACAAAAATAATTGCTGACATACATATACTAAACTTTAATATAATGATTAAGTAATATACACAAAATAAAGTTTCGAGGCAAAATTTAAGCACAACATGACAGCCTCTACTTCTCAGAACCTGTTAATGACCCTTTCCACATCTGTTTTCTCTATTAGGCTCAACTTCCTGTAGCCAGTTTACTGAAACAACAGCTTTAAAAATGACCGCCAACATTCATACTAATTCTGTCATGTAATAAAACACACCAATTATTCAGATTCTACTTTAAACATTTGGATTCAATAACATACAACTGCCTCTACTTACAACAGAACAATTAAAAGATGTATGTTTGACTTGTCGCTCTAAAGCCTTACACTGTGGTTGCTTCATAGTTCAGCAGGCTTTTGTCTGGCAGAGGAAGTCAGCAGCTTGGGGACCACTTAATACACTGCAAAGCTCTTTGGAATATATTAAGTTAACTTGTGGCTCAGATCTCCCCCTAGAATCAGTACATCAAAGATTTCCTGCTTCATGCCGTCTTCTATTCTTACTTGCAAATGGCATTTTCAGTCATTGTAAATCAATGGCAAACAATAGCATATTTCAGTAAATCAAATTGTGCAGGATTTAAGGAGCCGTATAAAGTACTGTTTACTTAACTCTTGATTTGTTCCTCCCATTGAGATATTTCTAAGGATAACTGTCAGTCTATTTGCTTATTGCTTTCCAAAACAAACACCAGTGTCCATCGCCGCTCACTATCCAGCTATAATAGTTAATTACGTAAGATAGGGCAAATAGAGTAGACAGTTCTCCCAAGGGCCTCTCCGTCACTGCCTTTATAAACTGTGAATTAAAGCATGTACAGGAATGGTAAGAGGTGAAACATAGGGTATGTCTGAAAACGTAAATACAAGTTAATAATGACCTTGAGGCACCTCAAGTACGTAATGTAAGTGCATTGCTTGGAGTACAAGATATGTGCGCACACTTCAACTCGGGCGACCAGACTTCAATTGTCCCCCATTGTTCTTAATCTCAGAGGAATTTTGCCACCAGGAAATATGCCTTATACAAGGCATATACAGCACCAAGCCCAGTCACTGGAGAACCGCCTTGCAAAAACTGCCTTTATCTACACTTTGACCTACTGTGTAACGTCCCAAAGACCTATGGGTGAAGGGTGGGACAAAAATGTGTTTTTTGGATGCAGTGTCAAGAGAATATGTTTACTTAAGTAGTCTGCCAATGTAGGCCTCAAAGTATTTGTCCAACTAGCCAATATCCAGTGCCCTATACTAAGGTTATTTTTTGCATTGTGTCACACTCCAGCCTCAAATTCAACAGTAAAGACCTCATTTCAATCCATGCACCAACATAAATACAGCTTCCAACACTGAAGAAGATGGAGCAGCTCACCCTCCATGCTTACAAGAAAGGCCTCACCTGATGTGGAGCTGATAAAGCTGATAAAGCTGATAAAGCTGATAAAGCTGATAAAGCTGATAAAGCTGATAAAGCTGAAAGCTGTTAAAGCTGAGTCCCAAGTCCCCGTGTCATCCATTGAAAACATCTGACATGTGGGTGGGGGATGTGGGTCTGGGGCATTCATACAGTACATATGCTTTGGGAAAGAATGAAGTGCAATAACACACAATGCACCCAAGACCCTACAGCCAACAGTATCCATACATGGTTTCCAACTAGCCTAGGCTTCTACAACTGACCACTACTCAGCCAAAGTAAAATCTACTCGTTAGGCGTGAATCAAAGTCTATCAGAATTAAGTGACTTCTTTAAATTAAAATGTATTGTTTTTGCATTTGTCAGAAGTTAATTCAAATGTCTTCAATAAAGATATACACTATTTTCAAGTCCTACAGTTGGGATGAAAGCATTCGTGTTTTGGGGTATACTTTGGTGGAGATGATAGTATAGAGTTATAAACATGTAAGAGCGTGCGCTAGTTGGGATGCCCCGTGCATAAAGAGCGTTTTATGGCTGTGTTGGTTACTATGGAGTTAGCACTTGTTGGGTTATTCTCACACGGAAACTGTTGTTAAAAGTTGTTCAAACTCACCGAGAGAAACTCTAGTGTCCCGACATAGTCCCGCTCGGTCTTTAAAAGCTCGTTCAGGACGCACACGCGTAACCGGAGCTGCTTCTCCAAATCCTTCCCGCTTTCAGCCCGGTGCTCACTCCTGTTTTCCTCGGTCATTGTTGGGTTAGTGTATGCAGAGAAGCTCAACGAAGTTTGTCATCACAGTCTGACTGTCAATGCACTAAGTTCGCAGCGTGGAGAGTGAGCGTGCAACCGGTGTTTTCATGCACAACGAGGAACGGAAAACAAAAAGACAAAATAAAACTTTTGCAAAGTGATGAGGACACGGCTGCAACGTGAGGAGAACCCCTCCTGCCCAACTCCAGAGGGAAAGTTGTCCCCATCCCCGAGCCTGCCTTCCTCCGACAAGGACCACAGTCAATTCAACATGCAATAGTCAAACTATATCCGTCTGTGCTCTTCAAAATAAAATCCCATCGACAACTTTGAAGGGAAGGCGCTTTAGTTTGAAACTTAATATTCGTGCAGTCTATACAATATTATCCAATATTGTATAGACTGTGTGTATAATGTTGAAGGCGCTATTTGTAACTTTTCTGATGGAAGGTCCGGCACCTGCTTCTCACCGTGAAGATGTTATGTCCAGAAATGCTGTACAATATTGCATTAGCATTTATTTCACTGCCCATGTATGATGGGCAGTTTTTTCCCCAAAAAAATACCCTAAAACATGATGTGACTGAGGTCCCATCGCTCCACAAATTTGACCTGTGTTTGGCCAGGTGGTGCCACCTGCCGGTCTCCATTGTGCTTTTAATACCATACCTCCAAGAGATACGCTGGTGGTGGACCCTTAACATAGACCCTCCACCAAATCTTTAATGCAAGAAGTTCCGTCACTGAAGAAGCTAATTATTTCAGTAATACACTTTTATAGCATGCTATTTAACTTTTATAGAAGTCTTCAGTTCCAAAAATTAAACTCCATTATTTAGGCTACTTATGTTAATTTATAAGCTATTTTTAAATTATCCTATTGCCCCAATTGTACTGAAAATTAAATGAATAGAAGAAGGGTGAATGTGTCATACATGTTTGTTGTTTATCAGCCAACATACGAGGGTCCCAAACCTAAAGTGCTTCTGCAGCAGTCTGTGTAACCAGGTCTTATTACTTTACCAGCTTCTCTCAGAAACCACCCTCATTTTCCACTTTCTAAAATCTACAACAGCTGCCTAATGAAGCTGATGAATTTCAGCCATAAAGACTCAACACATGCAACAGTAAACAGCAAATGGGTTTGTGACAATATGGTATCGGTGTCCAGGAAGCTTAAACCCACCAAACACATCAACACAGACTGACGTTTAAAGAGCCTCATGACAGTGGTAAATACTGAGACTTATGACCAGAATCACGGTTTACAAAAAGGAAATAAAAACAACCAAAACATTATCTAGTAGTCTACTGTACTACTGTATGATGTAACCCTATTTGTTTGTGTGGCATTCATGACAAATGTTGTTTGTTTGTTTGTTTAATACAATTAATATCAGGGTGAAGCATAAATTGTTCACTTGAAGGGGGCAGCGGAGTTGTTGCCCTCCAGTTAATTTTTGGTTTTGAAATGATTGTACATGTGATTGTGAATGGTAGTTCTGCTGCTAATCAATAAGGCCCATGTTGACCCAAAAACATCCAGCCTATTCTTTAGGACCAGATCACAGGACAACAGAAAGACCCTGCATGTTCTAGACCTAGGTATGGGAGCTCGTCCATTTGGAATATGCCTAAAACACCTCCCTTGGGCGTGTAAGAGGCATCCAAAACAAAGCCCATGTTACCTCAGCTGGCTTTTCTTGAGGTTGATGAGCAGCAGCTCTACTCAGAGCTCCTGGGTGATTGAGCTCCTCCTATCTTCAATGGAGCCACCAGTCACCTATCAGTGGAAACTCACTATGACTGCTTACACCAGCAATAGTAACAAACATGTCAACAAGTCAACTTAGATTCCAAGTAATTTTAAAATCCTTGCATTTACTATGTAAATCTAAATTATAGGACCATTCATTGTCGAGAAGGGGGTTAGTCAGAGTACGGTCACGATTTAATTAACCAGCCCCTTCAGCATTGATTTGTTGGTGGATATAGGTTAAGATAAGTCTATCGAGGCAAAACCAGTAGCCAAAGCTGGACACATGCTGTACCCTGCTGGTCATATATGGCACTGCAAATTATAAGATACTGCATTGTCGTCACATTACCATTAGAGGGTACTGTTGTAGCATGAACAATAAATAGTTGTTTGCTGTGTTTGGCATATTTTTGTTCTGTATCTTAAAAACCTTTAATCTGTATTAGCTATAAATAAACTCTTTGTGGTTTTGAATTAGAATGTTTGGGTGCAGGTAAATCCCCACTGTGCTTTTTTTAATAGCCCATGGTTTTGTCTGTAGAATTAAGTTAATTATTTGTGGTTTAGTGGCTTGCTGTGCTCTGCTGGAAAGCCCTGATCTGATTGGACAAGGAGTTTAAGGCAAGAATAGCTCCCACTGTACAAGCCATAATCAAATGTGAATCTTGAATCTTAATATATTACTAGCACTACTGGAACTGTATCAGCCATACAAGCCTATTGTATAATTCAGTATGTGTTTGGCTGACATTTGTACAACACAGCTACAGCCTATACTGAATTTACTCATGTTTGAAGAGCAACAAAATGATTCAAAAAGTATGCATTAGGAAATGAGTATTTCAACACTTACTTATAGATCCAGCTATGCAGAGGAGTTGAGAACTAGGATTTTGCAGTATACATTCTACATTCTACATTTTGCCTTGGGCCCTGCAGAAGAAAAATGCGATATACAAATATCACATAAAGAAGGCAAGTGCAGGCTGGGGACTGGCACTTATAAACCTACAAGAAAGTTGAAATAAATAGTAAGTAATGGGTAAGGATGCATTGTGCTAGCAGCAAGATACTGCCATAGCAACTGCTTGTAAAATGAGCAAACACTGACAATGCCAATGACATATGAGTGCAATGAAAGAATAATGTGACTCAAGCCAAAATGCACACAAATAAAAGAAGGTAAAAGTGGTAATTTTAAAATATTTATGATCCTCCTCGATTATAGTATTGCCAGTTCAGTGCTGTACTCGGTTGCCAAAATTCTGTGTTAGAAATTTTGTCTAAAATATTGTGAATTCTGTTGCTATGTAATTGAATCGTTGTATCCTCTTTCGTGGCCTGCAGGTGTAGCCGACAATAATGGATTTTATTTTATCTACATTCTTGTTTTATGGCTTGCCACTTTTAAGTCCCTCTTAAATCCTTGTAGACGGCTGCCTTTGAGTGTGAAAATTTCCCTAAATGCCAAAAGGCTACATTGTCTCCTAAATGGCCAGCCATCTTTAACCCTTCACCTCTCTGCATTAGCTCATCCCTCCGGGTTCAAGGGTCACCCTTGTGCACTCACAGCTTGACTTTGGAGTGGTTTGGACGTCTACCACACTTTTCTGTCAATGCCCTAGCTCTAAGTATTGAAAAACACAACTTGTTTCCCCTAACAGACAAAGTACTATGTTTTATAGACAATTAATTCTGATTTGGTTCTTGCAGTTCTCAGTCTAAATACTGACTTTGCAAGGAAACGTGCAAAAAAAATCTAACAAGTGGGTCCGTCAGGAACCTACTCGATGCACTTTTTCTAAACTGACCTTTCTAAACTTTCTAAATTTGAGACTAAAAGTGGTCAGCTGAAATAAGTTGGAAAATATCTATTTGCAATTACATTAAGATTTCAACATATGTTTTCATTTTAGGATTCTATTTAGTATTCAGATTCTATTCTATTCAGTCAAAAGCATGTCTAGGGGCTTTAACATTTGCGAGAAACTCACATATGAACTACTTAACTAATACAAGAATCAAATGCATTTCAGAAAATATTTTTTGCGGTAGGTAGAATTAAGGTAAGCAGGTTTTATACAGAAGGAACTTGATTTTAGTTTACAGAGGATTTTTTTTTTTTTAATTTATTTTTGCAATCCATTGGGATTTTGTTTGATTGTTATATGTATTTTGCAGCAAACATAATGGAATATACAGATTCTTGACCGTTCATCAAACCTACTACATGATATCTTTAAACCAAGGCAAATCATGTTCCATAGGGCATCCAGTAAAACGTATTCCCTTTTGAGCTAGAGTAGATAGAACAAATCAGTCCATGCTAAATTCATAAGCAATAGCAAAGAAACTAAAGCTACTCTAGTCCTTTTCCTATCTTCTCAAAGGGCTCATTCACACCGCTCAGCACTCAGTAATAAGATGATTTACTGGGCCATGGTGCAGCCCTGAGATCCTGCAGACTTTGGCTCTTTTGTGACAAGCACTACTCCAAATGTAGGCACAACCCACGAGCACTACACACAGACACAGCCCGGGCTTCCTCCGCATTAAAACAACACGAGGACCACCGCACTGTGTGACCAATGCCAGCTCTCAAGCCTACAAATCCCAGGACACGATAAACATAGAATGCAAAGCCAGCATTTTGACTTGAATATGCTTCTGTATCCAGAGGTTAAAAACACAGCGGTTTATGTTATGCTCTTGAGAAAAGTCACCGCCAGTAGTTCCACTTCATTTAACATTGGAGAGTTCAATTTGGATTTTGACGACACTTTCCACTAAAAGAGGTGGATTCTGAAATGAGCGTTAAATACAGATGTAGTGAGGGTTTGAATTAACATGACAAGCTGAAAAGTGCTACTTACAGCTGTGGAGTGGATAAGAAATTACACTCAGCCACATGTGTTTGTTTTATGCAAAATGAGTTGAGATTTAGGCAAAACATAACAAGAGATGGTAAGTAAATGAATTATGAAATGGTTTAGTTAAGTACACTTTGCACTTGAATGGCTAATTAATAGTCCTAGATTATGTTAGGGTAGTAGGAGTAAAATGGATTCTATGTAGGCAATTTGTGATACCAGTAACAAGAACATTGGCAGTGGCATTAGTGTTTACAGAAGTAGAGAAATACTTTACAAGAAATAAACATTTAATACTACAAATTAATGTAGAGTATGGCATAAATTATGGAACCAATGCCATTGCAGTAGTGGAAAATTCGCAGCACAAATAGTACAAATACTCATGAAAGTACTGATATTAGTAGCAGTAGTAGCAGGGGTCATAGTTGTACTCTTTTTATAGTAAACATTAAAAGTATTTAACGATGAACGCGTTTTATTGAAGTTCTTCACTTTTTTTAACCATTTCAAATCATCATCCGTGGGGGGGGGGGGGGGGGGGGGGAGAATCTGTGCGCTGCAAACACGCATTGTGTAATTTGTGTATTGTCCACACAGGATGAGCTCAGAGTTAGTTGTTCGCTATAAGTGGTGGTATAAAGCAGGTGGTGCGGCGTTGACATTGGAGAAAAGCATGTGAAAAATGTGCCGTTGCTGAGCTATCACAAAAGCAAGAGGGCTACCAGTTGACTTAAGCATCTAATCACAGTGTGTTGGCCGATAAGTAAAGGCTCAAAGCAGGCACGAAAGGTTGAGAGGGAGACAATCACTAATGCTTTGCACCGGGATTCCCCAGTCGGCTCAGGCCAAGCAGATATATAACTCTCCAATAAAATCATAATTGCTTGACTTGCGTTTTTACTTTTGAAGGTGGTGAAAGCCTAAAGTGATTTTCAGTTTGGATCTGGGGCCCATTGAGTGAGATGAAAGGGAAAGTCACACTGAGGTGAGGCAGGTTCCTTTTCTTAAACTCTTGAAAAGGTTTCCTCTTCCTCATTGATACAGCACAATTGGCCACAATGACTGCACAAAGTGGAGCCAATGTTAGCTCAGACTTATGCCTTTTGCCACAAGAAAGTGTTAGAAGGGATAAGTTATATAAGTAGGCCTATATATAATGGTAGTGGTGGTCCGATAGGGGTATATAGTGGGAAAGTGGAAGCATGCAGTCTCTAAACCTGATGAGTTAAAGTCAGCTGTACTTGGTTGATGTCATTGTTGGTGTGCGTTTGGTAGTGGTCAGAAAGGTCTTGGGCATAGAAAGGCAACCACTCCTCTGTCTGTTAGCCCCAGGGCAGATGTGGCTACAGACCACCTGAGAGTAGGGAAAAATGAATAATACATTGCAATCTTGTACAATTCAAACCCAGCCTGAATCACTATTATTACTGAGGTACATATTTGTCTGTCAAATGTAGCCCACTATTTTCTTTATTTTGAACAGATTTTGGATAGAAAGCTAAATATATATATCCAGTGTTTTCTATGACATAAATTCGTGTAATAATATATCAATCCAAAGCAATCTTTGGAGTAAAATGTATATTGAAAGCAAACTCTTCGATGAACTGGCCCATTCATTAATCGTGCTGGAGGTAAGATACTTGATCTATGTCAACATGGGTGTGACATTATAATTAGTGCGCCACAGTCACGCTGAGACACGACACTGCGCTAATATCGAGTGTTTGTGTGCACTGTAAACGGACAAACTAGACCGGATCACTACCTGGATGTGAGCACGCAGTTTCTGTTCCCAACTTCACCGACACTGATGAACCACGTGACTTGACCCGGGTCGGGTCCTACTCGCCTTTTAAAACGAGCTGCCCTAAAATCCCCTCCACAGCTTCAAAGGGGCTGTAAACGCTTCCCCCATCGGAGCTCACGGGGGTTCGCACCTTTTGCACCGTGGAGAACAGGAGATAGACTAATAGAGTAAAAGAGAAACGGACTTTGGCCACTCTACAGCTCGAGTCTTTATCCAACTACTCGCTCCCGCATCCTTCAGAGGGTCCCGGGCGGCGCGTTGGGGACACTTTGATGCGCTGGTCAAGCATGGCGCAGGACCAAAGGAGCGTTTTTCGCGCCTCGCTTTTACTGACGTGCGTGATAATCTGCAGTCATGTGCTATGTCCCGTCGAGGGCTATCTCTACAATAACCGCTACTCAGGGTAAGTGAGAGGAACGAGGCAGTGTGCGCCAGAGGATTCATTCATGTTTACACGAGGCTCTGGAACCTGTGAGACACGTTTGGAAGAGATGAGCATTAGTGCGCTTTAAGGTGCAACTAACACTAATGCTACTCAAGTAGACTCAGTTATTAAAGTAGTCAATTATGTTTGATAATCTCTTGTCTTAATGTATGAATAAACTAGTGTAAATGCTTCACTAATCAATAACGGCACAACAAACTTTTTTATTTTGACCGAACTACAGAATCAGAATTTGGCTACTTTATTTATCTCCAAGGGAAATTGTTTTTGTTGCAGACATGCAGCCGACCAGCAGATCAGAGCTATCAAAAATAAAGTTAAGGAACTAGAATTAAATATCAGTATCACAATAAGAATAAAACACGTAGACTATTTTTCAGAATAGATCTAGATATTGTAGTCATTTTACTAGTGATAAAACTGGTGGTAATAATAAGCACTTAGTAGCAAGATTTATTATTTCTTCATTCTGAAGCAGGAAAGATAGACATTTAATCCTATGGTCCCTGGGAGAACCCTATTGTACATGTCCGTACAATACATGAATAACAACAGTAATATCATATTATATATTTATGTTATATTTAATGAAACATCCTGGTGTAACGGTACTTTATCTTCAGTTTTGTTTGCGATACAATGCATGTTTATGTTTTGCTGCACAATAGGTCAATACAATTACACTTTAAATAGGCGACAATGTGTTGTATACTGAGACATGAGCAAAGTCCATAAGGAAACTAGTCTTTCATCAGTCCCAATTACATGTGTCTGAAAAGGGCACATGCAGACTACATGTTTAGGTAATTACAGACATACATCCATGACAAGAGCACAGTCTGTGTCTAAGGACGCTGAAAACAGGGCACACCCAGAGACTTGTGGAAGAGGCTTATTCATAAGCATATAATTTTACTCATTTCGATACTCAAGAATAATGAGGCAAAATATGTACCCACCTCTAAAGTTATGTTTAGGTTATGTTTTAACCCGAGTTTAGTCAATTATGTTTCTGATGTGACTTCAGTTCTTATGCTTATTGTGAATTATATGTCAGATATACTACCATTATTAGAATCAACTCTCTCTCAAATTTGGATTATACTGACTTTCTGACACTTACTTTCAGAGAAACGTCTGTATCAGGAAGACACTGGAAGCAGCTAAGGGCTTATATATGCAAAGCTGAAGGGACTCCGCTGAGCCTAACAAAGACCTTGTGTGTGTTTCAAACTGATTTGAAGATTAAAAAAAGAGATGGGAATCATAAAAACATTACTTGTTTTGCCCCTTATATAAGGGGTAGTTTACAATATTTTGCTGCCAGCATGTGTATTTGTTTTCATTTTTATGTTATCTTTGTTCATTTCATTTTTATATGATGTTTTGTTTAAACATAGCTGCTTTGAATTTCACCTTATGTCTTCTTATGACTTGCATATTCAAATCATCCCGAACCTTTTTAGTATTGAATGTTTTTTCTGGCTTGTCAGATGTAAGACATTGTTGTCATGCATTTAATTTCTGGCAATATGGATACTGAATAGGTACATTTTTAGCATTTGCATAATGAAATACAACATTAAACACATTGTATACCCAACTTAACATTTCTACTTACTATTACTATTTACTATTATTCAACTCTTCACAGTAAAATGAGACAATGATGGATGGCTTTACAATATGAACATTTGGACCAGATACTCCTCTTGTGTCCTCAGGAGAGCCATTCCACCTGCAGCACGTGGAAATGTAATGCCATAATGATGTGTGTCAGATTGTTTGACTGTGGTTTAACCTTTTATCTGTCTGTCATGGAGAAGAGGAGCCACCCTTGTCTCCATCACACATCTGCTATTGTGAATGCCACCTTCAATTAGGACAAAGAAGCTGGAGTTACCCATGGCCCAGATGTTTCCCTCATTTGTGAAAAGCCATGCTGGACAACAAGCAGGGCATTTGTAAACCCGGTTACCAAATACTAATAGGAAATGGATTTTTTTTTTTTTGCAGTGATCAAGTCTTCAGGATACACCCCAATACTGAGGAAGAAGTTGGACAGGTCAAGAATATCCTGGGACACTTGAAGGTGGGGTTGTACAAATATTTTCATGTAGCAATTTACAGCATATTTTAAAAGTTGGTGATGATAATATACTGTTCATAAATAGAAGTTTGGTATAAATGTATACTTTTAAAAACTGAAGCAATTTAAGTTACTTCCTTTTTTTTTTTTACTATGTATCCAAAGATATGTAAAAGTATTGTTTAAGTAAAATGTATTGCTTTATTTTATTTATGCTTCAAGAGGAGAACCATGTTTACTCTAAAGACACAGGGGTGAAATTGTTTACTTGTTGGGATGTCATGATTATTCACTTAATCGATAATCGTGATTGTTCAGGTCACAATACAATCGTGTTTTTAGATAATTCTATGGACCTTTTTCCATCTCACATTATCATAAAGTTTCTCTACAAAGTTTGAGCTCATAAAACTGGTCACAAACTGGAAAAAAAGTAACATGTTAGACAATGGGAATGGTTGCTCAGTAATCGGGAATAATAGATAAATTGTGTAATTTCTTCTCATAATAATCGTCCCACTTTAATTTGATATTGTGACATCCGTACTTGGAAACACTAATGCTATGCTACACTATTTATTGTATGTTACAGTAGGACCAGGCCTCTAAAGTCTCACCTGTCACCTGCACAGATTGAGTGAGGTGTACCACTAGTAATAATATGTGCTTTGCCCTGTTAAAGAGAGGTCTTGTTACTTCACAGAAACCACAGAAACTCATTTGTGGCTGCTCTACTCAGTTACATGTGTTTCTGGGATTCTGCAATTAGAGACATGATCACTTAGTTTTTTACATTTGGGAGCATTTAGTCATCAGTTTGCGGAGTAAAGCTAGTCTTTCCACACGCAACGTTTGTATTTTTATCAATACAGTACTGTTATAGACCGCTCTCAAAACATGATATTATATTTGATGTGGTGTCTAAAGACGATCGGTGTCGGGCTTATGAAATATCAAAGCATTTTTGTGGAGAAATAATGATGCCGTAATGGCTAGAAGAACAAAGTTAGTCTGAACACATTTAGCGGTGTCTAGTCTTGAGGTGGCCAGTGCCTGAACTAAAGTTATTTCTAAACATAGCAAGTAAAACTGTTGCGAAAAGACCACTGTGTAAATGTTTGTGATTGGTGGCACAGGCCAAGTTGCTGGTCAATGTCTAGCCAGTTTTCATGCATGGACGAGCAGTGGACACAGCGCTGCATGGTCAACCATAGGCATTAGCAGCTACTGTTTTCACAGCTGTGGGCACCCTGCGCCAGAATCAACCAGTTAAACACAAATAGTATAAAATATGATGTGCCAATGTTTAAATGGATTTTTTTCCCAGCAGAAAGTGAGGAAGCAGAGTTTGATAGGCAGGTGTATTCCCTGTCGCACAGTGGTAGAATACAATACTAGTAGGAAAGGAAGTACTTTTTTAAACAAATATGCATACAAGACCAGACATTCAATCCACCGCTGCCATTTCCACTCATCGTCACTAGAGGCTGTGCACACTGCTTATGCGTGCGGTTCAAAAGGCCACGGTCACAGTTCAGTGGAAGACGTCAGCAGGCTTAGGCGTTTGCCTTCTTCAGTTCAACGCAGCAAATTCATCAATCTCCAAGCTTGTCGTGATTACATAGACTTGACATAAGTTATAGAGTTTCAAATGCTCTTTCTTTTCTTTACCACTTTTTTTGAATCAATATAAATTATTGCCAGATGGGGTCATTGGGGTCAGAAACGTGCATAATATTGTCATTTTTCTAAAACAAACAGTTAGGACTACCAAGACACAGGAAAAAGGGGAGATAAAACATTTAAAAAGCAGATGAAAGATTGTCTAATCCTTTTAAACTCTCCTATAAACTTTTATCTTCAGAGAGTTGTTTGTTTAACCTGATATTTAAGAGGACATTTTAGTGTTTTTTCCTGTTTTATATTTATTTGTGTTTGAACATTTATGGGACTTAACCATTTGGAAACATCATAAACCGGTTTGGAGATGTTGGGCTTTTATATTGACCTCTGTGGCCTTGAGTAATGTTAAATAATTTAGTCTGCTTTCTGTAAACTATTACAGGCATCAACACATTAACAAGCATGTGCCAGCCTGTTGCCCAAACCATGCCAAATCAAAGCCAGCTGTGCCATGGCAGCAGCACTACAATACTCACTCCACATTCTTCACTCATTGTTTTTTCAGTCTTTGTTGACATGTGGTATTTGGATCTTGAATGTCATTTGCTGATAAACTAAGAGCAAAATGAGTGAATTACATCTTCCATATAAGGTCAAAGTGAGCCAATAACTGGGGGTTGTTAAGAGGGCACTTCACAGAGTGGTTTGGCCCAACATAACAATTTGGTCATTATTACAAAATGTTTCAGAAGTTTTAAGCACTTTAACTTAAGTTAATCCCTCACCTGGAGCAAATGATGGCTTGTTTTATGCAATGTTATTTTTGCTTAACTGAATTTGTAGTAAAGAATTTGCACTTCTTAAAGTAACAAATGCTACGCTGCCTGCTAGTTCAGTTGTTTAAAATGCAGCACATATAAAGGGCAACAAATGGAAGAAATAGGAAGAATAGTAATTTCAACACTTATCAACACTCATGTATCATTTCTCAAAATGTATTTGAGAAATGATACATGTGAGTGATATCACGGCCCAGTACAAAGACATTTACAATTGCATTTTAGATTATTGCTTTATTTAATTGATTAGACATGTTTGATGAATGCAAGGCTTTTTTAGCTTTTACTCGACTTTCATTTTTATCTGCAAATATATTGCATACTTTGCCACAAATTATACTTGTGAAACTTTGTGAAGCTTTGTAATAATTTTTTTTATTTTTATTTTGATCTGACGTTAGTTAATCATTGGAAATGTGTAATGGTCTACCGGTAATTCCTTTTGTTTCTATTCTGACATTTTGAACATTGGGATGACAGCATTTTTTAAGGTCATACCGTATGTCAAACAGACTTGGTTGACACTAAGAAGAGGTCTATAGGTTAGTGGTGACTTTTAACTGTATATGATGTTTATCATGCAGTTGTTGACTCGTTTGTTCAGTTGGCTGCTCAAGACAAGGACAAATCAGTTTGAACAAAGTGTGTCCGACAAATGGGACTTCCATTTAGAGGTGGCATTTAACCTCCCCTGATCTTGTACGTGCCTCTTGGTTGACATTCCATCGACATTGATGACTGTGTAAGCCACTATAAAGGGCTTGTGCCTTGGTTAAAGACCCACAGTATACCCTTGCTTACATGGAACAGCTGACGCAGGCCAGAATAATGTAAACTTGCACCAATTCATTAGAAAATAATTGAATGCTATCTGTATTTTTAAGTGTATTATTACTATTTTACCTCTAAAATACCTCTTTGTTGTAGGTGGATCTTTGGCAGCCCAACAGCCTTTCTTTAATCGCCCGCAATGCCACTGTGGATGTGCATGTGAAATGCAACGACACGCTCAGACTACATACGCGATTAAAACAGGAGCACGTCAGTTATCAGTAAGTTACAGATGCCACATACATTGAGCATATGTATCCAAATACTGTGTTCTCTGTGATCTAAATATGTAACCACACTGCTGCTCACTTAAGGCACTGGAAATCTTCCATCTTTCAGCTTCAGTAATATCTGCTTCACACATGCAGAGTGGGATATAATTTTCATGTAAAAGATCTTTATAGTTGTGACACAGTGAACACAGCTGCAGTGCATCAGAGCGTTTCTCCGATCTCCTCCAGAAAATGCGCTTTCATCTCCCGTCCCGTCCCAGCCCTCATCAAAACTATCACTGAAATGATGGAAGTTCATCAAAGCAGCCACAGCAGCAGCTTGAAAGAGTTTTGTTGTCATCTTTGTCCTGAGGGAGGAACTGCAGCTTTAAAAAGAAAGTGTTTTTGTTTTGTGTTGATTGAATGAGTCTTTTTAATTTAGATCACAAAACCATTTGTAGACATTGTATATGAATGATGACAAGTAAACCTAAAACATTCCCAGAAATGGGAACTTTCATATTCACTGGTCCTCACTGTTAGTAACAGCTGTAATTTGCAATAAACTTTTGTTACCGCAAAATCACATTGTATTCCATGCGGAGCATCTTCTGTAAGCAGTCAGAAGAATCAGAATCAAAAAAGGTTTATTGCCCTTGTCAGTGAACAAAATTCACACGCTAGGTGCAAGATTCGGTGCAACATACAACAATGAACAATAGTGAAGCAAAATATATCAAATAAGGCCTGGATTAAAGAAAAACAATAAAAATGTTCTAATAAAATAAAAATAGACAATTTTACAGTTAAATTTACGGTTAGATTTACAGGAGTAACTTAAGTTACAGCAAAATTCCAATCAAAAGTCTGACAATGTCCTATGGTTCTTGTGCAGGGGTCTCCAAACTGTGGCCCGAGGACCAAATACGTCTCTTTTGTTGATTTTGTTGGCCCTCAGGCCTCCTGCTTGATAACCCAAATCACCAAAAGTACTTTTTTACTGTAAAATTGGAAAAAGTCTGTCATCATAACATAAATAACAAACATTTTGATGTGATACAAACTTAAGATGAATGTTCCGAACCTTAGCAAAGATATGGTTTTGCTTCGTCAAATGCAGAATTTTAAATCATTCACTTTGTTGTCATGTACTCTGTGGCCCTCCGCTCAGTATATGTTTCAAAATGCGGGCCTCAGTGAAATAAGTTAGGACACCCCTGGTCTAGTGTTTCAATTTCTTATGGTCGAGTAGTGCAGGGATTAGATCATGAGTGCTGAAAACAGTTATAGTACATTCCCTCTTTAGGACTTGGATGGAAATAACTTACAGTCATTAAATGATAAGGATAAAAGATAACATTAAACCAACTTTTGTAAATGTGCATAATTATGTTGATTAAACTTCTCCATGTGCTTCACTTCAGAGTTTTTATTACAAATTTGCAAAAGGAAATTGAAAAGCAGACTGGACACAGCTCGTCCCGTAGGCGGAGGTCAGCTTCTCAATACGACTACGAGGTTTACCACTCACTGGAAGAGGTACAGTTCTATTCTGTATTTTGGACCCCTGTATCCAAACACACAACTCCCTAAATGCTCAAAAACATTCAATTACCTGTTTGAGTCTCTCTCCAAACACACATTCATTTGACACTTCACACTGTTTATTTTACTATGTTGATATTGCACATGAACTTGTCTCTGCTTTGACACGGAACAGCTTGTGCGCATTTTTAATGTAGCAGCTTCAGAGACATGGTGTTGAAGTTCTGATTTTTTCCTCTATCAAAACAAATGCATACCAACTGTTGCAAAGAGGAAGAACAGGAAATCTATACTGAATTAAAAACGTTAAAGGAATATTGCTCAGGTAATTGCAAAACTATCAAGTGACAATTATTAATTGTACTATTACTACCAACTGTTACCACGATCATTTTACATCATGGGTATGCAACATACATTTAAAATACTTTAATATCTTGTAAATTTGGGGAGTGTATTAGTTTGTAATTCATTCTTTATTTCTCCTAAAGATCCAAAGCTGGATGTTTGAGATGAACCGAACGAACCAAGACCTGGTTGACATATTTTCTGTGGGAAAGTCCTATGAAGGAAGGCCTCTTTATGTCCTTCAGGTAGTAAAGATACTCAATAGACATATACAACAATTCAACACATATAAACTACAAAACACTGTTTGTATGCTGTCAGCTAGGAAAGAGAAGTCGTCCTCAGAAGAAAGCTGTGTGGATTGACTGTGGCGTCCATGCTCGGGAATGGATCGGACCTGCTTTCTGTCAGTGGTTTGTGAAGGAGGTCTGTACTTTTCAAGTCAATCTATTGTACACATTTCTCAAACTCGTGCGTAATTTACAGTCATCTTAATGTAGTGTGTGGGCTGTAAACCTGCCTAATCTCCGGACATCTGTTATGCCTGCTCATATAACAAAAAGGAAAAGCCATTACTCCACAAAACTATAAAAGATATAACACATGATATGTTTTGCAGATCCTGTCAGTGTTCCTCTATGAGATCAGTGTCACATGGCTAATCTAATGTAAAAACCTGTGTTCTCTTGAAAATGTCAAAAGGATTTTCAGTGCAACAGACAACAAAAAGTGTTTATTACTTATCATTAATCCCTGTATTTTCTTTCATGTGTATAATTGATGCATTAGTGGAAGTTTAGTACTTTTGAATTGCTCTGACCGCTGAATGTGCTGTGTAGTTACTAAGGTTTGCCACTGGAGGTCAGGGTCCAATTTTACTTCAGTTTAGTCTGATTGAAGAGCAGGAATTAACACAGTGACAGTCTTTCTGTCCAGTCCTAATTGAGTATTAACCCACTGTGGTTGTACTCTTCAAAAAAAACAAAAAACAATGACTTGTTTGAATATTAAAATATCTATATGTAACTACAGGCCTTGTCCTCATATCAACACGACTCTGTGATGAGGAGGCTGCTCAATCAGCTCAACTTCTACATTATGCCAGTTTTCAATGTGGATGGATACCGCTTCAGTTGGACAACAGTAAGGACTATTCAATCTTATGGTTAGTAAATTTACTCAGTTATGGTACTATAATGGTAATGTCTATACTTTTATGTAGGATCGATTCTGGAGAAAAACACGCTCCAAAAATCGCAAGTTTCACTGCAGGGGAGTGGATGCAAACAGGAACTGGAAAGTAAAATGGTGTGGTGAGTTTAAGGACATGTTTAAACTCTGCATGTGTCATTCCTTAACATATCTTTAATTGTTTTAATTTCTATTCAAATCAATTGACAGCTTACATGGCCATTACAAATGGATAGCATACAAACCAAATTTATGTTTTGTCATTGCTTTATCGTTTTTCCATCTTGATCTTACAGAGGAAGGCGCCTCCTCCCACCCCTGCGATGATACTTACTGTGGCCCTTATCCCGAGTCTGAACCTGAAGTAAAAGCTGTCGCCAAGTTTCTGCGTAAACACAAAAAACGCTTCAAAGCTTATATCTCCATCCACGCCTACGCCCAAATGCTGCTGTACCCCTATTCTTACAAGTATGCCACCATCCCCAACTTCAGCTGTGTGGTATGTTATGGAGCATAATCTGTGTTTGGCCCACGTTAATTAGTATTTCAGTAACACAAATAGCAATAGTCTCCATTCATTTCAAATGATTTTATATTTTCAGGAGTCAGCTGCTCAGACCGCAGTGACAGCTCTGTTTTCTGCTTATGGAGTAAAATACAGATATGGACCTGCATCCACCACTCTGTGTAAGCACCTCATCACGGAAAAGTGCTTATGCTTAGACTTTAATCTGTGTCTTGTTGTTCAGGGGTCTTTCAATTGAACAGCAAAGGACACAATGGTGAAGAAACAAATCTCTATTTTGATGAGTAGTTCTGAACCTACTGAGTACTCCCTTGACGTTGTCTCCTCTAAGTATAGGCAAAGTCGGGACTGAAACAACTATTTCAATGACAATTATTACAAATATAAATTCTCGTTTTAAATTTAGGGTACCCCAGTTTCAAATCTTGAAAGGGGGAAGTAGGTATTTTATTCTGTCTAACTTGTTTCTAGCGCTCAGAAACACTTTGACACATCACTAGTGTTCACATGCAGACATATTTTTGGCAAATACAGCTTTTACAGATGGAGAAGTGAAGCAAGGTTAAGTGTGGGACTGAGGGGTAAAGGGTACACTTACTTTTAGATGCTGACAGCATTTTGTCACAAAGCTGTCGCTGCTTTTACCACACAGGCCTACTCCATGGGGACTATTCTATTTACTCGTTTACAAGCGATAAGTTGGACATAGCAACTTAAATATTTTTTTTCGGATAAAACTCCTAAGTCATAACATTTCCTACATATAAAGTTATAAACTTATTGCTTTTTATATCTGAAAAAACAACAACTAATAGTTATCAATTGAGCCATGACAGCGTCTAGTTACAGATCAAATGAGTGTATTTTTGTTTTTCAGATGTTACATCGGGTAGTTCTATAGACTGGGCCTACAGGAACGGGATTCCTTACACTTTTGCATTTGAACTCAGAGACACAGGATACTTTGGGTTTCTTCTGCCTGAATCTCTCATCAGCCCGACCTGCACTGAAACCATGAGAGCGGTGAAGGCCATCGCTACAGGGCTGCACAAGAAGTGTAAGGCAGACGGCAACAGATTTCCATTTATATGAAGACCACCACTGCACTCCCACATCTGCTCATCTCCTGTTTGATTATATACCAGTTCTTATCAGGTAAACAGAGGAAGTATGACAAGCATTTTTTTTCGTGTTAAAAAAAGAAAGAGCAAGATTATATTATCTGATAGGACTGGAAGTCAGTAATGCCAAAACCACCAGGACTTCACAGACATCTCAGTGTCAAAGGTCATTGCCTTAAACATTAATCATAAGTTCATGACACCCACAGAATATGCATATTCAGTGTAACAAGTTTAATATGACCCTTCATAGCGTTATAATAAAGGCCAGAGCAGCACTAAAGTATCAACATAAACTCTAGGTGGTTTTATGAGCACTTGTCATAGCACTTTTAGAGACAGGAACTAATTTACTGAAGCATATAACATAAAATGCTTGCTGGATTTTCTTCCTGTTAAATTAAAGCAACATTGTGCCTTCATAACTGCAACACTCTTCTTGGTATATTTTGAATGATATGACAACAGTATTGGTCAGTAGCACTCAGGTATAAATCAAAGGCGGTAGAGTCAAATGTAGCCTATAATAATTTGTACTGTACTGACATTTATATTCAGTGTAGTATATTTTTAAAGTGCTTTTGAAATGGAAAATTAAGCAAGTTTTGTTTGACTTTTAGTGCCATCTGTCTATAATGTATTTAATGCCAAGTGCCTTTTCATAAGTGTTGTATCATACATTTGTCATTCTCATGCATTGCTTTGAATAATTGAAAAAGGCATTTGCAACTGTGAAATCTCATGTTTGCATTTTGTATATATACATTTTTTACATTTGAGCAATGTTTCTTAATAAACATTTTAACATTTTTTAAGTGTGTTCTGTGTCATTAGCATGTGACACTGGATGTTCTTTGTTTTTAATAATTGGCAATTGACTCTTAACATCTTATTTATGGACTTATAAATGTTGGATACATAAACAGTCCAAAGTGAACTGTGCATTCCACTGCTGCCAAAACAGTGCTGGCAGATTGCCAGCTTCTCTCAGGGTATTTGCTCCCAAAATTTGTAAAACATTACTGCTGTTGCAGTCTGTGGCAAAGCAAAACATGCAGGTGTGGCACCTAAATGAAAATGGCAAAATACTAATGGTTGAGACTTAAAAAATAAAATAAGATAAAAAACAGTGAATGTCCATTGTCAATACATTTAATGAGAATGTTGGCAATTTAATAATGGAACTTCACAACATCAATGTACTTATTAATTGCTTTATTGTTGATTAACCTCTCTGACAATACAGTCAGCAACTTTATTCATATAGTTCTGAGCGCTATGGCCAACACCCCCTGCAGGTAGCTTATTTAAAAAATGAATGAATATTTTTAAGACAATAGGACAATAAGACAATAAGACAAGATTAGGCTATTTGCTCACACATTAAATTCAAATATATATCATGATATATAGAGTTGTTGTGGCTGCTGGGGTGTGCACAATCGGCTTGTGCCTGGGTCTGGGAGGAGGCTCTGGCCCCTCTGTGCTGCCTCACTGCGGCCGATCTTAAAACGTACGTGACGTCGTTTCCTCTCTCCAACATGGCGCAGGAGGCAGGTTGTTAATGGAAATCTGAGGGATTTACCCCACCTTCTGTGTTTATTTATGTTTGTGTGTTTGGGACTGTGTGGCTGACATTTGAAAAGGAATACATTTGAAATCGAGGCGGCCGCAGCCCCTTTTGGGACCAGGTACTCCTCGCACCAAATTCCTGTGCGACATGTATGAGGGCAAAAAGACGAAAAACATGTTCCTAACCAGAGCTTTGGAAAAGATCTTGGCCGACAAAGAGGTGAAAAAGGCTCACCATTCCCAGCTGCGTAAAGCCTGTGAGGTGGCATTAGGTAAGTTATGTTGTTTAGCATCATATTTCATGCTATCTTTCACTCATTAATTTAGACACGTCATGCACCCCTTTACTTATTAACCGGCTGTTTCTCCCACCGGAACAATGTCGCAGACACAGACCGCACAAGGTTTATTATAACAACATTATTTACATGCAATAATCGGTCCTTTGGCGTTGCACTGGGCACACATTTATATTTAATTGACGTGGCACGTATAAAACACGGAAATGGTGCAAGGGGGGTGGGTGTTTCTGTTTGCTACATGAAGGCGATGCTCGAGCCAAATAACGATGCAAAATCTAGCCGATCCTTGGACACAGCGTCGAAGTGTCAAGACTTTAGCTTGACACACGTTTTAACCACGTAACGACCATGTAAATACACTGTGGTTTGAGGGAACAGAGTGTGTTTGTTTGCTACACATCAGGAAGGTGCGATGCATGTCTCTTCCTGGTGATGTGTAGCCGGCTGCTTAAGCGTCTTTGGACAAGTATTATGAAGGCTTGTAGCTTGTCTGTTTCTGGTTGTGTTACTTCTGTCCACTCGAATCCCTGAATATTTTGTAATTTAATAGTAAAATGTGAAAGACCAAACACACAAGGTGACAGCTGTGAGACACTAGCACTTCTCTTGACAAGTTCACCACTGATAGTAAGACCTACTTCCGGTCAATACCAAAATAGTTTTATAACAAAGCTATAAATAAACCCGCATTTAAGAACTCAAGACGGTACCAACAGTTATTTGCTAATTGCCCTAATAATTGTTCAGCTATACAAAAATGAAATATAAAAGCTTAAATTTGTTTATGTCGTTTAAATTAATTAGGCTTTTATTATGATGGGCGAGCTGAGCACTTTCTTTGTTGTAAATGCACACCTGTTTTAGCTTTATGTAGCTGCTTGCTAGCAGGAGTGTCGTGCAGAAGGGTGGAATTTGTTTTATTTGATTATTTTCAGATTTATTCAGTATCAATAATTGTATGAAATTGGTTTTAGAGTGATAAAAGACTAGCATTAACAATAAAATTTTTATAATTTTTTTGAATGGGCTAAAGTCTTATAAACAGGAAGCTGGAACAACCCTTATAGACCTCTGACCTCTGTTTCAATACATTTAGTTAAAGTACAAACAAAAACCACCACAACAGGCATTTATGAACCAGTATACGTTTCAGCCTAATGCTTAAACTCCTGTCTCTTCTGCGGTGGCGTAACATGAATCTTTCTGTACAATGGTCCCAGGTAGACTCTGGGTCTGTGTATCTACCTCTGTTTGAACTGCAACCGTGGTCATTCAAAGACATTCAGCTACCTGTGATATTTGCGTCTCAACGCTGTTGGCAGAATAAGCCTTGACCTGCTTATGTGTGTATGAAACTGACCAGGAATAGGATGCTAGAATAAAGAATAAGAAGGTTATTGTAATTGGATGCCGGCTAATTGAGGTTCTTGGTGATGCATATTCATTATCATCTTGTATGGGGCTAAAGTGCTTGGAAAGAAAACTGATTAAACACTTCATAATTTAGTTCCCAGAAAAAAATATTAATAAGTTGTACTAAAACTCACTCCTGATGTACCTCATTTTAAAACACAGAAAGGCAGGCTTTGGGGAATTTCTTTCAGCTGCAGTCTGTGTGATGTTGAGCTGCTGGAGGGTTTTGAAGTGGAGAAATGCAATGGCCTTTGACGGTGCACTGTCCTGGTGCTCCTCCTGACCTTTCTCTTGGATTATCAAAATGTCACTCCTCTGTTTCCCCCGAAGAACATTGTCTCTGTGCCTCACGAACTCGAGATTGTAAAAGTTGTGCTGTGTGCTGCTTGTTGAACAGAGCCATGAGTGGGTGCCTTAGGTAAAGTTTGGAGCTTATACTATGATAACTTCTGATTGAAACCTGTCTAACAAGAATCACTTGGGCGCACGTAGTGGTCATTGAAGCTAACCCCCTGAAGAGGTGTGTTCAGGGGGAGCCTGTTTCCTGGCTGGAGCCCTGCTGTGCACACTGCTCATTATCCTGCTCCTCAGGGTGTGGAGACACAGGGTCAGCTGAGAGGTCACAACCACCTGCAAACATGGGGCTGTTTTTCATTCATTTTATTTTATTTATACAGGGAAAACCCAATAAGAACATTTCTCTTTTTCATGGGTACCCTGTTAAAACACAACACAAAATAAACAACAAACACAGGGCACTAAAACACAAATAAAACATTCATTAAAATTAACCAATACATAAAAACACATTTATACATACAATATGAGATCAATATAAAACGGGTGCATCGGCACTGTGGGTAGTCTGTACCAGTGCTTTAAAATCATTAAAAGGCATAAAATGATGTTCCTCAGGGAGGGAGCAAAGTTGCTGATAGCCTTTTTTCCTGTCTCTGTGTTAAAACGATGGGATTGTGGGGGATTAAAATGTCCTGAGACCTCAAACTGTGAATACCTGATCTGATGTGCAATAAACTTAATATAATAAATAATCAGGCAAAAGAGCTTTATACACAAATAAAATGCAGTGCTGTTCTCTTCGTGCATCCAATGATTGCCATTCTATTTAAGAATATCATTGACAGTGGTGAGTTCTGTGTCCTTCTCCTGTAATCAGCCTTAAAGCTGAATGAAAAACCCAGTTCAGAGGTTTTAACACTGTTGCTGTAGAATGCATATATATAATGTCACCATAATCTAGAACTGAAAGAAATGTAGCCAGGATTAACTGTTTTCTACACTTAAGAGGAAAACATTCTTTATTTCTAAAGAAGAATGACAATCTGGCTTTAAGATTATTTTTCAGCTCTTGCATGTGTTTGTTGAAGGAGAGTTTATCATCGATCCAGATGCCCAAGTATTTGTAATGGGGTACTTGTTCAATCATATTGCCATCAAGCGTGAGAATAGATATATTTTTTGAGTCAATAGAGTGTCTTTTGGAGAAGAGAATACATTTTGTTTTATATGAATTCATTAATCATCATTAATTAATTTAAATTAACACAGTTGTGTTGGATGGAGTGAAAATTCTCTTGAATATTTTGAATCACTTGTGCACAAGAAGGCGCATCAGCATATAGAATTGCATCATCTGCATATAAGTGGATAATACTGTGTTTTAGATTGTGCCCAATTGAGTTTATATGAATTGTAAATAACAGTAGTCTAAGGACAGAGCCTTGAGGAACACCTTTATTAAGGTAAGAAAATTCATATTGAAAGCCATCAGCAGAAACAGCTTGAGCTCTATTTGTGAGGTAATCGGCAAACCATTTTTTAGAATTGGTATCAAACCCAATAGCATCCAGACGCTCCAAGAGAATACAATGATCTACTGAATCAAAGGTCTTTGACAAATCAACAAAAACAGCAGCACATTCCTCATGGCTGTCCAGTGCAAGTTTGATGTTTCTACTCATGGCTGTTAGTTTGATGTTTTGCTGTTAACAGTTCTGATGGATTTCCTGAGCTTTTTGTCTCCGAAAATAAGTTTCAAATGTGTCCCATGATCCCAGGTCCCTTTTCACGAGGGCTTGTTTGTGAGGAGGCAGGGATGGATTTTGCATTCACTTTGACTCAGAATAAATCATAACCCTTTAGTCAAACAACATTCAACAGCTGTAGACAAACTAAGAATGGCTTTGTATTTCCACAGTGATGGCAGTGATATCTGTGGCATGTCTGATCGTGAATACATCTAATGATGACAAACATGCTCATGCTTATAAATTAGCTTTACCCACCAAGCCCCTTAATGTAAAAAGTGCTTCTTCAGTCGAGCAATAGTCTGCCCTCGCTGTCTCCTTGTCCGACTGTCAGCCCCTTTACCAAAGGCTGTCATGATTTTGACAGAGGATATCCAACTAAAAGTTGGAAGTATGTGGTTTTGCACAGCGGACACTCCAGGTAACTGCAGATCACAATGGCAGACTTTCTGGGGATGACAGAGTACAAATGATAGAATGGTGAGTGGAAAGTCTTAGAACTCTATTTTAGTGCACACAACGATTTTTAATGTTTGTTCATGCTTTAATCAGTGTCACTGATCTGACTTTAATCAAATGCTTATTTAAGTGCTGCTTGGTTCATTTCCATATTTTAAACTCACCCAAATGCAGATGTGGAAAACAAGTGTAGATTTTAGAGAGAAGGCACCACAAGCAGGATGAAAGCATGATGCCTTGATCTGGATTGTAGAACTGGACTCAGCAGGAAAATACATATTTTATTCACTGATTGATTTTGACATGTTGTGGATCTGTTTCCTCCTAAACATCTATATTATACATTATGATTTTTGTACAACATTTGTATTCAGTTTCTCCCAGTGAAAACTTGTGACTTTTCTGTTAGTTTTATTCATATAATATGAATTGAATCTTTGCTATAATGGCAGAAAATGCTCTCAGTGTGCACTGTTCATACTATGTAATCCAAGTGTCATAGCGTTTTAAGTTTAATATTTAGGGCATCGTTTTTGATAAGGCTGCTGTCGGCTGTGTGCTCCTGCTCCAGAGTAAGAGCAGACTAAACCTCCAGCTCCTGGTGTTAGCCCCAAAGGGTGACTGATATTCAGATAATGAGCGGCAGAGTAGTTGACGTGGCAGGACCAGGGCTCTCTGGGTAAGCATCAATAATCCTTTTATCCAGGCTGAGGAGGAGGTTCACTCTCAACTGTGATGAGTGAGTGCTGCACCTCCAATCTTAAAGCATTGTTTCTCTCCATGTCTGTTGTGGGAAAATGTAACCATTAATTATCACCCAAACAGACAAGACTGATATAACCTAGCCTTGTATATAAGTGATTTTCTTTTTGTTATTATCCTGAAACATACAATTTGTGAAGTTTTGTCCTCAACAGGCAAAAGACAACCTTGAAAAGCATCCAACTGTGTCTCCTGTCTACTTCACTCTCTGGACTTTAACTGGATATCTCACAGTATCTTACAGTTCAGACTTGGGCTGAGCATTGCAATTGTGATTAGATTTTGTGCTATATGTTTAAAATGTTTTTTTGTGCTCATTTCAGACACGTCCAGCAAGAACATTTGAGAAAAGACTGAACTATGAAATGCTAAACCAATTAAAGAATTACATGCATTTTAGAACATGTCAGTAGAGGTAGTAAATATTTAGATATTTACTTGTCTGCAGAAGACATTTGTTACAATTTGATAGTCGCACCTTTTTTGATTTGATATATTGCGCAGCACTAGTTTGGGGGTAAATGCTTTATGAATGGATTTGCTGCAGTCGGCTAATATTTTGTGGAGTTGTACTTAATGTGAAATTGTCATTAAAATCCTTTAATGAGTGATCCAGCTCTAGATAGAAGGCTAACTTTTGAAATTATGTTAAGCATTTGCCGATGTGACAACACCTGGAACCGTCTGCATAAATATACAGCTTCATAGGTCTTCATACCCCTAAGCTTTTTTTTGCACAGTCCAAACAATTTAAAACACCCACTATGCAAGTTCAACAAAGTCCGAGTTAACACTGAATATTGTGAGTAGGCATTAGGCTGGTTAGGCCTCATCCCCACAAACAGAAGCGTGGTATCCCGGACAACCTCCTCAGATGTAATTACTGCTGTGCAACCTTTCCTTTCAGGGAAGACAATAGAAATGTCAGGGGGCTGATTCTTCTCAGGCTCTTGGCGGTGGGCTCAGCTGGCCTGTGTGTTTATCTGTATCGAGTTTGGAGGTGGATACCTGCTCAGTTTATCCCTAGATTAACCACAGGAGAAGTTTATTATTGCGTCTGCGGGCAGAGCCTTTTTACCCACTCATGATGTTGTAGTTTGATTAATGAATACAGCAGAGAGGTAATGAGTATTCTTGCTCCGGATAATAGCTTCGGTCAGCGGTGGGCTCTGAATGAAAATAAAACTTTACGTTGTACGTCTAGTTTTGTTATGGAGTCATTTGGGCGCATGGAGGAGGTATTTTTCAGCCACACACTCACTCCTTGGATGTTTCTATGACCACCGGAGCGTCATGGGGAAAACCAAAGGGGTCAGATGGAGAGCTTGGTGCCAGTCGTCAGATCTGCACTAGACACAGATGGGTCTTTGAAATGCTAATTCAATGGGAGGGTGTTTCTGGTGTCCAGCTTCCTGCTCAGGTGATGGCTACTGACCTATTGTTTATTATAAACAACAGACTACAATATCTGATGCCATAAATTAGGCAGACTACAAATCATTTTAAATTGAGTAAAAATATCAAATTATTGACAATAATGATGACTTTGGGAACTTATCAGCAGTTATTTAGTTATATGGGGTATAATTAAAACACTTAAGTTAACACTTAACACTTAATTTTGATTTGAATACATTCCAGCCGGGCTTCTCTGATTTAATATTGTGATGAAATTAGGAAATAGCGTAGTCTAAAAAGGACTCATGCATCAGTTTAATTTGTCATAATAGTAGATTTTGTCTGAGCCAAAGCTATCTGGAGAATAGAGGGGTCTGCACGTCACTGACCTGTTCTATCTCAGTACTGGACCCTCCCTCCTGGACTCGGCTGCTGCCTCAGGAATGCTTGGTCATGGTGCTGTGGAGGAGAGGCCCGGTGTCTCTGTAGCTGTCTGTTAGCAGAGATAGAGCGAGAGGGCTGTTTGTCATGCCGCCCTGAGGAGTGTGTGGACTTTGATGTGATCCGTAATGAAACAGATTGTCTCTCTTATGTGCACGCTGTGATTTGTAAAAATGCACCACCATGAGCCGCAGCTGCCCACGTCACCCAGTACAATTTAGTCCAGTGTAGTATTTATTTATTCAGCGATGTTGGGTCAATGCATTTAGTTGCACTATTTCTTTCAAATGTAGTATAAGACAAGTTGAAATAAGCATAGATACAAAGTAAAGAGGACATAAGCCAATTCTTTTGTTTTCTTATGTTATTTGGCCTGAGCCTGGAAGGGCATCAGGCACAAAATATATAAAGCTAAGGCTAATTAAAATATTGACAGATTATTGAGGCTGGGTGGTTGGTGGTTTGTGTTTTTGTTCTAGTCTCTAACGACATAAGTAGAATAGATGCTGTCCGTTTTAATATTATTGGATGTGTTTGTGGCATTTGGAAAGAACAAAGCATTTTTTGATTTGAATATTTTACCACTTGCCTGAAACCTTCTATTATATCTTTAGTTTGGTGTAAACCCACACTTGTTTCTTTGGCCTCGTATATATTTGGCCTCTTGATTCGTTTTTTTACACAAACCGTGTAAAATGATGAGTAACAGATGCAGAGCTTAACTCGTTTGACGTTGAGGTGGGCACAATGTAAAAAACACTGAGCAATCCCCTCAGTTGTGACCTCTCGCTGACTCATCATCATTCTCCTGTTATTGTTGCACCGTCTTGTTGTTGCCTAAGTCAGGATCAGCTTGCCTTGGATGTCGTGTGATAGAAGGATCCTTTATAAAACCCTATTCAAACATGCATTACATAAGATGTTGTAGCTTCAGGGATCCAATGTCTGAGCCGAGTTCATTCTTGCGTCGTCAGTCTTTAGTCAGACTCCAGTCACTTGATGCAGAAAGGTTATCAAAGTCTCCTAAAGGTTTAGGTGTTATATTGTTTGGGCTTTTTAAACCACTTTACCTTGCCTTTGGTATTTCCTGTTGTATAACTTGTATATTAATAACTCTTAGTTAGTAGTTACTATCAAATTTGTATCCATAAAGCCAGTCAAGGGGGCAAGACCTTTTGCCTGGGATCCAGAATACGCACTTATTCAATACTTTACGAAGATTGAGTCTTGTCACTATTCCCTCCGTCGCGACTTCATCCAAACTCTGACAGAACGGTGCAATCAGATGTATTTATTTTAGTTACGCTCACTGAAACAAAAGCACACTTCTCTCACCTCAGATTAACTGTTTTGTGCTTCAATTAATTCTGCTGATTGCTCACAATTTTTTCTCAAATATTTTTTGCCTACAAACAAATAAAAATGTCTTTTCAAAATGAATTTCCTGATCATGAACAATATGTATTCTTTCTTAGTCTGAACTTTGCTCCAAACCACATGCTTTTACTACAGAGGATTGGCTGTGGACCTCTTCATTAAAAAGACCCAAGCGTATGATTCGCAATTCGCAATTAGAAATGGTTGAATCTTGATCTCAATTAAAATGTGATTAATTACACAGCCTGACTACTAGTGACAATTTGCAAAGCTGCGTGGCAATGTGAGTTCTGACAAGTCAACGTGAAGTAATGTTTGCACAATTCCATCATCCCTCAAAACTGTAAACTTCCCTTTTTGCCTACAGCGTTGAGGTCCTCGGAGGTGGTGCGTGATTGGCCTCCAGGTCGGGGCACACAGGCGCTCTGCTCTGTCGTCACTGCCTCATGTATTTTTCACCGCGGCTGTGTTCAGTCGGTGTTGGGTATCAGAGTCTGTGGCCACCAAAGGCTATTCTGTTTCTATAATATGGCTGACATTATGGTGCGCATACATTTGCTCAGTGCACGACACGATAGATTTCAGAGGTGCAAAATAAATTGAATTTGTCGCTATATATTTTGATAATGTTTAGTTACCTATTATGTTTCTAGAAATTGACTTTGAGGACAAAAGCAGGTGCAGCCAAGGTGTTAGATTATAGCAGTTCTACCCACTGAGCTTAGTACCTTTTAGTAGTAATAGTATTTACGAGTGAACGATATTGACAGTATCCCTATACTGATTGTCAGATAATGTCAATCCAACATAAATGTGTTTAAACATGACTTTAAAAGTATTAGTTGAGTTTGAATTACCAGAGAAATGTGAAATGCCTGAAAAATGTTTCACAAAATCACAGAAACATCATCTCATACCCTTTTAAACATTTGTTTTGAATCAGCTTTTTTGTCGGATTTGAAGAATTAATTTTTCACAAAACAAGTGCCATTTTTAAAAAAGGAATTGAAAGCTTGCAGTTTAGTCTTAATAACAATGTTTTAAAAGTGGAAGTAGCAAACTAGAGGGGTATCTTCTAACATATTTTTGTTTGTTTAATTTTATGTTGACCTCTACTTGCTAGTAGCTACTGTATAGTCCTTTTTAGCGTGGACAGGTTTACGGGCCATTTAAAATTATAACCTTGTGTTAAAACTAAGATTGTATCAGGAGTAAAGATTGAAGTGACTAGGGCTTGACTGATCTGTGGAGCTTCTTGTGTAACTCCACAGAGTTGCACAAGAAACTATGTAGAGAAATGGGACGGTTTTATCTGACCCACTTGTTTCTTGATGAGGGAACAATGGAGGATGAGATATTTAAGAGATCTGTGTCAATCTGATAGTATTCCACATTGTGTCCCATCCCAAGACGATGCTCATATATTATTATTATATTATTATTATTTATAAAATAATAATATAATAATAATAATAATAATAATATAATACATATTATTATTATTATTATTATTATATTATTATTATTATTATTATTATTATTATTATAATAATAATAATAATAATAATAATAATAATAATAATTATAATAATAATAATAAATAATAAATAATAATAATAATAATACATTATTATTATTATTTTTCTTGTTACTATTTTAATATGTATTATTATTTTCAGAGAACTTCAGAGGACAAAAATACAAAGAAGGAAGTCGAATTTAAAAGATGTGATGGTCTGTCGGTTTGCTCTTAGACATTATGGAGCTCTTTGTGGTTGTGTGAGACTAGCACAGTTCAGGAAGCAGGAAGTGTCTCTAATGTGTTTTAATGCATATGATTCCTTCCCTGGTGAGAAGGAGTCTGTGCTGCTTAGACCCTATTAGCCATGACATTTTTTTAATCTCAATTAGAGCAGGGTCTTGGCAAGGCATTTTATTTTGTACGATCACTATCAGATAGAGCTCAAGCCATAGCCACATTCATAACTTATATAGGTTCCATTGCTGTCTTTAATACAATGTCATACAATGTCAGTTACTTTGTGCTTTGTGGTACTTGTTTGCTGTGTTTCAGATTTCTTAGTATGAGGAGCTCAGGGCTCTGGTGGGTCCTCTGGTCTTAGTGGTCTCTACATTAAAGTGTGGGGGCCTCTCTGTGGAACTCTCTCAGAGCATGACTGGGCCCCTGTCCCATAGAGCTGCAGTCTCTGGTGTGTTCCTTGTTTGGTGCAATACAAGGACAAACCACAAAACGGTCAGCAATGTTTTCTGTGACATTCAGCTCAAGTGGAGGAGGTTAATGTGTAACTGTAGTTTGTACTGATGAGGAGACTCAAAGCTTTAACCAGAGGCAGTTTGCAGAGCTTAGACGCATTCATATTATAAATCTTTAGTATGGCCTAAAATACATGTATTTGTATTGTGTTTCTCTTTTAAGATAATAATTCTGTGGTCATGGGACATATAGCACTACTACAATACACTAAAACTCTTGTTTTTACTACAACAAATAACTTGAGTCTATACGACAGGTTTGACTACACATTTCCCTAAAATGTTGTGAACACAATTATATTTCAGATTTTGATAAACATTTTTGTCCCCAGTTTGACGATTTTTGTGAAGTTCATAATGTTACTGCCTATTTGGACATGGGCAGCAAATATGATATGTAGAGGTAATTCCACAACTGTTACCTAGCAACCATACTGAAAAGAGCCAAAAGCCATAGAAATTACACATTAGTTACGAGTTGACAAACAACTATACCATATAACACCTTTTATTTTCTTGATTGATCATTTAAACTAAAGGGTATTTCTTCCATCCAGAGTTAAGTACCGGTGTATATATGTTATTTAACGGCTGCTTTTAACTATGTTATAATTGTTTTCCCTTCTCATTGGCCCACTTGATTTGGAGTGATTCCGGCTGCCTGTACATTTGAGTAATCTTTATTCTCCTGCAATAAAAATACCATTGCTCCAAAAATTCCTGTTTTCCCCTATTCACGTGCACTGCTTTGTACTTCTACTTCTCCTTAATCTGTGATACACGTATAGTTCAGCAGTGTTGCTGTCATTGTTGTTATGATGTTTACGTTGGTGAAGGGGCATGCGGTAATCCCAGTTTTCAAGCAAATTTGAATGGACTATATTCTGTTATTAAGTTGTTATTAAGTTGTTGTTTTAGCTCAATATTGCCATTTAAATGTTTACAGTATAAAAAGAATGACCCTCGTACACATGTCAAAAGCATCACAAAAACTTTGTAGTGAATTTTCTGAGCTTTTAAAATTCACTGGAAGGCCTCTAAACTCCTGCCATGGACACAATAAATAGATACCTTTTTTAGAGTGTACTTTTGGCGGCAGGAAAAAGGGCCATCACAAACAAATGGCTGACGCAAACCTCACCAACGATCAAGGACTGGACTGACATAGTAACAGACATCAGACAAATGGAAAAAAATATTTGGAAAAGGACAAATTTGTCTGATTTTGGACTAAATGGGTCTTGTATTTAAATGTTATGCTTGATTTTCCCTCTCTGGTCGTGTTGTGTTCCGTGGTGCTCGGTGCTCCACGTTTATTCCTTTTTTAAAAAAAAAAATTCTCTATTGTATGTCCTGCTTCTGATCTATTTGAGTGACCACAAACAAGAATGAATGAAAAAAATGAATTAGATTAGATTATATAAAATGTGCATATTGAATGTCCTGCCTATATATGCACTGTGTGTTCATCTCTGCCAGACCAAGTTAAATTGTCCCTGTAGTCTGGCCTGTCCCACTATTGTACACATAAATCTCCTATCTTGTAGTTTGCTGTGTGCTGTCTGTTGCTATGGTTTCTTTGTTCAAATCCTGTGTTACTTCTCTTCATCAACACCCCTGACACACCGGGATAATTATGTGACACGTCGATGTGACAAGGCCCATCTCTCGATCTCGCCTGTCGTCTGGTCGCACATTAACATACATGGTGTAGCCCAACACTACAGAGACTGATGTACGTGACGCTAATGTTAAGAAGGACAGGCCCCGGGGTCACGGCCTGTTTGTAATTTCACACATGTTTGAAAGAAAGTGTTCAGATTCTGCCTGTACGGGACAGACTGAAATGTGGATCCCTCTTAGAAAGTGTAAGAAATTGATAATAACAAGAAAGTTCAATTTTATGTTTGTCATTACAACCAGTACACTACGTATTTGGAGGATAGTCAATAGTCAATAAATCTGTGACAAATCTTTGTCTAACTAGTATTACTCTAAATACAGTTTGTTTATTGTGCAAACTGTTATGTTATGAAACGTATACATATGATGATTATGATTTATGTAGCAGTATGTTATTTCAGTTATTGATACAGAGGAAAACGACTAAATCCCAAATTGAAAACTGCTTTGTTAACATTTTCCCGGTTTAGCAATTACTTTACAAAAAACCCAACAACATATTGGGCAATAAAGAGGAAAGACATAATTGTGTTTGTCGAATATTGTCATCTGGCCTCCTCCATCACATCCTTTTATCTCTGTCTGTCCTGTCTGTGTTTTTCCTCCTCTTTCTCGTTCCAGTTTGCTTGATTGCATCACACTGGCACTTCCATTCAGTCCTCTTGAATCCTGGCCTGGTTCCTGCCACAGCCACCAAAAGTGTATTTCAGTTCAACATTACATGCTGGAGTTGGATCAGACAAGACAGATTCCTGTGCCATTTGTCTAAAGTCTAAAACATGTTTTTACATATAAGGACAAATATACATTCCTAACTATAGCATACAAATGAGCCACTTGCCTATAAAACATTAAACAAAAAGCACACTTGCATCTCAAACTCATTATGAATTTATTTTCCAGTTATACTGTGCAATTAGTACAATTTTCATTGAGATGGAGATTCAGTCACCTCTTGTATCATCAAGGATATGCTCGGGTCTTGGATCCACAGCCAATCCTCTGTCAGTAAAAGAGTTCAGACTTTGGACGAATAAATGTGCCTTTCATATTGTGTTTTAAATGGCAATTATGATGTCTCGTTTATATGCAGTAAATTAAGATTGAGGGGCATTTTATTTGTTTTCAATAAGACAACATAAAAAAATCAATGAGGGAAAATCATGATTCATTTTTTGTCCTATCACTATTTACATAGGGATGGGTGTAAATATATATATATAATATATGCAAATTTTTATTTCTCGCCTACTATACAACTAAAATAGTTTTGAAATATTTAATTAATGTATAAATAATATACATAATTGGCTCTTGTATGGAAATCAGTGCATGTGATCTAAAATTAGGCTCATAGTCAGGAGTAGCTGGAGGAAAAGCCTATTGTACGTGTTTAAAGCTGGGCTATAGGATTTCCACACCATAAAAGGAGGAAGTAGTATTTAAATCTGTAACTAGTTCCTAGCGCTCACAAACCCTTTTGGCAAATTGTTAATCTCTACAAATAATCCAAGAGTAAATTTTGAGCGTGTACACAGTTTTAGAAGGGCCTTTTTCAGGATGTGAAGTGAAACTGAGGTGGACCATCCAAACACAGCCAATCAAGACTTGTGTCACAAAGTCTTGCATTTACGTTATAGCCCACTCTTTGGGGGGAAATACCAAATGTACTAATTTATAATAAAAAAGGTCGTGCGACAGATTTAAGGTTGTTGGGGGAACCACATGCAGACATGAGGAGAACATGCATTCTATCTTAATGCCATCAACAGTTGGCATAGCAAGCTAACTTATATATTTCTGTTCTTTCTTTCTTTTTTTCAATTCTATGCAATTCCCCTAAAGGAGTCATTTTAAGGTAGAGTTTAATGAACACACTCTGGTTGTGTCTCGTCCCGGGTTGAACTCTGATAGTGTTGCCATTGGCAGTACAGTTACAGTAACATAGCCTTAAACCCGCCCTGTAATACACAGACTGTTAAGTGCTAAATATTCTCTAGGAGTGCATTACTTTGAGCCTTCTAGCTGTGAAATAATTGAGCTGTCCTGGCTTTTACTGGATTTCCCCCCTAACTATTGCAGCCAGCTCAGTCAAGACTCCCTTTTAAAAGCCATGTTCAAATTCTGTCCTCTCGCTAGCTCCGTTTCTCTCTTTCTGTCATCCCTCCTTCTGAGTCTGTCACATTCTCTTCCTCTCTCAACTGTGCCAGCTCATACAACGGCTTTCATGCTTGAAGATCTGTGAAATAAACAGTAAATTTCAGCACGAGGTGAATGATGGTTCTGCTTTAGTTAAGGCATTACAGTGGCCATGTTCCAACATTTTTACAAGCATTACAAAACTGTGTCTTCACAGATCAGTAAAGTTATTATTACTCCATAACAATTTAATGATAATAATTTGATAGTGATTTATTTTCACTGAAAAAAGAAAAAAAAGTGAAATACTTAATTCATTCCACATTGTCTAATAGCTCACTTCTGCTCTAGTTTGTGGCCAGTTTCCTGAATCATAAGTTAAGGTGATGTAACAAATGGCCAGATAAAAAGAACACTTTAATTTAATCAACTCCAATTCTAAATGTAAAATTTTCCCTACTATGATTATTATTATTTTTTTTAGTTCTTGCAATTATATTTTGACCTAAATATTCATGATTATTGATTTTCTGATTCGTCTTTACATCCCTATTTGCTTTAAATCCGAAAGGGTTCTCCGTAATATGATGTGCCCTCAGACAGCTAAAAGCATCTTAAGTGCACTTTGATTGTATTGTTGTTTTTGAACCACTAGAATGGAGCAAGCAGCAAATGTTGCAACTATGAGGTTTCCATGGATTCTCTTCTTGATTTTTGCGCCCAAATATCTTGGATTGTTTTTGATGTGTAAAAGTGGTTCTTGTAACAGCTGCAGCGCTTAATAATGTGACGTTTGAGCCCAAGTTGTGCTCTTGGGCCAATTCCTGGGAAAAATGTCCGTCATAAAATCCTCTATGTTGGCTTATATATCTGGCTTCAGTCCCTGTGGTGTCATCAGCAGAATAAATGACAGCATATTCAACATTCCCACGACTCATTGCAATACTAATTAATTTAAATCCCCCTCTTCTTTTTCATTTCAGAGGAGATCAAAGAGGAATCAGAAAAATTGAGGTAAGGATTATTTGATTACTTAAAACTGTGATAGTGAATGTGTTTTTGATGGAACCAATACCACTACGACTTGAGTTTTGTGTGTCACTGTTACTCATGTTTTCCACAAAGCACGAAAGCACAAAGTCTAATCCTCAGCCTGAGATTGCTCTTGTTAATGTATTTGCTGAAAAACTCCAGCTCCACAATAGTACGTGCCTGGAGTGCCCCATCGCCTCATCATCTTCCTGCTGTCTCATTTTAACTCTCACATCGTGCACAAACAAAGCAATTATTTCTTTCTATTTGGCTATTGTCTTTCTGAATTAGCTTGACCCATTCCAAACAACCCAGCTTTGACTCAAAAGCTGGAAACGCTTGGATGAAATATTGTTGTTGGCCGAGGATTTTGCATTCAACTTGAGTACTGTTATACATAGGACATTATAGCACATTATATTGTTAGTACGGAGAGATGGAAAGTTTTACCTCTAAAAATGTTTTAAATATCTCTGGGAACATTTTAAAATAAAGTATCAAATAAAATATACTGCAACTGATTGAGAATTATTTGGAAAAGTGCACTGCCTCTAAATCACAGCTGTTCACACAAGGGACAATGAACAGGAAATGCTTAAAGAGCGTATCCATCTTTCCTAAGAGACAAATCTATTGTGCTTTGTTAAGAATTGACCAACAGAATTACTATTACTATTACTGTGGGGTGATTTAACACGCACATTTACAATTCCAAAAAGGGAAAAGCATGATTTTGAAATGGGCACTAGGCAGGCACATGAAGCTATTGTGTTTTTTGGTGTAATTCTTTAAAATGCTGAAAAGAAGTGCCTCCAAATTCTTTAGTTTTAATGGGGGTTAAAATTTGGCTGATGTCACGGTGCTTTTACTTCGTTTGAGACCTCATGCATGTATCGTATGTAAGTAGATCTGCATATCATGATAATAAGCTGCTTAAGAGTGAGTGGAGGATGGGCCGATCAGCGCTCCCTGTGGACTGTTAATACAATGTACAAGAATAATACAGACCAGCTCCGTCACGGCTCACAGCATGTTGTCTTTTACACAGTATTTGTCTCTAATATCAACAACATTCCTCACAGTTTTATTCAGTTATATCTTTACGTATTAGCGTTTGCGGGGTTTACTTCCATCTTGGCTCACATTTTCTCTACTTAGCTGCGTAATGCTGCTGTGTTTATATGTGGCGTTCGGAGGTCATCCCCTTGAAAGAGCTGAAGTCATGCCTTTCTATTGCCAAGACATAAACAATGAAACCTCTCCCTTTCTGTGTGAGAGCACGTGTCCCTCCCTCCTCCCTCCTCCGCTTCCATCTCTGTCTCATCCCAGCGCAGTTTGGGTGTGGTTAGGGATGCTGCGAGTGCGAACACGTCTACTAAAATCAATGGTCTCCCTCTGCTCTGACAATAAGCTTCAAAACAGTTTAATATAAGTATTTCTTTATGATTTGTGGGAGATGCTTTGACAGCAGGGAAGCATGGCTCAAGTCTGGGTTTTAAATAACACATTTCTTGGATTTCTAAGCCTCTAAGGACAGATCAAATACAACTTTTTAAGCGTCCAGGCAATATGTTTAATCCTCTGTCATAAAATGCGCTGTTGCCTTGAGAAACACGACAAGAGAAATCACATTTTGAAAAGAAATGAATGTCTTCAGCAAAGTCTAGTTCTGTGTAGTGGAACATGCTGCTCTGAGCACGAACTTTTCATTTATTAGTCATACTCTGGTTTCAGGGGATGTTGAGCCTGTTAGCCCAATTCTAAACCAAGCGTCAGCTCTGGTTACTTTACTGGTTTGGGTTGTCTCTCATTCTAATCCTGTATTTCTTTTCTAGTCCGCCCAGTGGAGACAACAAATCAGGTTCAAGCACTTTACCCCCGATCAAATCCAAGACCAGTTTCATCGAGGCCGACAAGTACTTCTTGCCGTTCGAGCTGGCATGTCAGTCCAAATGTCCCCGCATCGTCATCACCTCACTAGACTGTTTACAGGTCAGTGCAGAGTCACACCACACACCCTCCAGTGTTTTTGTGGAGGAGTTAAAAGGTCGCAGTGCATAGATGTCACAACACTTGTAGATTATAATATGAATTTAACTTGTGCCCGTGTTTGTTTTGCACGTGTAGAAGCTGATAGCGTACGGCCACCTGACCGGCAGTGCCCCCGACAACACTGCCCCGGGCAAGAAGCTCATCGACCGCATCATCGAAACCATCTGCGCCTGCTTCCAGGGCCCTCAGACCGATGAAGGGGTGCAACTCCAGATCATCAAGGTGGGACTTTTATTTCAAATTAACCAGTAACGCACTTCAATATACCTGGAGTACAATTGCAAGGGACAGCAACTTCAAAAATGTAAAAAAAATACAAAGACAAAATAAAAAAAATTAAGAAAAGAAACACATCCGAAACATTTGTTTTTCGTTTTAATTTACATCTGCTGTTTGTATAATATATATAACTATAATTAGTTTTTAGGATTAGGTTTGTAAAATATAGCTTTTGCTCTTCATTTAATCTTCACGAGATTTCACATAATAAAGAAAGTGGTTTTGTGTGCAAGATATTTTTTCCAACATTTAAAAATGTCACTGACCAAATTGAACCTTGATGGGATCTGGCCTGAGAAGAAGCTGGCAAAGTAGCTGTTGGCAACTGTTAGTAAAAGCAAAAGTAGAATATACAATTTGTGTATAATTATATTTATGACGCTTTCTATTATAACAAATACTACGTCCAAGTTAGTCCTACACTACACTGTAACTGAGCACCACATATCCATGTCTTGCTCTTGTGTCTCTTGTGTCCAGGCCTTGTTGACGGCGGTCACCTCTCAGCACATAGAGATTCACGAGGGGACCGTCCTGCAGGCGGTGCGCACCTGCTACAACATCTACCTGGCCAGTAAAAACCTCATCAACCAGACCACCGCCAAGGCCACGCTCACACAGATGCTCAACGTCATCTTCGCACGCATGGAAAACCAAGCAGTATGTACTAACACGGTCACATATTTACTTTGCACATGCAGCTGAAGAGAAAACAGCGGAGCCCCAGACCCAGAGCGAAGGAAGGGGCTTATCGTTAAGCCTCTCACCTCACTTTGAATAAAATTAGACTAAAGTAAGAAAGTGTTTCTAGTGTTAAATGTTTGTGCCAAATATCTGTTGCCAATGCAATAGATATACTGTGTTTTCTGTATGTGTACTGTATTTTTCAGTCAAATTTTCAGCTTGTTTTGTATTTTGTGAGGGAAAATTAGAAGATGATTTGACCCAACAAAACTTGCTCTAATGTCATTTTATTTCTTTTTGAATGACACTTTTCCCTCCTTACCTGCCTCCCTTCCTTTGGACACATAGCTTACAAATCACAAGATATCTTGGTCTCTGGCCTCCCGAAAGCGTGACCGCCAGGTAAAGCTTGCAGGACTGCTGTGATTTGCCTGATTCGACTGAACACTGTGTCTGTGTTTTTGCATCACGCTTCTGTCATCCTCTCCTGCACTCATTTCACTCTGGCTCCTGCGCCACACCAGAGCAGGTGCTTCTGTGTACTTCTCCTCCATTGTGTGCTTGCTGTAGCTTGTTGACATGTCTTCAAATCATCTTGCTCTCCCATACCTTGGCACATTGTAGTCAACATGAACTCTTGAGGTTTACTAAATGTTGTGGCAAAGATGGCTCCAGCTGACTTGCTGCTTTTTGCAGATTTTTGCTTTTATTCTGTTAGTTGAGAATTTTGCATGAATGTAGACACTTAAACAGGACAGAGAGGCAGAAACATGGCATGAGTCTGAGATCTATGGTGGAATTATGGCTGTAGTGTCTGTGCCTCACACACAGCACTGATCAAACACATGCACTCTTAAGAGCCTGTCTCAGGCTTTAACACGCGGCTCAGCCTTCACTATCCCACTGAGGTGGCATTTAAATAATGAGCTTAGTTTGTTTTCTCTGCCTGGGCTGCTCCTCCACAAGCTCTGCCTGTCTCCCCTTGTTACCATCGCTTATATTCAATATTAATTGTTTCCTTTAAGAATGTCTCATTGAATGTGACATATTAGGCTTACACACAACACAGAAAACCCAATTAACAAAAAGGCTTTAAGAGACCATAGTGTTAGAGTTGATGTGTGGCTCAGGGGTTAGTGCTTCAGCACACATGCAGGCCAACTTGTTGCCTCACCTCCAGTGCCTTCAGTCATGACCTGTAGATTATAGACTACTGTCTATGTGACAAAAGATTAATTTTGGAATTAACTTGCCTTTCCCCATTTGTCAAAAATAATTATTAGTATGTTGAATCCTCCATATAATATCATTGTGTGCACAATTGTTTCACTCGCCCTTGCACAAAGCTGCTTAGTTATTTATTGAAACACTAATCTTCTCCAGAGGGGGGGAGGTCACCATCTATCACCATTATTTTCGATATTTTTTCACAGATTTTATTTTCCATTTAGAGCTTATGTTTCTAGCCAGTCAGTAAATGTTCTTTGTCTTCACATTTCCTTCAGTAGATACATTTTGACACTACAAACACGTCCTGGATTCTTATTAAAAAACATTCTCTACCGTTTTCGGCATCAGTATCTTACACATAGATTTTTGTCTATTACTTTTTCAGAAATTATCTGTGTGATCTGTGAATGTTGCTTCGCAAATACATTTGACTCTTAAAAATACAATGGTCGCGCTTAAACTCTGCACTAATATTTTCTGACCCACTTTTGGCTCATGACCTACCTTCACCAAAGTATAGTCACACTCAGATCCCCATATCAGGGGAAGTAGTTACTTATCAACCATGACGCACCAGCCAAGATGCATTTTTTTCCAGAGGAAATGCTGCCTAGTATTACTGGACTTAAACATTTTATATAACTTGAATTTTCATTATTACAGACATCATAGTTCATAGAGCACCTTGAATTGATCAAGTATAACAGTATATGTCCACTGGTCTCTCATTATTAAGACCTGTGAAATTAAACTCCATGTGAAATGAGCTATTGTGCTCTTGACACAAACGCACCTGTTAGTGGTGATAGTGTTATGCCTGATTGATACATTTACTTTTTTCTGTTTTGACAATTTTGAAACCGCTCTCAGGAATATAGACCCTATTCACTCTTATTATTTCTGTATTGACCTGGGTGTGTTGTGTGTTCTTTTGTCTTGTAGCTGCAGGAGGCAAAGCAGCAGGAGAGAGAGCGTCATCGACAACATTCCCCAGTCACACCTCAGAACGAGTCCAAGAGCCCGAGCCAAGAAGCCAATGGTCCCACGACGCCCCCCACCCCAACCATCAATATCCCCTCTGCCCCATCCACGCCCTCCACGGCCCCCTCCACCCCCGCCCCTGAAGGAAGCAGCAGGTCTGTGTCGGAGCAGGAGCCCGCCTACGAGAGTCCAGACCCGGAGAACGGGACTGAGTTTTGTATGGTAGAAAATGAACAGACAGAGGCAGACCAGGCGACGGCAGCAGCACAGAGTAAGCAATAACACCACTGTGGATTTAACATTGGCTTGGTTCTTATAATGCACTTGGAACATTTTGGAGAACAAATAGAAATGCATATGATGCATATGATAATGGTTTATGTAAATCTAGTTAATTATGTATTCATATTTTTAATCTTTTTATTAATGGTTGTGTTTGTTTTTTTCCCCCTTCATTTTAGATGCAGGAACTCAAGAGCATACAGAGACCAACGAGGAAGGAGAGGCTCCCAACTATGAGGAGAAAGCCCATGAAATTGTCCAGAGTATACTTCAAGAAGTAGTCAATACTGTAGCAGGAGGTAGGAGCATCAGTGCATAGTTGACTCATTTAAAGGCCTGTTTCTGGGTGTTAGACATTACACAAGATTGTTGCCTGTGCTGAACTTGTAATGTGCTTGGTAAAAGCGGGCAGAAAGGTCTCTTTCACACATTCTTCAAATAAATAGTAATGTTCAGGTCTATATAAAGCCACAGGGCAGTTTTAGGGCAGAATCCCTATGCTCTCTTATATGCTGACAGAAAGAAGTAAAAGTACTTCCCCGAGTTGTCGAGGTTTCAAAGATATTTTTTTGTATTTAAAAAAAATACACTTTATGACATTTAAAAAAGATATTGTTGAATAATTTGTAATTATACGATCCACCAGATATAATGTTTGGAATATATGCGCTAAACTGTGGCTGTTGCGCTCATGATTGTGAAATGGAATAGTTGTAATATGCAATAGTTTCCACATTGCCTCAATTCTTATGCTGTGTTCAAATCACGGTGTCAAATTCACGCCTAACTTCCCTAGTTTGGATGCCTATGCTAGACAGACGCTTTGGACGCGCACCCTGAACACGCATCTAACAAAAAAACAAACAAAAACAAAAAAAAGACCTGCAGGCGCATATTCGCGGTGTGATTGGGCTCCTTGTGTGACTACAGACCAGATTGAGAGAGCTGCCACAATTAATTCATCATCGCTTTTGCCGCCGCATCGGTTCAGCTTTGTTTTTAACTCCGGAGTCAGACGCTTAAATGCTCTAAACACGCCACTTCAAATGCTCAAAGCGCAAGATTTGCGCAGCCACCAACGACACGCCGGACGTGCGTCCACCAAAGATTTAAACTGAGGTGTGAACTCAACTTGTGTAAACCATGCGTTTTTTCAAATCCCTTTTGTTCTGGTATTCAGTCATGAATTCAGTAGATCACGATTTAACATTTTGGTCATTGTATTTATATTTATATCAAATTACTTCGATAGGATGAATAGGAAAGGGTCCATGGACTTCCTGTTCACATCTACAGTACTGACTCTCTGGCTCCGCCGCTTCATAGAAGCAATGCAATGTAACAAGCAGCGGATTTTAAGTTATGGTGTTTTTAATTTGGATTCTTTGCATATCACTTTTTCCAAAGACCAAAACTAACTATAGGACTTTGGGTGGGAATAGGGGGTAGGTGAAAACTGAACTTTTTTGAGCACTCAAACATGGAATTTCTCAAACATGGATGAGTTACTTACAAATAACTTTGAGTAAGCTAATAATTAGGGAAAACCATTATAACGTTAAGAAACACATTAAGGTTGAGTTGATGCATAATTTGTCTCTTGTGCACAGGGCACTGTCTCGACCCTGCAAACCTGTGCTCGGAGACGAAGGATTCGGGAGAGCCAGCGGAGTCAGAGCCAGCCGAGGTCGTCACCGAGGGAACCCAGAGCTCTCTGGAGGATGAGGGGACTGCAGGCAGCGACAATGAGCACGTCCATGCCAACGGCATCCCGGGCACACCAATCTCTGCCTCCTTCACACCGTCTCTGCCTGACGACCGGCTGTCCGTCTCATCCACTGACACTCAGGTTAAAGCGCTCATATTTGTCTGAAAACATGTTTTACCTTGTGCTTGTTGTGTCACTGACTGGAAGTTAGGTGTTTATTATTTTACTGTGTATTCATTGATTTTGCAGGAATCTGGTGCTGCTCCGGGTCAGCCTCCAGGAGCTAAATTCTCCCACATCCTCCAGAAAGATGCTTTCCTCGTCTTTCGATCGCTTTGTAAACTGTCGATGAAGCCACTGTCTGATGGACCACCGGATCCCAAGTGAGCCATTTCTTTAGCTGTGTGTCTTTGCATCCTACAGCCACACAAGTTTTGTGTGTACCCTTTGTCTGGTTTACTGGCTCATGAATGTTCTTCTATCTGAAATTCTTATGATTAGAAATCCATATGCAGTGGCATTTGCTGAGTCAGATGCCACTTCTCCATCTCATTCTTTGTGAGGGCACTGTGTGTAGGAAACATATGAGTCATGTTTCTAATGGAAATTGGTCCAATAATAATTTGAGAAGTTGAATTCACCTTGATGAAAGTCAATGAGGCATCACTCAGCTTTTAGGTTATCACAGAAAGGAAGTGTGAAAAATATACTCGAGTTACCCCAAGAATGTCTAATGTATATTTGATGAATTACAAAAAAAAAGAGACTCACTTTTTTTTTTTTCTCACACAAATGTCCTCTGCCCTTTGGAGATAAAAGGAATTGCTGAGAAGGAACAAGTTTCAGCATATAAAGTAGGGAAGTGTGAGGTAGCTGAAAAACACATCTTGTTTGTTTGAGAGATACATTATTCATATTTTTCATATTTTTTTAGTGTTACAGATGTCTCTATTTTATTAGCGTCCTGAATTAGTTTTGAAATCGATATCACACAGTAAACATGAGAAAAACGACATATTTTCACATCTTTTGTATTTTGTCTGCTTTAGGTCTCATGAGTTGCGGTCGAAGGTCTTGTCTCTGCAGCTGCTGCTGTCTATTCTGCAGAATGCTGGGCCCATTTTTAAAACCAATGAAATGTTCATAAATGCCATCAAGCAGTACCTGTGTGTGGCTCTGTCCAAGAACGGGGTATCCTCTGTGCCCGAGGTCTTTGAACTCTCTCTGTCCATCTTCCTCACTCTGCTGTCGCACTTCAAGACTCATCTCAAGATGCAAATCGAGGTAATCGCCACTGCGCTGGAAAGCATTGTCTGCTTTCACTTTGATCTCCAGAACTTGCCACAGTGTTAGATTATGGAAATAGTATACTAAAATGTAAATGTGATTGAATTATAAAATTACAGGAAATACTAAAAAATAGATTCCACCCTAAAACAATGGTCAGCAGATTTTACATTCAGTGTGTGAAGCCTGTAGTGTTTCTTTTAATTATGAAAAAGGCTTTATTCACATATGGACCGCTGTCTCTGGTTCAGGTCTTCTTCAAAGAGATTTTTCTCTACATCCTTGAGACCTCGACAAGTTCCTATGACCACAAGTGGATGGTGATCCAGACCCTCACCAGAATATGTGCAGGTCTGTCTCTGCTCTGTTCAACAGAAACACTGTTAAACCTGTAATTGAACATAATGTGTTTTTGCAGATGCCCAGAGTGTGGTGGACATTTATGTCAATTATGATTGTGACTTGAATGCTGCTAACATTTTTGAACGCTTGGTCAATGACCTTTCAAAAATTGCACAGGGCCGGGCTGGCCATGAGCTCGGCACCACACCTTTACAGGTACATTAATATGGTTTGAATAACTGTAAACGCTAGGCAAAGTGAGTAACATGTAATACTTTTTGTTTAGGAGCTGACTCTACGAAAGAAGGGCCTTGAATGTCTAGTGTCCATTTTGAAATGTATGGTAGAATGGAGTAAGGACCAGTATGTAAATCCCAACTCGCAGACCAGCCTTGGTAAGACCAGTGCACATTATCTAAATGGTTAATATGTTTGTTAGTTAATGTTAGTCTTCTGTTTAATTATATAAAATATTGTGTATAATTTTAATTAAAACCAGGGTTAGTGATAGTTTACATCTGCTTGCAATTGTTTGACAGGAAGTATCAGTATCGGCGCAATAACTTTTTAGTGGAGGCAGAGGGAAAATGCTCACAGGGTATGATCTGAAAGAGTATAAAACCTTGGGCCAAACCAGTGTCAAATGCCTTTATAGCACATACAGGACATTCCTCAAGGAAAAAAAAACTCTGGATCTCTTAGCCAAAGGAACAGCTCAAGGTGCAGAGAAAGTGCCCTTTTTGGAATTGGCTGTGAAATCAATCCCACAGGCCACTGAGACGGTAACGACGGCTGCCCTTAGGCTAAGCTGTCATAACTAACCAGCTCAGACAGACGTGTTACTCACAGATAAACTGGTTCTAGAATTGTCTTTTCACATTCTGGTGCAACTTTCAAATGTCTTCAGCGTTAAACACATGCATTTCAATTGTTTCCTTTCAAATATGTTTCATTATGTTGGAAAAACTCCAAAGCACGAGCAGGTAACTGTACTATTGTCTGCTGTGTGGTTGCTAGAACTGTGTTGCTGTGCAAGATTTGTTAGAATTCTGTTTAACTTTAGATTTTGTTCCAACAGACTTCCTTGTGTTGTGTTGACATTTTTTACTGATCTTTGACAACTTAATTTTACTAAATCCTCTTCTATACTATATATATATATATATATATTATCTATATAATATTAACTATTTCTGTTTAAATATGTTTTGAAGTGCCCAGTTTGTCCTTTTCCTGTAAGACTAGATGCACAAAAGACACACAACCAACTTAAATTTCTCCACCGTTGTCTTAAATGTTTTTAGAGAGTTTCCAATGAGTAATAAGATGCTGGGTTGGGAGCACTGGCCACACTCCAGCAGGCATCATTCTTGTGCGGCTTAAAAACACAAGCCTTTTCCAGCCCCTAGTTCTAACGACCTCCTGAAGCTTTTAGATAATCTCTCTTTTACAATGCCCCTTGCCTCTCGCTCTTTGTGCTCTGCTTCCACTGCCTCTTTTGTAAAATAAACATGGGCCTTTACACTTTCAGTCAGAGCAAACAGCAGTGTGGCGTACCCTTTCTGTCTGCAATCATTTGTAAATCCGCCCCAGGTCATTTTTACTCTTTTTTGTTGCAGTTTCCTATTTCGTTTACTGCATCCGTTCTTGCTTGTGTCAGTTAATTTTTTCAAACCTCTTGTTGAGTTTCTGCCGTGCTGACAAAAACGCTCCTTTGTACCTTGTGTGATTCACTAGCACTCGGATGTAAATGCCTGGAGCCGTTATAATTACGTAGAACCTTACGATCCTTCTTTCTTTTTTTTTTTTTTTTCACTTAGGATTAGGCGATATGGGGCGGGAAAATTCTGTTGGTTAAATTTCACTTACTCAGAGCGTTATGGTGGCAGACCAAATATGAGGAGTGGCTGAGGAAAAAATCATATCATAATAAAATGTTAGTTTTCACCAACCCTACTAGTGATATTACTCCACTAATACTGTTCTCTGTCGTGTATATTTGTCTTTGCGTTCTCATAGGTCAAGAGAAACCATCGAGAGCAGACAACTCTGAGACCAAAGCCCCAGACACTATAAACCGCTTAGGGGAGCATTAACTCTCTGGACTCCACCGCATCCTCCGGCATCGGAGCTACAGCACGCAAATGTCCGGCACTGACAACCGGAGCAATTCGAGTCTTGAAACCAGAGCAAGAAGGAAATTATGCGAGCCAAGGCATAGACCTGTTGTTTGCCCTGAACAACACTTCTATATTCATACATGTTGTTGCAGTACTAACACTGTTCTGTGTATTTACAGATTCACAAGAAGCCGAAGAGGGGATCCAGTACCTGCAAGAGCAAGGCATGCTGGTACAACGCCGGAGGACCTTGCACAGTTTCTGCACCAAGAAGAAAGGCTTGATTCAGTAAATGTTCCTTCTACTAATTTATTGTTTAATATGAACAAGACCGAGGAGCAAGGACTGATTTTCACCTGGCTCAAACTCCGAGCATAAACATGTTAGATTTTGGGGTAAAGCACAATAGCAACACCAAAAGAACAACTGTTTGATATTGAAATAACTAAATATATAATTTCACCTTGAATAGACGGCTTTGAAATGATTGCCCCATCACTAATATACTGGAAAAGTCCTGAGGGTTCTCAAAATGTGTTGTATAGGTAATATGAATGACCAATGATCATGTAATTGAATGAATAATATAAGGGAATAAATCATTACATTTGATTAGATTTATTTGTGCGTTACAAGCGTCCTTAAACACAATTTCCAATTATTGATTCGTCATCAGTCACACTCTTTGATGGTAAGCTATTCTGAAACCACACATGCCTTGAGACGCATTTATGTGATGTCAGATGTGGCTGCCATTCTGCGCCTTAAGCATTGCCAATGACGAGTCAGTGTCATTCCTAATTGGTTCGGAGTGGCCAATGAAAGGGTTCAAAGGTAGTCATCTGGACATGGTTTTGAAATCTAGACGTTTCGACTGCCGGAAGTCATTTTCAATCTGCTAATGACCACTAATCACAGACTTTCTACCAGGCGGCCAGTCTTTTTTTTCGTTCTACATGAGATAGTAATCACTCAGTGCTTTTATTGCTTCCTTAGACTCAGGTTGGAGAGTTCCTGGGAGACAACGACCGGTCAATAAGAGGTGATGTATGCTACGTGGATCAGATGGACTTCCAGGGCAAAGACTTTGTATCCGCAGCTGAGGATATTCTGGAGGGCTTCCGACTCCCGGGAGAAGCCCAGAAAGATTGACCGACTCATGGAAAAATTTGCAGCTAGATATCTTGAATGCAATCAGGGGTGAGAGTGTAGCCCTTATGCTAACTCGCTAAGTGCTAATCTGGCAACTGATTTGGCTGATGTTGATCTTTGGGCTTAACTTTATTGTTCATTTTCAGACAAACCCTCTTTGCACAGTGCTGACACGGCATACGTCCTGGCCTATTCATCATTATGCTGACAACAGACCTTCACAGTCCACAGGTGAGCTTTAGTGACACTGTAGTAGTCTTTTGCTTTTGATGGCAACTCAACCTTTTTTTTTTGTCTCTCAAGGTGAAAAATAAAATGTCAAAAGAGCAGTACATCAAGATGAACCGGGGAATTAACGACAGAAAGACCTGCCCGAGGAGTATCTGTCAGCCATTTACGACGAGATCGCAGGGAGAAGATTGCCATGAAGGAGACCAAGGGCTCAACAATGAAATCTAACAAACAGAGTAAGTGAGCCGCCATCTGCTGTAATTGATAGCAACCTTTTTTTTTTTTTTTGATATATCAGTAATTATAATTCATAGTAATATTATAATGTTAAGAGTTTTATTGTGTCATTTCATTATTCTGTCCTTGAGTATTTTATCATTGTTGTATGTGTATTTTAGTTTCCTTTTAAAAAAATAAAAATGTTTTGTTATGGCATTCATTGTGAATAACAAAGAAATACATTTTTGTATCACAATTAGCCTTATTGTGCATATTACAATAGCCTCCACTGAGTCTTGAACAATGTGCTTGTCTTTATGTTTAATCCCTTCAGGTGTCGCCAGTGAGAAGCAGCGGCGCCTGTTGTACAATGTCGAAATGGAGCAAATGGCAAAAACGGCCAAAGCTTTGATGGAGGCTGTGAGCCACGTCCAGGCCCCGTTCACCAGCGCCACACATCTGGAGCACGTCAGACCCATGTTCAAGGTAACACGCTCTCACAGCTCATCTACACAGGGGACACACTGCACCAAAAACGGGGGACTAACAGTTCTGACCCTGAACTTCCAGCTGGCGTGGACTCCGTTCCTGGCAGCGTTCAGCGTGGGTCTTCAGGACTGTGATGACACCGAGGTGGCCTCTCTGTGTCTGGAGGGCATCCGCTGTGCAATCCGGATAGCATGCATCTTCTCTATACAAGTATGTCAGTCTAACAGCAGTGCTAAATTACCTTAAATGCCAGTGTCTCTCGATAACTGTCTATCTCTGTAACAGTTGGAGCGGGATGCGTATGTCCAGGCTCTGGCGCGGTTCACTTTGTTGACAGCGAGTTCTGGTATCGCTGAAATGAAGCAGAAAAACATAGACACTATCAAGACCCTCATCACTGTGGCTCACACTGACGGAAACTACCTGGGAAACTCCTGGCACGAGGTCAGTCCTGCAAAATGACTCTGTTGACAATTATTTTAGGCTGTTTTCTTGTATCTCCCCTTTTTCCACACTCCTAGATGATGGAGCATAGAAAAATCTTTGCTTTGCTAACCATAAAGCAGATTATTTACTGAAGAGACAACCTTGCAAATTAAACAGATATTAAATAACATAACATCTTGTTGCCTGCCATAGTAGCTTGCGGAAGAGTATCACTTACATTGTACATCTTTGCGATATGAATAAGCCTTTCAGTGGTTTCTATGCAATGAATTTATGAATGAATTGAATATAGAAACCTTTGTTTTTCTGTCTTATTTCCCCTGTTGCTCAGTTTGTATGCTGCTCTTCTCTTGAATTATTCTTCAGATCTTGAAGTGCATCAGTCAGTTGGAGTTGGCTCAGCTCATCGGTACAGGGGTGAAAGCCCGCTACATCTCAGGGACGGTGCGCGGCAAAGAGGGCTTCATCACAAGCACCAAGGAACAGACCAACGACGAGTATCTGGGACTAGGTGAGGGTCATTTTGAAGTGAACAGAAATTTGATCAAATATTCTTATAGTACTATACGCCTTTTTAAAACAATCTCTAAATCTATAGTTGGTGGGACAGTGGATCGAAAACAGATTGCAAGCATCCAGGAGTCAATTGGAGAGACCAGTTCTCAGAGTGTGGTGGTGGCTGTAGACAGGTAATTTTTGTTATATGACACATGTTACATTAGAATTTACAAGTTTAAGCAAAGTGTCTGTCTTTTGTGCTGCAGGATATTCACAGGCTCCACCAGACTGGATGGTAACGCAATAGGTGAGTCTAAGATCAATCAGACTTCTTTTCTTTTATGGACAAGCTTTTTCTGGTTTGATTATAATGACTCAGTCCACTTTGAGGCACAAAGGAACCATTTATGTTTACTTGTGTGTGTTTGTCAGTGGATTTTGTGCGCTGGCTCTGCGCTGTGTCCATGGATGAGCTGGCCTCGCCCACACACCCACGGATGTTCAGCCTGCAGAAAATAGTAGAGATCTCCTACTACAATATGGGCCGCATCAGGCTCCAGTGGTCGAGGATATGGGAGGTCATTGGAGACCACTTTAACAAGGTAAAACACGACAAGGGAGACACTCGAAATGTTAGAATGACAAGTAGTTCAAAACTGAGGTTCTTTGTTACAGCAAAGAATGTCTTAGTTTATAGTTTAAAAAAGGTCCATACAATTATATCTTAATACCAACTCACAATGGCCACATTCTCACTTCCACACCCCCCACATCCAAACTGGGACAATGACTATATATTTGTTTTAACCTTGTATAGATCAGTAACAAACCAAGACTTGTACTGGACCAACAAAACCAGTATGAACAGAACCAACCAAGTTCTTACAGTAAAACTAACATGTCTTTATTTCACAGGTGGGCTGTAACACCAATGAAGATGTTGCAATCTTTGCAGTGGATTCTTTAAGGCAGCTGTCTATGAAGTTTTTGGAGAAAGGCGAGCTGGCAAACTTCAGATTCCAGAAAGACTTCCTTCGGCCTTTTGAGCACATCATGAAAAAGAACAGGTAAAGGAGCTCGTGTGTCTGATCTAAATCTCTGCTCGGTGAAAGCACAAGGCCTGTATTGTATGAGACTGTTAATATTTCTGCTCTGGCTGGGGACAATCTGTGATTCAGTCCAGCAGTCGCTCTGCCCTCCACAGCCTCTGTCTCCGCCTTTCTTTTTCTCTGCTCTTTTGAGGATCTTTACTGCTCACTTGTTTACGGCAAATCAACATTGAAACCCACCTATTTGTTTTTTTTGACTGTTTCTTCCTGTAAACTTTATTCCTGTTGCATTTAAAACAAAATCTAATTTAATTTAAAACTGGCCCATTGCAGTAGAATTGCCTCCTCTGGTCCCGCTGCTAGTATAATCAAAAGCATGTTTGACAGCATTGCACTTTTCATTGATGTGAATGAGCGCAGCAGCCAGTGAGTCGCCCACTGACTGAGCAGACGGAGGAGAAGATGGCAAGTGGCCACGTAACAACCCCTGCAGCTCCGACCCATTAGACTAACTCTGCTCCCCTCCGGGTGGATGAGCGGCTGCCTGTGTGTGTGTATGTGTGTGTGTGTATGTGTGTGTGTGTGCGGGTGTGTGTGCGCATGTGCGTTCAACCTCATTCATAACTACAGAACCATAAGGCGAGCTCTTCACTATGGCAACTGTTGCTGTAAAACCCACTTCGCCAAAACGACTGAAATAATGCTTCCGGTGAAAATGTCATCAGGTTATCAAGGTCAATTGACAAAAAACAGTTCTGCTTATGCTCAATATTTTTTAGCTACTTGCCTCTAGTAATACGTGGGTAGCATAACCAAAATATTACTCGAGTAGAAGTAAAAAGTAGTGATCCAAATAAATGTATTGTATGATTATTTAGATAATGTAATAAATAGACAAAACATTAAAAAAAAGCACAGGTTTTTGTGTTTTCAAAGAATAGACAAAGAAAGGTGTAAGAAGCGCAAATGATCGAATAATGTTATGTTGTTTACATAAAGCTGAGTAAGATGGGTAAGAAAGAAAACTTTGTACTTTTCAAAGACGACACTTCTACTTGAGTCTTATTCGAGTAAATGTCTTCTTACAGTTACTCATGTAAATGCCTCCCTCTCTTTTTATACAGATTTCAAACTTGCATCATAACTGCATTCCTCTCTTTTCAGGTCCCCCACCATCAGAGACATGGTTGTGCGCTGTATAGCTCAAATGGTGAACTCGCAGGCAGCAAACATCCGCTCTGGTTGGAAGAATATCTTTTCAGTCTTCCATTTGGCCGCTTCTGACCAGGACGAAAGCATTGTGGAGTTGGCCTTCCAAACTACCGGCCATATCGTCAGTAAGTGAAAAAAAAAGTCATCTCTAACATGTGGCTTCATATTCAATGGAGACCTGTCTAGTAAAATCTTTTTGATTCCAGCGAATGTATTTGAGAAGCACTTTGCAGCCACCATCGACTCCTTCCAAGATGCTGTCAAGTGTCTGTCAGAGTTTGCCTGTAATGCCTCGTTTCCAGACACCAGCATGGAGGCCATCCGGCTCATCCGACACTGCGCCAAATACGTGTCTGAAAGGCCACAGGTTGGTATCACACCCTCACAAAACACTGCCCTAACTTGAGCGTCAAATTGGTTATTAGATCATTTATTGCACATTAAAGCTGATTAAGGATGGTTACAGTTAGCAAATCCCAAAGGCTGCATTTATTTAAGTAACAGAAGACAAACACCAAAATGTCCTGTATTATTATGAAGACTGTAGTTAAGACTAGTGTTTCCCAACCAGGGGTACTGAGTAAGGAGTACTTGGAATGGTTTCAGATTTTAGAGAAAGTGAAATAAAATAGTATTGGAAATAAAAATAAAAATAAATCTTTGTAGGAAATGTTATATTCTTGGGGTTCTTTGATATCAATATCATTAAAACCAAACAAAAAAATGATAATAATAATTGACTTAAGATATATAATATAGAATATACTTCTTTGGTAGACATTTTAGGGGTACTTGAATCAAAAAAATTTGGGAACTACAGGTTTAGACCTCTAATGTACATGTTCTGAAATGCATGGGGTAATACCTGTGATTTAATTAACTTCACTCTGGCAATGCCTGTGAGAGAAATTACAATTAATCACAGGCCTTATTGCACTTAAGATTAGTGACAATGTAAGATTCAGCACTGATCTCTTGTGGGTGTGCGCCTTCAGGGCACTGAGGGAACTGCTAAACCCCTTATAGAATTGCTTGTTCAAGATGCACGTAGAGAACGTGTGGGAGGAATAATTGTCTTCATTGAGCTGTGCAGTGAAAATGTCGTTCTTTTCTAACAGGCCTTCAAAGACTACACTAGTGATGACATGAATGTAGCGCCGGAGGATCGCGTGTGGGTGCGCGGCTGGTTTCCCATCCTGTTTGAGCTCTCGTGCATCATCAACAGGTGTAAACTGGATGTGAGGACCAGGTGGGCGGAGTTCAACTGTAGCTTTCTATTACAGGCGCTGAGCCTCACTGAGACAATCTGTTCATATTGTCTTTGCTCACCGACCTCATGAAAAGACTAGAGGAAAACATTGCTCTTTTTCTTTTCCCAGGGGGCTAACAGTAATGTTTGAAGTGATGAAGACATACGGCCACACCTTTGAAAAACACTGGTGGCAAGATTTGTTCAGAATTGTTTTTAGAATCTTTGACAATATGAAGTTGCCTGAGCAGCAGACTGAGGTACATAATATTTAAAACTAAATCACATATGTTTCTATCATTAGTACGGTTAATGATAGGTTATTTAACTGCTATATGGATTGTACTTGACAGAAAGCGGAGTGGATGACGACCACCTGTAACCATGCACTTTATGCCATTTGTGATGTTTTCACACAATACTTTGAGTCCCTTAACGATGTGCTTTTGGACGACATCCTGGCTCAGCTCTACTGGTGTGTCCAGCAGGGTAAGTACAGGACAAATAGACATTGTTTTCCTGAGGTAGTAATTCTGACACCTCTTCTTGATCCTGTTTGTTTTCCTCTGTGTCTGTGTGAGCAGATAATGAGCAGCTGGCCCGCTCAGGCACCAACTGTTTGGAGAATGTAGTTATTTTGAATGGAGAGAAGTTCTCCCTCGAGACGTGGGACAAAACGTGTAACTGCATGTTGGACATCTTCAAGACAACCATCCCTCATGTGTAAGAATCTGTATCAAAACAGATTGTGCATAAATGTATGAAGGCTGTTTATCTTTCTAATCCAAGCAATATCTATTTGTGTCCTCAGCTTGTTAACATGGAGACCAGCAGGAGCAGAAGGAGAGCCGTTCACCACACTCAATCTGTCTGAAAAACAACTGGTGAGAGAAATACAAACAGTATCCTAAGTGTATATGACAGGTTCTCATGTTTTTCTAATCATGACTTTATTTAGTTTGATAGTTGCCTGTGGTTAATACATCGGCCAAGTTTCTGTTTTTGAGGAAAAGTTGAAAAAGAAAAGTTGAACATTACATTAAGTAGTGCTGAGTCCTTAAACAGAATCCCTTACACGCAGGGACAATTTACACGCAGTTTAAACAACCGTTTAACAAAATAAAGGTGTTATCAGGTGTTATTATTTGTCAAATCATAACTATTGTATAATTTATATAGATGTTGGCCTTTGTTTACAATATAGTTGCTATGATTGTCAAATGGGAAAAATACATTTTTATTTTGTTGTTGTAGATGCTAAATATAATTATCTTTTAATGAAATGTATAGTCTAACCTGTCATGTGCACTTAAGTGCATAGAGTGCATTTATCTTCACTTAATTATTTAACTGAGTCTCATCTCTGTAACTTTGTCCATTTAATTTCAGGACACCGTTTCCCAGAAGTCCGTGGACATCCAGTCACGCTCCGATGACCAGCTCTCCCTCAGCAGTGCCGACCGCGTTGCCGTAGAGACTCGTCGGCAGAGCCAGTACAGTTCGGGTGTGGCAGAGACCAGGAACTCCACCAGTAAGTCATAACTTCCCTTAAGACCCCTTACTCTTCCGTGTGTGTGTGTGTGTGTGTTGATAAATGTGTTCCCCCGCAGAAGCTCAGGAGCAGCGGCTGTTCTCGGCTCTGCTCATAAAGTGCGTCGTCCAGTTGGAACTCATCCAAACCATCGACAACATTGTCTTCTTTCCAGCCACCAGTAAGAAGGAGGACGCAGAGAACTTTGCTGCTGCTCAGGTGCAAAATTTGTTTGAAAATTCTTGATGTGTTTTGAAAATATCTTCTGATTATTGCTATCATGACAAGCCAAATAAATAGATATTAATTTTTCAGTCAGTATCATCCACTTTTATGCTTTAATGTAGATCAATACAATAAGAAAACTATATTAAATAACTTTACCAAAGCCTGGTTTAGTTTGGATTCAACATAGTATTCCAATTGAGTTCTTTATTTCACATTGCACAGCCCATTGCATGGCTACCGTGATGTCTAAACAACACAGAATATGTTTTGTAAAAATGCTTTGTGTTGTATTTGCAGAGGGATGCCTTGTACGCAGCAGATGTCCCCGTGGAGACCCAGGACCAGGGCATGTATCGGTACCTGACCTCACAGCAGCTCTTTAAGCTCCTGGACTGTCTCCTGGAGTCACACCACTTTGCTAAGGCCTTCAACTCCAACAACGAGCAGCGTACTCTACTCTGGAAAGCTGGTGAGATGAGATCAAAATGTGTGAAGCTTTTTTAATAGAAGCGGGGCAAATTTCCTCTAAAATATTAAATTGATCTGACTCCGTGAGGATTTGCCAAGTTGGATGGTTCTATATTGTGGTTTTCTGTTTAGTGCTCAAACACATGCACATGCCACCCACTTCTATTGGACAACTTTTTCAGTTGATTTGTTGGAAGCAGATGGGTTTAATTGAGTTTTAATGCAATATAAAGCTAGTAAGTGTTCAAGTGTAACTGTTTTGCCATCGGCTCACCTTTGATTGATGTATCTACAATGATGCATGAGTGTCAGCAAGAACTCTGATTGTGTGTTGAAGGCTTTAAGGGGAAGTCCAAGCCTAACCTGCTGAAGCAAGAGACCAGCAGCCTGGCATGTGGCCTGCGGATCCTTTTTCGAATGTACACTGATGAGAGTCGACAGGATGCCTGGGAGGAAGTGCAGAGGCGACTGCTCAAGTGAGGACAACACCAGCCCAATATCACTGTCCACATACACCCAAACAAACTCATTCACGCAAATCCATTGGCCGCCTTGTTTGTTTCTATAGGATATGTAGCTCCAATTGTATTGTTTAATATTTCCTGCGGCCTCTAACGTTTAGGTCTTTTGTGTGGCATAGCACATTATCCACTGTCACTCATCCCATACAGATGATCCTAACAAACCCACTTTTTTCAGAGTTAAACATTGCTGTCACACAGGTTTGTTGAAGGCAATTTGAGCAGACGTTGGAAAATGCGTTCTAAATTAGAGTATTTGAAAAGCTAATGGTTGTTGAAGTCCCGCGTAGGCTGTAATTGGAGCGTAATGGATATATTCAGCGTCTTTCTGATCCATCCATGCATTTGCTTGAGAGCGGTGAATATGCATTATTTATCTTTTTGAATTAGTTGTTTGAAATTCTAACCCGCACTGAAGCCAGTCATATTTTTTTGTAAATGTCAGGAGTAAAAAAAAAGGTATACTGTGTAATTTTTCTGGTGGAGCTCTGTCACCTCGTCTCCATGGAGATGTTTTTGCTTTTTGCCAAAATTACACAGAATAGCAATAAACTTATCTCTCTATTTATTCAATTTACAGGTATTTTTATTGCTATTGACATGCTTGTTTCCATAGAAATATTAATATTTACTGTATTGTTATTGTTTTCACTCGAATAAAGGCTTAAATGCTTTGATAATATAGTAAATTGAGAGCCACTGTTTCTAAGGAAAATCAACGCTCCCTCTATGATAATGTATTTTTTTTGGTAAATGAAAGTATTGTGTTTTTTGTGTTGTAGTGTGTGTAGCGAGGCTGTTGCGTACTTCTTGGCTCTGACCTCAGAGAGTCACAGAGAGGCTTGGACAAACCTACTGCTGCTCTTCCTCACTAAAGTGCTAAAAATCAGCGATGAACGGGTATGTAACTTTAACACGGCTTATCTGTTTTTGTTAATATTTCCCTCACAGAGGTGTTAGGATTTCACAGTATGGAAATTTTGGGTTACGATTATTGTAAGAAGAAACATTGATGACAGTGAAATCCTTCATTTTCTTTCATTCTCAGCGTCACATTGACATTCTTCAAGTCTGTGGCTGAATGGTACACTTAATGTGACAAACAAAAAAGAACTTTAAATTTAAATTTGATCTTAACTCCTAAAAACTCAATTTAAATGTTAAGTTATTTATGCTTCTAAAATAGGAACATAATATTTTTGGGAATAATGAATTGGTTTAATGATCCCTTATCAGAACATATTTTTTCAATTCATCAGAAATCTACTTTTTTCAAGGTGTATGAAATTATAACGTTGAGTCTACAATAAATAACAACAAGACTGTGAAAACAATCTTAACATTATCTTGAAGACTGTAGTTTATTGCCCAACACAGTATTTTGTGTGGATTTTGGGTTGACCTCTCCTCTCTTTTCACCTTTAGTTCAAAGCCCATGCATCCAGATATTACCCCCTACTGTGCGAGATCATGCAGTTTGACCTGATCCCAGAGCTGCGAGCCGTCTTGAGGAAGTTTTACCTCCGCATCGGTTTGGTTTTCCACATTGCGCAGCTGCCGGAACCCTCGCCGGACACTCGCTCCTCTCATGAGACGGACACTGAGGTGGCGGAGGAGGCCGGGGATGAGGCCCAGTGATGCTCCGAAACACTACGTACCTCCATGTTTTATGCTGAACACACTTGACGACCACCCACCTGCACTCTCAGCCCCCGTCACCACACGCCCATATGTCTTTCTGAAGAAGTCTGCGGTGAAATCTTGTGTAGCGCTGCCTCTGGAGAAACTACTGATCCACAAAATAGACAGTTAATCCATATCTTTGAATTGAAGGAAAAATATAATCCAAAAGGTGTGCTTCTTACTGTGTCTTTAACATGTAACAAATGAGTGGTTTCGACAACATGCAAAAATCTGGATGAAGTGTGGCATTAAGTCACGCAGCCGATGCTAACAATAGTTATGGACATTTTGAGTGAAACTAGTTGTACAGATCTGCCGCTGTAATGTAATATAAACTTAAAACAACACTAGATTTCATTTATTTTTGTTTATTGTTTGTCTGGATTTGCTGCACTTGATCTTTTTGAATGCACTGGAGATTTTACTTTTGTGATAATTTATTTGACCTCACCATTTCTTGCAGATTTCTTGCAGAACTGAAGATGATCTTGGAAAGTGAAGGGTTAAATTATTCCATTTTATATTTGTTCTTAGGTTTTTAACACTTCTAAAACTGGAAGATGTTTAAGATGAATTGATGCTAGCTGCTTTTCAATCAATAGGTTTTCATTTTTGACTTTAGTTTTCACTCTCGTGTACAAAATCAAAAGTTAATAATATATTTAATGTTTCTTTTTTTTTTCTTTGATTTGGGGGGAAAGATGTATAGAAAAAAAAAATGTTAGCTGTGCTTTAAGTATGACTGGGATGCATTCCTGCTCATGGATGTAGAAAACTAAATGTATATGATACAGCAATGTAAAGTTTTCTATGTGGCAAAAGATTATGTACAACTTTCTGTACTATACATCATCTGGCATTCTAATCAGGTTCTAGGTCAATAAAGTTTTTGAACTTGGTTGATTTTAAAGATTTTAATACCCTTATTTCATTGTATATTTTTGCATTAGATATACAACAGAAAATATTACATATTCCTCCTTTAGGCTATCATTTCTATATGTACAGTGAGGAAAATAAGTATATGAACACCCTGCGATGTTGCAAAAAAATCTGGAAAGCCCATTGCATGATTTGTAATAATTTATTTGTTATTGCTGAATGTTTGAACGCCTGAGAAAATATTTTTTACAGAATCCTTTGTTTACAATTACAGAAGTCAAACGTTTCTTTAGTTCTTGGTTTGCACACACTGCAGCAGGGGTTTTGGCCCACTCCTCTACACAGATCTTCTCTAGATCTGAGCAACCCAGAGTTTCAGCTCCCTCCAAAGACTGTACTGGATTTAGGACTGGAGACTGGCTAGGCCACTTGATATGCTTCTTATGGAGCCACTCCTGTACCCTGTGCAGAAAAGCACCCCCGAAGCATGATGTTTCCACCCCCATGCTTCACAGTAGAGATAGGGTTCTTGGGATGGTACTCATCCTTCTTCCTTCTTCAAACACGGTGAGTGTTGTTTATACCAAAATGTTCTAATTTGGTCTCATCTGATCACATGACTTTCTCCCATGACTCCTCTGGATCCTCCAGATGGTCATTGGCAAACTTCAGATGGACATGTGCTGACTTAAGCAGGGGAACCTTCTATGCATTGCATGATTTTAGACCATGACGTGGTAGTGTATTACCTTTGTGGTCTTTGCTCTCTTCAGGTCATTGACCAGCTCCTTCCATGTAGTTCTGGGCAAATTCCTCACCTTATCACTGATACCCCACGAGGTGAGATCTTGCATGGAGCCCCAGTCAGAGGGAGATTGACATTTTTAGCCTCTTCCATTTTCTATCAATTGCTCCAACAGTTGACCTTTTTTCACCAAGCTACTGCCAATTGCCCCGTAGCCCTTTCCAGCCTTGTGGAGGTCTACAATGTTGTCTCTGGTGTCTTTTGACAGCTCTTTAGGCTTGCCCATGGTAGTAGTTGGAGTCTGACTGATTTGGGGGTGGACATGTGTCTTTATGCAGCCAATGAGCTCAAACAGGTGCTACTAATTTAGATTAATACGTGGAGTAGAGGTGGACTTTTTAAAGGCAGCAATAAGGATTTGGTTTTTTTAGATTCTGTCCCTCACTGTGGAAATGCACCTAGAATGAAAATGTCATACCCCTCCATAATCTACATGAGTAGGCGAACCCAAAATCTCAGGGTGTTCAAATAGTTATTTTCCTCACTGTATATACAAAGGTATCTGGAAAATGTATTTGGACAAGCAAATAAGTTGAAACACAAAGTGTTGTAAATCTTGTGCTTAAGTGCTGAAGATGGCTGTTCTATGGGTCAGAGGTGCGTCCGCGGCCTCCTGGAGCCCGAGTGCTCTGGTTCTGATGTGCTTGTTTGCAGCCAGGGCTCCATGGCGACAGTCCCAACAGAGACAGGCCTCTCCCAGGTAGAGCGGGAGGAGCGGCCAGATAAGGGGTCCAAGTCATCACCACACTGGTGTTCTACGGAGTGCACGTGGTTAATGCAGCAGTTTAAATTTAAATTTATTCACTTAATGTCACCTGATGGACGCTCGAGTCTGTCGCTCTGCTGAACTTTGTTTACAATGTCAGAGGATGGCAACGGGGCATCTGGCTCAAAGTGATCTATTTTATTACCATGAATGGCCTCCTCCTGTACAAATAGAAGAACTCTCGTACTTCAGTGGCCCATATCACATTGACCTAAAGCTTAAGATTACTAATCAGTGCCATACTTCATAGTCGTGTCTCCGGAGATGTGAGGATCTCTGTTGGGACTCAACTGAAGAGTGGGGAGGGAAGTCTTCCTCACAACTGTAAACGTCTGGAGAAGAGTAACAAACATTTGTCACTGCAATGCCCCATACATTGCAGTAGTGAAAGGGAAGAGTTTTTTGCAGAGTTACCTAGGAATAGTGTATTCGCTGGCAATGACTTTACAGGCTCTTTGCTTGGATTTCTCTGGGATCAGCAACAAAAGAGCTATTAGCTTTCTTAACATTATTTTATAATTACTTCAGAGTGACATTTGTCCTACTCACATTAGACAGGAAATCCTCTTGTTCATTCCAAAAGTCTGGAGACATAAAGCAAGAAATTCGATTTTTTTAAATAATATTATATTAAGTAATATGTAATATATATTTTAAAAATACAAGTACACAGATGTTATGATGAATACCCTTAAAGTGATGCTCCGTGTCCCTCCTCTTCATGAGTTCCAGTCTGCGCCTTTGTTCTCGGAGCAGCGCCTGCTGTTGGATGTCCAAGCTCGGCCAATCGGTGGGAGGATCAGGGTAGTTGTGTAGGAGTTCCTCGCGGGAAGATGTGTCTATGGGTGCACAAAGACTTCAGCTTTTATTTCAGAAAATGACAACCCAGAAGTATTTTCTCATTCGCACCTTTCATGTCTATCTCATGAGCTTTCCCATTTCCTCTCTAATTTCTGTTCCACTCACTGCACATGATTTATATGTGAAGCTTGATTACAGCAGTTCAGAATTTTCACCCAAGTTTCTTGTCGTTTCTGTGGTTTTACAAGCTGTGGCTGTTTTTCTCAAACCTGCATTGAGTCTGTCTGGGAACGCATCCAAAGCCATTTCCTTGGTGTATGCATTACAATTTGTTTACAGTGCCAACCTCTCTGTGGCTGATGGACAACTCCTGTGACTTCATCTTATTAAAGTTTCAGTTGTCAGCAGAACTAATACAGCTATCATCATCATGGTCCAAGAATGATCATAAAATGAACTAATGTTATTTTACATATTACCTCTGTATTTAAGTTGATTGAACTCTCTCAGGTTTTGCATGTTGTCTTGAGTGGAGTGATGTTTCTGTGTTGGAAACCGGACATTTTCCATGTGCCCCCGTATAGCCGAGTCACCTCTCGCTTGTCTCACTTGTCCCTGGGGTCTGGACAAAGTTAGGAGGAGGTTTTTTAAATGTACCAATAATTAGACACAGTTGACTCACACCACAACACTCTTCTTTGCAGATTTGGATGTATGAATGAAAGTGTGTTGTGAAAGTGAATGCAGGACAGCGGATGGAAATCATGTACGTCATGTATGTTCATTAACATGCACTGTCCCCACCTAAACGTATACATAAGCTATTTTATATTAAATTACTATAATATATCGTTTATAAAAATTAAAAACTTAAAGGGTTTCAAACTACATGTGAAAATCAAAACGTAACCAAGACTAAACCAGCACTAAAACTACATTAAGATCATGACTGAAATGAAACCTCTTTGAGTATTTAAACTGAAGCGTGACCTGATATGGATATATATCATTTTGCGATGTATTGTGTCACCCTAATTTCATTTGCATCTTACTTACTAAAGGAAATTTAGATGAACCATTGTACCAGCAGTATTTTAATACAGCGGGAGACACTACTCTGCTCCTGTGCAGCCAATTTGTGAGTACAAAATTAATGTCAAAGCAGTGTGTGAGGTGGTAAGTGAGCAGACCACATGCCCCACTAATGTGTCCCAACGTTCTATAACAAACCCGACCTATTAGACGAGATAAGGCCATAAAACGAGATTAGGGCCTTGAGGGAATACTCTGTTATAATAATGCAATATTGTGTCCCTGAGACCAATCAGATAAGAGATAGCCAGCTCGACCTGGGACATTTTTATTAGCTCTGGGCATGAACCAAAACGTCAAAATCACAAACAGAAAAGACGGTATCACAATTTGGCCTAAAAAACCTGAACTCAAAATGGGGAGTGGATTCAATTAAATCTGGTATTTTTATTTGTCGCATTGATAATACCTGGTTTCGGAAAGGTAGTGTTCGTTCGCTGGATCTCGCAGCATGAGTTTTGTTTCAAGATGGTTTTTCTTATTTTGGAGCATCCTGCGAAGAGTTCCCAGTTCTGTGATTACCTCCTCTTGGTAATCTGGAGCAAGCACAATGAAGTAGCAGCATGTAGTTATTGGAATTGAACAAAGGTTACACTATGTACTAGCAAAGTCTAATGTTAATCTTTATAATGCACATGATACGCAGACCTTGCAGGTGCTGTTCCTGTCCTAGGACCTGTTCAGGAGGATTCCGTGAAGCTTCCTCCAAATGGTCCTTTTAAAAAAGTAAAATTATTTTTATGTATAGCTTTATATTATTTACATTATCTGATGTGAGGTGACGTACAGTCTGGGAGGAAAGCTGGTGTGTTGCAGAGGGCGGACTGGGGATGTTTGTGTTGGTGGGTTTTTGATGAAAGTTTGGAATAGGAGGTGAGGGTCCTCTCTGTGTTTTGTTCTTCTCCTGATCACCGACTTTGTTTTCATTTGTCCATACTTTGTAATCTAGTTTGTTCTGTAAACCGCAGCGCAAGTTTATTGCACTGTATGTTAGAATACAGCCGTGCATAGAATCATTATCTTTTACCTGCAGCTGCCTCCTGTTCCTCAGCTCCTCTTCCTCGTACGCCTTCAGAATCCGACTTCTTTCCTCTGCCAGCCTCTCCTCCTCCTTCTCCTCAATATTTTTTTGTTGTTCTCTCTCTTCCTCCTGCTTTAGCGTCTTTTCTTCCACCTGCAAAGTAACAGAACAAATGTTTTTAATGTTAAATGTATTTCTGATTTGAAACTGCTTTACCTGCTGCTTAAGTGACTCTTTGTAATGTTCCTGTTTCAGTCCATTGTTACCTAAAAGGAAATAAAGTTATGTAGAGGACAGTGAAACAAAGATGTACTAATGCAAGATTAGATATTACCTCTGTATGTAAGTTGAGGTTCTCTCTGAAAATGCATAGTTGAGATCTCAATTACAGACACAAAAATAATCAGCCCGTCATATATTTCTGTGTCTCACTTGTTCCTGTGTTGTTCTGGCTGTTCCCTCCCTCGATGGTGGTCTTGCTTCCTTTTCCATTCCCAGGCTATTTCTGCCATTGTCAGGTTTATCTTTTATGATCTTGCCCTTATGGCGGTCTTTGCCTTCAGATGTCCATTGTTCATAATCTATTTTTCGCTGTGAAAAGGATCGCAATTAAGTTTATTCTACTGTATGTTAGAAAACGGTACAGCATAGATTACCTGCATCTTCTTCCTGTTCCTCTGCTCCTCTTCTTTGTACTCCCTCAGAAGACGAGCTCTCTCCTCTGCCAACCTCTTCTCCTCATTCTCCTCCAGGATTTTTTGACGTTCTCTTTCTTCAGCCTGCTTTCGCCTATTTTCCTCTATCTAAAAAGTATTAAAAAACGTATTCATGTTGAATGCATTTCTGATTTTAAAGGATGTGATTTTTCACAATGCCTTACCTGCTGCTTCAGGGCCTCTTTGTAATGGTCCTGCCGTTGTACATGCTCTCGTTCCTTGTCACCTGTAAGGGTATAAAATTAGATAAGAGGACAAAATCCCTCACTCATAAACACTCACACATCGTACCTAGTTGTTCCAGTCCAGGGAGAGGAGGTAAACACTCTGCTTGAGCAGTGCCTCCCCTAATCAACCCATTGAGTTTGTGCATCTGATCCAGGTCAGCTACAGTAGATGGGTTTTTTTGTATTAAAAAAGGAATACAAATAATCAGTACTGCATATATAAAATGTGTGGGGCTCATTTGAGCCAGACTCGAGACAAGCTTACTAATAAGATTTCCTCTTTGGTCTATATGGGGCGCCCCTCCTCCAGCTCTGCCCCAGGGGTTATAGGTCATCATCTCATTCACTTTTTTGGCATCATAGAGCTCTCGCGCCTCCTTTTCTCTTCTTCTATGCTCCGCATTGTCTTTAACCTGGACACAAAGGCAGCATTTTTCATAGCTTATACAGTTTAAACAATGCAATACAACAGTGGGTTTCAACTTAATAATTTGACAACTATTTGTTGTTTGAGGATAGTAAGGATGTTTGGTGACGTACCTGCTGTTTGAGAGCGTCCTGATAGTTTTCTCTTCCCTTCCTATTACTTTCAGAGGATGGATCTCTGAGAGGGATTGCTGTTATACTCTGTTCAAAATCAGGCCTGGAAAAAGACAATGGCGGACTTAGAATGAGAAAAGAAAGGACAGTTCTGTGAACATTTACTGGTCAAGGGAGCCCTCTTCTGGAGGAAGAGAAACATTCAACATAAAGATTGAATCATGCACACTGACTGAGAGGGCCATCTGGGTTGATGCGTTGTTCGATTTTGTTGAGGAAGAGTGCTTCCTTCAAACTCCTGAGGTCCCTCGGGTTTATCTAAGGAAATAAACAATGAGAAACAGGATTATACTAGAATCTAATATAATACTTAGCACATTAAATATTGAAAAATATGTCTTTACATATATTATTTGGATTGAAAGAAAGAATCGGCTCTAATGGATGTTTGCTACCATAGTAATTATAGGCTTCATCATGTGGAGTCTTGTAGGTATGATCTACTTTGGGAGGTAATGGTGGAGGAACAGCTGAAACCCTAAAAAAAACATAGATCAAAGAATTATCTGTAACTATTGCTCTGGAAGATGCTAAAGGCAATTTGAAACCAACATTTTAGCGGTCACATCTCCAAGCGTATGTGGGAAGCTTCTGTTGTATTCTTCCCCTGATGTATCAGGCGAATAATATCTATGGTCTGCACCACTCTTTGGAGAGCAGTTGTGGTTCCACATTGGAGTAGAAAAGGCTATAGTAGGTCTTCCTGGTGGCTCTCTGTGTTCCATTCTGATGTTTGAGTCAGGAAAATTCTTTAGTTCCGTATTATTTTTATCCGTGATGGTGCCAGTTTCAGGTTTAGAAGAAACCTTTTGCTTCCACTTCTCATATGTGTGATTTTCGGAACCAAACTGTCCCAGTCCCAATATGCCAGGCTGGTGGAAGAAAATGATCTTAATACATAATCAAACGGATTGAACAATCAGAATAGATTTTACTCTATGTGGATCAGTAGCTCCAGTGGCCGTAACCTTTAGTTCAAGAATTTTCTCTCTGTAAAAAATATGTGAAATAACAGCATTTTGTCCCACAAAATAGCTAAATTAACACAGCTTTTTACTAACTTTCTCCTGTTTTCACGTTGTTCAGCAATTTGACTTAGTAATGCTTGCTTATACTGTTCTTTTTTTTTCTGTAAAGTATCTTGTTCTTCTGAATTTCCTGTACAACAACAGAAAAGATTTAATGGCCAGACTGTAAATATGTAGTGTACAGACAAAAGACAGATAACTTACCAATCAACAGTCCTGTGGCAAAAACTCTAGCAGAAGTCTCAGCAGTGGTAGTAGGTATTGGTCTTTCTGCCACTTTGGCTTGTTTGTGAGGAGCTCTAAAACGAATACTAGTTATGGAATCAGATTTGGGACCAGACAAATTCAAAATACAAAGGTGAAAGTGGTACAGCCACATCTAGTTAGAGCTACACAGTTATCATACGCTTAAACTAACAAACAGAATGCTCTAAAAACACAAATTTACGCTTGTCTACAAAATCAATCATTCCATATTTGAAATGAGTCGCTTGAGAGCCAGGCTAAACTTATCGCTGCTTTTTCAAAATGATCTCTTAATAACTGTAATAGAACTAATGTGCTTAACTGAAAATGTAAATGTAATTGGCCTCATATTGAAGTCAAATTCTGGTCATTGTTGTTCTCATCATCATATATATTAAAGGGAATCCTGTCACAAAAAAAGTACATGACAGACAAAACAGTAATATAATACATTATTATTAATTATTCCCAAGACAAGGCCATTCAGCTTTGCAATCTTTGGATTCCTTTATATATTTGGACTTGTGGATCTGTCCATTTGGTTTCCTCTTGTGACAACTCTATCTCTGCTTCACTGTCCCTGTTAAACCTCTCCGCTGTCAGAATACTCTTGTCTTGACAGGACAGCTCTTTGCCTACTATTTCCTGTAACTGAAGAGTGCAGACGCTTTCCTTGCTTGCTCCAGCTCGCTTTTTTAGTTTTAGTTTTTGTCTTCCATAAATCTTGAATTATGACTTTATTAAGTAAACCAAGGATTTTAAGATGCCATGACGTGGGCAAAAGACAGCAGATAGAGAGAATCTGTGTCAGAAGTGAAGGTCATACCAGAGACGCTTCTGATTGGAGACAGGAAACAGGAAGATAAACCAGTTTAGCCGCCTGCTTCAGTTGAACGCATGGCTGTCCAAAGAGTGTGCAACTGGAGGATGGTACTACATTGAGAACTTCTATTGTATCTATTCTGGAAACGAGAGGACCTGTTTAAGAGAAATGGCCCACACCAATGCAGAAGTGGAGAGAGGGTGCTGACAGAGAACCTGTTCCACGCTCTGAGCCATCTGCTTCAAGTCGTTCATCATTGTTCCTGTCCACAAGAAGCCCCGGATCACTGCACTTAATGACTACAGGTGCTGAAGTCTGTAGTCATGAAGTCATTTGAACACCTGGTCTTGCCCCACCTGAAGTCCTTTACCTCCTCCCCGCTGGACCCCCTGCAGTTCGCCTACAGAGCCAACAGGTTTGTAGACGACGCCATCACCCTGGCACTCCACTTCATCCTGCAGCATCTGGACTCCCCGGGAACCTATGCCAGGATCCTGTTTGTGGACTTCAGCTCTGCTTTCAACACCATCCTCCCTGCTCTGCTCCAGGACAAGCTCCTACTCAGCGTGCCCGACTCCACCTGCAGGTGGATCACTGACTTCCTGACGGAGGCAGTGCATGCGGCTGGGAAGAATGTCTCAGACACTCGGACTATCAGCACAGGAGCACTCCACCCTCATTGGGCTCATCTCGGACAGGGATGAGTCTGTCTACAGAAGGGAGTGGACCGGCTGGTATCCTGGTGCAGCGGTAACAACCTGGAGTTCAACGTGCAGAGACAGTGGAGATGATCTTGGGTGTTGATCAGCGTGTGACACGCTGGAGCCACAGCCAGGGACAAACAGAGACTACAGCGCATTGTGAGTTCTGCTGAGAAGGTGATCGGCTTGCAGACTTCCATCTCTGCAGGACCTGTACGTCTCCAGGGCTCTGGGACGAGCAGGTCGGATCACAGCTGACCCTTCTCACCCTGGACATGGACTATTTGAGCCACTCCCCTCAGGCAGGTGGCTATGGTCCATACGGACAAGAACTTCCTGGCACAAGAATAGTTTCTTTTCCTCTGCCGTTGGACTTATGAACACTTCTTAGCACCTGCCACTTCAACTACAATTCAATCAATCACTCACTGCACTCACATCTGTAAATTTAACTGTAAATTCTCGTGTACATAGTTAGTCTATTTTTATTTTATCCTATAGTAATTTAAAATTGTTTCTTAATGCATTTCATCTCCACTTTCACCCGGGCCTTCAAGATGGTTGGGACACCAGGAGTTTTAACTCTAATGCTACACCAACAAAAGCCCCCCACCTATCCCCCCTTGCCTTTCGCCTTATCACCAAACTCTTCCCGCTCTCCCCCCTCTCCTTTCACCTGGTAGCGACCACTGCTCCTGAGCAGATGCCCCAGCGGCATTGAAGGATCAAATGCAGAAGACTAGTTTCCCTACAGGGACAATCAAGTGTACCTTAACTTGGAGAGACTTATCCATGCGTTTGTCTCTAGTAGATTAGACTACTGTAACGGCCTGCTCACTGGCCTCTCCAAACGAGCTGTAAAACAGCTGCAGTACATCCAGAACGCTGCTGCTCGGGTCCTGACTAGAACCAGGAAGTACGATCACATTAGTCCTGTGCTCAGGTCTCTGCACTGGCTCCCTGTGGCTCAGAGAATAGACTTCAAAGCAGCTCTGCTTGTATACAAGTCTCTCCATGGCCTAGCACCAAAGTACATCTGCGATCTCGGACATGTTAGTGCCATATGAACCATCTCGGACTCTGAGGACCTCAGGGACCAGCCTCCTGCTGGTGCCCAGAGTCAGGACTAAACATGGGGAATCTGCGTTTCAGTTTTATGCAACTAAAATCTGAAACCGTTTTAATGAAGATGTGAGGCCTCTACTCTGTCAATGTTTAAATCTAAGATTAATCTATATGGCCGAAAGGATTTTATTTGCACTCTTTTCTTTCATGTCTTTAACTGTATTGTGATTTTAATGCATTTTTCCTATTGTGTGAAGCACTTTGAATGGCCTTCTGTATGAATTGTGCACTACAAATAAACTTGCCTTGCCTTGCCTAGATGTCTCAAGTCCCAAGTCTTCCTGCCCTTTTCACTTCCAATGTCTGTAAGCGTGGCAGCATCTTTCCGGGATGTTGGGGGCTCTGCAGGCCTGTAGCCTTCAGGTAGAGAAGGGTCTTTATGATTGTGCACTGTGTCAAAATTAGAGGGTTCCTCAGGCTGAAAACATGAATAGCATGTGAATTATATATGCTAGAAATAACAGACCCCCACACACAAATAAACGCTGATTTATTTGCACCTTAGAAGGCACAGAAAACTGTCCCCGTCTTCTATTTTTAGCTTGTTCCTGTAGAAAAAGGTTGTATTCTCTGTTTCTCTCGTCTCTCAATTTTTCCTGTAAAAGAGTTGTTCATTGTTCATGTTTACTCTGTTAAGGCTAACATAAGTGTAAAAATGAAGAAGGGAAATCTAAAGTAAAACGATCAAGAAACTTGAAGCTCTTTTCAACGCAGTTTATCTGACACCTTTTGTAATTTACACTTTAAACTTACACAACAATTTCCAAGATTCAAGAGAGGACAAATGCATTTACTGAATTACGGATGCAATAGTGATCATGCAGTTGGCCAGGTATGGAGATAACAAAAATGCTCACCTTCTCTGAAATCCTCTCAGCAATGGGCAAAGACAAACCGTGGGATTGTGATTTGTCGTAAACGCCAGCTTTCAAGTCCCTTTTCTGTGTACAGAGGACAGAAATTATTTAACAATATGCCTGTCAAACTGTTTTTTACATTGTTATTTCATTTCATCACCTGGTCAATGTAACGTTTGTAATCCACCTGTAGCTCCTCTTGAAGCTTCTGTTTTTTTCTTTCATATTCAGCTCCAAGCAGAAAATGTAATCCTGTACCTGTAAAACAGCAATAAAATGCTGAGAATAATATGAAAAGCTGTTTAAACCTGTGTTAGTTTGGATGTGCGTACCGCTGTGATTATACATTGCAATTCGCAAAGCAGAATCTGGAGGAGACATATCCACATACTTTGAGAGATCGAACAATGCGTTACTTTTCGTCCAAGAATCTTATAGAGAGAATACCATACCTTACCAAAATGCGAAAAGGTGGAGTCTTGCTTTATCCCCCGCTACCGTTTATCAAATTTAGCGTTAATTTGATGTTAGTTTCAGGTATAAAACGCAACCTTTGCGATCCTTAATTTCGTTGATGGAATAACTGAAAAGATCAATAGAATTATACCGTCGTAAATATTAATACAAAGCCCAAACAGACCCAATCCCTCAAAGTCACTCGTGAAGGTTGCTAACAATCAAGGAGCAAAGCGTCATGATGTTGTTATTAGCAACCAGAGAACTCCCTCGTGGGGAGCGCAGCTCTCTGGCACAGTCGAAAAGACTGAAGTCAAGTCTAAAGAATAAAGTCTGAGGAATGATGGTAATGTAACACTATGGATACCAACCACCATCCTAGTGATGGGCAAAGTGAAGCTTCATGAAACAGCAAGGCATTTGAACCAAACATTTTGACGCTTCGAAACACAGTTCAAAACACTTCTCCAGAGGGACATCTAGTGGTATGTTTTAGTTCGAACCACATTCTATGTGCTGTGGTTGAAAATAAAATAACTTTGCGTTTTAGTTGTATGTATTGTTGATGCAACTGTTTCTAGAATAATATGAAGTTATAAAATAAGCAAGGATTTTAACATTCAAGGTTTTATTTACGGTAGCTCATTGTATTCATAATTTTATTTTTTAAATGGCCTTCATTTTTTTTCTGTGGAGGGACGCAGCATATCTTATTCAATTTATTTGTGCTTTTATTCTATTACTTTGAAAAAGCAGCAAAATCTGAGAAGGACAGGGCAGCTCTTGACTCAAATACTACTCAGAAACTAATGTCTGCAGTCTGGTCTGCAAGGCCAGCGCACAAACCGATGCACCAATGAGACAACGTGTGATTAACAGTGTGAGAAAGTGGCACAAACTTTTCTCGCTTTTCAGTCACTGAACTCAGGTTTAAGACAAAAGCCCCCTAGTGAAACACCCATGAAACAACAACAGGTCAAGAACGGTCATAGTCACGTGACAAGCGCATGGACAAGCGTCATGGACCATTCAAGTCACGTGATCAGCGCTCTGAATTACGTTACGAAACAGTTTCGAAACTGCCAAAACGGCTGTTTCAATACAGCCATCACTACATAAAACACCACCAAAGACGAAGAAAGAACTCCCTCATGGTAGACGAACTCGTGGTTTTCGGCATTATAAAACGTGTTGGTAAATTTGCTAGCATTGTTGTTAAGTGTTATTAATGATTAGTAACAAACAATAACTTGATAAGCTCAATATAACATGATAGCTCTGAACGTGATTTCTATGTTCTACTGAAAAGCGACACTAGATGGCAGTGTGTTCCCTGTGTTCCCAGATTCTCATTCCACGGATGGTCTGAACCAATATTTCTTCAGAAGGGGGATATATTACATCGCAATGTACGCAAATGTTTTTTATCATCAACGGTGTAAAATGTTTAGTTTGGCACCGAACATGATTTATTTCTTACTCTTAACAAACTAAGAAACATATATTTAAATGTATGCTACTGCATCACAGTTAGAAGTGGTATCGTCCACTGTCATGGCAGCGGTTCTCTGAGCAAGTGAACGATTACGGCTGCAAAATACTTTAAGAAATTAACAGTATTTTTCACACGTTCTTTCATACACCAGCCGTTTAAGATCATTTTTAGAGATTTGGCTTCGTGATGGCTGGGAGCAGCACGGCGCAGAAAACATGGGAGCTCTCTAATAGCATGCAGGAAGTACAAAGTATTGATGAAATCTACAAATACGACAAAAAACAACAACAAGAAATCCTAGCAGCAAAGCCATGGACCAAGGAGTGAGTGTCTAATAATGTTCACCAGTAAACACGTCTAATAACGTACCAGTAAAAACATTTGCCGTTAGGTTAGATGGCTGTGACTGCAGTTGGTTGGTAAACCCCAAAATGTTGCTGTCGCTAACCTAAAGTAACATTAGCATTAATGAATATAGCGTTAGTTTGGTGGTTTTCTTTCTTTTTGAGGTTGCACGAGATGGAACATCTTCCTACTTTTAAACTCTTAGACATCGTTTTCAACAAATTCTCTCATCTGTATTTACCAATGGACAAAATTAATTTCTGAATGTAAAAAATACATCTTAAGAATATAATTTTACCACCAAAATAGCATAATTTTATTATAATTTATATCTATCTAGCTTTATGTATATGTGTGTGTGTGTGTGTGTGTGTGTGTGTGTGTTTATTTGTAGAACAATTAGAAATTATGCTATTTGCTATTTTATTTATTTTATTTTTACAATAATTTTTGCCTCATAATTGTCATTATTTAAACAAAACCTTGTTTTAATTGTTTGATGCCCAGCCACCACTATTTCAAATACTGCAAGATCTCAGCATTGGCCCTGTTGAAAATGGTGATGCACGCTCGGTCTGGAGGAAACCTGGAGGTGATGGGTCTCATGTTGGGAAAAGTTGACGGAGAAACCATGAACATAATGGACAGCTTTGCATTACCCGTGGAGGGCACAGAGACCAGGGTGAACGCACAGGCTGCTGCATACGAGTACATGGCAGCGTACATCGAGAATGCTAAACAGGTAGATACAAATTTAAGGTTAATACAGTTAGATGTACTGTGTTTATCTAGCCTTTTGTTTATCATTTACAGAATAAAGATCAATCAATTTTTGTGAGTGTGTTCCAATACATTTTTATAATTGAGTCTGTCATTTCTTTAAAAAAAATTATATAAATATGTATATAGATTTTTTTAGGAGATAAAAAAAAAAACGATTCAATAGATTGGCACTATTTTACCTTTTGCATATTATGTTGTAATACATTTTGTGCTACAGAGGTATGATGGAAAGTAGCTTTACACGTGATGCATCTACTGAATTAAATGATGGCTCTATTAATGAAGAGGTTATTTTCTTATGATAAAGGTTTATAATAAGTATCAACTGTGTTTGATGCATAGGTTGGCCGATTGGAGAATGCTATTGGCTGGTATCACAGTCACCCGGGCTACGGCTGCTGGCTCTCAGGCATCGATGTCAGCACTCAGATGCTCAACCAGCAGTTTCAGGAGCCTTTTGTGGCTGTTGTGGTAAGACCCTCGTTTGTAGTAACTCCTTTTTTTATTTCTCTGTTAACAAATATTGTAACAATAATAATAAAAAATACATATATTTTAAAATAAGCAGGAGTACTTGTGTTGAATAAACAAGTTGCCAAAGTATACACTCTTAAATATAAGTACATTTTTAGAAGATACATTTTTTATTACATTTCGCAGAATGTAGTTTTTAAGCTAGTGGTGCATATACACTCATGTATTGCATATTTTAAAGACACTGACAGCTGTAGAAAAGACTCCCGGGGTCCAGACGTGATTTGACCCTAGAGATTTGTTTGACGTCTGACTTTGTTTTCCTGTTCTACTGTATCTCGCGTCCTACAGATCGACCCGACTAGAACTATTTCTGCGGGAAAAGTCAACCTTGGCGCCTTCAGAACCTACCCAAAGGTACAACAGTCTCTGCTGTTTTATAACCATTATAACCAGCGTACATATACACCATTTTAATGCTTGTGTTATGTACATTTAGGGTTATAAACCTCCTGATGAGGGGCCCTCTGAATATCAGACAATTCCCCTGAACAAGATTGAAGACTTTGGTGTACACTGTAAACAGTAAGTGTTTACCTTAGATAAAATTACACGCATGCATCTATCATGATGCATTGTGAAGTTAACTCTGACACAACTGTTTTAACCTACGTTTCTTCTTTAGGTATTATGCCTTGGAGGTAACTTACTTCAAGTCCTCTCTTGATAGAAAGTTACTGGAGCTGCTTTGGAATAAATACTGGGTCAATACCTTAAGCTCCTCAAGTCTTCTTACGGTATGCAGCCAGGTTCAAAATTCAGAATTGTTCTCTAATTGTTTGACATTTTGATTTATGGTTAATTATTACATAATAAGTCATTGAGACAAGTGGTCACCAGCATGAGATGTTGTGATTTATTGCTGCATATTAGCAGGGAAAGTCTGTTTATTGATATAAGTAATATGCCTAATTGTGGCTCTGCAGCATGGGTGATACATAGTAAACTTGGTCCAAATTGCATTGGTTGTGACACTGCCATGTTTTGCTATGGATCATCTCCTCCACCCCTTAGGTTCATTTTAAAGGCTGAAAGTACTTCATGTGAATTCCTATTGTGAACACAGTCACTCTGCCCAGGGCTTCACTAAACAGTCTAAATAGGAATCGGGCTTATCCAAACAGTTAGCTCTTTGGCATTTTGGAGTAAGATGAATTGACTACATGTCAGGGGAGAGCTGCTGCTTGGGTGACAGCCTTTGTCAGTTGTTACACTGTCACTCCGGCCAGGGGCCCTGTGTCATTGTGTTTTAATTACCTTTTCCACTAACACATGGCCTCACCTTAAGCAAACTTTCCCCCCTGACTTCTTTTCATTCTCACAAAACAAAGTCTTTTAACAGCTTGTCCAGTGGATTAGATTGTCAAAATCCAAGCTTTTTGTTAATAATGTTTTTTTTTAACCTTTTGTGAGGAAATTGCGCATGAATTGATTTGTTTGTGTTGTTTGGTCAGAACTCCGACTACACAACAGGCCAGGTGTTTGACCTGTCAGAGAAACTAGAGCAGTCTGAGGCTCAGCTGGGCAGAGGCAGCTTCATGCTTGGCTTGGACACGCACGACAGAAAGTCAGAGGACAAACTGGCCAAAGCTACACGAGATAGGTAAAGTTTAATACAGACTGAATTCTCAAGTACTTACAACTGATTTTCGTGTTGTCATCTCTGAAGCAATGCTTTATGCTTACATTATCTTTTTGTGTTTTTAGCTGCAAGACAACCATAGAGGCAATTCATGGACTCATGTCTCAAGTCATAAAGGATAAGCTTTTCAATCAGATCAACACGTCCAACTAAATTTGAACCATTTAGCAGTTTTTACCTGCACATGTGTCCTGGTACATGTACTTACTCACATTAAATAAGACTTATGGCATTTATAGTGTTTCTGTTTTATTCTGTTTTGGCCGGGTTTACTAGACAGCACAGCTGAGCGTGAAATGGAGATGAGAGAAGAACATGCAGTAAATTGTTAGAGCACGGATTACCCGAACACTGTGGCTGGCTGCACATGGAGCCTGACGTGTGCTGCTGCTTTAACCACTGGACCACTGGGTAAATCATTACATGCCCAGTGCATGTATCACATTAGTCATCAGTTATTCATTAAGACCTTTTAGTATCTTTACATTGGGATTTGGGAAGCAACAAATGTAAGCATCTGCTCAAGGTAATGACGCCAATGTCAGGCGTGGAGTGTCTCTGCAGAGCTGTAAGCAGTACAGTCCAACTCTTAGAGGTTCATGGCTGAGCAGAGTGGTTTGCTCGTCATGTTCTGGTGTCGCAGTGACGCAGTGCAGAAGCTGCACACACTGGAGTCCATTCACACAACATGTCTGCTCTTTATCCTCCAGACACTGGGCCTGTCTGTTTTTCCTTAAAAACAGCTCCTCTGGCACCGGTTTGTGTCATTTCTCTTTATGATATTATAATGGATAAATGTATATTTTAGATGTCGTACTGCAAAGCAGAGAATGCCCTTGGGGAAATTACTGTACCTGCTTTTGCTCATGGTCATGACTTGTGGTACAACTTAATATAATGATTTTATCTTTATTTCATTGTAAATGGAGATTGTCAGTAGTGTTTTAATTTGACAAAGTAAATACACAGTTAAATATTCTAATTAATGATGATGGAAAAATGGCATCTAGTTTATACACCTGAAAAGGTTTCAGCCATTTGATTTGTCTTATGTGGTGATTTAAGAATTTGTTTTACATACTGAACTCATTGGCCATGTAAATATTTTTGATTATCACCAGATGGACATTTGTATGCATGACTTACTAGAATAAGAACATTTATGTAAATTTAAATCCAGTCAAATTGTGCGCAGCCAAGAAAAACTTAAAGCAATTTTAATCTTTAAAAGGTTTTCTAGTGTGTAAAATGAGTCCATATTTTAAAAGTGTGTGTCTGTCATGGCTGCAAAGTAATCCCTTAGAAGAAACCTGCAGTTTCACATAAGATTTAGGCCTAGATGAGCTATAAGATCACAAAAATAATCACTGTGGTCCGAAACAATTATTTTTTTATGTCTGCAGTCCAGGTCCATGTCTTTTTGTGTTCATTCAAAATGTTACATTAACATTTTAAGAAGCATTGTTGTTGTAACTTTGTTACAAGACCTATGTAAACTAAAGTAGGAAAATTACTTTCATATGATTTAAAACCACAAAACACGCATCTAACTGTGTTTAAAACATCTAACTGTGCTTAAAACACGATGCATTTTGCACGGATGAGTTGTGCGCACCAGCTTGTTGCTATGGAAACCGTATACAAAAAAACCTAAAATTCGCGGACCAAGAAACTTCAGCGTAAACCATTGTTTAAGGTAAACTTATCAGAGTTTATTTGTAAAATTGCTAAATTTACTGACGATACATTTGTAATAAAACCGCTCATTCGCTTTTTCCAGCGAAGCTTTGCAAGTAACTTAACAGCTAACGATCGCGTTAACTTTAGTTAGCATTAATTCAACAGAAGCCATCTTTATGACGATGACATACATAACATGGCAAATCCATACATAAAATGGCAAATCCATCGTCATAAAGATGCTTTGTATGTCTTGACAATGATAAAGTGTTCCTCTTTTCTCCCGAGAGAGTATAAACCTGGGGGAGAAAATGTTCACATATAATATATACAGATCATAGTTCAGCTCTCACTTATTGATTGGTGCCTTGTCTTCACTAACCTTGTATTGTTATCTCAATAGTAACACTAGCTACAAGCGCTTACCCAATTGACCAAAATTAAAAACATAATAGATAAGTCTTGTTACTTTTGGCTGAAGCTGTAAAGAGTCTTCTGTCGACTCAAGTGCATCCATGATTAGAGGACACCATGGTGCGTTTGACAGTTGATCTGATCGTTAAATCTCACAACCACATCAAAAAGAAAAGGGGCCTCTCCGTCCCAGAGTACCTAAAAACACTGACCCATCTCCACTTCTCAAATAAGAACATCAAGGAAATAGTAAGTAGCCAAATACTGTGATTTATTGTAATGTTAGTGATCAATTAATTCCCTTTTATTCTGCAGGGTGACCTCTCTGTGTGCAGGAACCTGACAGTGCTTTACCTGTATGATAATCACATCTCAAATATCTGCAACCTCAGTTTTGCTTACAACCTTACACATCTCTACATGCAAAACAACAATCTTACAAGAATAGATCATTTATCCAACCTGAAAAAACTCACCAAACTGTAAGTGTTCATGTTTCAATTTTGTCCATTTAATGTAGTGGTCTAACCAAATGTCCTGTTGCCTGGCAGGTATCTGGGTGGAAACCAGATTGTAGTAGTTGAGGGCCTGAATGAGCTGACTGAGCTCAAAGAACTTCATCTGGAGAATCAGAGGCTGGCACCAGGGGAAAAGTTGCTCCTTGACCCCATGACATTCCGCGCTCTGGCAGTATGACCCACTTTTATTTTGTTCTGCTCCGGCACAGATATAACAACCTGTCTTAGGGTCGGAAAAGCAAGTACATTTTTGGTAGGGCAGCATGATATTGGCAGTAATTGTGATGTGATTTAAAGTACTGCGATATTAATATTGCTGCGATATTTGAATATACTTTTTGACACAATAATTTAAGTTACATTAAAACAATGTTCATGCTTTAATGTATTAGTCAAACTGTGTCAAAATAAAAAAACTTAACAGAAACTAAATCAAGAGTGAATAAGGAACCCCATTAAAAACATGTTAAAAAAGGTGGGGGTTTTTTGGACAGAATTCCTTTGTGGTATTGCATTAGCCAATGTTGCGATATCAATACTTTTGCACACTAATTGCAATTGCACTAATTGTACATTGTCCCTAATTTTTTTTATCACAATTAAGTATCAACCTCAATTATTTGTAGGTTCTCAAGAAATAACATCCTTGTTCCATGTTGACTTTCACCAAAAATGTTAGTATAAAGATTCATCAACAGTTCAGTCCAGCACGATTTATTTATAATGCATTTTATTTGATGTAAAGAATGAGGTGGCTCAGTGTGTTGGTTGTGTCATTGTATTCAGAATGTCTCTCTCTTTTTGCAGACGTCTCTCTGTGTCTTGAATATTAGTAACAACAACATTGATGATCTGAGGGACCTGGCGGCTCTGAATGAGCTACAGAATTTTTCTGCCACTGATAATAGGCTGGATAACATTGTGGTAAGCAACTGATTCATTTTGTCCTCCTGCTCTGTCACCTTAATGACATGTCCACAATTTTAATTAGCTACATTGTGCCTTAATTTTCTTTCTAATAAAGTGCGAAATTATAAGAATAGTCAAAAAGAAACCCATTTTGTAATGGGCTCCCTGTCTCCACGGCTGGGGTCAGAATTATACAACAAATCAGTGGTCTGTTCCCTAGAGACAGTTCACGCTGACAGCTTTAAACAAGCACAAGTTAACCAACTCTCCTTTCTGAAAAAGCTGTTTTCCTGTGTGTTGGTACTCTACAACCCAGTGGCTAGGAGGTAGGCTTGAATTTATAAATGCCTAAAAACTTTTTTTTTTTGAGAAAACAACTGACAGTGACCGATGGCTAAAACCATTACAAGGATATAATCCTTCTTCCTCATGAATTCAATAGATTAGTCTGTGATGGCCTGTTTACGTGAGACACTGATTAAGGTATATTTCTGTACATGTGTCATTTTGAACTGATATCTCCTGTAATTTATACAACCCAGTGTCTGCCTGTATTGATCTTGCAAAAGATCAATGCCTTTACAGTGCTGTTTGGTCCAAATGTAGAGAAAACATTATGGATTTTTAAAATAGATTATGACAAGCAGTCAGCCTGGCTGACAAATGGGAGGCAACTTCAGGGGCCGTTAGCAGTGCGCAGGGCAGAGAGGACAGGAGAATCGAAGGCCTGGTCAAATACAGGTTCATAACTGGCCCATCATTAGCCAAGGCGCGGGAGGCGGCCCGTCTCAGCGAGTCCAGCCTCTGCTGCTCTCCTCACCCCCATGTGGGGGGCAAATTGGCGCAGGGCTGCTCTTCTGTGAGGGCCTTCTGAGTGACGGCCCTGACACGATCATTTATCAAAGCTTGGGAGTGCGCAGTGCTCAGGGGTCCCCTCTGAACTGATTGCAGCGCGGGCTGGAAAAGTGGAAGCGCTTTGGCCAAGACAGGAAGGCAATGAACAATCAGAGCGTGTCCGGAGAGTATTCATATTTCCAGGCTTGGATTAATGTGCTGTTAGATAAACATACAACTGCAGGCAAGCCGCTGGAGGAGCCAGCCCCACACTGCCCCAGGAGATCGGCTGCAGTTACATGACACCGGCGACACTGCTTTTAAAACAGACTAATGTGTTGTTTATGTAGCGTTACTGCCTCTGTGCTCACAACTACACTCAAGAAATACTACCTAATACGTACTTTACTGTACTCTATGTTTCAGGAGTTAGAGGAAGTGCTGAGCAACTGGCCTCACTTGGTTCACATGGATTTAAGTGGGAATCCTGTGTGTAAAAAGCACAAGTACAGAGACCACCTAACCATTGTGTGCCAAAAACTTGGTAAGGATTAGTTTGACAGTGTAACAGAGGAAAACTGTTAAAAAAAATATCTTCTTAACATATGTTCATATTTTACCAGTAATTCTTGATGGAAAAGAAATAAAAGAGTTGACCCGGCAGTTTCTTATGAATTGGAAGGCATCCAAAGAGGCAAAGAAAAATAATGATCAACTCATGCTGATCCCAAATCCCATAAGTAAGTAACTAAGCTTTTGTTGTGTGTAGTTTAATCATTTGTATTCTTCAAGTTAAGAAGTATTAACAAATGTAACATTTACATGCTACCTGGTTTTACAGAAGACTTTTCACTCCATCGAACTCAACTTTGCGATCCCAATTTTGGCGATACTATTGTGCATAACTGAGTGCTGCAGACCCCTCTAAAGTAGGAAACAATATTGCATCACCATAAGACAAAACTTAATTTATATGTGCTGATAAAGAATGTTTATTATTACTATTTTAGGATACAAAGACTGATTCTTCCTCTGAGTGGGCTATGCAGTGATTTCCCTCTCCCTTTCTAGTCGCGGTCGCGGTGCCCTGACCTCTCCACCCACTCAACACCACTAATTTGGAACTACCTTGTTTTTGTTGCAAGATTTTATTTTTTTAATGCTGTAGAAAAAATTGTTAATTTTCTGAATATGGCACTGCAAATCAAATTTTAAAAAATCGAATAATAAATGCTTTGCCCTTGTGTTCTCATCTGGTTCCTTTCTAAATCTGATTTAAAGGTTTTAGGCACATAATCCATCTAACCAGATTACAAACAATCTTGCACTTTTTATGAGAAATGTTATTATTCATCCCCTTTCCTGGAGTAAATGAACTAAATAACCTTGAGTGGCATAATCGATGATCCTGAAGTCTTATTTCAACAAGGCTTTACATTATATGAAGTTAAATATATTCAGACTCACTCAACTGTGACAATAGTTAAAGGGTCTTTTTATAATACAATTCGGATGTATTGTAATTACCATGATTGTTTTGGTATGTTTGAATGAGTTTGTGGAGCCACATGGTCGCATAACCCCTGAAAGATATAGGGTAATTAGGGAAACAAGCTTATTTAACCTTTTTCTGCAGCCATGCCTTATAATTAGGGCCCGAGAGCAATGGTGTTACCCCATCCTTACACAAACAACATTTAATAAGAACAGTCTGAAGATATACATATTCTGAATAATCCCATTCATTAATTTGCCGACATCTCCGTTTGGTGCCATGAAAATCAGAATGATTAATTTATGAGCCTCACAAGAATTTCCTCAATGGCTGCCTGTTGATTGCAAAGCTGGACTTTATTTATTAACTGTTCCAATGAGTTTGCAATTCAAAACACCTTGGCAATTAGTCAAATGTTTTGTATATCACTTTACACGTTGTCTTCATGGTCCATTGCAAATAGCATTTTGATAGACTAGACTAGACTTATTGCTAACCTCTTTGATAGGCCGGTGCAAAATGCAGTGTCAAGTTTGCAACCAATTAGAGTGGGACGCCCTAGTGTGTTTAAGGAGCGCAAAGTCCTGCCTCTGGCTTTGGAAGTGACTCTCTGCCGCCATCAGACCGACAGAAGTTGTGAAGTGTCTTTAGTGTGAGTGTGGGGCAGGCTCAGCGTGATTAATTACGTCCAACTAAAACGCTTGTACAACGCTTTGTGTAACCAATAAATGAAGGGCTCCCGAGACGTGAGCTCAGGTGAACACTTGGATACTCGGACTAGGACTCGGGAACATCTCTTCTGGAGACGCAACACCTTATTTGGACACACTGGAGCCGTCGCAACTATTTTACACCGAAAAAATACACAAAACAAATTGGTTGATTCTAGAAAAAAAATAGACAGCTTTAATGTGGTTTGTAAGGACAGAACAATACGTTACAGGTAAGAGTTATAATTATTATTCAGCAAATTGTCCATTCAATTCCATGAAGAAAATGTATAGCCTATACACTTTAATATTAACGTTTTATAAATAGGTATAACAAGGTATTCAATAAATAGGTCTGAATAAATACAAATAATTCACACAAACTGTTAAATTGTATGCTACAAAAGTAGGCTGCGCCTATAAAATCAGTCAACATAATATGGTGTGTCTGCTTTACTGGTTCAGGTCAGTAGGCGATGGTTGGCAAACAGACCATCCAGATGGACGGTGGTACTTGCTCCGGGGTGGTGGTCGATGACAGCCCATCGTCCAGTCCAAGCTCCAGCCCCAGTCCCGACGGTCGCCGTCGCGATTTACAGCGGGCCAGAGCGCTCCAGTCCGGGCCACTGAGTGGAAGAGGCCGGCCTGCGGCAGCAAACGCCGCGCGGGAAAGAAGCCGCGTGCAGACTTTGAGAAATGCGTTTCTGGAACTACAAAGGACGTTGCCCTCAGTGCCACCGGACACCAAGTTGTCAAAATTGGATGTACTGATTCTGGCCACAACATACATCGCCCATTTGACGCGGACACTTCAAGAGGAAGGCGCTGAGGAGGGAGAGAGCACAAAACAAACAGAAGCTTTACACTCTTTGAAAGGAGACGGCTATCTGCATCCAGTCAAGGTCAGTTATAACACATTATTTCAAAGAGGAAAGTTAGGCACAGATTGTTTTAGCTATATTGAACATTTTCTCTTCCAAAAAACACACACACACGTCTAACATCCTCTTTGATCTTTTCAGAAGTGGCCGATGAGATCTCGGCTGTACGTGGGGGCATCGGGACAGTTTCTAAACGCTAAAAACACATCGGAATCCGAAAAACAAGGCCCTTCGTCCTCAACCACCCAATAACTTTCTCGGCTCAGAAATAACTGCATGATTTTATTCTGGGAAATGTGACTGCAACATTGAGGGACAATTATTCTACACGTAATAGCTTCAGCTGATAATAGACCTTTAATGTAAATTATTATATATGAAGTGAATGCTGTTTGAAACATGCTTGTGTTTTTAGTTGAACTTTTTGTTTGCGTTTGTGCAGCTCCCTACATGTCCCAGGTGTGATATTTGTAGAAATACCATAGGCTAATGAGCCCGTCATGGTTGAGGTGCGCACTTTCAGTTGAAACATTTGCACTAAATGTATGTATGAATAACCAAACATCTGTCATGTGAAGTGGTCTGTCAGAGAGCCAACAATGAGCTCTTCATCTCATGTTCCCTGAAGTTTTACAAGCATTGTTGTAAATGGTGTTTGTGAATAAATGTGAGCCTCTGACAGTTAAACACAATGTACAATTATTATGTTAAATAGTGTTAATAGTACTAATGATAATACAATACATAATAATAATAATAATAATAATAATAATAATAATAATAATAATAATAATAAGTATTATTATTGTCATCGTCATCATCGTCATCATTATTATTATTATTATTATTATTATTATTATTATTATTATTATATAATTAAATAATAATAATAATAATAATATAATTATCAAAAATCAACTCCCGGCATGCTATGTCCATGAAATAAACTCCCTTTTTACACCCCAAGGTCCAGAAAGGACACGGTTTTCAAGCCATACGATGACCTGAAAACTGATTCAGATATTCATTCATTCATTTTCTACCACTTGTTCCCGTTAGGGGTCGCGGGTGACTGGAGCCTATCCCAGTGCCTTTGGGCCTTAGGTGGGGTACACCCTGGACAGTGGCCAGTGTGGCCAGTTCGTCGCAGGGTTAACACAGAGACATAGACACACACAACCATTCACTTTCACACTCATTCAGATATTATTATTATTATTATTATTATTATTATTATTATTATTATTATTATTATTATTATTAATAGTAGTAGTAGTAGTAGTAGTAGTAGTAGTAGTAGTAGTAGTAGTAGTAGTAGCAGTAGTAGTAGTAGTTGTAGTAGTAGTAGTAGTAGTAGTAGTAGTAGTAATAGTAGTAGGACTGTTGATGACAATAATAACCATTATAATTTAAACAACTAATGATAACAATCTAAAATTATTAAGTTTTTATCAAGTGTCATCATTATTTTATGCAAGATTATGTATAAATGACTTTGTTACGAAATAAATAAATATTCCAGGATTAAAATTGATAATTAAAAAAAAAAGATTGTTTAGTTTCAGTGGTATGCGCAGAGGCAGTGCGCAGCTTTTATGCGCAGCCGGAAAAGCACTCTTTCTTCACGGACAGAGCAGAGACATGTGCACCGCTGGAGTCGCTCTCTCCGTCGGAGACTGCAAAATGTTGCATTCAAATAAACCAAAGACTGGTAAGGAAAGTTGTAGTTTTAGAATGACTTACTCTTAAACTTGCATAACGTGGAGCACTCATGGATCATCATATTATTCCATGGGACAAGCACAGGCTAGAAGCTAGCTGCTAACCACGTGTACCACGTGTGTGAAATGTGCTCTGAGAGTGGAAGCGGGGGCTTGAGACAAATCTTTATAACGTGCAGTAATATACAGCTCTATTTATTCATACGTCCGCTTATTCTTTAATGATGGAACACACGGACTGCCGGAAAATAGTTATAGGTCCCAATATTCTGGGTGGGACTGTGCGATCAGTATCTCTTTTCGTCATTGATCGATTTCGATTGTATTTTGTCTTTCCAAAAACAAAGTAAAAATAGCATTTAGCAATGATTTCATGAACTCAAACTATACAGACTTTTATTCTGTGCCATTTAACTCTAAATCAAGTTTCTTCCTCCTGACCTCTATTCAAAACCATGTTTTTACTGACTCGGTGAAATAATCCACCCAAATAATTGATTTCACGTGACTCGTTCTTTCGATGAATTGCCCAGCCCCAATTCTGGGTGAGCATTTTCACTTGTAATAAATCATTTTTGGACAGGATGCAATGAAGCTCTTAATGCCAATGTCCAGATACCTGGTTTTGTCCAGGGGTCAGCTGATGAGCTGGTCAGGGAATTCTTCAATTGTTACAGCACCAAAAGCGGCGCACTCCCCTTGAGGGGCGTCAGGTCATGGCAGGGGTCGTGACCGGCTGTTGAACCCGTCCTTAGACGTGCGCTGTTCAGAGCTACCAGGCTGTGTTCCTCGGTACCCTTTGACCTTTAGGTGATCACTCATCTGTCGTCACTATATTTTCAGTGTATTAGAGTAAAGATGACAAGTCTCTCGAGATGCGAGTTATTGAATTCTATTAAAGTTTACCCGTTTCATTTATAGGTTTGTACTTAACGCCTCAGCTCAATTTGGACACCTGATAATGAGGTAGATTAAGTCTCACTGTATTTTAAACCCTTGTCAAATGTTTTGGTGGCTTGTATTAGTTACATGATTTTCCTCTTGTCCCTAGTTTCTCACATCAACTGGAGATGGTTCGCCAACGTTGTAAGAATCCCTTTAACTTATGCACATTTCTGATGCCAAGATTGTGATGAGTTTACATTTTTGCCGTTTACCCATCAGACATACAATGGTGAAACTGCGATATCTGAAATTAGTTTTAAATTGTGGCAGTGTTTCTATTCTCATAAGATGTATTGAGTGCATGCATTTTGTTGATAGATGGAGCAGTCATTGTAAAGCCAACATGAGACCTCTACAGATTCAAGAGTGAGTATCAACAGCATCACATTAAGTAGACTGGTTTGTGATGAACTCACATTATCGCCGTTTACCCATCAGACAATGACGTGGTGAGGTTGTGACTGCTGAAACCTGAATGCTGAATTGACCTGGTCAAGTGAAGGCATTTCTTTAAATTAACACTGTAAAATCTTGCAGGTACAAAAAGAAGTGGAGAGGATGTATCGTTCACACGTAAGTTCAATAAAACGTAGTTATTTTGCTGCTGTTCTGCAAATGCAATGAAGCTGCTTAGATGATGAGTTCACATTTTTGCCGTTTACCCGTCAGACAAAAAAGTGGTGATACTTTAACTACTGAAATGGCAGCAATTCATCCCTCACAAAATACATTAAAATAGTATTTCCTACAGGAGTCCATACTATAATTTTAGTTTCTAATGTCTTTTTGTTTTTTGAAGATCATGACCCATACACTCCCTTAAATGCACTGACGTGTACAAGAAAAATGATTCACTGCTGCCCACCTGCATTACTCTTCTGTGATGTACGAGTCGGCTCCCGGAGCGTAAGCGTAGATGAAGCGCAGAATGTTCTGGTGCAGCTCATCAAGGATCAAGTCTCTCCGACGCAAACTATCAACATCAGCCACGTCACAGGGAAACACTGCGTCCGGGGGAAGAACGAGTGGAGATGTCCCTGCAAAGTTCAAGTTCTGTTAAATGTGTATTTTAGTGTGTAGTAGGCAAGTGGTAAGTTTATACCATGTTTTAGTGAGACAGAATTTTCACACAGAAGCACTGCAATGACTGCATCTTCCTCAAGCACCTGCGTTCTGAGGGAGAGCTTGCAGTGGGCCTCTGCTAAGGAGATCCTAATTTATTGACAACATTTTAATGTTGTAAAATGTCAAAATAAATTTTCAAAAACTTTTTGTGTATTGTTTATACTTACAGTAGTCTGATAGAGGCCACAGACATTTTCACACCCTGAATCTGAGTCCGTACTCTGCGACTCGCCATGTAATAGCCATGAATAATCTTCTCTGCTCCTGGACTGAGCTCAACTTGCAGCATCTGAGCCTGAGCTACAAGCTAAAAAAGATGTGGTCTTCATTAAAATATATCAATTCAAGAAATAAAAAGTACAAGAGTAAACCTCTTTGTAGTCCTGAGTGGAGAAAATCATGCAGGAGTAAAGACATTCTCCCGGTTGTATGGCCTGTCGTAGGGTGTGACAAAGTAGGCCCGGCTCCCCAAAGTCTCTGCACTGAATGACCAGGCCAAATGCATCTGCCAGTTTGATTTGTATTGGGCCTAGATTCTGCACAATTTCATATTTATGTATTTCTATCATAATTTAGTCAATATTATGCAAACTTACTGCTGTTCCAAGCACAGCGCACTCTGTCCTGTTAGATCTCCGTTCAACCAGAGCCCAGAAGCTGCACCGTAGAGGAAAGGAAAGCTGCTGGTCTGTATCCTCTCCATACTTCTTACCAGGTATGAATACAGACACTGTTCGCCCCTCCAAGACTGACGAGAAACATTTCAATATAAACATCACAAGTTTAATGTTTTTATGATTTGTGTGCTGTCATGTTTCTTCACTTTGCCCCAGGTCACCCTTGAAAAGAGATCTCGAGCACAATGGGTTTTCCCCTGGTTGAATAAAGGAGAATATATAACAAAAAAGAAATTAGTCACCTGTCTGAATGGCCTCCAGCTTGTCCCTTTTGTAGCAGCCTAGTTCTCCTAACATGCAGATGCCCCCTGAGGCGAGCAAAGCTGAGCCGGCATGGATGTGTGCTGTTCCTGCTCCATGTTCATCTCGCGATAAAGATGCAAACATTTCTCCTGAAGTCTGATGTCTGATCCCCCTCTGAGCCAAGCTCAGGCTGTATGTCATGAGTCTACCAAAAACAGTGCTGCAGTTAATACCAGGATTACCCTTTAGTGCAGAGCTGCTGTTTAGTACCTATCTAATATCAGAGGGTCAGTGGTGCAAACAAGGATATCCAAGCTGTGGAAAATGTTCTTAGAATCAGATGTAGTTTGCACTAAGCTGAGCAACAAACAGAGTTTTAAGGAGTTGTATAGGCCAGGAGGCGCGATCTCTAATCCAAAGCAGTGAGCTGCAATGGCAGAAAATCTCCAAGGGGAGCCGGCTGTGGTCTTGAGTAGTTCCAAGAAAGTAGAACTCACTTTAGATGAACCTACAGACAGGGGAAAGTGTGTAAAACATATCCGCTGGAAGATCTGTCAATGAAGTTAGTCCAATCTTTTCATTATTGTTGTAGTGGCTTACACTCAGGCTGCCATGGTTGGATGCTGTTTGCCTCAATGCTCCAGGTGATGTGAGGCCACTGATGCACATGCGTAGGAATGCCTAGCACTTTGTATGTTTGACCAATTCCCATTGAGTTACACAGCTCATCTGTATGAATATAGAATAATGCATTACTCAAAGGAGTAGTTCCTTCGTTCATGGTGATTGTTGAAGAAACATACATGCCAACTTCATGCCATTGCCAAGAAAAACAGAGTGAGCATGTCTGAACAAAGATTTCTCTGTGTTTGAGTGGCAGATTTAACTAATGAGTGTTTCTTGCACTTATTAACATATATATTTAGTAACAAAAACCCACAGTATTGAATTCCACTACAGGACTAGGTCAACAGAATGTTAATCCGGTGCTGAGATATGCCAAGATCTCATGGGTCTCGACCGAACAATGTTTTTAGAGGAACAGAAATACCAGTGTACGGCTTCACAAACACTGCAGTAACCTACTAGTTTGTTAGCTGTAGAATAATTTAAAATTCAGTAGATTAATGAAATGATCCAAATACGACCACATTTATATTACAATTATTAACCATACCATTTTGATATGATTAGATTAAAGTGTCAAAGCTGACCAAAAAAGACACGAAGGGCTGTGGTCGACTCAAAAAACATTCCCGTTAAGTCAATTAGCAATTAAATAACTGTATAATTTATTTTGTGACAATGACAACATTATTCATAAATTTTCTTTTATGACGTATTATGTTGGTATATAATGTACCTTACCTCTGAGAAAAAGTGTGACAGACTGATATCTCAGAGAGGTTTGCTGGTGTCCCCTGAGGAGATCAAGCGCTTTATAAGGAACCAGCTTCACCAGCTGTTTGTCTGTGCTCAAAAGAGATGCAGAAAAACTTACTGTGGGACCAACGTACAACATTTGGCTTTCTAACTTTGAAGTTTCATTCATACCTCCCAGTACTCGGAGCTTCATGTCCTCTTTAAGATGGGAATTGCATACTTTGCAACTAAAGTCGTTTCTAATGGTGGCTGACTCTGTAGCCCCGGGAGCATGAACTCGTATGTGGTGGTATCCTAAAGGCATCAGGGAAACACAGCAGGTCAAAGCAATGATGTGTGGAGAGGCAGTGAGGTAGATGGTTTAAAAAACAAACTAACCAGAGGAGCAGGTGCAGTCTTCATTCATGCAGAGGAACCGGGCTCCCTGGGTGTACTTGGTGACTCTGGTCAAAGCAATGACAAGGCCCTCCACAAAAACTGGCTTTAAGAGGACATTTCCCCGAGGGAAAGTACACAGATCCAGGGTGTAGTCGGGGAAAGGAGGAAGGTGAGTAAATTTGAGAATAATGTTTATCTTGAAAGGAAACCACGTGGATATTAGCAAGAGATGAAATACTTGAATCATTTTTAGAATAGTTTACACATGACAAGATTTATTTCCACCTGGTTTTCAGTGTGTATTTTGTCCAACAACGAAAGGGTCTTTATTGCAAGGTAACAAACCTAAACAACATGTATGCAGTTACTTTAAACACCAAAAACAGCATAAATAATGTTGGTGTTTTCGCTTACAGACTGAAACACTTTAGTTGCTTTTAAAGGATCGTGCAAGACAAAGTCACCCATTTCTGGATCCACCTCAATTATATCAGATGGATTTACAGAAATAAAAAATTTGTACACGGCCTCATCTTGTTGCTGGTCTGAAAATGGATTAGAAAACATAAATTAGCAGTTAGCAGCAGTTAGCTAACACAACACAACATTTACCGTTATATAGTTTGCAGTCTTTAGAGAGTTTCTCAAGACCACCACTTCTGTCTAAATAAACTAATACAGATTCTTTCAAGGAAAATATGTCTATCTCCGGCATGTTATTGCCGTTGAAGGGGATTGTCGTCGTGTCCTGCGGGTGAAGGAGAGGGAAAGACTCAACGGCACGCGCGCTTGTGGTTGTGGGGCCATCAATGTTGTTCTCTCTCTCTCTCTCTCTCAATTTGTTATACATTAATTATATGACAACGGTCTTACTTTCTCATTATTCTGAAACATTCAGCTCCAGCAGTCATGTTTTGACAGCAAACTTTTCTCCTCAAGAAGTCATACAGATTTATAGGGAGCTGGACTTTTAATTAAACTTTTCTCTGAAATACTTTTATTGTATAGTATCTAAATAGACTTATTTGTATTTTATCTAAAGCCCATGCTCTACCATACTAATTTTACAAATTCATTTTAGTTAAAAATTTGATAAAATATAGCACGAAGTAAATTTAAAAGTACAGTAAAATTATCAGGTTGTGTCCATATGATGCTAGGTTTTTACAGCGAATATTTATTTTCATTATAATTCAGAGATCACAATGTCCTGACAGTGGCAGGTACAATTCCCTGCATTATTAGGACCACAAATATATTCATTGTTATATTTAATCAATGAATGTTCTGGCCCTGTTTTGACAATTATCCATAATCCATGATCTGTCCATTACCTCATTGTGTCAAATGTCTCAAAAAGGCAATCCGTATTTATTGTATTGACGAGAAGAATACCACAGATGTTTTCATGTGATTTATTTTTTTCCCCAACAGTATCATCTTATGTGATGAATTTGTTATTTTCTACTTGTAATAGATGCACTGAAGCAAGGAAACATCAAAGACATATGGCAAAATACAATACAATACCTGACTGTATGCAGATTATTCTACATAAATGACCTATAAAACATAATACTCAACCCAAATGCAGCTGAAGGTAGGCCCAGTATCCCAGTTTTTACAGTAATAGTATGGATATAACTCCACATAATAGGAATGGTTACTTTTCAAGTTTACCAGAAATATGTATTTCTAAGGCTCCGATACAAGTGTGTTTTTTAAATGGTAAGTGACAATGCTGCTTAAAATAAAAAATAGTGAGTGCATAGCCTAAATTTGTTTCTATAAATAGAAATTGTAAAAAAAAAAAAAAAAAAAAAAAAAAAAAAAAAAAAAAAAAAGTAAAAAAAAAAAAAAACCCTCTCTGATACAGTTTGTCCCAAACCAATTACTTTTGGCTGGATGCTTTGGTTTCACAGAGGAAGAACTGTCCATAATTTAAAATGTTCCCTTTAGTAATGAGAGTTAGGGAGAGTTTTGTCTCATAAGAAAAAGTCATCTGATGGCGGGGCATACGAGAACCCCACAAAGGCGTCGTCCACCTCCATTACACTGGCGTTCACTTTGGAATGATCTTGTGACCAACAAATGGAGTTAGGCACCATTTCATCTGTGAATTCGGTGTCAAAGTTTGAGATGTCGTCAGGGCAGCTCTGTGACAAAAAACAAACAAAATAATAGGTAGATTGTGATAAACTCTACAATATAGTAACATATCAACAAAAAATATTCACCACTTTAGGTGCAAATGGAGGAGGAATCTTCTTTTGTTCAAGATCATCCCAGTTTATACTAGTGAAGAAGTCGTGGTCTTTAATTTCATTCTAAAACAAAAAACAAACAAAAAAGTTAAATGGAGAACCACGTGAAACTCATCCACTAGGGGGCGCCAAATAACCAAAATTGTGCACCACTTACAAAATCATCCTTGCACCCCAGTCTGAGAGTATTGTCTTTTTCCAGCAAGCCCTGCAGAAGAGCCCAGGCCGAGTGGGAGGCGCCAGAACGCATCACCAAAGGCTTGTTCAGGATGTTGTCATACATTTCATGTGTGTCCCTGCTGTAGAATGGAGGCTGTGCAGAAACGTATCATATTAGAAAAGAAGCAAAACACATTTACAACAAGCAAAAATACAAGTTTACAAACTCACCAGGCCATAAAGCATCTCATACAGCACTGACCCCAAACACCACCAGTCGACTGTGTTATCATACGCCTGTTTCCTCAAGACCTCTGGCGCCAAGTACTGCAGAAAGAAAAGAATACCTTTAACTTACTGATAACAATTTATTTTTATTTTTATCATTTATCAGTATTGAACCAACAATTATAACTACACTAGGAATGGGAAATACAATTGAAAATAATACTGCAATCAATGTTTTGGAGAGATGCAAAATAAGAATATCAAGTATAGTCTATGATTTAAACTATTGATCTAAATGATCTCAAAAAGAGACAGAAACTTTTAATGTAATCTCCCAATCAAGGATATAAATGTATATTTATGCTCTTTTGTAGTTCATTTTATGCTCCATTCACATTTGTGTGATACTTGAAGACATGTACAGACACATTTAAGCACGTTCCTGATGCACTGTGAAAATATAATCCAAATATCATGATCAAAATAATAAAAAAGAAGAGATACAGTATTCATTTTTGTCAATACCGCCCACCCTAGACTAGACCCATTTACCTCAGGTGTTCCACAAAATGTTGTAGTTTTATCGGTTTGAGAAATGCCCTCTTTGCACAATCCAAAGTCAGTCAAAACTATATGCCCCTGAATAGAAAGGAAACAGAGATTTTTAGTCAGCATGTGCCCATTATCCCCAGGCAATGAGGTTGTATTGTTGCCCAGGAATGTTGGCAACAGCACAGTCCAGCCCGCTCTGTTCACTAATGCCTCACGAGCTCAGGCAGGGAAATTGTTAGAGAAAAACCAACTTGATTACCAGCACGTTGTGTCTAATTGCAAGGCTTAAAGAGGTCAAATGAAATTAAATGTGGCTATGTTTGACCCGAGGCACTCACTTTAAACAGCACAACCAGATTTTACAGCAATCACTCATGCTACAAACGAATGATAGCCTGTGTGCCTCTATCCCTTAATTAAGTTAGTTACAGTGGCATAAAAAAACCCAAAAAAACTTACTTCATGGTCAAGAAGAATGTTTTCTGGCTTCAAATCTCTGTATAGACAATAACAGCAATAAAGACATGAAAAGATGTTTATATAAAATCAGAGTAATTGTTGTCCAATAATCCATAACAAGATACTAATGGATAAAAATATTGATACTGAAAAAAACAAAATCACATAAATTAGAACAAAATTGGACAATTTCGGAATAGTTTTAGTCAGAACTACTATGAAATCAATTCCATTCAATTGTGTAAATATATATTTTTTTATGATCGTGCGGTATCAAAATTGGCACAAACATTTTTTATAATGACAACCATATATATGGACTGAATTTTCTAACACTAAATCAAAGAAGAAATAGATAAATGTCTACTTACCTGTAAACAATATTGATAGAGTGCAGATATCCCAGTGCACTTGCCATCTCAGCAATGTAAAACCTTGCCCTGGGTTCTGGAAAGGTCCTCTCTTTTTGTAGATGAAAGAAAAGCTGTAGAAAAAAGATGAATATTGGTAGAATCATGCATTTTCTTGACCCAAAACTTGAGTCAAATGGTATTTCGGTCACTCTTACACAGTCACACATGCTGACATTCAAAGCCACTGATAATTCACTCCAACATGACGCAAGGTTTTGTCAATGTTCTTATTTTTAGACAAACGCAACTCTGGAAAGGGGCAATTTTTACAATGTGCTGTCACTCGTAGTTCGTCTTACTTAACCTTGTGACTTATCGCAGCGCAAGTAGCTTATTCATAAAACTGGGAGGACTCACTTCTCCACCATTGATGAAATCCAACACAAAGTATAACTTGTCCGCGGTCTGAAAGGAATAATGGAGCCCCACCAGAAAAGGGTGTTTGACATTCTTCAGCAGTACGTTGCGCTCCGCCATGATGTGTTTTTGCTAAAAAATTAAAAAATTAAAAAATAGGAAATTGAAATAAAATCAATCGTTGCAATAACAAATACAATATAAAACAATGATAAATAAACAAAACCGACTTACTTCTTTTCGGTTAAGAATGACTTTTTTCTGTAACACTTTAACAGCATAATACTTTTCATCATGCTTCCTTTTTCCAAGGAAAACCTGCACAGGAGAAAGAAAATTGGCCAGAGAAATTTAAGGCCATTTTGATAGCAAATTCTCTATTGCAAGAAGCTACATATTTGACAGCTAACATGCACAATATAACATAATGCTCTTCACATAAAAAAAATCTATATTCCTCATTCCATCTCACTTGCCAAGTTTCAGCGCATTTATTAAGATAACCATAATCAAATATAATTTATCCATACCTTCCCAAAACTTCCTTTACCTATGACTTTTAAAAAGTCAAAGTCTGTTGGTTTTGCTCTGAAATTGAAAAAGAAAAAAAAGAAAAACATACTTTGTTTTAAGACGGACCCCAGAAGACCAGAAAATAAATAAGAGTAGGCCAAACGTACTGTGGATTTCCAGATGGTCCCAGGTTAATATTTCTAGAGGTAGAGTTGTTCTGTTGAAGAGACACCGTTGTTGTGATTAGTCATCTAGAGTTGACAGAGTTCAGAGAGAAAACGTTTAAATGCCATTACTTACTTTATCGTCTTCATCCTCAGAGCCATCAGAGAAACGCTTTAATCTGTCCATCAAAAGGAAACTCTTGACATCTGGACTGCAAAGATCACAAAAAAAACAGATCCACTTTAGAGTCAGAGATTCGTTATACCAGACATTAGTAAATACTGCATGTGACTTGAGACTTACTGGCTACAAAGCTTGGGATCTGAAACGATTTTCTCGATGAACTCGTGCAAACCAGCTCTTCTTTGTTTGAGGAACTCTGGTAGACATCACTTAAATTACTTACTGGCGCCTTGTACAAGAAACAGTAATACATTTGAAGCTGACAACAATATTACCTGGGTCAAAATTATCCCCAAATATTCTCTTTGCAGGAATCTTTAAGTTCATTGCTGGGAACTGCTTTCGCAACTGTCAAAGTATAATGTCAAAATTAAAAACTTTATTTAAGTAACCAAGTGTCTCATGTTGGAGAAAAAACTTACTATATTGTAGAGTTTATCAAATTCTGCATACCGCCTGAAGACAAACCATTCATGCTGTCCGACACCAACTATCACTTTATAAACCTAAAATGACACCACAGACAAAACATTAATATTAATATGAATTAATATACAGGTAATGAGCTGAAAACTTGACATACTGTGTAACGTTTTTTCTTGTCTCTCTGCTCATCGTGACAGGGAATGCTGACACTGGGAAAGCTGGCAGGCTCCTCCATCTTTTGGAGACAGAAGCTGAACTACAGATTGTGTTGTTCTCTAATTCTGGCTCACAAAGGCCCTATGCATTCTGGTGGTAGATCCTGAACACAAAAAAAGAGAACAGAGCAAAATATTGAGGAAGTGAAAAACAAGCCCTTAAAATAAAAATACTGCAGTTTTGTCAAAAGTAGCAGTACAAAATTTAAGGCCGTCATGCTAGAATTTATTTGCCCAGCTTCTAATAATGAGCTAAATAATATTTAAATATGTTATGTTTTTGCTGGCAAGATTATGTTTTGCTTCTTGTACAATCATAAAAATATAATAAAAGTAAGTAAGGTGCTTTAAGAATAGATGGAGGCTATGGATGACATTTAGATATACACAATTAAACTTAAATGTTGTACTTGATATAAATGTTCCAACACAGCTCAAGTTGTAACTATGATAATATATAGCATAGAGCATCCATATCAACAGCCATGTGTGTATTCAACTCCAACCAAAGAACATGCTGCAGCCCACCTTATAGACACAGTTTATTTTGCTTCCTGTAGGTTTTACATCAAAGTCAACTGTCCGAAAACACTTCAGTACTCAAGCCCACATTCTTTCACACGCGGTGACTGTACAAGGACACATGCGGCGTGCGTGACATTTCCACTTCTTACGGTCAACTCAAGAGTATTTTTAAATCACCCGTTTGACGCTGGACACAATAGGTAGAGGATATTCCCTGGAGATGCACTTCCATAAAATAAAAATAAGAAAGAGACATAAAAAACATGCGTTGCGTTTTAAAATGATGGATTGTCACTGGGTTTTATGCATTGCCTACTATTATTGCTGTATCAATTCCTTTTTTTAGCTGGGTAAACACTTCAACACAGACAGGGTTACGTCATGGTTGGTACAGTGTGCCTCTATTTGCTGCCTTGTCCATTGTTTGCGGTTGGTGGGGTCATTTCTCTTTGCAAGGACGTTGTACTCCGGGCCATTCATTTGTTACTTTCATTTTTCTCCCTTAAATATTTACTTCAAAAAGGAGACAGCTCACACTCCAGGACATCCGTCTGTTTTCTGACTACATCCTCACAAACATAACTTAATTCCCTCATACCGAAGGCTGCATTGCTTTTTAAAACTGTGTTCGGCTAAAACATCCTCCATTTTCCGCCTATAGTATCAAGGCACTGGGTATCTTTGGTTTAATCTTCTAATGTTGGCAAAATGTATATTCTACAATAGATGCAATATTGGGATATCCTTTTATTTTGCTAAAAGCTGCTGGATGTGTTCATTGATGCCCACTTTTGAGAGTAGCCATTTTCAAGGCTAAATGACTGCACGTTGCCACACAGGGACTTGCTCTATAACATTCCTAGCATATTTCAGTCCAAGTTGGGAAATAACCTATAACTGTCTTGTACAACTTCAGATTTTCAGCTGACATGCAACTCCTTCATTTGGAATGCGGCAAGACACCACACCCAATAAAAGACTATTCAAAATTTGCAAACATGTTATAAACACAGTTAGTAATTTAGTAGTGCTTAAGGTGCAACAGGAAGAAACTGGAGTTAACACACCAGACTCTAAAACTGCGTTCTTCCTACTTAGGTTAAATACAAGTCACTGCTTGACGCCAGCTTTAGGTGTTGAACCACAGTATTTTGTGTGGTCATGTGATGTGCAAGCCAATAAATGAAAGAAAGTCTACATTGTTGACTTCAGTGTGAATGTTGTTAAAACTGTAATGCAAATAATGGATGATTTTTTTTAAATCTGGTAAAAGACGAAAAAGAAACAAAATCAACATATTTTGTGCCATGTCAGCTACAGACAAGTCGACTGTGCAAATGCTGATACTTCCTTATAGAAACATGCCAAATATAAGCGGGACACAAATCACATAGTGCCATGATGCCAATTTGATTACATTTTGTAAATGAATACAATTAAAAGTAAGCGTTTCCCACCATCTGCAACATCAAGCTCAATGTGAGATTTTATATAAACAAACACCATAATAAACAAGGCTCAAATATGACTTGAATAAAAGATAAACTATTTTTTAAACTAACGTTAGAAGAACGGCTATGCAAATAAATGCTAGGTATTTATTAGTTAAATCTTGTTTTATGTTAATTGTTCAGTCATAGCCTACTATTTTCAGGGCTTGTTGAGCTTGATCACGTTGATTACCATGATTGACAGGATTACATTTTGAGGAGATGTCACGTGACTTGGTTTACGGGAACTCCAGAGTTTCCCTTCTATCCAGGGAGAAGAAAAATACTCATGAAGCCAGAGAAGCAGAGTTTTAGGGGCCTATACATATACCTACACATGAAACACTGGTTTACCCAGAACTGCCCAACCCGAATAAACGTGATCCGTCTGTGTAAACTAAAGAGCCAACTAACTATAACATATCAAACAAAAACATCCACGTAAACGTGGAGATCACACTGCTGTACTGCGTGGTTAGGTGAAAATATAGACAGAATATGATCACGACACTTGTTGCTCTCCCATTCTCAAACAGCGTTTGGTCTGATTGAATATTTATTGATTAGTTTCATTTCATGAGTAATCTATTGACATTGAGCCTGTCAGTACTCGCAAAAACGTGGACATGAACATCACGTACCTTTCTGAAGTCTTCTAATCGATGTTCAACAATGTTTTTCCATCTCCACGTCGTAGACTTTTCGTTGTAGACCGCCGATAACTACTTCGTTTATTCTGTTAAATTGAAACAGATGAGTGTTTTTGCGAGTGTATTTGGATTTGTCTGCTGTGCATACGCGCTTACGAAGTGAGTGAAGCAGGAAACATCAGTCTTTCCTCGCTGTAAAAAGAAAGTTCCCATGAAATTTGTCACGGGACCTGAACGTTGCGGCATCAATAAATTTGCACATCTGCACACAGCCATTTCCGGAGTATAATGTCATAATAAAGGCAGAGCTCATTTCATGGTAGTCATTTTAATCAATATAGTTCATACTGTTTTTGCTGAACCAGAAATGTCTATAAAATTGTGCTGCAAAACATGATATCAAATGATAAATGTGATACGTATGGTAAAATGTATGTTTTATGTTACGATTTATTTTATTTTTCATCTTTCGTTTAACGTCAGGTCAAACTTTACACACGACAAAACAAGCAAAACGACGCCACCTGCCGGCTAATAAAATGGTAATGAATTTTAGACGCTTCGACAATTTATCGCGTTTTTAAAATTATGTATTATTTTTATGTACGTACGGTATGTATGTATGTATGTATGTATGTATGTATATATGTATATGTATGTATATGTATGTTATATATATATGTATGTATATATGTATGTATGTATGTATGTATGTAACCAATCTATGTAACGTTATGTTTAACAGGTTAATAGTTAATTGATATTTTGGCAATCATACATTGAATTCCACCAAATCAGTTGTTATTTTGTTGTTGTTTAATTGTGTAACTCTTACCTGTGTTACTGGGGGGTGTTGTGGCGTCGCCTAGCAACATTCACTTAGAGCTGAGTACTTAAAAGTGGAGGAATACTGTCGGACCCCTCGCACTCACAGCAGTTTGTGATTTGTTTATCTGTGAAACAGACTAAATCCTCTGAACCTGGACTGAACCTCTGTTGTCACCCAGAACACACATCTAAAGGGTTGGACCGGTTACATAGTCTGTAGCTTTTTTTAAATTTATTTTTTTAGAATCAGAATCAGAATCAGAATCAGAATCAAAAAGGGGTTTATTGCCATTGTCAATGAACAAACTTCACAGGCATAGGAACTTGTCTCGGCCTTAAGGTGCAACACAAAACACTGAGCAATAATAAAACAACATATATTCAATCAAACAAAAGGGCATGCATTTTATTTATTGTACATTCTTGCATATAGTGTGAACTGTTTTTCATATATATATATAAATACATATATATATATGAATGTATATATACATACATACATACATCCATATATATATATATATATATAAAATTTTATATATATATAAAATGACAATAAATAAAATTGCTTGAATTAGTTTGCACCTCAGGTGATTGTCGGTGTAGTTCCAACTCTTACAATCACATTCAGATCATTATGTTAGATTACACATTTACACAAACCGAATTTACACAAACCCAGTTTACAGTGTCATGAATGGGGCTTACGTCACAAAAAATGTCATTTTTGTCCAAAAGATGTCACCAAAACCCAAGGATAGGGTCAAGTTTTAGGCCACGAGTTATGATTACGTCACAGACAAATCATTTGTAGACATTACATTTGAATACCGTTTTGGTTTGTGATTTCTACCTGCTTTTTGTTAGTTCATTAGAACTTAGGTCTATTGACTCAGTACAAAAGCTTTCAACGTTTTATGTTTCAATGCTGAATAAATAAAGGGACCGCATGAAACACCTCCTCAAATATAAACGTGGGCCGAATAAAATGTATCAAATGGTTACTTTGGTGAGAGTGGCTTATATTTTTGACTTTAATAGATCTAAGGCTTCGAAGAATAAATACCACGTGACAAATGAATGAAGCCCCACCTTCTTTGAAAACTGACCAATCAAACTAAAGCTGCAGCCTCCTGTTGGCGTCGCTTTGGACCAATCAGAGCCGAGGCCGCCTGTGCACAGAATCGGCGGGATGGACGAAATTCATCTGCAGAGGCACAAACGCAAAGTCCCGGGACCACAAGGGCAGTGCTGCCGGCAATGACAAGAACCTGCTTTCGGTTTTAGATATAACTATTCTACAGCCCCATTTGCTTCAAGATTTTGTGTTTTACTTGGGTAGGGTTAGGGAACGAGACAAGGGAGAGTTCTTTGATAGGAGGATACGACGTTTCGCTGCTGATGATTGACAATCATAATAGAGTAAGCTGCAGCTGGGGGTAGGCTAAAACATGCAGCTAGCCTGGATTGTAGTGTTTCGGGAGAATTAAGCAAAGATTGGCAATAGTTTCTATGGATAAAGACATTTACAAGGACTTTGAAGAGCTGCCAAATACAGGACCGTCGTTCCAAGACACGTCATCTGCACAATTGACATGGACAACCTAAAGTCGCGAAGGTGGGTTTTTGCTGACAAAATGAGTTTTGTCTTTGTATTTGTTTACATAATATAATTCGGACCAGTAAAAGAAATGCAACCTGCACAGCGAAAGGAGTCTGAGTAATCTACTTAATAAATCTTTATTATGAACACTTTGTAAGCCTCTGCACAAAGCTCTGCACCTGTCACGTCTTCAGGGAATCAAACCGCAAGTTTTTGATCATTCACTTCTGAAAGGGCAAATTCATGTTTCTTATCTCTTGATAGTTAAGGTATATGACTGTTCTTATGCGTTTATTGTCTTTTAAGCTTTGGATAGTTGTTATAAATGAAGAACAATGTGCATGCATTGGACTCGGGCATTGTATTGTCAAAGTCCACTTATGCAAGAACTGCCCCAATGAAAGACAGGCTCTCGCTTACTTTGCAAAGTGGCAATTTCTGGTGAAAAGTAGGAATGATAATTATGTCCTAAAATGCCTAAAGTGATGTAATGTAGGAAGTGGCTGCTGATAAGGGACACCAGCTGGTCTACAAAGGGATCCTATCAAATGACAATTTCCATGCATATTTTTTCTGTAGGCGTTATATTAGTCTCATTGTGGATCATGTGGCTAACACCATTTGTCTTGTTCAGTGAAATTGTATAATTTAGTGAAAAAACCTTCTCATACTGTATATGTCTTTACACACTGCATCCTGTGTTATGATTCTCCTTGCTGAGCCTAGGCTTGTCCAAGCCTAGGCTATAATGACTGTTGTCATTATACTTTCATCCCATACTCTGATGGTAAGGTACTGTTGTAGCCATAGCTGCCCTGGGGCAGACTGACAGAAACAATCTGCACCATTGGCCCCTCCAACCACCACCAACCATTCATGCACATACCACTTTTGAATTTGGTTTGTTGACTTTGCAGTTCAGACCACACCCCATCCTCTTTCCAAATACTCCCTCACAAATATATCGTTGTAGGTGAAAGAACATGTTTACGAAAGCGGCCTCTTTTCCATCCAAATGTCGCCCCTCCCTCATGTCCAATATAGACCGCTGCAGAAAATGAGGCATAAGCCATCTTAACAATGACCTCTTGTGAGCTTCTATAGGACTAGGGTCTAATTTGTTGTTGCTTTTTCCGTGCTCTTTATTTTAGTAGTGACGAGGATGAAGAGCTGCACTCCACAGACCCAGAGAGTAAAGAAAAGAACAGAGATAAAAAGGTCTTGTGCAAAGTGAAGTGGTCTCGCGATGAGGTAACATTTTATTCAGGCCTGTGACCAACCGTAAAAGGAGGGAACTTGTGAATGTGGATAACAAAATTCTTCTATTGGTTTCAGGATGAAAAGCTGAAGAAACTTGTCGAGCAACATGGAACAGACTCATGGAAATTGATAGCAAACTATTTTTCTGTAAGTACCTAGCGTCACCCATCTGTAGTTGTAATAGTTGTAATGTAAAAGTGGGCTCAGTGCCAGATTTTGTAGAGGTAGTCAGAGCTGCCCAAACTGTCATGTCGGGGTGTAGGCTCCTCATGTGCTGCTCCTGTGTGGCTCTGTCACAGGGGAGGACAGATGGCCAGTGTCAGCACCGCTGGCAGAAGGTGCTCAACCCGGAGTTGGTGAAAGGACCCTGGACAAAAGAAGAGGATCAAAAGGTAAGATGAGACCAGAGTTCTAGTTCTACTCTGCTAAACGATAGGGGCTGTGCAAGCTTTAGGCTCCATTTGAAATAAATAGCGCAAACATAGAAACTACAACTTGACTGCAAGTTTTTCTTCTTTATCTAAATCAGACTTTTATTTCTAAATATCCATGAAAGTATCCATAGTGTTAAGGCATATCCATTTCCCCCCTAAACCCTTCTCCGATGCATCTGCGCAGGTGATTGACCTGGTTCACAAGTATGGCCCCAAGCGCTGGTCTGTCATAGCAAAGCATCTCCAGGGAAGGATTGGAAAGCAGTGTCGCGAGCGATGGCACAACCATCTAAATCCAGAGGTGAAGAAGTCCTCATGGACCCAAGAAGAAGATCGCATCATTTATGAAGCCCACAAACGGTTAGGGAACCGCTGGGCTGAGATATCAAAACTTCTCCCTGGAAGGTAATTTATTTCATTTAATTTTATCATGTAAAAAACTATAAAGCTAAAAACCCTAACAAGCTTTTGGTCTGTTTGACAGGACAGACAACTCAATCAAGAACCACTGGAACTCGACCATGAGGAGGAAGGTGGAGCATGAGGGTTACCTGCAGGAGGGATCCAAAAGCTTCAGCTCGGCTCAAACTGGAAAGAGGCGCCACAGACAGTGTCTTTCTACACCGACGGAGCCTCCGAACAGCGACAGCAGCCCCCTCCCTGTGCAACAGAACCAGGTTAGAACATAGACGCAACCTGCTTTAATGGAAGATGTTTTAACATAAGTAAAGTAAAGTAAAGTAAACTTTTCAGATTGGACCATATCCCTTTGATTCACACACTGGGAACTTGATGGACAGCCTCACAAATAATCCAGGATTCTTGTCGGTAAGATAGTATGGAAAGGAGTCTATATTTTCTCTATTTCTGATTTGTAGTGTCTTTGTGATCGCTAACATTGGACATCAAATCAAAAACTTGAATGTCCTGTAATTTTCATCTAACATTAATGGACAGATACCTTAAACTCTGCTAGAGAAGTGGTTTATTCAGGCTAAGTCAATGTTATCTATTTTCTTATAACATTTCCTTCTGTCCTCTTCATCTTCTAAAATGTGTTATAGCCGTCATGCCTGGATGACCCTGACAGAGAGAAAAGAATTAAGGAGCTTGAGCTGCTGCTTATGTCAGCAGAAAGTGAAGTCCATCATCAAGTGCAGTGCCCTGGTGTAAGAGCGCAGTGTGGATGTGTGTTAGCATAGTTAGCACACCATGTTTGAACCACGTTTTCAGTTTTCTTTACACACTGTAAAAATGGTCCTCACTAATTAACCATTATACAATATTGAATTAATCAATAAGTGTACAATTTGAAATATCATAATTTACGTGTAGTCTCCTTTTTACAGTGTCTGTGAAACTAAAAACATTTTGCTGTAGTGTTGCTATAGTAACTAGACTCCCATATCACAAGGCAGACTGCGCTGGTTTGTGCTTCAAAGCTGCATCTGCCCCCCACCATCAGTCCCAGCTTTAAACCCTCATGTTTCCCCTCTTTTTACCCCAGTGGCTGTGCCATTCTTTCTACACTGACATGTCATTCATCTTAAAAAGCATGTATAATTGTCCTGTCTGTTCATTCAACATTCTATTCCATCTTTCCAGAGAATATATCTTAAATCCATTAAATAACTAAAACAATAGCCAACATCTACATTTCCCCCTTTGCCCCAGAATTTGGAGCAGTACTCTGCCTGGTCGGACAGTGGCAGCAGCTTGGAAGATCAAGCAGAGAGAAGGTCGTGGGGGGGCCCCAAAACCCCACAGCAACCCCCTACACATCCCCCCGTCTCCCCAAGCAAGTTCCTGGCTGTGGAGGCTAGCACTGTGCTCTCTTCTTTACGGACCATGCCAGAGTTTGTTGAGACTATGGAGCTTATTGACTCTGTAAGTTTAGTTCAAACTTGTATATTCGTACAGAAAGTTAGACAGCTCTTGATGTGTCAAATATGAAAAGACTTGCTTTTTTTCTGTAGGATCCTGTTACATGGAGTGACATGACCAACTTTGAGTTGTCAGGGACTGAGACACTGCCAAGACACAACCAGGGTGGGTACACCGTACTGCTGCAGGAGAGTACTATGGATACTTCAGTGCGCTACACAGTGGACTCCCAAGCGGCCTTATGCATACGCAACAAGGACCACGCCACATTTGGAGCTGGCAGCACTACTTCGGCCATTACATCATCCAAACCCACTAACACTTCCTCTGGGAAACGGAGGAGAAGAGAGAGAGGGGAACCGCTGTCAGAAAGGACCTGCAACTCCTTCCTGGATAATATTCAAAGTTCACCCAAGAAAACGCCTACAAAGTCACTACCATTTACGCCATCACAAGTAGATATTTTTCCATTACTTAATGTAAAACCTGTAACCTATTTCATCCAGGCTGAATATGATGTTTTTGTTTCTAGTTTTGCAACATATCGGGGGCAGAGCATTTGAATCTGGATACTCCATCTCTTACATCAACCCCTGTGTGCAGTCAACGATGTCTCCTCAACACTCCTCTCCAAAAAGAAACCACACCTAAGCACGAGAAAGAAAATGAAGGGTAATTAATTATCTGTTAACAAACACAATAAAGCTGTAAATTGTCATCTTCTCTTATTTAAAAAGTGACTAATGTGTTATACCCCTTGTGTAGATCCAGAACTCCTACATTTCGAAGGACTGTTATGATCCCCACACCCAGGACACCCACACCTTTTAAAAATGCTTTGGCTGCACAGGAGAAAATGCATGGTCCTCTAAAAATGGAGGTGAGCTAAACTGGCATTTTGGCTTCCATACTGGACACTCATTTGATGTTGTATTTATTTTATATCTTGTCTTCAGCCTCAGCCTCTGGCGTTTCTTGAGGAAGACATTAGAGAAGTTTTGAAGCATGAGACTGGTGCAGACATTTTCAACCGAATGGATGCCCACCACGACTATCGCACATGGAAACACAGTGTGAGTAAATATTTAACAAATACACTAAAAGATAGCCTATTACTGTAAATGTATACTGTATTTGTATGTATTAAATAAGCTCAAGATACATAAGATGACATAAAGTTTGTGTTAATAAAGTTGTTGTTATATATGTATTTTATTTATTTATTTTAGTTGGATGCTCCAGCTAGGAAGGTACGCAAGTCCCTTGTGCTCGATCCATGGGAAAAAAATTGTCTAAATGTGCAACTCTTTCCAGAGCAGCTCAACATTGCACAAGTAAGCTGACTTAGTCTTGTGACAGGAGTAGCCAAAGGAAACATGTTGATCCAAGTGAAATTATTGAAAACTTTTTCAGCTGCCAGATGACAGCCTCCTGACGAGCTCATCGCTGATCAACACAAATACAGAGGAGGAAGAAGATAGCCAACCTTTGAACTCCTTAGATGAAAATGCTTCTGTTGTACTGGTTAATCATCTTGAGTCCACTGCAACTGAAAAAACACAGAAACACACTTTAAATGAGGTGACTACGAGCCAACCATGATTTGAAACTCCTTCACTGAGCACACACTGAACAGGCCTCTTCTGTGCAGGTGCATGACTGGGAGGCTGTGGTTTATGGGAAGACTGAGGATCAGCTGCTCCTGACAGAACAGGCTCGCCAGTACCTGAACCCCTACACCTCAAGGGCCCTTGTGCTCTGAATAACAGCCTACCCTTCACCAACCGTGTACAGAGTGAGTCCAGTAAGAGACAATCCAGACCACAAATGTACTGTCAAGGACACTTGCAAAAGCATGGCTGCTGTTATTGTGCATGTTTGTGGGTCCCAGGAAAATCTAGTGTTCATAGACATGTTTTGAAAGTTTTCTTTTGAATACAGTTCACTACAGTAGCGGTTTTGTACAAATAGACAGGTAGATTCTGCACTAGACATGGATAGAAACTGACGTGTATACTTTAAATTTGAATGTTAATATATTTTAAATGTAAAAAGTGTAACATTTAACTCATTTGGCATCTCTTCAAGTTCAGTGCTCAATGCTGCAGAAAACAATGCTTAATAGACACATTTTTCTGTTTTGCAGCGGCTAATTTCAGTAAGGAGCATGTGCATGATCTTTAGAAGTTTTGGGTTGTTAGGACATTGGTGGTGTTGCACTAATATATTTTGCTGCTGAGAACCGTGTATTTGGAAACTGGATAGCACTTGTGATGGACGATAATGTTTTTAACAGTGCGACATTTCAACAAGGCCATAGTTTCAGTCGGACATTAGTTTGAATGTATTTCATATTTTCTCTTATGAAAAATAGAAGGGTACCTTGTGTTTTATTTATTTATTATCTGACAGCTCTAAAGTTTAGATTTTAATATAAATCAGACATTATATGTTTTAAAAGTTTAACTTTGCTGATAACACAGCCTAAAACTACATTTACTACAACTTTATCTGGTATTAGTAATACATTGAAGAATTTTTATAATGCATTTTGACCTAAAGGATTCACTCTTTTGAAGGCCGTCCAGTTATTTATTTAATGTCTACTAATTTATTTATTTCTAAAACGGAAATAAGAAAAATATGAACAATTCTATTCTTTTTTTTTTTCTTCTCCATCACTGAGTTAGTCACTGTCAATGTAGACTGTAGAAGGTTTATGTTCTGCACCAATGATTATTTTAAGTAGGTGGGACTTTTTTTTTCTGAAGTCATACACTAGCCCAATTAGATAGCAAGACTATTTCTGACCTCTAATCATAGACAAATTGCACTTTTAATCTATTGTTTATTGTACATATTTGATGGTTTATACGGGAGGATATAGCTTGATTGTGATGTGTGGTGTTAGATTGTATCATTGTTTGTGCTGTTAGGATCCTGCTGCTTGGTTTATTATGTCTTACATTTAATCCTACTTTGCTTAAACAATTCATAGTCCAATCCAGCTGGAAAAATTATTATGCATACGGTACATTTTCTGCACAAATGCGAGGTTGTTTTATTAGTGCTTCCATTTTGTAACTATTTCGCAACCCACTTCAGCTCATGGTAAAATGACTGTGGCATTGGTAGTGTATTTTGGATAATGTAGTTGTCTGAGTGAGACTAAAAAGGGAAAACCAAGTAGACAAGGTACATGTGTTGCTTGTGTAGTTCATCATACAGTATGTAAGTTGTACGTTTTTATCTGGATTTTGTACATTCCATATGTGGATTAAAGTCAGTGACTTTAAACTTATTATTTGGCAATGACAGTGTAGGTTTTGAGGGAAATTAAGTAATGCACAAGTGTAGCTGCAGCAAACGAGCTATAACTATGCTTAAGCAATTCACTGATTGCTTTATTTAACTACGACAAATCACAACTGTAACACTGTTTTGTAGCATTTGCTGTTGAAATAACTGGTACAATGGAAATCCTGCCAAGTGTCTTTGTAACATTGTACTTTATTACAAAAAATAAATGAATACATTTCTATATATTTTATGTGTTTGTTTATATTTTATGTCTCACATTGATATTTTCACAGCAGGTTTTGAGAGCCAGACATAAGGTGCAGGAGTTTAAAACTGAACCTCTTTTTATGTATGTCAGTGTAAAGATGCTCACTTGGCCTGAGGTCCAGCGACACGAGTGCCTCTCGCCCCTCTCCACAGGGTCAGCTGTGGGCCTAAAGGGGCCCACTCACCCATGACTTAATGCCCCCGGGCTTCTTTGTCCTCAGGCCTGTTGGTTTTACACACCCATTCATTCAATTGCCCCCGAACGGAGGGAAGGAAACAACATGATGACTTGCCTTATGCTGAAGGAGCAGCAATATAAATGCATATGCACATTACACACAAGTAACACATGGTTTGCCATGTTCACTTAAATGTGCCCTCAATAAAGTCATTCTTGTGTAAATGCATCTATTGTTCTGACTGGGATGCACCATTAAACTTCAAATATGGTCTCATTAGGAGAAAGCTTATGTATTTTAGTTGGTTCATATAATTAATGACACATTTGAAGTGAAATGTGTCAAAGTTTCAATTTACTTATTTTTTATAAAGAATAAACCCAAGTTAGTGTGTAAGGGCCTAACCCATTTGTACTTAAATTCAAATATTGAATTGAATTTATCTTTCTCCTGCCTTTAGTGAACATGCACACTTCTGTGCTTTTGTGTTAGCGAGACAACAGATGTCAGCCCATTATAGGCCTGACAGGACAGTCATCTGGCAGGCACCTAACCCCTCCCTGTGCCCCTAAAGGCAGCTCCTGCAGCAGGACAGGACACTTTACGCGGGACCTTCCTGTGCGGGGTCTGGCGGCACTATTCAGAAGCATCACTGTTTCCACTTGTTGCTGTCAGCGCCGTGAGGTCACAGCGGCTCCAGTCTGGCTGAGCGAGACTGCTCAGAGGACATGCTTCACAACAGTACACACAGATGTCTCACAAGGAAGAAACGGCTCTAATTTTTTAATCCATCACAGTCATGCTTGTTTGATTGAAGTTTCCAGAATGCTTTATAGCAGCATGTACAATATCACCTTCAGCACAAATGTATCTAACACTGTAAACAAGGCAATTGTAACTTAATTCAATGTTTTAAATATATACAGTTTATTAGATTTTCTTTCCCCAACAGAAAGTTATCAAATCAAACAATAAAACAGTCATTGGTCAATAAAAGACAAGCAGATTAACCAGCAGCATAAAAGAGATACTTATACAGTACCTCTTATATGTCATATACTTTAGTACAACGCTATGAGCCAAACTCATGACATCAGTGAATCGGATTGATCAGCGGTGGACAAGCAGAGACCCTTTATAAAGATTCTGCAAGAAAAGTGTCCCAGCACTGGCCCCAGAGTGATTGCCCCCTACAGGTCCCATACAAAGACTAAACCACAGACCTAATCTAGTCAGGGTGAGAACCCACTGAGTTTCCCAGCAAAGGTCAAGGCCAAGGTTGGGATTAGAATTTGTGTATTTTCTAGAGAGAGGTAACCTCCAGCCCTCCCTCTGCGCAGCGACACGGAGAGAAAAGAAAAGGGCGCACATGTGCATTGCTCCAGTGTTGCTCGTAGCAACAGCCACAGTCCGTGGTCATTTGGAGAAGTTTGCCATAGGCCTCACCCCTGCTTCCTTTCACTACATTTCTCCAGCAGCAGCAGTGAAAACGAGGGGCCCAGTGTGTTCAAAGGATCTGTGAGGTAATGAGCAAGGGTCTTTGTAGAGAAAGGAAATTTCTAGTTTTTGTTTTTGTTCTTATTCTGTTCTTAATCTTTAACATATGCAAACACCAGAATGGTGCATGCAGACAAACGGACACAAAAGTGTTCTTCTAAACACATCATATGTCGCAGAATATACATATAAATATTACATGTTTAAAACAACATTTTGCTTTTTCTTAGTATAGTTGCAATTTTACTGCCCACACATAACAATGAATGTATGAATATACAACGTTAAGAATAGTATTATTATAATGTTGTTTCTGTATGGCATTAGCATGAATCTACTATCAGTTATTTAGTGATGTTACAGCAGATGTGACTTTGCAACAATCTGAATTAGGGCGTGTGGAGTCATGAACGCAGACATAAATGATTCAGCTGCTTCTACACTATTTACCTTCCATAATTCTATGCACGGCCCACATTTAACAGTAGGAGGGCTTCTAGTCCCCCTCAAAGGCCCTATTGGTGGCTCCCTGGCACTGGCTCTTCCTGCGACATTTGGACAGGATCCTGTGGAGGAGACTGGGCGACCGCTGTGTGTTTGGAGCTGAGACGGGGCCCTCGCTGTCAGACTGGCCCCAGTCCAAGGCCCCTCCTCCAGCTCTGCTGCCCCTCCTGAGCGCCTGCTGAACGTGTCCGCTGGGGACAAAGAGGAAATAACAAACACAAAGCCCTGTTTATTCCTCATGACCCAAATTCCACTGCGAGACCAGCGTGGAGCGGGACAGAGACCACTGTGTGCAAACTCACTGGAACACTGTCAAACAAACATGTTCCTCTATTACGACTAGGACATAACATGTATCAGCAAAGGGGCTTGATCTGTGTACACCCTTATCAAATATTTCATTGTAATTAGTTTTAGGAGTCTTATAGTGGAAGTATTTGTTAATTTGTGATCTCAACAAAACAAACATGCTTGGGATCATTATGATGTATGTATGTATGTGTGTATATATATATGTGTGTGTGTGTATATATATATATGTATACATATATGTGTGTGTGTATATGTATGTATATATATATGTATGTATACATATATGTATGTATATATGTATGTATACATATAGGTATGTATATATATATGTGTGTGTGTGTGTGTGTGTGTGTGTGTGTATATATATATATATATATATGTGTGTATGTATATGTATCTTTTATAAGAGTTATTATTTATAACTATTTATATTCTACAGCCTTTCCTTTCCCTCCCTCCCTTAATGAGAGCGGAGCGTGGTGTACTGCGCGGGTTATGGGTGGGGGGTTGTAATCAGAGTGCATTGTCAACTAATGAGGGAGCGGAGGGGCCACCTGTTCAGAGGCACAAGGCGGAGACGGAGCAGTGGACAGGGATTTGGGGGGAGGTGGGGTCCCGTGTTGGAACAGCTGCTCAATGCTGTGTGTACATGATGCATCCACTTGTGTAGATTTGTTTTTGTAGCGGGACTTACGTTTGATGTCTCCTCCGAACACCTGCATCATCCAAAACTGTGCTTCTCAGAGACACAGACCTTGTGATCTGTTTTTTAGTCTGGAAAAAGCAGAATTCATATTCATAATTAATTGTGTGCCGTCATAGACCATAATACAGATACATTTGACAGTAATTGACAGTAATAACCACTGTAACAATTATCACTACTATTAACATAACTAAGAATGGCATTTAATTTAAGTAAATCTTTCAAATTGATTGATAGTTTTGCGACAGCTCAATAGTGCATGTTAAAGCAATTATAGTGTGTGGTTGTTCATTGTTTACATACCATTACAACCTAATATTTGATTATAATTTCAGCTTCATTTACAACTGTTGTTATGAGCACACAATCACAGCAGAACCTTTTAAATTGATGATTTTGCTGTGTGAAGGCAAAAATTAACTTTGACTTTTACCAGTCACCAGTTTGTTGTGAGTCATTAGTATTAGTCAAATTAACTATGTTCCAAATAAACAAGTAACCGAACAGAAAAAGCCGAGAAGACAGTATTTATCTAATTAAAGCTAGACTCATGTTTAGTTACAATTGCCTCATGCATTGTGAAGGTTTTACGATGCTCACTCCTGGAGACATGTCAGTGTCAGTGCTGCAGTGCTGAACTTTCACCACCAGGGCCACATGCACCGCCATCACAAACCTGGCTCAGCTCCATGACGCACGAGGCAGGGAAGTACCCCCGCTGCCCGTCTAGGAGCCGCCCAAACCATCGCCCCTCCTCGTGTTTGGACAGGACCAGGACGACGTCACCGGGCGTCAGCTGCAGTTCGTCCGGCCAGTGGGGCTCGTACCTGTGCACCGCCACCATCTAGTGGACAGTACGGAAATGGCAAATTGACGCAGAATGTTTACAAAATCATTTAAAACATGTTGTGTTCATTGTTGGGTCAGTTTGTGAGAGGGTTACTTTGGGTATATGGGTTCTTAAAAAAACAAAAACAATTTCTATACATTTTATTGGTTTTGGCATTTCAGTCCAGGGCTAAAGTCCAGGGAAAGGATTAAAGTCTAATTCTCAGAGATTAAGTGCTGTCCTATAGTAAAATAAAAACCCTAAATCTTAGCCTGTACCTTATCTGACCCTCACTCTCCTATAAATGGACAGTAACTGTTACTTATGTGTCCATAGAAAATTACATACTTCTGACTACATTAACAATACACTATTCAAGGCATATACAGTTTAAGTAGGAAATTGAAATATTAATAGCCTATACAATAATACAATTTGTGTAACAACTATTGAGCTTCTATTGTATCATAAAAGTGCAACAAAAAGTATTCTTGCCTTTTCAACTTCACCTCTGAATTGACATCTTCCTGTTAGTGAAAAAACATCAATAGTTAAGAATACATTGCAGCACAGACAGTTAATTGAGGCTGCCACTTACACAGAGCCATAACATGAAAGCTTTATGATGCAGTAATATCATGCTACACCACGCTTACCTTGGGGAGCCAGGACCGTGGTGAAGACATCAAAGTGCTCATTGGTGTGCATGTAGATCCGCTGCATCTTGAGGATCTGATGGCGCTCCTTCTGCAGTGCCTTAAAATAAATGCAGCTGACTAATCCACTGCACCAGAACAGAGACCTACGAAAACAAGAGTAAGTCCATCCAGAGGGCACCAATCACTGGACAACCAACAATTTGTTTCAATGCTAAACTATTATAATAAAAAATAAACCCTTTATATCCAAGGATGATAAACTGTCATCCACAATATCATGCCTGAACAGTTTTTGTTAAGACACCATCTGGTCACATGTGGGATATAACAGACGAGCGCCACAAGTCGCGTGATGGGAATTGAAATTCTTCATTTAATTTTGTCATGAGTGGCTGATTGATTTTGGGCTATTGACTGCGTCCCATTTCCAAGTGTCCCGGGTGAGCAAGGACAAAGACAAATGGCTTGGGATGGACAGCTCAACAGATGGTGATGACCCCCCTGCCTCCTCACACCTCTCCTCTGCAGTCCCAGTGCGATGGAGCTGGACTGGGCTTGTGCATGTAAATGAACACCACAGATCAATAAGAATTTTGTCAAATAAAGTTAGAGCATCCTGCACTTAGGGAACAAGGGGAAATTGCACAACAGTAGAATTAACACTTTTTTCCTTTAGATAAAAGCATACATAACATAGTGCTACCTCTTCATAGTAAATTAAATTCAGTTTAATGAAAAACCAATTGAGAGTGACGCCACACACCTTGTCACTGACCAAAGTAGAATTCTTACGTAACAAAGGTCCTCTGCCAAGCTCCTTTAAGACTTGAATGACATCAGAAATTACGCAGAGCATCCAACTGTAGTTAGATTCATTCACATCGTATAGACAGTGTACTGGATATACATTTTTATTATCAATAGTCCTTTAATTCATCACTGTATGTTGGGAGAGTTAACTGTATGTAGAACAAACTCAAAATTGTGTCCAGTGTTGAAATTAAAAATGGACAACATTGAGGTTAATTTGTTACGACAAAATAAGGTAAAAGTGTGTTTTTGTTCATACATTAGACCAGTGGTTCTCAACCTGGGGGTTGGGCAAAATGATTTCAGGGGGTCCCCAGATGATATGGGAGGAAAAACAAGAAAATGATGGGGTCACGATTGAAAAATTGTGAGAACCACTGCACTAATCATTTATAATAAAAATGAAACAGGCAATAAACTTGAAAATGTTCCTTTGTGTTCTCTTTCAAATTGAGCACCAAAAACATATGCTATGCATTAAACACAAAAAACAATTATCAAATATTTGTGCAGTAGTTCTCGCAGTGGGGGTCAGGACACCCAGGGGAGTCATGGGCCACTAAGCTGGGGGTCGCAAGATCTCAAGAATGATGACACACTATTTAATACATTCTTTGATATAAACATGTTTCATGTGAAATTAGGTCCAATAACGCAATAAATCATTCAAAAAATCAAACCTGATGCAGCACATTTTGACACCTGAAACTTTTACTGTGAATTTTATTCTGCAGTGGGGGGTCCCAAGTCTGTTGTATGGCTATGTTTGGAAACCCCTATATTTGGGCAGTGGTTCTCCAATCAAATAAATACTTAAACTACAGAGGGTCCCACAGTCCAGTTTGAGGAAGACTCTGCAGTTTGAAAATGTAGTGTTGATTACTGCCTTTTATTATGTATATTTAGCTCTGGATTGATGCGTCTTTAATGGCTGCATGACAGAAGAATGCACTGGCATCTGCCAAAATGAGAACCAACCATTGATTTATGTGGTCAAAAAGTATAATTCAGTATTAGACATACTAAATGTGTTTATTATCACCACAAAGCAGCAGCAATATTTACATTTATAAGACAGTCACATATGTATTTGTACACATCAGTCCGTATGATGAAAATGCACACACACCGAATTGAAGACATCCATCTCATTTCTTCCCAGGTTTGCCTTTTCTCTTGCCCCCACCTCCTCCTCCTCCTGCTTTGCCCCCTTTACCCATTCCTTTACCACCTTTACCCATTCCTTTACCACCTTTACCCATTCCTTTGGCCCCCGGGCCCCTGCCTTTTCCAGGCATGTTCCCCTTACGTCCTTTCCCAGCTCCTTTTTTATATTTAGCAGCAGCCGCCTCTCTGTCCTCCTCCCTCATCTGCTTACTGACAGCTTTGGTCACGTTCAACTTGGGCTTCTTATTGTCCATAAACTGCAGGAGATCCAGTTGTTTCTGTTTCTCGTGTGAAAAGTCTCCAATGACCGGCTCAAATTTCCTCTTCTGCCCCTTCTTCTTGGAGGCTTTCTCTTTGGGCAGACGGTCCTGGAACCTGCCCGCGGACGCTGTGGATGTTTTGGCCACGCTCACAGCCAGGGCCAGCTCGTCTTTGGACTGACGCGCTTTGGGAGTCAGCCCTGACCCCGGTATCTTGATCTTTTGAGCTCGGGCGATGTTCTTCAGCCTGTTCAGCTCGTTCTTGGCCACACGTTCCTTCTTTGCTGTGACGCGTTTGGCAAACTGGTCCTCATTTGGGTCCGCCGTGTCAGGCACCTCGATCAACCAGTCTTTAGTATTGTCATTGGCTCTTTTATAGCCCCATCGCCTCCTCCAATCCTTCGCATTTTCATCCCAAACCAGATTCGTCTTCTTTTTCTTCTGGATCCCCTTCAGCTTGGCAAATTGCTCCCATTTTGTCGGGGGTTTCGCCTTCGGTGGAGGCTTTTCTCTCGGCAAAGGTGTCACTGGATCGGGTAGTTTAGCCACTATCGCCTCCTCAACGCGCTCTGTGGGTATTTTCCATATCTCGTTTATCAGCAGCTGCGTGTTGTCCCGGGCCAGCGCTTTCAAAAACTCCTCTCTGTTTTGTTGGCGCAGTTCGACGCGGTTTGAATCGTATGCCAGCAGGTTACCGAGGTCAAACTCCAACTCCAGGTCTTTCTGTACGGTGATACTTTTGAGCTTTTCAGCTTCGTCTTGCTCAGCTTTAGCCAGCAGCTCCTCGATGCTGCTCGCAGCCATGTTGTCTCTTCAGACGCACGTGGAGAACCGAACGTCATTTCAGACAAACTCTTCCGGGTCACGCTTGAGTTTGGTTTAGACATTTCCTGGAGCTGCCACAAGAGGTCAATATTGGTCTAAATTTGTCGAAAACACGCATAACAACAAACACAATACACGGGACAAGACAACAGAGCACATAGTAGATACAAAATGCAACATGAGTCTGGTAGTTCCAATTTGGAAAACGCAGAATTAGGAAAAATATAGGAGACTTTTTAGATTTTTCTGCAACAGCATTGCATTTGCAATTAGATGGATGTTTAAGTTTTGAAATAAAAATCTCTGTTGACTTTATTTGTATCCTATTCATGGATGTCTGCAGAGGACATCCGGCCATATTGCATAATTGCCATCTTGAGTGGACAAAACTCTATCAGAAAGTTACTCTTCATTTTAACAACATCAGTCTTTTTTCTTTTTTTTTGTCTGTTATATTTTACAGTTGCAATGTTCTTTCTGTTGTCCTCAACACCATTTAGCTGATGCGTCGAGAACATGCAAAACCACAGCCTCGTTACAAGATTTTAATCAGACTCTAATAGCCTAGAGTAGATTTTTAATCAAATATGAACTGCTGAAAGTAAGTCGAGGGACTGTCCTGTGCTAAGTACAACAACAGACTACTAAGTGTTAACATGTTTCTGCAGAAGAAGATAATCTGTTTCATTAGGTTGACAAATTCCCAAACAAACCTCACAAACATACACATTCACACACCAGCGTATGCACGGGGGGTGGGGTAAAGGGATTGAAGCAATAAGCTTCTGGATAGTAGTCAAACACTGTGACACTTTTTCATCAGAGCTTAATCAACTGCAGATCCTTTTTTACTGGCCTCCATTCTAAATCTATGCGATTCTCTTGCAGACCATGGACTATAATAACTCTATTTTAGTCTCTGCCCCCACTCATTCACTTGGAGGGATTGAGCTGGCAGGGGAAGGGTGGGGGTCTCTCAGTGAATGCAGCTTGTGGCTCAAAGACGCTGGTGTTATTATTTTGGGCTGCAGTAATTATATTCATTGCTAGACTTGCCATGTGAATGCTAACACGGTGACAGGCGCAGAGATAAGGTCACAAGTGATGCTGTGTTTAGAGAAGGGAGGAAATGCGTAATTAGTAGCCCAATGTCCCTGTGGTGATTTAGATGAGGCTATAAGGGTCCGCTGTGACGTGGACATATAGTTTCTGAAAATCACCCAATTTGAGCCTGTCCTCTTGTTAGCACTGCCACCGCACAACATCAGGGATTTCCTTTATGTTCCGCTGACTTATCCGAGCATGACCAAAGTTACATTGCTTTTCTGTGGCACTTCTTTTGTTGCACAATGATAAAATAAAATTCCCCATGTCCTATAAGACGATGGGATAAAAGTCAGTTTAGAACTTGCTTAAAAGGAAAAGCTGGAAATGGTATAGAAATAGTTTAGCGCTCAAGTATGTATGTGATCTCATTTCATATCATTACATACAAGTGAGCTTATACTGTACATACACATTGCTTTTTCGAAAAAAATCTACTTTCTGCAGGTTATATTCACAAACACTCACAATTTGATGTGAAGTGGCATAAGAACAGGAAAAGGAAGAGGACTATAGCTCACAGGTGTCTGTTGAGTCCTGATCCTTCTGAACCATGTTTGCCATGATGTCAATAATTCATCATGTGCAGGCACTGCTCTCGGTCCACTTGGGAAGATTCAAGTAAATGCAATGCAATGTAAACATACATATTTACACAGATTAGCCCCAATTTAAACTTCATTGAATATTTAATACAAATTGATCTGTTTAAATTCATTGCACTTCTCCAGTATTGTCTCTTTGCATTCCCTTTAGGGGTGAACACAGTAACCAATATATATTCTCGACACCTATCTACTACACACATCTCCTGTTTGGTTTATTTGAAAAACGTTATAAAGTTAATACTCAAGCCTGATTCTATCCAGTGCCACAAATGCACAATGTAAAGTTGTTGATTTAGACCGTCACTCACAGATAGGGGTGCATCTTCTTCTACACGAACATTACGTCAGCTTGTACGTAACAGGCTGCTCCTTGGCTCACATTATGTTCTACAGAAGGGCGACGTCGCCTTTTCATCAAACGCATATAGTGGCTGGTTGCCATCGAGCACATGAATCACAGGAAGAGAGATAGGACATTCATTCATGTTGGAGCCTGAAGCCTGGGGGCACTAACTTCTCTCATCTCAAAGTTATCCTGTTTGCATCACAGTGGAGGTGAGAGCACTGCAGGGTCTGGTGCAGAAGAAGTGCAAAAATAATCTCATCATCTTTTTCTAAGGTGATTAGTTGCTGACACTTTGCCTGGGTATTTATATCTTTTAAAAATTACATAAATTCTTATAACCTATTTCACTGGAGGGCAGTGAGGGTTTGTAATGTTTTATGCAATTAGGGATTTTTCAGGGAACAAAAAAAAAGCAGACAAACAGGATTTATATATATATATATATATTTTCGATAAATAATAAATAGCTCTCACTCTGTAACAATCATGAATGTATGCCTACAAATATTGATAAAAAGGGAGAGTGTGTCCAGGTGAACACATATGAAGCCATGCAAAACAAATAATCCACATGACAAGCTTAGGCACTTTGTAGATTGCGCTCACTGCTTCCTGTGCCATAAGCTGAACAGGAGGGAACCTGTTTGGTTTGCTGATAGGTAAGGTCAGAGTTGTTGATTTGTGAGTGTTTGGGACAGAAATGTCTTTCGGCTCTTTGTCATGCCAGGTTGATGGTTTTCATGTCCTGAGAATCAAAATAAAGTGCAACATTTTCCTTGTTACTATCCAACATTTATTTAACATAAAATAACAAATCAGTTGAACTGATGTTTGTCAATGAAAAGGCTGGAGTGGAGCTGTCTGAGGAATCTTGGCCTTGTGCCTGGACACAGCATGACTTAGAGAGAAAAGTCCTTGAGATCTCACCCATCCACATTAGCTATATGCATGAGATAGGAGCAACTAATAGCAGAGTGACGTATGCAGCCGCACGTTCCTGCAGGAGAGTCATGGCAACTTCCAGAGGTCGTCCCTTCCTCAACTTCAGCTACATCTTTGTGTGCTGTGTCATCATAAACATTTCCATTTAAAAGGAAATTCAGGGCTTCCACAACTTTCCTCACAGGTTATTGCTGAAGTACATCCCTCCAATATCAGTGTGAAAAGAACCATAAGCAGTGGAAAAGACTTGATCAGATTTGTGGCATGCATGCTTCTTAATGCTGTGCTTCCAATGTGGTGTATTTAAATATCTTGAGCCTATGGTTTTTCTCACATTATGTGTGCTCTCGTTGCTCACCAAGAAAAAGTCATGTTTGCCCAACCTCTGCACCTCAGGTAATGCCAGAGAAATCCTCTTTGAAGCCTTGGTGAAGCTCCAGTAATGAGGGGGCTGAGCTCTGGGCCTTTACGTGAGGGGCATCCTGGACCCTTATTGATCCCCTGTTAATTAGTCCAAGGAGCACATGGTGCATAATTAGACTGATTCTGAGCTTAAGGAATGTAGAGCGACACTGACTCCCATGGGGAAGGCTAACTGTAAGATGGATGTGTAATTTGGATAATTCCAAATTGAGAAAATTGAGAAAATCCTTAGCACACAATGATAAAACACTGTACAACCCAGCCTCTTTTTTGCACATCACATTTCCATTTGCAAAATAAATGAGTAACATATGGGATCATTATCATGTGAGAATTGTCCAGATAAAAAACAGGGCACACATAATGCACCCTTCACATGCTTTATCAAAAGCAAGAGGGTTATTAAACGTTAAGTGCCACTTCACTTGACGCCAAGAGATTTAATGGCAGTGGACAGTGGGGAATGAAGGATAAAAAAGATATTGAAGATAGAGTTTTAAGGCCAACATGAAACTTTACAAGTGACAAATGGCCTTTTTAGAGATGCGTGGTGACAGTACAAGTGCTTTTGTCTCCCATGCGGGTGGCTAATCATGCACCAGTGATATTTCTTCAGAGCTTTTGACGAGTCATTGAGAGATTTTATCTGTGAATTTGACTTACAAAAAACTCTCAATCATTTATAATAACCATTAAATGTCAACACCATAATGCAGTTCAGAACAAGTGATGCCATGAGGTTTGTTTTGCAATATGTCAGTGTAAGGTTTTTTCCTCCATCGGCTTGCTCCATTGCTCCTCAATATATTTATGTGGCCGGACTTGGCTCATGTGATTTGATGCTGTATCGTGCTCAGACCTGGGACAGATCACACACTCTCTGGGGAATAGACTGTGCTCACACTCTATTCAGCAGGAGCCACGGCTATGGATCACTCAATGTTGGCCAGTGAGTCAGAGGAGCCCTGCTCATTAGCAAAAGGGCAGAAGCCATCTTGGACGTCTCGTGCTCGCAGCCCCTGTCACTTATCGCTCACACATTGTCACTGTGTTGACGGCATGCTAAATATCCACCATCAACACGTTCATGTGAAGTCAAATACGCACATGAACATTTATTCCTCTCCACAAAGTGACTCCTGTCGGAAAGTTTGACTTTGTTCTCCCAAACTTGTCTGATCAATGCAGTGATTAAATGTTGGTCACGCGTTGTAAACTCTTTGGTTTGAACTGATGCAACAATCACTATTTACAACACTTTCCTACTGCCCTTTGTCGTGGCATGAGAAGCAGTGAACCTCTTGGGGATATCGGTGGACTGTCCTGAGCTTAAAATAGTGTGGATGATATATATATGTGCAGGGACCTTTTAGCAGTGGCTTTGAAATGGAAATGCATACAGCTGTTTTATCCATTCCCTGGAGTATGAGCAAGTTAACAATTAAGTATTGGACAGGGTTTCAAATAATCACAGTCATGGTTGCTTTAAAATGTTGACAGAATGTGCTCAAGTCAAACTCAGCAAATCATCTTCTTTATAACATATTTCTTGTTTTATGTTATTTATTTGTTTGCAGACTTTTTGTCTTTGTTGATAGTGAAGTTGGTCCTTTACATTACCTTTAACGCTTGACCTTGTGGTGAAACAAAAGTTCTTGCTGTACTTTATGAAGCAGTTATTTCATTTTATGCACACAGGAACAAACCCCCCCTATTGGATGACTCTCTGTCATAAACACGATAAGGACAGTCCTAATGGACTTCTAAAGAAAGGTTCTGAGGCGCCTTAAATGTCTCAATATTGGAACTAAACTGCAGCACCTCTCCCACTCACCCTGAGGAAAGCTGCAAGTTATGACCTTCAGAACATAAAGCTGTAATGTATGGAGGGCTCCTTACTTCAGAAACGCATTGGCACAAAAGAGCTCAACCTGGTGTGGAGAGCCCTAACCTGCACCACCAAGAATTGCACACATCTGAAAATCACTGCACCTTTGTGTGGGCCTTTGGATCTCTGCATGCAAAGCAGATTTCCACCTCCATTACGCTTCAAAGAGGAATGCTTTTATTCAGTAAACACAGCCACAGACTGTGACAGCTTCTGAAGACTCAAGGCAGGGCATCATGCTGCTCCCTCTGAGGTCCTTGACACCATTTCTTTGGCCACACCTGCTTCGGTTCTGAGGGTATGGATGGGGTTTAACATAGAGCTCCTGCTGCTCAGTTATCATATCGGCTTCAGTGAAAGATGAAGAGCGGAAAATGGCAGTAATTCATTCTTGAAAAAATGCTAACTGTTTGAGGTTCCTGAATGCCTCCTTAGTTTCCATTCTGTCTCTTATGGGAATACCTCTCACATTTGCACACGTGCACTTCCTTCAAGCACCTGAAAATGACTGCAAACATCACCGGCGCTGTGCTAATTCTCACGTTTATTTTGAGGTTATTTAGACTTTTCTCTGAAGTGGGAATTAGACGTAATTGTCACTCACGCTGTGCAATAAGTGTCATTTGCTTCATAGCTGCATACACGGTGTCAATGACGAGTAATACAGAGTGACATATACTCCCAAATAAAACGTGATGATTCAGTGTCGGTACTTATCTGAACACAGAACGGATGCTGGCTTCATCTTTGATTCTTTACATGCCATTACAGGGAGAAAGGCAGCTTTACTGTATGTGTTAAAGGCCCGGGGATACGTAACCTACTGTAGGCTCTTTGGTTACCCAGACCTCCTCCTTCCTGCCCTAACTCAAGTCATTGCCAATCCAGCTAAATATTCAGCCCAGGGCGAATTGTTATGTTCAGTTAGGCAAATGACTGCGTAAGTTCAATCACAGCCCATGCGTTCATATGCATGTTGTAAAGTGTATAATGCTTCTAGATCTAATATTGTAGAGGACTTCTACTGCATGCATTTTGAGTGCATTGAAAGTAGACGCACAATGGTTCATGAATCTTGGGTTGGAAAAAAAAAGTTAACTGATACCATTTTAAATAATGTATTTTATGAATCAACAATGAAATTCCTTACTTCTCGAAAGTGTTTATCTAAATCGATGTAGCTTTGCACAGCCTGACAAACGTCACCTATATTGAACAGTAAAGGTTACAATTTGATGTGGACAAAAGATTGCAAGCGCTGATAGTACCCAAATCCCTGATCTAATTAATTCAACCGTTACAACCGAGAGTGACCAGATTTTCTTTTTTTTTTTCTTTTTTAAACTGCATTAAGATTCATACTTAATTAGCATTTGAAAACTGGAACCGAAGTACTCAATTCACTGTGTGCTGAAATGAAATAGCTTTATAGCTAGTAATCACAACTTGCCACCATCAGGGAGCACTTAAGGAGCTTTCATTTACTCTGATGCTAATCAAAATGTCTTGACAAATGAAAAAAAAGTTGCATAACCAGGAAAAAAGCCCACCCCTGCTCTCCATTAGAATGTTTTCTTGGTGCTACAGTGTTAATGTCATGTTTAATTTGAACAAAATTAAACAGCTATTAAATGATCAGTTCCAGTGGTGCAGCAATCAAGATGCACTAATTACGTAGGTGCCATTAGTCTTTCTAATTGTAGATCCTTAATCATGTTGTCGGAGAGAGCAAAAGGTTCAGAAGGTTGACCATTAGCCAATGCTTTTACGCTTCTTTATTGTCAACGGTGCTCAATACTTTTAAACTATTAGACTTGATTCTTAGTGCTGTAATGCATTAATTTAGAAGAACTGTTTGAATGTCCAACGTGATGGAAAGCAATGATAGGTAAATGTATTTTAAGGGCCATATTTTGCGTTAACTGGAGCCTTTTCCAGGGGGCGGGCCTTATTTTGCTACCTTGGGCTGGACTTGGCCGCTGGAGGCTGGAGTGGGATGGTGCCACATCATCAATATGATGATAGCGTTTGAACCAATGACTGATAAATGTGGCATTCAAAATTAATCAATCAATCAATCAACCTCTATTTATAGAGCCCTTTACATCACTCAAAGTGTTCAAAGTGCTTCACAATAAAAATTCAAGGAAAAGCAAAACATAATAAGTAAAAACAAGTGTCACTACACTGCTTAATGTTGAAAGCCAGTCTGAATAAATAAGTTTTAAGCCTAGATTTAAAAAGGCTAAACTCTGTGATGGTGCGCATGTCGCAGGGCAGATGGTTCCAGAGTCTGGGACCAGCAACAGAGAAAGCTCGATCACCCCAGTGTTGGAGTCTGGCTCTGGGGACTTCCAGCAGAAACTGACTTGTCGACCATGGAGCCCTGCTTGGGTTTTGGGCAAGAGCTTTAAAAACAAAATGTAACATTTTAAAATCAATTCTAAAAGAAACGGGAAGCCAATGGAGAGCAAAAAGAACTGGGGTGATGTGCTGACGTCTGGGTGTGTTGGTTAGAAAACGCGCTGCAGCGTTCTATACGAGCTGAAGGCTGCTAAGGGCAGACTGGGAGACACTGGCATAAAGTGCATTGCAATAGTCTATTCTTGAGGTGATGAAAGCATGAATAGTCCTTTCAAGATTGGTGCGATTTACAAAAGGCTTTACTTTAGCTAAAAGACGTAAAAAGCACCACCTGTGGGTGATGTTTGTCATGGCCTCATATACCGGCAATGAAAGACGTGAGCAATAACATTGTTTGATTTCCCGTTTTTCTATGTCTTTCCAAAATTTTAAAATTCCCCCCCCCCAATTCCCCCCCCCCCCCTCTCCCATTCTCTCTCGCATGTACGCGCTCTGCCCGTATTGTTGCATTTTGCACGTCTAAATTCAGTTCCTTGTTTGGCTTGTTTCTCTGTGAATATGTGACTGATTGTAAATAAAACATGAAGCATTTTGAAGCTTAAAATACAGAGAACAGGTCTGCTCTGTCTCCTCTCTCCACAATCTGTGTGTGAGCTGGTTTATCTGCTTCCTACACATCTGACCAATTAGAAAAAGTGGACCAGTTTTACTCAGACTGGGATATGGATTATTTAATATTTTAGAATGTAATTATTCGTTTCATTCATAACATAAAATACATTATCATCGGCATACATTTACACAAAAAATGTATGAAAAGGAGCAGAAAGAAGAGCAATCTTATGTTATCTGCCCCCTTTTCAACTTGTACTTGAACATCAAATTTGTTTTATTAATGTTGAGAATTAATCCATTTAAATCTGAAAACATTTTTGAGCTGCTCATTTACATTTGTATTTTTGTATACAAAATATATTTTGTATATTTTTTCCAGTATAAAATAATGTTGTATCATCAGCAAATAGAATTTTCCCAAGATCCGATATGTTTACAAATAATTTATATATCAAATAAATAGTTTTGGCCCAAGAATTGAGCCTTGAGGCACACCCTATTTCATATCATATCTCTCTGAGTCTGTGTTATTTATCTGTACATATTGCTTTCTGTTTTCTAAATAGCTCTCAATCCATTGGTGAGCTTCCCCTCGAACTCCATATTTGTACATTTTATTGAGTAATCTTGAATGATTTAATACATCAAACACTTTTTGTAGATCAATGAATATACTTAAAAAAATCATTCCTATTATCGATCAATTCCGGTTGCTATTTTTTCAATTAGTTCCATAATTGTCATTGCTGCTGAATGTCCAGTTCTAACGACATATTGACGACAGTTCAAGCTGTGTTGTTTTTGTAAGAATTTGTCAAGCCTGGCCTGTAATTTGAGAAATTATGCTTATCACCTTTTTTGTAAATAGATACTATTTTTGCTATTTTCATTTTGTCAGGGAAAACTCCCACTGTTAATGATAAATTGCATAAATAAGTGAAAGGATCAATAACTGATTCCATTATATATTTCACAATCGTCACAATTGTTTCACAATCCATTGATCTTTTGTTTCCACAGTTTTTAACAATTTTTCTTTTTCTCTTTTTTCTTTTCGTGTTTTTCAACTTTATCAAGAAAAATATTATTCACATTACCACCTATTTCATTTTCAATTTCATTTACTTGTTTAGAAAGACTGCTTGCAAGGCGGGAGCCCACATTGGCAAAATATTCACAAAACTCCCATTCTTGCTTATCACTCTGTTTATTAACCCCCATGTTGTCTTAATGTAGTTTCTGTTTTTATTTAATTATTCGCTATAGTATCTTTTTTTTAGTTTTCTGATAATCCAGACTAATTTATTTTTATATTTCTTACATCGGTCTTCTGCCTCACTTGTTTGTGTTTTTAAAAAACATCTATAAAGATATTTTTTCTTTTTGAGGGCATTTTTTATTCCTTTGGTCATGGGTGAATGTGATGTGAATGTGTTTCACAAATAGACATTCCTCTCTGAGCTGAGCACATGAGTCTGTACGGTCCAGTCTCCAGTAATAAGTGTCCAACGAAGAGCTTTAAGAGCTGAGTGCGTAACAGCGCTGCGCTGTTTACTTGCGTTGGAAAAAGAATAACCACATAAAATTTGATTGTATTCATTATTCTATGACTTATAATTTTTGTTATTTAGGCCCATGAAGGTTGTTTTATTCTGATTATCTCGTCCATGTGGGGATAGTAACACAACTCTAGTGCACTAGTTTTGAAGTGTATTACTTACTTTACTTTACCTCATATTTTGGCATAATCTCACCTCTTGTTAAGAATTCCACACCCTGCGCTGTCATCAATTGCGCCAACTTCAAGGTGTGACAAAATGATCTCTGCTGCGTCCATGTTAACGCTACCTCCGGGGGCAAAATATGGCACTAAATGTTTAACCTTGTCTATGTTGCCAATTTAGATTTAAGTTATTTGCCCTCTTTCATTTCTTGAGATTTTGCACTTGTCGTACTGTGGGCTTTTCTTTAACAGAGCGTCTTTGAGGTAAAGATGGACTATGTCGATTTAAAATACTGAAAGCTGGCACATTGAGCCATGTCTTGCTGCCCTCAAGTTGATTATCTTCTAATTATTTTTAAAACATTCCTATTAGGCTGTTGCTTATGTCTCTCTCCCACTTTTGTTCATGTAGTAAGTAGAGGTCTCTATGACAGTTTCTTTTGAGTTTTAACACTAATAGTGTGGCAAATGTACCCTCATCAATGACTATATGGAAGATTAAGTTTGCCGCTGCTTTTGTAAAGAATATAGAGCTGGCGGCGCTCAGCACAATGGGGATTTCAGGGCTGAGGAAGGACTGTAACCTGTTGCCAAAAGACTAAGCACAAAATCAACATAAGCCGCACAACAAGCAACATGGATGGTAACACCAGAGAGATGGAAAAAGTATGAGATCAGTGGAGAGTAATATGAGGGTTAGGTTTAGACATTGTTTCTTAAAAAATATAATAAAATAATTCTAACATTTACTATTTCATTACATTTATTATATGTGTGATAGAATAGGATATGGAGGATATTAAGGAAAGGATATATTTCCTTTGGCTGTTTTTAATGTCTTTGTTGAAAGGAGCTGTTTTTTATTGAAAGACATATGACATATGCCATATGCCTACGAGTGTGAAGCAACTGGGATGAAGATCAGCACCTCCAAATCCGAGGCCATGGTTCTCAACTGGAAACAAGTGGCTTGTCCCCTCCAGGTGGGTGGAGAGTCCTTGCCCCAAGTGGAGGAGTTCAAGTATCTCTGGGTCTTGTTCACGAGAAAGGGAAGGATGGAGCATGAGACTGACAAGCAGATCGGTGCAGCGTCTGCAGTGATGCGGTCGCTGTATCAGACTGTTGTAGTGAAGAAAGAGCTGAGTTGAAAGACAAAGCTCTTGAATTACCGGTCAATCTACATTCCTACCCTCACCTATGGTCATGTGCTTTGGGCAATGACTGAGAGGACAAGATCGCAGCTACAAGCGGTCAAAATGAGTTTCCTCCGCAGGGTGGCTGAGCGCTCCCTTAGAGATTGGGTGAGGAGCTCAGTCACATGGGAGGAGATCGGAGTAGAGCCACTACTCCTCCAGCTGAGGTGGCTCGGGCATCTATTCATCATGCCTACTGGACACCTCCCTGTTCCGGGTGTCCCACCAGGAAGAGGCCACGGGGAAGACCCAGGACACGCTGGAGGGACTATGTCTCTCGGATAGCCTGGGAACGTCTTGGGATCCCTCCAGAGGAGCTGGGGGAAGTGTCTGGGGTAAGGGAAGTCTGGGAGTCCCTGCTTAGACTGCTGCCTCCGCGACCCGACCCCAGATAATCGGAAGAAGATGGAATGATGGACATATGACATCTCGACATACTTTAACGTTGTGATTAATTTAGTTATTGAACAGGTACCACGTACAGGAGCATTGATCAAAAAACATATATTTGCTGTCCCTGAGACATGCACACATAGAATAGGTTACAAAGGCATAAAGAAACCTTTATATACACAGATTTCATTCTAAAAAGTACAATATTGTTAACAATATAAAACTGTATCCCCTTTCCACACTTTATTCAATTCAATTCAATTTATTTTTGTAACGCCCAAAATCACAACAGTAGTTGCCTCGAGGGGCTACAGTGGAAAGAAAAACAAAATAAACAATGTTCATAGGGACTTGGAATTGTCCCAGCGTCCTGTGTCCTTAGACAGATGTCCCAAGCTCCCCTGTCCTTAGACCCTCCTTCTCGGCCAGGAAAAACTACCAAACCTCTTTTGCAAAAAGTAGAAACCTTTAGGAGTTCCACATTGCAGGAGAGATTCGACTCCCTCGGACGGACAGGTGGATGCGCCTCAATTTGCAGATACACGGTGGAGCAGGACCCACTCAGGAGGAGAACCAATTCTTCGAGGCCGATGAAGAACCATTCATATGGAGTAGAGACCGTTTCTACAGGCAGACCGTTTCTCCAGGCAGACCGTTTCTTCAGGCAGTTGAGGAGCATGTGGATCCACAGGTCATCGATGTGCCTGCTCCACTCCCGTCGGGGAAGTGGGAGAAGGAGGAGGAAAAGCGATGAATAAATTGCACGTGAAATTAAATATTAAATATTGTTTGATAGAAAAGTAGTAAGAAGCAGACTTTATTGATATATAGTTTTGGAAAATAACTATTTCTACAGAAAGGAAACACAGCAAATAAAAAAAGCATGGTTTTGCTTCCAGCCAGTGATTTAAAAAAAAGATTTATAAGTGAATTGAATACACACCTTTCCATTTCAAGCTGGTGCACACAAGAAAGACACTTCCGAATGTAACACTGGAATTTGCCTTTTTTCCCCTTTTTTTTCTTTACATATTTTTTAACATATTTTGAAACATTTTACAGTTTTATGACCTCCTGTATTATATACCCCTACATTTCAAATATGTATTGTGTTTTTGTTATATTAAACGAAGAAGAATAACATAATGTGACTTCCTGAAGTCCACGATCATCTCCCCTGTCTTCTGGGCATTGAACTCCAGGTTATTACCGCTGCACCAGGACACCAGCCGATCCACCTCCCTCCTGTAGACAGACTCATCCCCGTCTGAGATGAGCTCGATGAGGGTGGTGTCTTCCACATACTTGATCAATTTTACGGAGTCATGGCTGGAGGTGCAGCAGTTTGTGTTTGAGAAGAGCAGAGGAGAAAGTACACAGCCCTGTGGAGTTCCTGTGTTGATAGTCCGAGTGTCTGAGACATTCTTCTCCAGCCGCACGCATTGCCTTCGATCCGTCAGGAAGTCAGTGATCCGCCTGCAGGTGGAGTCAGGCACGCTGAGCTGAGAGAGCTTGTCCTAGAGCAGAGCAGGGAGGATGGTGATGAACGCAGAGCTGAAGTCCACAATAAGGATCCTGGCATAGGTTCCTGGGGAGTTCAGATGCTGCAAGATGAAGTGGAGTGCCAGGTTGATGGCGTCGCCTACAGAGCCAAAACTGCAGGGGTCCAGCAGGGAGGAGGTGAAGGACTTGTATTCTTATAATAAACAATACAAATGAAAAGAAGCCGGACATGTATGTATGTCTTAACCTGTTAAGATGTGTAATATAAAGGCTTTTTAAATAATTTGCCATTCACTTATTTAAAATGGAAAAGAAATAAATGCATAGCCAACATCTTCTTCTGGTCCTAATAAAAGTATCGGCATACACAAACACAATTAGGCTCATAAGGTACAACTACATGTAACCAGGCTTGCAGTAGGCCTAATATAATCAATTTACATTATAAAACATACTATTTCACAAGCATGATTCGTTAGCTTGCTTAATTTGCAGCATGTGTCCTGATTTGAAATGTAATTGATCTGGTATTAATGTTATCTATATTAGTGTTAGATAAAAGAGTTAGTAAAACACATTTCACTGCTTAAATAGTCCACAAAAATGTTTAATTGCTGTGCATGGTGGGCGATTTGAGACTCTCCAAATTGGCAAGTTCCACAGGTTCATCCTTGGTAAATGAGGCAAACTGAGGATTCGAGCACCAGAGGATGTGAAGCCTGTTTTCTTCCATTTTTAATAATCATTTTTTGCTTTGAGTACATCCCAGTAGACTGACATTTGCTCCTGAGTTCAATACACTCTTTTGATTCAAATAGTTCATGCCCATATTTAGTCTCCATCTCCTGTAAATGTATGTGTTGTGCCTTTACAGTCTTAAACATAACACAGTGATGACCATTGGCTGCGTTGTACTGCTAAAGGGTTTGCACATCAGATAAAAGACAGTAAAGGACAGTGCACTTCCTGGCACCTCTTCTGACAGCTGCCTCCATGTCGTGTCCTCAAACCCTGTCATTCTGTCACTCACGATGATCTTTTTACAGGACCCCTATTTCCCCAGTGCGCTGTCTGTGTGGGGGCTGAGACCTGATGTGCACATGAATGTGTGTATCTCTTTTGATTGATTTATTACATTAGTTTTATTTCACTGGGCCAGTTGATTGATACCGAGCTGCGTGAGCTTGAACATAAACCCACTCAATTGAATTAATTGCATGTAAACAATATTCAATGCAAGGGTGCTACACTGACATCTAGAGCTAAATTATATATACATATTAATGATTAGTGTTGGCAATAACTGCAACCATACAATGTCTAAAAACAGCTCAGGTTCAAATATATAAACCTGAATATGTTCACTCTATCTGACTTGGCTTTATCACATTTTTATTTTAATATGAGAAGAAACCTCATACTATAATACAAATTTAAGTTAATTTAGCATAAATATCCATATAAAAAAATTGGTTTTACATTTTTTAAGTATGGCTTGAAGTGAAATGACTTAATTTAGCTGCCAAAGTGATCACATTTGTTGTTTTCTTTGTTCTTACAATATATTGTGACATGAAAAATAATGAATTGACCAAAGAATTTGATATCCCTATTTGGAATGAGAGCAAGGTATGGGTAAGACATTCAGTCTATTGCCTTGGGTCATAGATTTGAACTCATGACATCAAGCTGTAAATGTAAGTTGAAACACACTGTTAGAAATGTTATGATGTACAGTATAAAGCCATTAAGAAAATCATCAATCAAGTGTTGATTCTTGTTCTTTCCTTGTCTTTATACAGAATACTCATTTTCAAATTAAAATCCAGATAGGTCCAAAATGGAGACAAGACCTCCAGTGTCCAACTGTACTCTTAATAAGTCCTCCATGTTTCTTAAAGATGGTCCTCTGGGTTTTCTAACTTTAGAGTTATTGTTTTAAACAGTGCCTGTAGTGCTATTTTTGGTCGAGCACAGAAATAATAAGCATGATACATTCTCCCCAAACAAGGAGAGGGGAGTCTCTTTTGTCGTTGTCACCCTCAAATCCTCGGGTCCTCACTGGGAAAACACAGGATGAGTCACTGGGTTTACTCTGGGGTACAAACTGTGAACTAAATGTTTTAATTGGACAGAAAATATATTCTAAGTAGCACCAAAATTGTTACGTAAAAAGCAGTAGAAGTCACACTATTACAGCTGAAAAGTCTTCATAAACAAGCATCACATCTAATCTGACTGCATCTTCACTGGCTTGTATCCGGTTTAATGTGCTGTTGAACAATGCATTATTCCAATCCCTATCGGGCCAATGTCCAGCGCTCTCATCTGTAAAGACTGTGGCCTTATGATTAGACAGGAAGTCCTCTGTTTGCACACACAATCTTTTAAAGAAACGTAAGGAAATTCTCCACATTGGAGTAATTGATATCTGCTCGTCTTTGAAACGAATAGATTTGTATTGTATTGTGTCTTTAAGATGCTGCTTCTGATTAAAGAGGAAGTCAAACATGCTTGACTTAAGATACAAAAGTATCCTTTTCTGCCACACTGACAGTTTTCCCTCATTAGCCTTTCGCTTGACAGTGCGTCTTTTAAAATGGACTCTATCTGCCCTTCAAAACAACACAAAACCAACTCCCTTTATTTCTGAGTGTGGAAATGATTATATAAAAGCAGCATTATCAGTTGGCCCAACTCATAACTGACAGATTCTGAGGGACATTGGAAGATTTATTTGATTTCTTCAGGGAAATGTGCTATTTTTATGATCACTGGAGATTTCAACATTTTCTTTCGCTCTTGACCCGTTCAATATCTGTCACTGTCTTTGTATAAGAAAGCTGTCAATCAATTCGCAGTGAGCTGGGGGTGACTTCAGTCCATCTTCTCAATATATTTAAATGATTGGCAATGATAGCTTCTAAATTGGTTAAATGTGTCTGCATATGCACTCGGCACAATTACGCCATTGTCGAGATTAAGCTGGGCATCGTGAGTTTATGTTGAAAAGTGGATGTGTCAAGCAAATGGTGTTGAAGAGAATGGTAAAAGTGGGCTTCAATCTTGGCCCAATTGCTTTGACCTAGATTTGTTCTCAAGACCACAATTTTGCCACATCATTATGAAAAGATTGTGCAAAATATTCATCTGTGCCAGGCATCAGTAAAATAACAGTAGGAAAATGGACGTCTCCTCACATTAAGGCACACTTAGAGTTAACACCTTCAGTGCTGGAATGCCCCTGGGCTTCAAACTTGCATTATAGACAGTTTTACTTTACATGTCATTAAAGTGTGGCGTGTGGCCACTATAGCAAGAGATCCCTCCCAAGAGATCACAAAAAGCCAGCTGCATAGCTATTTTTAATTTTTAAAATATTACATTTTCAGAGGCGAGAATATAGCTGATCATTTCAATTATGAAGAGTTGGAATAAAACCCGCTTCCGTTCTGCTTTTAAAAGGAATTCTCTAGAGTTTATGTGCTACATATTGTTCAAATCTTTTCTGGTTGACGTGCCTTGACTCATTTCATGTGTAACTATTTATTTCATCATTAATCAGAATCAGAAGGGCTTTATTGCCATTGTCAATGAACAAAATTCACAAACATAGGAACTTGTCTCGGCATTAAGGTGCAACGTAAAACACTGATCAATAATCGGACTTTGTGTGCATGTGAGTGACTGTCTGATCCTAAAATATAACACCCAGACAGTTCGAAATTAGTAGGCTAACATTTATTAGCATAGCCACACAAAAAACATGTAAACTAGCATTAGCCAGCTGCTAACTACCTGAAACAGCTCAGCCTCAGTCTGGAGTGGTGTCTGTAAGTCCACTGGACTGGTCCTGAGGACAGTAATCCATTTGAAGTGTGTCATGTCACTTCGGACCCATGAATACAATGACACAGGTTTGTATATTGAATAGAGGACAAGTTGTTCCATTTTAAGCAGACTTTATTTATAAGTTTTGCTTATTTTAAGTTTTGATTAGTTAAGAATTGTTGGATTAATTTACAGAGTTTATCAGAACAGTAGTACTACAAGACAATCTGTGATAGTTCCAAGCTAAGCTTAAATCTAAATAGATAGATCCATCTGGACAGAATCTATCAATCTACTTGTATCTGTCTGTCTGTTTATCTGTCTGTCTGTCTGTCTATTTATCTCTATCCAAAAAATATACTTTAAGGTTTAGGGCCTGCCAATGTAGCACTCTCTTTGTTTCTTATAGGTTTTTTTTATTTGTAATTTGTTGATCAGGTTGGTGTCTGGCAAAGGCTACTTCTATGAGTCTTTTGAAAGGGCACTTATCAATCCGTAGTGTTTTTAAGAGCTTATATCCTGGTCTATGAAGGAGAAGGACACCTGAGCTGCTGTGGAGGTGACGTGGGTCCGTGAGCAGAGCCTCAGGCCTTCTACTCCACAACATCAGTTAATTCTCATTAGCAATGATTGTGACCTTGATTATGAAAAAGGGTTGTTGTTGTTGTTGTTGTTGTTGTTGTTGTTGTTGTTGTTTCAAACTCAAGCAGTACGTGTAATCATTTAGTTATAGGTAAGGAATTGCAAAGTATTTGGTCTTAATTTTAGCAGACAGTTAAGACAGGTAAAGGAAGAACAATGTTGGACAACATGCAGGGATGGTTACCATGTGATCAACCTAGCGAGTGGTAAGTACTGGGACAATTTTTGTTTGCATGTCTACAACTGTCCGAATGTTTTTGTTATTCCTCAATATTTCTGTCTAAATTACAAAAACAAAGAAGGATCATTAAATCTATTTAAAAATTGGCCTGCCACTTAATGTCTTGCTGCTCATGCTCTATAGTCTGCACGCATTAAAATACAAAACGTTGCAAATTTGACAGCAAATTATATTCAGCGAGTACAGTAATATTTGATTACATCCAATACCACTGACAGGCCAAACAAACGCCCAACCGTCACAATTTTGTTGATGGACTAATTTGTTTTCTTCCCCTGACAAATACTCAACATTTAGAATTTAAGAAAGATTTTGGGTGTCAGAATCAGAATCAGAAAAGGTTTATTGCCATCGTCAATGAACAAAATTCACAAACATAGGAACTTGTTTCGGCATTAAGGTGCAACATAAAACACTGATCAATAATAAAAACAACATATATGAAATCAAAAGGACATGCATTACAAAAGGGCAAAAGGTGTGTTACGGTTTCTCCTAAGTATAAGCATGTCTGAAATATTTTTTGCTGTAACTAAACTATATGTTGAGAATATTATCCTCTCCCTCAGGACAGATAATCAGTGTTTCAAACTAATTGTGGGCTTTATCGCTAATAGCCTTTGTCTAAACAGGTCTTTTCTGGCGTGGCGTCACAGATTTCTCTCTGAATGAAGGACAGTGATTTGAAAATGAGGTGACATGAGTTGACCACAAGCAGTCACTTTCAAATTGGAGGGTGTTTGCTATTTGTGTCAGACAACATGTGTTTCTTTGATGGGACCTGACAACTTCCGCCCAGAGCTGTGCTAAGCATGAAGAGCAACAGAGTAGAAGATGCCCCGGGACAAAAAACTTCACACTGCCTTCGTCTACGCCTGCATCCACTTAAATCTCCCATGAGAATAACATATAAATTTAGAAGGTGGCATATGCTAGACTCAGAGAGCTTTATGCCTGAATCTCAAATTTGTTCTTCATTACTGAAATGTACAATATGTGCTGAATCGTTTTGATCTCAATTCAAATTGAGTTACAGCATCTGAATGTAACAGGTTTAATTGTGACACATATAAATTGTGACTTAATTCTAAAGTTTTACAGGCCTACATGAAAAAGTAAAAAGTAACAGTTTGTTTCATCTGATAACCTTTTGAAATAAAATAAATAGTGCATGATCTATTCTTTTCTGTGCAGTATACATATATTCATGAAAATGCACAGAGATGAAATTGAATCCAAAAATTGTTACTCATATATAAAAAAAGAAGAGTTTATTGTCAAAATTATGGCTCAGTTTGCAGACCACTCCAATGTAGCAACTGGTGCGGAGTGCTGATGCTGTGAAGTAAATATGTATGGCATTTTGGTGTTGTATGCAAATGCTTATGTATCACAAATCTTATTTCAAACTTTATTTTACAAATTGAATTAATATGCTGAAGAAGTATCAATTGGCAAAATACAAAATGTTTTGCATCATTTGAAAAAGGCTCAAAAAATGAATATATCTTCCACGTTACTTCTGTTCTAGCGTCACACATTTTTCAGTCTGAACACCAAAAAGCTTTATTGAAATATATTTTTAGTTAACGGCAGTCCTTCCAATTTAGTTGGTCGTCTTTCTTTTTAACACCCCCCCATAAACCCGTGCAATCACTTTTACTAAGCCATTCAAGTGAAAATGTCAGGTGTGGCACCTATATGCCACTGCTGAAAGTACAGAGGTAAACTGACGTGCACGCGCGCGCACGCTCACATATGACTCATCTCATCTAAACTAAAGCACTTTGTCAGAGGCGTCCATTCACATTACACCCAGGCAGGAACGCGCAGACTCAATCTCACTTTGGAGCGCGACACTTATAGTGAGGTTGGCTATATAAGTCCATTCAGCATCTTCTTTTAAAGGAACTAAAGCTATACTTGTTTCTTACCACAGGCAAGGAGGAAGACTTTCACCAAACACCTGACAACAGAAACATCTAATCCGGACCTCCTCTAAACATTTAAGGTAGGTACTTAAGTGGTGCTCTGATTTTTGTCATCATGTTTTCGATTTTCCGTTGGATATTATAAAATAGTCTAAATACTTTTAAATTCTACATTTGTTTACTAGTTTGCTGGATGGGATACACTTATTCAAGATAAACGTTTTTATTATTATTTTTTCGATTTTAATTTAGTAGGCCTATATGGTTCGTGCTTTAAATCATTTTGAAAGCGTCTTTACGCACAAGCATTACGCACACATCGCGCAGACTTTACACTTGCAGATATAGGCTATTAAACAGAGTAGTGTAATTTAAAGTTGTAAATAGGCAATTAAAGGTCATTTGAATAGTTTCCTATAGTTTGCATGTGATTTCTTAAACGGAATCGATTTTTAGACAGTGCGTAATTTCTCTGCAGATCCTTTTTACACACCTTTCATCTGTACATTTTGTGTGTGCTTTAGATTCCAGTTGAAATCCTGACATGAAGCTCAATTTACTCGGAACCACCGTAATTCTGCTAGTTGCCTTTTTGCCGCGCTACGAATGTCGGGCTATTGAGAGCCCCGGCAGTGCCCTGCGCGTCCCCGCTCCACAGAGCCAGAACTCCCAGCAGCAGTCTGGTCCTATCTTGGAGCGGCTTGGAGAGGAGTATTTCATCCGGCTTGGCAACGGGGACTCGAACTCTTTTCCATCGACTTCTTCAATGTATCCCGGGGGACCCTCCTCCATCTTCAACAGAGCTCTGCAACTTCAGCTGACGCGGCGTCTCTTACAGGGCAAAGTTGGCAACCTTAGGGCGCTCATTGAAGACTTGGCTGACCACGGGGATGAGTCCATGGATCGAGGGAGGAGGTCCGAAGAACCGCCGATATCTCTGGATCTGACCTTCCACCTGCTGCGGGAGATGATGGAGATGTCTAAGGCGGAGCAGCTAGCCCAACAAGCGCAAAACAACAGAAAGATGATGGAGCTCTTTGGAAAGTGAAGTCCTCCCTCCAGCCTGCCAAAGATCTCCCTTCCGTTTTATTTTTTGTTTTCCATTTTGACCATCAGCACAAAACATGCTCTGTACAATATAGTGCTGCTTTATCACAATTGTTTATTGAAGCTTAAACCTGATCAAAACGGGCTCGGCTCAAATCCGATTGTACCTTATGCCATTTTAAATGTTAGTGTCAAATCTGTAGAATGACCGTTCTTCATATTTGAGATTGAAAACCTATGGTTTGGATATAAGTTGCATATTGCATCAGACAATTTCATTTTGTTTTAGATTATGATTAGCAATGTATTTATGATATTTGTTAATAAACTTATGTGCAACCAGTCATTTTTTGTTTTGCAAATGAACATCATCTATATTTCTAATAAAAATTTGAAAGGAATGCTTACATTTTTTCTGCATGCATTACTTGGATCAATAAACGTGTATTATTTATTTGCTATATGTGACAATAATAAACTAGCTACCATATTCCTCTACCAGCACACTCTCCACTATACCTTGCACACAAAAGCTTGTTGATTTATATATATATATATATATATATATATTTTTTTTTTAATAGGTCTGTCTTGAATACAGATGTCTCATATAAAGCATAACCCTGTTTTAGTAAGGTTTAATCTTTAAGAGTTAATTGTCATCAAACTAAAGGGAGAACCCTAGTGACAGCTGAAAGGTGCAACATTTACAACTAATGAGGGTGAAATGCACTGTCTCTGTGTCCAGTTCACTGTGTTGCTCCTTGACCCTCAGTGTCACAGTAAACCAAACAAGAGCTTTGAGTGAGTCATCCTATTGTGTTTGGCCCACTTAGTAACTTGGGGCTTAGTGCAGCATTGAGCCATTTGTAAAGGATCCAACTCAGTGAAGGATGAGGTACAATAATTACAGAAGAGACTCAGTGGTGACTGACTCAATAGGACAGAGCGCAGGATTAAAACAGCACCCAGGATGTCAGGTGCTATACATTATAACGACAATGTCTTTGCATCCTTTAACATGATTACATTATAATAAAGTAGAACACATTTAAATCTGATGTCTCTTTAAGTGTAACTTGCATGTGCGTTCGCGTGCACCGCCATAGTAGCAAAACCAGACTTATAACATCCTGTGCAATATCTTGGAAAATATTACATTATATATTCATAATACATTTTTTGCTGACAGTTTAACATAAGAACGACAACAGGTTTATAAAAACTTCAAAAGAGCCAAATTTGACTCATTTATCAAACTAATACATTTAAGAAGTTGCAAAAAAAATACAATGTGAAGGACAACCTGGAGCCTTACTGAAAGTGATAACAAAAATGGTCAGCTACACAAATAAGTCAATTTAGGATCACCTCACGAAAAAAGGAAAAAAAGACTATATCATCTTATCTTAACAGCTGAGAACAACCAACAAACTAACTAACAGAGAGAGTGGAATTAGGACTTCAACATCTACTACTACAATGCACTTGCACTTTCCAAAATTGAGCCATGGACCACATTTCACATATTACTATTTGGAGAGGACTGCACTCTTGTCAGGTGCTGGAAGGGGTCGCAGGACTCTTGCTAAGAGAGAGGTTTTGCACGGCTTGTGTCACCTCTTCATCGCTTAGTTCTGTCTCTCCATCCTCATCTTCAACATCTTCATCTGCACCCAGACACAAAAATGTATAATAGCAATAATTACAGACCCAACACAAAAAGATATAATAATATGAGGAAATTACAGCAATTTCACAATTTATTCTTCTTCTTTTTTTTTTTTTTACCTTGAATAAAGTCAATGCTTCTTAGGGCCTGCCGTTCTCTTCTAAAGTCAACGCTAAAATGATCCATGTTCTCATAGCCCCGTTCAACCTTTTCCAAATGTGATACACTCGAAGCCTCCGCAATCCTTTAGGAGGGCAATGGTGCAATTATCAGTCAGAATCACTGTACTGCTGAATAAATACTATCAATCTTGACATATGGTACGCTCAATGACTTATTTTTGGAATAATTACAGTGATTGGCTTGCTACACTTCACACAATTACCTTCAACTACTCAGACATGCAACCCTTGTCTGATGTCTTTATCTAGGGAAGTTTGCCAGGAAACAGGGCTAGTAGTGCACTTAAGTCACAGTAATTAATAGTGATGATAAGAGCAAACTTACCTTTGGAGGAGAGGCTTTATGGCCTAAAAATAATATAACAGGAAAAAACATTAAGATAGTGAGTTAAATGTATTTATCAAAAGACCATGTATCTGAACTAACCTGCAGGAAAACAGCCTGCCCCGGCTCCTCCATGGTCTGGATGCCGGACTCCACAAGCTTACAGCTCTCCTCCAGGTGGTCTGTGTACTTCCTGCTGAGTCCTCGGATGTAGTTCACTTTCTCCTCTTGCTCTGCTGTCACCTTCTGACACATCTCCCTCTTCTTGTCCTCAAGGATTGTGTACAAGAGGTCAAACTTCTCACACAGCAGTGTTTTCTGTCTACAGCTGTTTTCCTGGACATATGCAAAGACATGGATTTAATTATTTGGCCATATTCGTGATTAGAGGTGGGAGATTTATTGAACATTTTATTTGTGGAAATACAAGATTAGGACATACAAAATATACAATGTTAGACGGCTAAAACAGTAAATATTAAAACATGCTAAACTGTTGTATAAGTGTAATCTTCCAAACAAGGGTATTATATGTTTTTTCCAGCAGTTTTATGCAGTACATTAACCTAAACCAAAACATTGAACCTTTTAGCACAATTCTGATGGATTAGTCTCCATACTGTATATTCATCAGGATAATCAAAGAGAGACACTACAAGCAGAACTTGCTCTCTCAACATTTAAGCTTTCATGTGCAAACAACAATATTGTCAATTCGGCAGCTAAATATTTCACATTTTCATATCCATAGGGACAAAATCTCCCCTTAAAGTAGCACACATACTCGTTTTGTGACCCCTGCCCTCGGGGGAACGGATGGAAAGTAGACTTCTGCTATAATCCAGTGTCTTTACATTCATAAATATCCAAAATTTGAATAGTTACACCAATATTCAGATCTAGTTTACTCAAATACTGACTAATTCAGACATCCCCTCTGCAATGTTGAAGCCTGGATGCTGAAACCAGGTAAGACATTAGGCACAAGATGCATGCAAAAAAAGTGAATGTATTTACAAACAAATTGAAAAATTAAAGGACAAAAATAATTCCTAAATGCCTAGGATTTAACTGAAAAAAAAACCCAAAATACACACACAGGATACAAGGCTTAACTTGTGCAGCCTCTCTCCGCAAACGGCCAACTTTCGATTTTATCGTCTCTCTCACAGGAGTTCAAATTTGGAGCCTTCCTGCCTTCTCCAGGAAGGCACCAACAGTCACCAGGGAGGAAGCAATATGGTGTACAATACCAAAAATTACAATAAGAAAATAACTCTTAACAATTACTAAATAAACCAAAAGCATAAACTAACTACATTTAAAGCAATATAATTGGCAATTTAATCAGAACTAGAAACAAAGAAACAAAACCAATTTCCAAATCACCCCTTTGACTTAATCCAAGTGCTGCAGCCTAACCCCTAGGTGTTCCCACTGATCACTTAACAAAACAGCACTAAAATAATAAGAACATATATGCACAGAGAAAAATAAACAAATAACAAATAACTTGTGAAACTTCTGTTTCACACCCTCTGTAATTTTGTTTGGTTTTGTATTTAATGTTAACCAAATGAAGCAAGAACTTTAAACCTGGCTCTATTCAATTGTCTCACATATGTGTAATATTGAATTTTTTTGCCCATAAAATGTCTTATTTTTATATGAATACATTGCATTTATGTAAGTAAACTACAGAAAATTCAACATTTATTTTCCCTCCTACTCATCTGCAGTGTGTAAAGTAAAAATCCCGATATAAATTGTAATCAATATAGCCCATCCCTATTCATGGTTCATTTTTTCTATTATGTTCTAAGAGTACTTATATATGGTATATTTATCATTGCGCACCCCTGGCTCTCTTGACACCAGGCTTCTTGAAACATTGTTCAGTGGTGGAGGAAGTACTAAATTGTGTTAATAAACTAAAAGTACTACAAGTACTATAAGTAGTATATATATATACACACACACACACACACACACACACACACACAAACACACATACAGTATACAATATATATGTATGAAATATATTTATTTCTGAACCCCCATCTCAACCTTTTGAACTGATAAACCCACTGCACTTGTTGTAAAGGTGGAGTACACATGTACAAGCACAGGCTTGCAGAGTGACCACCTGTTATACACTGACCTCTATTACACGACATGCTCCCTCCAACTGACTAATGATGCCCTGCATCCGGTCGTTAGTCCCAACCATCATGGCAATCCCATCACTGAGCTCGGTCTGTGGAGGCAGAACATCACATCAACATACATAATATGTGACACATTCATGTCAAACTATTTCATAGTCCATTTTATAAGTATTGCTGGGGAATTCGAACAATGTATTTGATTTTATGATTCAGCTACATTTTATTGTACAACCATTATGCCATTCTACTATGAGACCAACTGTCGCATTCAGAAGCTTGTAAAACGCAATATGAAGTCATACTTTTGCTACTTTTAGACTCACCTTCTTGGTCTGGAAAATGCTGGTAATGGGAGCCACCTCACAGTCTTTGTGTGCCCCAAACACCTTGCACATGGAGCAGGTTGGCACACCATGGGTCACACAGTAAATATTAATCTTTTCCTCTTTGTGGGCTTCACACATGGGCATCTCCTCCCTCTTCACAGGATCGGGCTTTGTGCTGTTGAGAAAGAGCTGCTTTATTGTCTGCTCATACATGGCACTGCATGTTAATTTGATGGTACTGTCACTTTGATAATGTCACAAGTGCACATCTCAGTTCTGTATTGATAATCCGTCACTCACACCTTGCCATGCGAAAACGCTGTCAGCAAAAAATCATTGAGTTTCCAAGTATAGACAAATATTTTTGAGAACTGAAATTGTATAAACACCTCTATTAAGTCAAATATAGCCAATTATATTACATATAATTATATATTACATTTCTTTTATTGAATAGCTACAATTAAAAGTACCAATACAACTTCGTATTATATCATTTACATCATACTTAGATTCCATTTTTGAATGATTAGCTTAAAGCGAAGTCACAAGAATATATCATCACGCTATAAAGGTGGGTGATTTTTTTTTGTCACACTGTAAAGACATGACTTATTGATGTGAAATTCCTCACCTACTGGACTCTTGCTTGAACATATCAATGATATTCTCAACCAGCAAGTTTCTCTGCAGTCCATAAACTCCATGCCGATCCAGTACTACCTCATGTCTGCAAGATGGGCATCTAAAGCGGCCCCCAGACGTCAAGGAGCCAGCTCTGGTGGGGAGATACGGATTTGCAGCCTAAAATTAAGTCATGAGATAATCATTTCATTTTTTTTTTTTTACAACACATTATTTTAAATTGTTAGCCACGTGTGAATAAACAGTATTAAAACATATCTAGCATACATTACAGTGGTATAAGCCAATAGGCTACAAAATGTACTTCACATATATTATTCCAACATCTGAACATTGTTCATAGATACCAAGGTATAATCCACAAGGTATATAGAGTCATTTTAGCTGACATTTTCTGAATTGTGAGACGTCAAAAGAAAAAACAACTAGATCCATGCCCAGTAGAAAATTAACTAAAATAAACAAATAAGAATAACGAAAACTGTCTAATACATAAAGGAAAATTGATCAACAAAAGATCAGTATATGTTTGAAATGTATTTGAAATGACCAGACTAGGCCAGGATAAAGCATTTTAGGAATGTCCTACCACATCCCACAGCCCAAAGTCAAAATAAATCATAAATAAAAACAAACAAACAAACAAACCAACAAACAAACAAACAAACAAACATGTCCTTACCTGAAAAACGTCATTCGCACACTTTCTGCACAGGTTATGTTGACAAGGCAGGATGACAACTGGCTTTGTAAACATTTCTATGCATATCGGGCAAATCAGCTGTTTTTCCAAATTGTCCATAGTATCCATGGTTAAATACCAGTGTGGACCCGCATAAACAAACAACAAAGTCAGAAGCGAAGACAAGTGTTGTGTAAAGTCACAGGCCGAGTCCTGCTGCTCTTGTCCTGTAGCTTGTGTGGGCCACTATCTTGTTGGTGTCAGTTCTGTTTTTAGCAGCTATTGCTGTCATGTCAAAGGGTGCCATATTTACCCTGCCCATATTTGAAACCCAGAAGAGCAGTAGCCCACAGAACAGCTGCTGAGCCCTCCACACGATCATCTGCTTGTGACATGCACACATTTGTTATTTACTTACGTTTAAGGCTCGCGCTAACTAATTGCAATATCCTATAAAACAAATGAATTGTTGTTTTACAGTAGCCTTGCTACAAGCCGCTCATTATATTGAGCAAACAATCTTTAACAAATGAAAGACCGAACCAACATGACGTGTCTTTCCTGCTTTAAACTGTATACGTGGTCTCGCCTAGATCATATTGCCTGTTTAATCGAGGCTGTTCAGCCCCTTCGATAGCTCAGTTGGTAGAGCGGAGGACTGTAGAGGAAACACTGGGATCCTTAGGTCGCTGGTTCGAATCCGGCTCGAAGGAGGAAGTTCTTTTCCCATATCTTTTAATTTGGCAAACTTTCTTTCCACTCTGTTAGCAATACCACTACACCAAGAAAGGACACATCACGACGACTAAGCAGGCTGAATGATTTCATTTACATTATTTGGATAGTATTAAATATTAAGTATTAACTTCGGTTCCCTACAGTTATTTCTATGCGTTTTCTGTCATTTACAACAGATGTCTTGTTATTTTGTGTAATCATCTGTCTTTAAAGGGATGAATTAATGATTACATATTCATTAACAAAAAGCAGGCAAGGCTCAAATGCTCACCATTTAACCGGCACCTAAAAGTACATTTAATGAGACCAATTAAGTTGAAGACATTTTAGAAATTTATGCTTCCTGGAAATAAACCAATTCATATCCTGAAGCCATTAGTGCCTGATTCATAATTTTGCTGTCTAGTAAATAAAAACCTGTCATATTAATGTAGTATCACACAATAGCACTGTAGATCCAAAGTAGTATGACTATATATATAGATATAGATATAGATATAGATACAGATATAGATAGATATAGATAGATAGGTACATTTTTAATGTAAGTGGAACACTGAACGTTCGTTTTTTCGAGTGAAAAATTGGTTAGGATATTTGTATTACTTTTTAAAGTAGTAACTAGCTAGGCCTATATGTTTGGCATATTCATATTTTATGGCAAAGAATATTCCATAAATGGGACAGATGTTTACGTGAGTTGGATTTTCTTCCACAGAGTGAAATAAAAGATACATCAGCAGGCTAATAGGCCCCACTGCAGCTGATGGTCACAGGAAAGTGGGGTGTTTCAGAAGGAAACTTTTTAGAATATCTTACATTGCTGTATACACACTGCATGTGCTCCATTGTCCACCACACTATGCTTTCTATAGCCCCATAAACCTATGAAGACTGTAATAGGCTGTACCCATTACCCAATAGCATTTTATTTATTGTTATTTTTCTGTATTTATTAAAGTGTTACAATGGCTAACATGCTTATCCAGTTTTATAGTGTAAAATATGACCAGAGTGAGCATAATTAGTGAAGTCTGATGACAATACCGCACTTAACAATTAACTGATCAAACAACTTCTCATAGTCCTACATACGTCAATGTTGTATTAGCAAGATTAATGTGTTGTTTATTAGTTACGTTGTCAAATCCACAGTGTGTATCATGCCCTGCGAGCCTCTTGTCGTCGTTTAGCGGTGATAGAATGCCCTCTAGTGGGGAAAATTGAGTTGACAGCTGAATTGCCGAAAAGTCCTTGCCACTGAGTTTGTGGATTTTCCTAATTACTATTATTATTATTATTATTATTATTATTATTATTATTATTATTATTATTATTATTATTATTATTATTATTATTAATAATAATAACAATAACAACAACAACAACAACAACAACAATAATAATAATAATAATCTAAATGACAGTACCTTCAGATGTAGACGTATTAAATGTAGCATAGCCTATAATAAAAGCTCCTTGACTACTATATCAACTACATGCTTATATTTAGTAATATAAGCTCCTTGACTACTATATCAACTAAATGCTTATATTTAGTGTATAGGCTTACTAGGTACATTTGGTTGAACTAAATGTATCCACATCTATGGCAATGGCGTCTTAATGAGTGTACGATCTCTTTTTAGTCAGAACTGCAATTGCAGGTTTGCGCCACTAGATGGCTCTATCTACTTACCTTTATAAACCATAAGCATATAGACTGACCACCATTAAAACTGAAATGGAAATGGAGATGGATTATGGTGTAAAAAAAAAAAAAAAAGCACATCGATTTATTTAGTGCACAAGAGGATACCAGAAGTCTACACACAAATAGCCTAATGATAGTTTGTATGCTCTGAAGTCTTAATTTGGTCATATAGCCAAATTTCAGAAGTGTATCTGCACCGTTACGATTAGTCCAAGCGTCAATAGGGACTCCCTTGTGTTGTAAATGGTTGTATTAATTAGTGACACCAAGGCAAACTGGAATGTCTCCTCAGTGTCAGGCTGGTGCCACTGGGGCCTTATAAGCACATATGGAGCCTGGGACCCCAAGGGGAATCACCAGCTATGCAGTAGACCTAGTCCCTGTTTCTCCAGGTTTAAACAAAGGGAGTAAACACCCGCCCCCTCAAAAAGTGCAAGCCTGATCGTGTATTTGTTTCTTTGTTTGTTTGTTTGTTTGAGACTGAGGCAAATAGCTGTGAAAGGAATGAAGTAGATAATCTCCCAATTGATAATTTAGCTGTTCACAAATGCGCACTTAGAGGTCTGAATGTAAAACCTGTGCTGTCATGACGTGGTACCGACGTATTTGCTGTATGCCAGATTACGCACTTTCTGAGTTGTCCGGTAACAGCAGTTTAGTAAACGTGAATACTACCATCTGAAACGACCTTCTCAATTCATATTTGTTCAGATATATCTAGAAAATGTGAAGTGTACTTTTTAATTTATGGTCCAGTAGCCATTATGTTTAGGCTTAAAGATGTGTTTGAAGGTGGAGGTACAGTCCTGTCACATCTTCATCATAATATGCCCTCTTCCAGACTACTGATTGTAATATTAGTGTTTGAATGCTTTTCAAAGTTTGGGTGGGGTCGGGTTTGGGGGGGATTCCAAAACAACATTTAGACCCATTGTCAGGGAACCATTCATCCATTTGACATTCCACATTATTTTCAATGCATCCTTGTCTCTTAACAGAAACATGTGCATATAATATTTTGGTGTTTTGTTTGCTGTGTTGCTTGGGAATGATGCAGGGCCTTCTTGTGGGGTGTTGGTTTGAAAACCGTAAACATGGGAGGGGATTAGCATCATTGGCACTGGGTGTTGCCATGGCACATCTATTGTTCAATAGCACGCTGACACAATGTCCATTTGTTTGTTTTTTTGTCAGAGCCCACCATAAAAAGCATCCATAGCCACAGACAATAAAGTAGTGAATTGTAACCTGTAACAAAACCACGTTATATTTTCAGAGTATTTTCTATAGTCTGTAAAAACTCTAGTGAGACTAAGCTCCCAAGTAGTATGACTCATGAGAGGAAGGTAATCACAGGCAATGATGTGGACCGCTGCAGGGCAAGCCCCGTTGTGGAGGAATACCCTTGAGAAAGTCCACGCCGTCTGCAAACGACTGCTCATATAGGTCTTGGGATCACCCTGCTAGTACAGCCAATCACAAGCCCCGTTGTAAATATAGTTGGCGCTTTTGTCCAATCAGCGACGAGCTTGTAACAACAGCTTCGACATGATTGGTTAGTTTTCCACAAAAGGGCGTATTTGCTCGCTCCAGCAGCACCGTCTGTGGCAGGTGGTGTGCGCTTTAAAACCACACAGTAGGCTAATGTTTAGGACGGTAGATAGATACCAAGAGAAACGGGCGTAATTTACTTTAGCATCGTGCCATTTTAGGTTAGCTAGTCTATGCGTGCCTTGCGTTTGTCCTGAAGGCGGCGGAATTGCAGTGTTCGCGATTGAACATCGGGGTTCCCCCTCTTTCTTTCTCTGAGCCAGACACTTGGTGCTCTTACGGTCAGTGGTGAATTAACAACTGCTCCTTCTCCTTCATCTGCATCATTATGTAGCTGAAAAGACGGAAAAGCCCTCCTCCGCGCTGGTGGTGTTTCGTCCCCCGGTGTGAGCCCATCTGAGAGTCGGTGGTGCCTGCTCACATCCTGGAGCAGCCTCGCTTCGTCCGTCCGCCGGTGGTGCATGCAGTGTGTGTGATATGTGGATGACATTTTTTGGATGTGATCGTTCCCTTTGTTTTCATTTCGGGACATGCCATATGCGTCAATTGAACGGACCTGTTTGATGCGCTCTGAAAAATGAGGAAGCGTTTCTATAAAGACCTCGAAAATGACTGCAAGGTCTCGTCGTCGTCGTTCGTGGGCCCGGATTTGAGTAAAATGAGAAGGAAAAGGGCTAATGCAGCAACAGCATGATCATTTTCCTCACGAAACCATACCAAAGGTGGGGGTAAACCAGACGCAACATCAATGAAGGCGATTAGGACAAGTTTTGTGTTGCTTACCACGGACAGAAACACTTGCTCTGCTCGAATATAGTAGCAGATCACATTATTGTATATTCAGAACACTTTATTTGTCAACTATCCTGCGCTGCGTTTGTTTTTTGTTGTCACCAGTTGCTTTTCCTTTTTATTTTTATATTTTTGACTTGGATCCAGCTCTGACTGTTCAATGGAAGTATGTTATCAGCTGCCGGTTTTGCCTCTGGACAGGCCGGTTCCCAAGCACGTCCTCAGCCGGAGGGGAGCCATAAGTTTTAGCTCCAGCTCTTCCCTCTTTGGGGCTCCAGATCCAAGGCAACTGTCACAGGTATAATCACCCTTGTCTTTAAAGTGTAACCATTTTGTCATAATAGGGTTTGCACCACACACAGGCCTTCTTAAACTCGCTCATTTTTTCTTTGACAAATGCATGACCAATCTGCAGGAATCTTGCAGGTGGTTGTTGGATATCAAGGCCTTAACACACACTGTGCACATTCACGCTTTTACAGAAGTACACAACATGTTTTTATCTGTCACACCTCCAGCGCAAGCGCACATCACCTAAAAACATTTTGCATTTGTGCATGTAGAGCCAAGATAAAGCCCCCCATGAGTTGGCCTATACCAGCACTGTAGGAGGATACCAAAAGTACTAGTCTTGACTTGGGACTTGACACAATTGGACTAGTGTGTTATTTGTGTTGGCATCTCTTGACACATTAACAGAAGAAGCATAAATGATTATTGGAAAAGGTTAGTTTGCTCTTTTTTATTAAGAAAACATTGAAAACGGTTTAGTACACAACAGCCTTTTCTGGGGGTCACATTCAGCTTGATTCTCAAGTACACACAAAAAGTGGCACTGCCGGTACAATGCACTTCACTGCATTAGGCAAACAATCTCAGCGTCTCAGATAAGGGGTTCTGTGGTCTTTTCTTGGCCCTTCTTCTTCCTGCAACATCAAGTAATGTGAACAAATTACTCTACTGAAATATTTAGATCCTTGCATGTGGTGAGAAAAGAGTATTTGGGCTGCAACAATTATTTTATTGGTCGACTAGCCAAATTATGATTTTTTTTTTTATTGTACAGCAAGCTTTTTATTTATTTTATTTACAATTTTTAACCAAATCAAGATTAGCTTCTCAAATAATATGTACAAATAAATGTTATTGATTTCAAAATGATCACATTCAAATATAGAACATTTATAGATACCTGTGATGAGCTTAGATTACAATCATATTTTTCAATTTAACACTTTTTTTTCGTCCTCCCACTCCAATTTGTTTAACTTAAAAGCTCTGAATGAGTGACAGCTGGATTTAACCAATCACAGTGAAGTGTGGACTTTTGGAATAAGAAGATTATAGTAGAAAAAGATTCAGTTGTAGTCATCTGGACTCTGTTTTAGAAAAATAAAACGTTTAGATTCTCATCCAAGAGTCATTCTCAATCTGTGAAACGAGTCTGAGAACTCGGGTTTATATCCTACTCTGTGAAAGCCCTGCCCAGATTGAGAATGACTCTTGGATGAGAGTCCAAACGTTTTATTTTTCTAAAACAGAGTCCAGATGACTACAACTGAATCTTTTTCTACAATGGAACACTCCTGGACGAATGAGGGATTACACCGACAATAAACAGATTACTTATCATCTCTTAAAAATAAATTGTATAAAATGTACATGCATCTTGATCAAATCTAATTTGTGATTCCAATTGTGGTGTCAAGAAAATTGTATATTAAGGTTTTACCATTACCCATTCCTAGATTCAAACAGATCAAATTGTTTATTTTTTGACATTTTGATTTAAAAACATCACTTTTTATGTAGTTTTGACAAGTAGTTTCTTGTCCGTATAGTCCAGATTTAAAAAAAATGATTTGAATAGACAATGAGTTACTTTTAATCTGTCTAATCATTGCAGCCCTAAAGCATATTGTGATTTGACCACTCCTGCTCACTTGATATCAACGTAACTTTTAAATCACCATCTTTGTCCCTTTTACTTGTTGTTTTTTAATGGGGTGTAATTGGTGCTTTGTTAGGGCCACTGCTCCACATAAGCATCCATGTGTGTCCACCTCTCGTACAAACCCTCAATATGGAGGTCTCGATGCAGGGATTCCATGGGTTTCTTATCATTTTAATTGCTTGTACTTGTATGAATGCACTGTTGAATGACGTCTGTTCAGAGTTTGAACTTCTCACCAACTTCCTTATCCTGAAGCCAAGTTTAAGTAGCACAACATTATTGTGCAAAGTAAGTTGCATGGTAATTTCCATGCCTTTTCCTTTGTCTTAATTCATAACACTAGACATCTTTCATAAACTTGCTTCCCTCTCAACAGGTTTTTATTTCATCACATAAGCGCTCATTTCTGTTTTGCAAGTGGGAGGTGTGCTCCATTGTTCTTGTTTGGCAATAATTCGACCAGAACTGAATACTGTGAGTTGGAACCTTGATTTCTGTACAATGCAGAATAAATTTAGAAGGTTATAAAATGACACAACCCACAATACAAATTTCAATAGATTTTTGGCATTTTGATATTTCCAAAGAAGTCGCAGCACTTTTCAGGACCTCACTTGCCCTTGGTGGTGGTTTGCATGTGGTTCCTCTCACCTGTTGGGAAGTAAAGCAGGACCTGGTTTAAGAAAAAAGGCTGTGTGGGCAGTGGTTTGGCCTCAGACCAAACTCAGATGGCCAAAGTCTCTTTTCTTTCACCGGCTATCTTGTTCCGCTTGCTGAAATGCTCCCGCTCTTCCTCTCTCCTCTCCCCTCTCTCCAATGAAGACATTTCCTCTTGTAAACAGAGGATGAAAGAAGGGAATTGAACAGACTCACTATATGTCACTATGTAGTTAAGGAATGCTGGTGATGAGGTGTAAATATGCAGTGAGGGAGGCGTAGAAATGACATTAAAGAACGACCACATTTATCCGTTACAAAGCTGTTATTGTGTTGTGTGGGAGTGCGTGTTGTTGGCTTGTTGGTTTTAACAATTTTTAAGAAAAGTTCCAGTTAATTCTAAACCTAATTGATTAATTTATGGTTTTTGATGGATGGTAAATGTCTCAGAGTATCACTTCTCCAATTCACAAATGTTCTTCTTATGCATTAGCCAAGCCAGGAAAACCCCAGCCAGCCCTGACGCCAGCTCTCATACTGTAGGAGGGATGGTTGTGCATAATTATTGCACACAAATGATCTATTATGGCTAAATTCAGCCAATATCACCATTGAACAAGTGCATTGTTTTTTTGTTTGTTTTTTTGCACACCATCCTCAAATTACACGTTTTTGAAAATATGTGTCAATATGGACCGTGCCACTTGATCACTTGGCTTATTTTTCTGCTTAGGACACACTACCATGGTAAATTATTTGATTAAATGCGTAAAGTAGAGGTGTGTTTGCATATTATCATATTACACCTACGTAGTGTTGTATGGGTGGCAGTAGTTCAGTTAATCTCGAAGGTTGGCACTGACTGTTAAATTCTTGCATACAATAATGCATACTGCCATTGTTTCTTTGTCATCAACCTTACATAAATTAATCAGTTTGTGTGACTTTGCGTGTCTGATAATGGATTAGTATTACAAATATAGTGTAATAAAGATTTTTTTTTTGTTTTTTTACTTGGTGCACTTTAAACTTAAGCAAAAATCAATTTGACACACAAACTAGTATCCTTTGCAATGTATTGATGAGGTCTGGTTTGTTCCAAGGAAAAAACGCTTCGTCCAAAGAAGTGATGTGCTGAGTCCAGATCGGCCTTTGTGATGTTTGGCTACAATTAGAGCTGATAGACTTTGAGTAAAAAGGGCAGATAGCGCTGTGTCTTGTCCACTGTATGAATGATAAGGACGGCTCTGCAGTGCCTTTTTTTTTTTTTTTTTTTTTAGGGGGTTGGGGAGTTAACTGTTGTTTTTAACTGAAGCGATAAGTATTTTTCTGCTCAGTGCCATCACATTGACGTAGTTTCAGGATGTGGTAAGAATGCTGAAGGAGCCGTTCAGACACTGAGCCTGGAGTTTCACAATATCTATCAGAAACTTTAACCCTTGTTGTGCCAAAGTTTGACTTTCTTTGCATGTTTTGTAATGCAGTTCATATTTATTTTGTTATATACACAGAAGTCATATCCTGCCCTCATTTGTGTACACACACACACGCCCCCGTCCCCGCCACTCTTCTCTGTAAGGGGCCTAGTCACATGACCACCATTGTGCCGAAGTGTTGAGTGCAATCAGCCATGAGAATATGGCTGTACACATCAGTTAACCACCCAACAACCGACTGAGAATGGGTTTAATCAGAATTACTCAGAGCTTCTCCATGTTCATGTGTGCATGTGTTCTGTTCTGATCCACTTTTTGTTTGACCTCTTGGGATTGGGATGTAAATGAATCTGGCTAGAGAAACCTCTACAGCCTTGGAATGATGTTTGAAATGAATGAAATTCTTGTGTTGTGTAGATGACCTGAGAGAATGAAACGAGTGCCTCCCTGCCCCCAACTCTAACCGTAGCGCTTTGCTCAAAGCACATTTATACAAGGCCCCTTTTTAAAGCACTCTGTGTAAAAGAACCTTTAAATCATTTTATGATACTTCAGCTGCCAGTAAAAACATTAGTTGCAGATGCTGTTCTCTTTGGTGTCAACACCGCTGTGTCTCAACAGCAGCAGCTCTTCCAAGTCATCTGGCCCATTGAGTAGGGTTGTGCAATAAATTACATTTAGAATTGTGATTTCAATTCCACCCAAAAAAGGTCATAGAAAATAATTGAATTAATTTGTCATGTGCGCTCGTTGCCTACAGTGGCTTTGAAAACCAAAGTGACTATTACAATATATCGAGTCTATTCTCCTTTACTGGTTAATTTCGACAGTGAAGAAGTAATTGTTTTGAAATAAATAATTTCAATTAAAAATAATAATCAAATCATTGCGATTATGAGTTTCTTTTGCCATAATCGAACAGCCCTACCATCGAGTCCTCTCCTCCTCCTCAGCTGCACTGAATCAGTGAGCCAAGAGTAAACCATTCTGCAGCTGGTCGACCTCAGCTGGAGCTTTGCACATGCATGCACGCACTCACTCCTGCTCCAACGGTGTACACGCCTGATGTTACTGGAATGTCCCAAAATGTAGTTGAGTGCAAGTATTCAGGTTATGCATCTATGCTGACGTTCAGAAACATGTTTGGCTTTGTATTACTGTGCTGTTTATAGGAACTCAAGCTTCCTTATTTGACTTGATCTGCTGCAACAAAAGCAGATGACACAATACAGTTAAACACGGAAGTCGAAGAACACTCACCATCTGCTCTACTGTATTGGCCATGTTTGACAAAGCCTTTGGGTAGTAAAGCTTTACTAAACTAGAACACAAATGCCCAAAATGGTTTGGGCTGGTAGTTTTTAAATTCCACAAAAGCGGTAAAATCAAAGGAAAACCAATTTTCAAGAATTTTGCTTTCACTGTAGTTTTGTAAGTGGTTAAAATGACTTGGTACGTGTGTATAGACATCGCAACCCCTGACCTTAGAAACCTGAGTTTTCTGACCCCCGCTTGAGCTCACCGCTGAGATAAGGACCGGGACCGCATGTAAACGAGCTAACGTGGAAATGCAGGGAGCACAATGGACTGTGTTGTACTAGCTGTAGTAAATGGCCAAACAAAACTGAAATTTGGTTTGTTCTCAAGCTTCGGCAAGCAAACACCACCCAGCCTCAGCTCCAGGTTAACACACACACATTGTTTCTATATGTTCATAAAAAGCTTGCATTTGGAAACACCTGCCCCCGCCATTTATTGTGTAATAAATGTAGTTTTGGAAATTCTAAAAAAAGTTTTAAATGACCTACTTTGTTTTTACCTATGTTTGGACAACCTGTTTAACCAGGTCACTGCAATCACTGTTAAGATTTAGAGATGTAGGAAAGGTTTATATTTAAGTTGTCCGTTTTCTAAGGAGGGGCCAACTGCACAGCCCACCTCCTCCCCAGCTGTTCCCAAACAGTACACATAAGCTTCTACTGGTGATATACTTGGGTCTTTTAAATAGTATTTAATTATGGATATAATTGTGCTCTGCTGTATTTATGTTCAAACATGTTTATGTTTCAACACAATTTATACACAGATTAGGCATGATTTAGCCCAAGTTTTGGCACGCTTTAGTGTTGCTGATCTGGTTTTGTACAAATTGAATCTAGTCTTAGTGGCACTTGGAAAGCCAAATAGTTTATGTGGTGGGGCTTGGTGAGAAAAGGTTTTGAAACATGGCTCAGCTCAGTGTTAGCGCTTGTAAACAATTTTCCTATGAGTCATTTTTAAACTAATGGAAATAATCTAAAACATCTCCGTCCATGAATCATAAATGTCGTCTGTTGACAAATATAACCGTTTTTTTAAAATGTCCTGATAACAATATTGAGACTGTACTTATTGCACAAATAATGAGCTGTAAAATTGTATGCAAAAGTGCAGAACTATAACATTATACCATGTTTGAAAGATCACACAGCTCAAGTGCTCTGTTTTTTTTTTTTTTTTTTCTGCTCTCTTTGCAGCCATTTTTATCTTGTAGACATGCAAACTTAGTTTATCAATTACATCTCCAAAACAACAATTGCAGTGTTATTTATTTTTTGATTCCTGTAGAACTCCTCCTGGATTTCTCCTGGATTTCTTGTTGAGCCACACCAGTCTGCTGAACTGATATTTTTGAAGTGTCACCTGTTTTTGTGTATGGCATGGTTCAGGAAATGCTTTTTTATTAAATGTAATTCAAATGAAGATAAGCCTTTCATTGCTTTGTATGGACACCCTGTTTTAACCATGTCACTGTGAACACAACTGTTAAGATTTAGAGATGTAGGAAAGGTTTATATTTGATTAAGAAGTTAAGGAGTTGTCTTTTTTTTGTATGAAAGAGCCAGCTGCACAGCCCACCTTCTCCCCAGCTGTTCCCAAACGGTACACTCAAGATTCTGCTGGTGATATACTTGTGTCTTTAAATCGTATATAATTGCACTCTGCTGTATTTTTATGTTTGAACAAGTTAACGTTTTGAAACAACTTACACCCAGATTAGTCCCAAATTTGGGACTAATTAAGGTGTCCCAATTAAGGTGGGGCACATTAAGTGCCCCACCTTAAGTTTTTTGTTTCGCACAGCTTGAAAGTCCCAGTGGTACTAGGAAAGGCAAATACCGGTAGTTTGAGATTGTGCTTGTGCTTGTCTTACAAGTTTGTATACATTATATTGGAGCACCAATATAATGTAATTTAAACTCCTAAACATTCATATAATTATCTAAATCTGAACTTTAGTTCATGACCTTAGTTTGGCCTTTAGGCTTGCTCTTCCTCTTTTTCTTTTCTTTTCTTTTTCACCAAACATCTCTGTCCACTAAAATAATTGTGCAGTAACATAAATGTTTGATGAAAGGCAGAATGTTGTTGAACTAAAAAACTTGTTCGGACCTATGTAATAGATTTTTGATCTTTTGCCAAAACCTCTAGACCAAACCACCTTGTTCATTTTGGTGGTAATTCATTCTGAAATGCTCCTCACAAGTCTATAGTCACTTATTTACAGACTCTTCCTGATTTCAGTGCTCGGATGTCCTTCTCTACGCAGCTAACCAACTTTCTAGCCAGAGTTGCCAAATCCATGGTGTTCCTGTGGGATTGGGCGGGTTTTTATGAGCTGCAAGTTTTTGGTGTTTTTCAGACTCTGTTGGGCGAGTTTGGTTGCTAAAGCCTACCAACCCTGGGGCTAGCAGCTATAATTCTATATTTAAACAGCTCCACTTCTTAGTGTCCTTGTACTTGCACCTGTGTCTTTTCCATACTGTGCTAAAACATGCCTGTCATGTCATGGTTGAAGTTAAAATATCAAAATGGACCAAAATTGCAAACATAATTTTATATCATTATTTGAAAGATTATACTGCTTAGTTTTTGATCTGTTTTTGCACGCTTTTTATTTTTTATTTCCGACCCTATATTTGTTATTTGGATTTTACATATCTTCAAACTCTTGCAATATTTTCAGTCTTTCAATAAATTTCCCACCTCGCACAAATGATTCATATATTCATTGGTTTCCGTTTCTTGCTTAAAGGTGCCATTTTGAGAATTTATGACCGTTTTGTAGATGGCTCTTTAGTTTTGAATTGTTAATGGCAATGATAACGGTTCTAAATTCATGAATCTGAGCATTTGTTCTTTTAGCACATGAAAGAACAAATGCTACATGTTGACATGTGAGTTGTCCACTTAAGTGCCAATAGTCCTTTTTAAGTGTTTGCTGGTCGGAAAGAGTTGGCACAGCTGGTCAACCCTCCATTCCCAGCCTTATAGGTCACATTATGCACTTGTCAATAATGTTCCAGTTGATACAGACACCCCAGTGTGACACACACTTTAATGCTCACACTAACCACCAGTGCTGTGTGTAAACAGAGAGGCCTGTTGACACTAAAATACAGCTTTGCAGATTATCCACCAAGAGTCAAACTGTTTGCTTGCCGGTGAAATATTAGCTTTGGATTGGCTGCTGTCATGAACTTGGAGAAGAAACGGTGTGGTGTGTGTGTGTGTGTGTGTGTGTGTGGAAACTCAAACTAATCCTTTACATATGAAGTAATGAGCCCGAAAACATGTACGCTGATGTTTGCACGTGTTTTTGTTTGCGGCATTTGACAGCTGTTATTAGCTCCTAGATACAAAGCTTCAGCTGCACCATATGCACACATCTCTTTACAAAAACACAAGGGTGTGAGAAAATATTGATTCTGCATTGTCTGATTCTGGGGCTGTATATTAGACAATGGTAATCTTACAAAAAAATTGTTTGAATATGCTCTATTTGATTAGAATATTCAGTATTAGACTTTGTTAAAAGGAGATTATACATACATGGACACGGGACGGGGATGGGGACGGATCTCTTTTTAACCATTCCAGTCAAACAGTTTATTCTGCCAGAACAATGGTGTACTTAGCCAGGCAGACCCTTGATTCACCCTTTTTAATCTTAGACAGCCAGTGAGTCTGTATGCGTAGCCAAGCGCTCCATAAGTCATCCTGTAGTCTTGTGGACAGTCATGGGGACTGTCACTGGAATGGGTAACCCTAGCTGAGGGGAGCCCCGGTGAAGACTTGGTCTGGAGGGGGGCCAGGATTTATGGAGTGCACAGAGAGGTGAGCCAATGCTGCAGTGTAGCTCAGAGCAGCAGCCTGTCCACACAAGAGCTGCTGGCACACACCTGCCTACTGTTTCTTTAATGAACGCCAGTGGTGACAGCTGGCTGCTGGTCAGGTATACTGTTAATGACGCCATACACATGAAATATTTAAAGACATTTAGCTATGAAATTTGAAAGTCCTCAGATTTTTGGAGGAGCAAATGATTTGATCTTTATGTGCCCAATTAATAGCGATGACCATGTTGGCCCCCCATAGTTTAAAATTCACGCTACGTTTCGTTACTAAGGAATAGGCTCGATACTAGTCGATACAGATTTTGATGCCACAATGATAACAAAAAATCACACACTTTATTGCTTTTTTAAAATTTATTATTTTAGACATTTTAGTCATTTTAAAATTTAAATTTCTTTGTGATTTTATGCTAGTTTTTACAATGCTCTAGCCTAGATCATTCTAAAAAATGGTCAGGAAAGGTCACATTTTGTCCCGTTTTTCTTTTATAATCAATACTTGTTCAAATTAGCATGTTTCAATATCGATCAGTGCTGTATTTTTGATACTTTTCATAACTTTTTTTGAACAGTCACATGTTGGCTATATTTCATCTTGAAACTCTTTTTACTGAGCTGTTACTTTTGGTTTATGTAAATTTGTAATACCAGCTTATTGTAGTCTACCGTTTTGTTTAGTTTTTGACCATGGGGGAAAGCAAAGGCCATGGAGGGCCCCCATAAGCACCTTTTTTTATTGCTGGGAAAAACTTGCGAAAAAATGTCATACAGGCCTCTACTGGAATAATTTGTATATGTGAAAAATAGTGTATTACTTCATGCAAGTATGACTGTATTTAGATAAGGCATGTGTTTCTCACATGACTGATAACAGTGGTGTAATTGCCATATCAGCCGGATGATATGGAGCTAGGTTTTACAGTTTGTGTACATTTGCAAACTGTAGCTTAAAACACACAGCAGCACTACAACTCACAACACTGTCTATAGTCATGTACAATATAAGACCAGAAATCATATTTGAATCAGTCACATTTTCACTTCATTTTTCTTTTAAACAGAGACGAGGGGCCATCTCCTATGACAGCTCAGACCAGACTGCCCTGTACATACGTATGCTAGGTAAGTATTTTACTAATGGTTAGCACTTTCTTTTTTTGGCTTGGCTGAGGGGCCGTTTACGCTGCAACAATTTTTCACAAATCTGCAGTGTTCAGATATCTAATTGACCTCTCTTTTACATGACGATGAGCTACTTGGTCATCCAATCTGTGCTTTTTAAAAAAACGCTGAAAAGGTAGTTGTCTGTAGGAAGCATTCAGCTGACCCGCGATACCAAAATACAACACTTTTAGGTTTCATTCAAGAAAAATGTATTGTAAAATATGTAGAATTATTTACTTTTACTTTAGAGTGCACCGGCAATGCCTCAGAGAAGCACCCTATCTAAATGTTATCGGTTGAAGAATGGGTCTATGATCTAAACCACATAAGACACCCTACTTCTGTCCTGAAGTGAGTTTTTATTAGTGGCCACTCAGTGGTATTGCAGCTGCGGAGCCCAGAAACCATTCTCCTATAGAAAGGCCATGTATTTTTTGTGTAATCAAGCTGCTCGTGTTCGGTTGACACGGCACCTACAGCTTTCACAAAGGTTGGATTTTTAAGTTCCCTTTTTATTTTGGCCTTGCACTGGGCCCACTCTCTTAACTCTAGTCATTAATGTGCTGATTGGTCAGAACTGATCACGCAGTGCCAGTCTCTGTCGTCACACAGTGGGCCGCGCTAGCCCGTATTGAATAAGTAAGGCAGAAGTTTTGGAATCATGCACCGCTGAGCACAGGTCAGAGGAAAGCAATTCGACGCCATCTTTTATTCATCTTACAGATCCAAAAGAGTCCAGCTGCAGTCGCTGTATGGAGCGGAAGTTTGCAGCTTTTGGCAGCTGAGTGCAGCGCCACTTCATCACATCCGGTGCCAAAAAAATTGGGACAGATTTTATTCATTTACGATAGCTACGTTGTTGGTTATGGTTACGATTTGGGTTAGGTGTCTATTGTTGAGTATTAGACCAAACCGAATGTGGTGCTAATGGAGCTCCACTCAACATGGCGCTGCCCATCAGCTGCAGCCAGATCCTTCTCTCTAGATCTTATTATACTTTCAGGAGGTCAGATTTCTTCTGCTGTACAAAACAGTGAGTCAGTACAGCGCTGTTTGCTGGACAAATGTGTGAAATGCAGCTTTCCACATCTAAAATGGTTTCCTCGTTTGTGTAAATGCAGATAAAATTCAGCGTGAATGTGACATTTTTCTGACCCATGTTGCTGTGTAAACATGGCCCGACTCACTTCCCCATTGCCTCAGTCACAATAGCCATTATTTTCTGTATTAATTGATGATTAAGTTAAATATTGTTAATTGTTACAGCATGATGATATTTAGATTTAAATTCAATACACTTGATGTACACATGATTCATTGTGGCCTTTGCCCCTTAAATGAACAAACATTTTTAAAAGCTGATTAGTGTAAAAGGCATATTGCTTTGCCAGACATCTTTTATTAACAGAAACCAACAGTGCTGGACTGCCTTGTCCATACAGTGTGTTGTTTGGATCAATTACAGTAGCTTAAAATGCATTTTCTCAATTTATGTTCCTAGTTTTATTTTTACTTTGCCATGTTTCATACTTGCCCACATATTCCATTGTACAAATACCAGACCATACCATCATACTTGAGTAAGTATTATCAAAAAAAACATTCTGATACATTGGTGATTCTGCAGCATAAAGCATCTCTCGCTAGGTTTTTATTTAATTGCGTGTGAGAGGCACGCAAATGCACATTGCAGGCTTGCGTTTAGTTTGCCAAGTTTATGCTGATTTGCTTCAGATAGTTGGAGTCAAAGCTTTCGCCACATCAGTTATAATGACATGACCTACATCCACCCCAGAGCATCAGCACTAATGCACCATGGGGGAAACATGGACCCATTGACTCCCTCACACTAATCACACAGGCACGCGAGGCCTAGGCACATGCAGCTGCTGATGGTATACAGCTAGAACCAGAAGTTTACATACTGAAGTGAATAATAACACACTATTTTCCCCACTATAAAAAAAAAAATTGCTGAAAAGAATCTTACATTTTACAAACTGCTTATGATTTCCTATGTTTCTTTTGAATTCATGGTTTCTTCCTCACAGTACAGTATACATATACAGTATCACTGTGGATTTTGAAATCTCCTAAACAGAAGCCACTTTGCTTTTCACAAGGTTTTTGGTCTTGACTCTAGGTTTAATTAAGAAAACGGTCTCCTCCTTGACCAGAATGATGGCATAACAATTCCAAGTATTTGGCATCTAGAACCATGTGAGAATAGTTCATATGGAGGTATAGACCTCCACATGGTCTGATGTCTTGGCTGTTTTTATTGTTTGTTGTCTACATCAACAGATGTGCATCTAGTGTACTCTCTTACTGTCAGCCTCAGAGGCTTTCAAACCATGACATCATCATGGAAAATATGTTGTAAAATACACAAATGGATACATAAATATTTAGGTAATTAATAGTGACCATCAACATTAAACTGTTGTCTGTTTTGATGTCAGACAATGGGGGAAAATGTCTTTATGCAGTGTTTGTAAATATCTGGTTCCAGCTGTATGTTTTATACAGCCGGGGCCAGTGAGCTTGCATTGCTCATTACTCCAAACCGTCCCTGCATTCAGTTCAACAAAACACAGATGGCAAAATAATGTTGAGGATTCATTTGGCTTGAATTTATTGTAATTCATAGTTTTGATATTTTGATAGGGGCTTGTGTAGTATTCAAACATCCGTTTGCAAGTAAGTAACGCACTGGTTGGGGGGGACATAGTTGTGTGTCTGCTCAACAACACAACTAAAGCCCTGCTGGAAAAAGATCATTGCACTGTTGACAACTGAGTTAAATACTTCCACAAAAAGTCTTGCTGTGAAGATGTTTGCCTGAAAAACACGCATTTTACTGCATTGGTGTCATACCAGCATTCTGTCACCTCACTCTGCTCTGCTCCTGACTGCAGTCCTCAGGCCCAGCCGCTGAGTCCTGCCCAGAGCTCCAGCCTGTCCCTGTGCCTTTGCCTGACTACTGAAAAAGCCATAGACTAGTCCCAATCTTTCAGTGCCTATCATGACGTACTGACATGGCATTGCATGCTCAGCTGTCTGATTGACTTTTAATTCTCTCTTCTGGTTTGTGGGAGTGTGTGGCTGAGTGATTATGCACTTGAATGTCATACAGCAGGGCTGGGTCAAATAGTTTTTACAATTATTTTATTTGTTTTTGTTTCCCCACAATAGTGGGATAAAACATTGGTATTGCTCTGAATAACTTCTGTGCAATGTACAAAAAAAAAATTCCAATTACAGTTTCAAATGTGAAAGTGGCCTTCAGTTTTTAGATGTCAAGTGGGTTGTTAAATGATGTGGAAAACATTTCATGTTATTTATTAAAAGTTGTCATTATCCTGTGGTAAAGCAAGTGGCACATGAGCAGCACAAGATACAGTAAAATCTAAAGTGTATTGTAAACACTACTTGGCCTAGCACAGCTTACACTGAACACAGCGTGACTTTAGAGGAAATAAGTGCTGATTTCTTCTAGGAGATGTGAGAGTCAGAAGTCAGGTTGGATTTGAACCGGAACGAAGGAGCTCCCACCCATACCTGTGCATCGACTTCCGAACTCTTCACAGTAAGTATGAACAATGGCTCCCATCAGTTATTAACAAATTACTTTATCAAACAGGATGCCTTTATCCTGGTGTTTGTGCACTGCTTTCTCACACGATGATCTGAGTGTCTTTATGTAAATCTTGTCTAAAAGCCATTCCATTACTTCATTAACTACCCACAAAGTCTATGCATGTGAGGACATTCTGGCCAAAAGTGATCCAAATTGAACCGATGTTTTTGCGAGTGGAAGCCACAGTTTATCCAGACCCAGTGCTTCTGTGTGCATGTCTGCCGTGTGATCCCAGACGAGAGGCTTATGAGTGGGTGGCTGTGTCAGCAGCGACTGTTTGTGTATCGCTGAGTTGGTGTCAGATCCCCACCAGCTTGTGTGATCCAAATGACTCTGTGAGCCCCGTAAGCCTGTGGCACAACAGAAAATCCCCAAAGGCTTTTCCAAAGTGTCATTAATAAAGATTTGCATTCTTTGATTAAAACAGCGCGCCTGGGATGTGGCTCCACATCGGCCTCGTCTCCAGAAAGGAGAGTCCACAGACTGCTGAGTTTTCAGCGATACCTGCACTCTTCCCGTCTGCTGAGAGGAATCCCCCAGCAGATGCCCCTACACATCCTCGATGAAGACTACACTGGACAGGCCAGAGTATGGCATTTCAAGACATCAAAATACAATTGTCAGAAATAATGTAATTAATAATAATTCATTTAAAATCTTGTTTCAGTGCATGCTGGATAAAGTTGGGAACTGGAACTTTGATATTTTCCTTTTTGATAGACTGACAAATGGTGAGTATTTCAGCAGCCGTGCAATCTATTGGAGTTTTGTGTCATCAATAGTTATATATCATACTTCTTATGCTCCTCTATTTTCTCTTCAGGAAACAGCCTGATCAGCCTGACCTTCCACCTCTTGAACCAGTATGGCCTGGTTGAGCTCTTTCAACTGGACATGGTCAAACTCTGGAGGTTTCTGGTTATGGTGCAGGAGGATTATCACAGCGACAACCCCTACCACAACGCTGTCCACGCTGCAGATGTCACACAGGCCATGTACTGCTACATGAGAGAGCCTGAGGTTAGAAAGGACACTCATTTTCAACACTAAGACTGATTAACTGTTTTTTTTTTTTTTTTTTTACCTCAGCTTGCAAAGTCTCTGACCTCATACGACATCCTTCTTGGGCTGCTTGCAGCTGCAACTCATGACTTGGATCATCCTGGGGTTAACCAGCCTTTCCTTATCAAGACTGACCACTACTTGGCTTCTCTGTACAGGGTGAGAAATTTTATTTAAAGTTATGATTTCAACAAAGAAGGTTCTAAAACAGATCTTTGATCTGTGCGGCTGTGCAGAATACATCTGTTCTTGAAAACCATCACTGGAAGTCTGCTGTGGGCCTGCTCAGAGAGACGGGGCTGTTTTCACACATGCCTCCAGAGGACAGGTCAGAACAGCAGCTGTAACTAAACTCATTTCATACAGCAAAGTCTAACTGTGTTCATTGTGGACTTCAGCCGTAGCATGGAGAGGGACCTGGGATCTTTGATCCTGGCCACTGACATCAGTCAACAGAACGAGTACCTGTCCCGCTTCCGCCTCCATCTGGACCAGCAGAACCTGTGTTTGAGCAGCGCCAGCCATCGGCACTTCATCCTGCAGGTTCGACATGCTTTACATTGGTTTGTTTGATTGATGCATTCCTGTGCTATGCATACTGTGTATATAATACTAACAGGCTCATCTCACCCATCTCAGATGGCCCTCAAATGTGCAGACATCTGTAACCCCTGCAGACCGTGGGAGCTGAGTAAACAATGGAGTGAGAAGGTGACTGAAGAGTTCTTTCAACAAGGTTTGTTTTTTGAGAGATTTTTACTGGACTCATATAAAGATTAAAAACAAATAAAATAATCAATGCCATATTTTGTCATTGGAGGTGACATTGAAAAGAGACACCATCTTGAAGTCAGCCCACTTTGTGACAGAGAGATGGATAGTGTTGGCAACATTCAAATAGGCAAGTACACTACAGTATAACGCATGTGCAGTATGCATGGAGCAGTTTGCGCGTAGTTATAAATTGTCAACATTTCCTCCCCCAGGCTTCATGACGTATGTGGCAGAGCCGCTGTTTGCGGAGTGGGCTCGTTTCTCAGACACCCGTCTGTCCCAAACCATGCTGGGACACATGGGTCTGAACAAGGCCAGCTGGAGCGGCCTGCAGCAGGAACAAAGTTCTGCCTCTGAGGAGGCAGAGCCCACCACTCCAGCCTCAAAAGATGGGGACACTGCTGGAATGACAGAAGGAACCAGCTCCAAAGAAATACCTCAGGGAAGCAGCGTATCCTGACGTTCCTCTTGCTCTTAGACCTCAACCTCCTGACCCCGGCCTCAAGGCTTCACTCACACTGTAGGGCAGGTGGGACGCCCCACCAGATCCTCGCGGCTTTGTTTTGTTTTTTTTTGTTTTTTTGCGCTTCTGCCTCCCATTGATAAACCACTGAGTTATTTAATTTATTTAATTTTTAAAATTCCTCTTTTTGGCATATAGCAATACATAGATACCTCATTTGGCTACTGCTGTATTTTCTTTTTATTTGCTTTTTATTTATTTGTCCACTGTAGTTTTGGCATTATGGACTGAACACCATTTTTGTTGGTGGGCATAAGGGGAAAGCAGTATGTGAACTCAACCACACTTTGTGCTGTTCTGAAGTGCCATTTGAAAACAAATGTTTGAAGAATGACATTAATTGCATTGACAGTAAACTGGAGTATTCGTGACAAGACCCTCCTAAGACTTAGCATAATGCCATGTTGCATTTGTATTGAAGATTCTTCCTCGCGTAAAAACAAAAAAATGTGACAAGCCCAGTCCTTTTGCTGCCTCTACAAAGACTGTTTACGCATCTCCTTTTTGTTTGTTCTTTCCCTTGAACTGAAGTCAATCATGTCTACTCCATGGTTTGCCTTCGAAGCACAGATGTGAAGAACCACTCGTTTGAACTGTCATCTCACTGTTTAAGCCATTAGCAAATCTTTGTCAAACACACCAAATGCCATAAGTTAACTCTTCACATACTCTCCTGTTTTTGCACTCCACTTGTCGACAGCATTCGTTGAGCAGCCTTGTTTTCATATCTTGTTAAAAGTATGGAAAGTTGTCCACACTGGTGTTTTTAATATGTTATAGTGTTGGTTTATGTTGGGGAAGCATCCCTCCCACACTAAAGATGAGTTACTCACTGCATATGCATCTCACCAGGAACTCCACTCCATGCAACTCGACTCCTCAGGGTTTTGCCAGTCTCTTATCTAGAGAAGGAGGGGCGACTGCAGGCGGGAGGCAAGGTTGTTGGTTTTTCTCTCCTGGATTAGGATCTAGTGGACGAGACTTTCTTTTCGCAGAATGTCTCTCTCAACCACATGCAACCTAACAGACTGCTTGATAGATGCCTTAAAACTATGCACAAACTATGCTAAGTGACCAAACCAACTCTTGTTCCCATCAAGTGCATGGTGTGCTCGTCTCTGAATGCACTGTCCACTCCCTTTGCCTTTTGTTGTAATGAACAACTATTTACTAATTTTTTTTTTTTTTTTTTTTACTAAAACAAAATGGTTGAGTGACTTTGAACATTCCATTTCTTTGTTTGGTTTTGTCTTCTTTGAGTCTGTACAGTGGCACAAGTTGTGTTTGTGTTGGAACATTTTAAAAACATAACAGGTGCTTTTCTTACTTTAGCTGATTTGTATTTTGCTGTAAGACTGTTGACAAAACTGTTTACAATTTGTTGCGACAGCCATTTTTGGGATGACTTGTATGTCGAGCCAGATTTTTGTAAAGGCTTTTGCTGTATTGACCTTTTTGATACATGCCTGTTGCAGTTAAAGTTTGAACAATAAAACCTGTTAACAAATGTTTGGCCTCTATGCCTCCTCACCTGAGAAAGGTTATGGGGCTAATAATGTGCTTGTGATCTGTAACTTTTGACATTTCATACTATAGGCCAGGGCTATTCATCCAGATTTTTCTGAGGGCCAAGGCCTCTGGGCTAAAATATCCCCAACACGGTTTGAATAAATTGAGTTAATACAATAAAATAACTGTTGACAGATTAGATTTTTGTGAGAAATAATGGACAAAATGCTTTGCAAACTTGCCCTTCCAGAACTGAACCAGAATTAAACTAGGACTAACTTAAACTCAAAATGTGTCTAACCAAATGTGACCAAACCAGGTCTAAACTAGTGTTTTTTAAACCAGTAAACAAGATTATTATATTTTTTATATTTGGAAGATTGGCCATTGGCCGAATTAAATTGCTTTATGTTGAATAGCCCTGCTATAGGCTGTGGTCATGTGACATAACATCGATAGTTTTTTCCTTTAACTGACAAAATTACATTGACCTAGTTTATGGTTAATAGCACTGTCATTACTGGGCCTGAAACAAACACACAAATGGAAAAGTTTAATTATTTTTTTTATGTCTCCCCTAATAGCTACCATTAGTCAATCCCAAAGGTGTGTATGTCAGTTGATGGGACTAAGCAGATAAATATGGTACATTTCTGAAGCCAATCCCCCAACAATAACAGCGTTTGACATTTGGGGAGCATACATTTTTATAATTCTCGCAAAAACAGTGACGCTACAATAAAGTTATATATAGGCCCCTCCCCTCATTTCTAAAATGACAAATTCTCTAATATCAAGGGAAACTATTGACAAAGAAAAATCACTTGCAACAGCCAGTGGCCTTTGACAATTGCACAGGTGAAATAAAGTCACATTAACCGCTTGCATTGGTGGTGGAACTTTGTCAACTCAAGTTTAAAATATTACATTGACACTTCAAAATATTGGCAGTATCTGTTTTACAACTCCACTAATAAGTATTGCGTGTCTGGTGAGAAGCAACTGAGGCCACTTTTCCTGCAATGTTTTGTTTTATCCCAAGAGGCAAACTATGTTTAGGATATGATTAGAACTTCCCACAATGTCTACAATGACTGGAATGTCTTTGATTTTAATTTTGGTCACAGCAAGAACACATTATAAAAGCTTTGGCAGGTATACTGGCACACAGTACATCACATTAAAAGTAATAAAATTATAAACATTATTAGTGTTGGTAAAACTAAGACAAGGCCACAACATAAATAAAAAGAATCATGATCATAAATTAAGTACACACATTACAAAATATTCCAGCAGCAAGAAAGTAATCCCCCTCTTGTGGTGGAAAAACCATTGAAACTGGGAATGCTAAACCGACTAACCAGACAGACTGACCATGTGCAACTGACTTAAAAACAATGATGTATAACTCAACTTAAAAACACTGAACTGTGGTTGCTGTATGAGCATGTAGGTCTTTGTCACTGTGATAGGCAGGAATGATTCAATGACAAAAATAAAACTAAACTGTAGTTACAAAATTAGAAAAAAAGTGCAAAGTAAGAGATGACTGGTGGTTATTGTCCATGTCAAGAAGAGTGCTTTGTTCTTCTTGATTTGGAAATGGCACATTCAGACTAGCTTCCTCTTTCCCGTTGGCTTCAACATGTGCTGCCCAAACTGTAAAAACACAGATAATTCAGTTATAAAGTCAAATCACAGAATAGCTAATGACTAATTGAAATGCTGTACCAAAGGGGAAGCAGGTTTGGACTTTTCCTCTGAAAAAGGTTTGAAATCCTCCTTGTCCTCTTGATCACTGTTGTGCCTGTAGCGATGAGCAAACTTTCTCTTCAGGGCCTCAGCAATCAGAGCCGCTGCATCTACTGGCTCATGGGGCTTTGTTTTAACATCACTTTCATCACCACGACTGCAAACACAACAAAGTATGGCTATATTTGTGAATGCTATTAGAGAAAAGAGTAACATAACACATTTACAATGATTTTAGATTTATTTTAAGTGTAATAACCTACTTTTTGACAGAGCGCAACTTAACTTTGCCAATGTCTTTCAGGATGTCAAGCATGTTGGGGATTTCTGCTGGCTTAGGCGCTAAAACTGTCTGGCTGTCCGTCTTCTTCCCTCTGCGCTCCTTAATCAAGTCAATGGCTGAAAATGTCCGCTGGAGGCTTGGGGGAGGTGGGGGAGGTGGTGGAGGTGGAGGGGGAGGCAGAGTGGCACTAGGTGGAGGGGGTGGGGGAGGTGCCCCTGTAGAAGCAGCTGGTAAAGGAAAACGTAAAGATAAAAGGCTTTTGTGCAGATTTCTGAAAGACTCCAGTCCCATCTAGTGGTCATATACAGACCCCGCAACATGGACTAATTTTCATCTTTACACGCATTTAAATTTGTGCTTTTTACTTTTTTGTTTTACATTTACATATTTGTTTTTCCATTGAGGCAAAAGAAGATACATTTTAAAAAAGGAGTAAATTATTCATACCCCCCATATTATTAAACAATTTAAAGTAAAATGAAGAACATCAAATGGACATACCTGGCTGTGAAGTCTTTTCCTGAGCCAAAACTATTTGTGCAATCTGTGCTCTGAGTTTGGCCAGTTCAGTTTTCGAGTGCACTTGATTTTCTGTATGGGCCTCATCGTTGGCTACGAGTTGGGCCCTGGGGGTCAGGAGGCCCCTGGTTCAGGCTCGGGAGGGATTGTTGTCTGGTTAGTCTTTGTTGAGGCTTGTGAGCTCTGAGAAAGAGACCAGACGGCGAAGTAACAGACCTGCAAATGAGATAGAGTTAATAGTATATTTAGTGATAAAAAAATAAATTAAAAAAAAGATCTCTTCCATAGTTTTAGTTTACCTATGGGATCCGATCTAAGTATTCTGCATAGTCCCTCATCATCCTCCACTTGCAATCCAGCCGCCACATCAAACTAGAGATGCCACCAGTCCCAGGCTGTCTGCATGGCAGCAAACAGGACCCCTGCATCCTCCGCTGTATGGATAAAGCTGTCCATAGAAAAAGGAACAAATGGGTGAAAAGACAGGCTAAAGTGTACATTACCTTGAAATCATTTACATGTCCTACGAAGTAAATAAGCCAGTAAATACTGGCAGGTTAGTGGAGCTGAGGGCGGTTTGTTTGAAGTGAGAGGTCGAGGTAGGTCATTAGTACTTCAGCAGTTCTCTAAATCAGCAGTAGGCCGCTGAAGTTTGCTAAACAACACGAACCTCTAGCAGACAGACTATCATTCCTCATGACTGAGGAGACACACAGGAAAAAGAACTTAAGATGACAAGGAAAAAAAAGAGAAAAAAAAAAGTGTAGTTTCTAAGCGTGTGGTTAATGTTTCAACATCAAAATATCATCAAGATGGTCCATGTTGACAATGAAGATATCAAAGCAAACTAGTGAAAACATGTTTCAGAATTTAGACAGGAAATAGGAACCAGAAACCATTTTACTCAACAGATAATATTAAAAGGGGTCCAGAAGAGAAAAAGGATTAAAATCGACTGGATGAAAACGTCAAGACTCACCTGAAAAATGCAACTCTGGGGCTGTGGGCCTTGAGAGGTTAAACTGGACTGCGATTCTCCTGACTATACTTCTGGAAAAGATCCATAAGGTTTGGGCTGTTCCAAAAGCCTGCAGTAAAAGCATATTTTAACAAAAAAAGATTTAACAGCATGCGAGGTTATCAACTACAGAGCTGAGAAGCTGGGTCACTCACACAGATCCATTTCAATCCGCGCATTGTTTTTGGTCATTACTGGAGTGTTCAAATGCCCACATGCCCCCAGTGTGAGAAGGGCATCATTCAGTCGACAGGTCATCAAGCCCCAGGCGAGTCTTAAAGAAGGAAAACTAGAAAAACAGATGCGTCACCATCGTTCACATTCCAGCGACGAGTCAGTTTCATTTTTTGCTGAACATATGAATTGGGTTATAAATTAAGACGAGTTGTTTATCTTAATGACGATTACATTTATTTATGTAGTTTGGAGAGAATATTTACTTACTTTAACAACTCAATGTGAACTTAGCAGGTGATGTGGCTAACAGTTGCTACACCGTCAGCTTCTTCCAATTTAAGATGTTTACGAGAATCTGAAAGAGAAAGGATTAACTTTGGCACCCGGAACACTTTAGTATAATCATAGGTAAGAAAAAAAGCGTACGTGCAGCACCAAAGTACATCAACTTACCAAAAAGGTAACTTTCTTGAAAGTTTTCTGTTTTTCCACCTTGTCAAAGCGACGGGAGAACGAGGAGGTGGCGTCAGTTAACTCTAGTCTGGAGGAGGTTGTTTTCAGCCAATGGCAAAGCACTGAGCTGGTCACGTGGTTTTTGATCGCGCAGAAATCACATCATCGTATTTTTGTTGTTGTTGTCAATTATTGTGAACTGAGAGAATTAGTAACAAACTCATAAAATTAAATCCAATAAATAAATAAAAACGAAACTAAAAGTGAATACTGTTTGGTCGTTATCAATCAAATATGTATAAAAGGCTAGAGCTAGATTGTATTCTGTTGCTATGCAACCTGCAGTGGCCATCTTGTAATTGCAAAGGTAGCAACAGTCTAATAGAAATTATGTTTTTTAAAAAAAAAAAAAACAGGACCAGAAATGTAATTGATTAAAGGGTATATTTGTGGTCTAAAAATGTAACGAACTCTATCTTTCTCTGACATAATTCTTTGAATGTTTAATATTAATCTAGAATCTCAACACAGTACTTGTTTAAAGAGGAATCTCTTCTATTCTAGGTCAGTTAATACGCAGCAATGATGTGTCCTATCACAATTAAGCAGACGACACTCAGATCTTTGTTTCACTGACGGCAGGTGAATATGGACCAGTGGATTTTTTTGTTTTTGGTGTGTGGATGCCAAAAACTTTCTCCAGCTGAACTCAGACAAGATTGAAATCGATGTCTTTGGCCCATAGGAACAAAGAGAAAGTGGCGGTAGTCACCGGCAGTCTTTCGTTCTAAAACTCTAAAGTTAGAAATCTGAGGGTAATAATGGACTCAGACTTGAACTTAAGAGATAAGTTAATAAAATAAGATAAGATCACCTCTGCAGGACCTGTACGTCTCCAGGGCTCTGGGACGAGCAGGTCGGATCACAGCTGACCCTTCTCACCCTGGACATGGTCTGTTTGAACCACTCCCCTCAGGCAGGAGGCTCCATCCGGACCAGAACCCCGCCACAAGAATAGTTTCTTTCCCTCTGCTGTTGGACTCATGAACACTTCAAAACACCTGTCACTTTAACTGCAATATTCAACCATTCACTGCACTGTCACTTTCTGCACTACAACTTTAAACATAACTGTAAACTTGTGTAATAGAAATGCCTATTTTTATTTTTATTGTATAATATAATTTAAATTGTTTCCTAATGCATTCGCCTTTTTTGATTGAATATTGTTGTTGTTGTTTTATTATTACTCAGTGTTTTATGTTGCACCTTAAGGCCGAGACAAGTTCCTATGTTTGTGAATTTTGTTCATTGACAATGGCAATAAACTCTTTCTGATTCTGATCTGATTCTTTACAGAGACAGATTATGCACAGTATGATAATAAAAACAGATAACTTAGAAAAAAAGAAAACTCTTATAATCTTAGTAATAATAACACTCTTATTTACAGCTGTCATATGGACAGAAAATATTGCACCAGGGATGATTGACATTGTGTCACAGTATTGCAGGATTATAACAGTATTGCACAGGTTTATAACAGTAGTGCACAGGATTATGAAAACTGAATGACACGTTCAGGACTAACAGTGTCATATCAAATCAATTACATCAGCAGCTTTTTTACCATTCAAAAACATTCCAGAGTATAGTGTCTAAACCAGACTTGGAGAGACTGCTTACTGGCCTCTCCAAACGAGCTGTAAAACAGCTGCAGTACATCCAGAATCCTGCGGCTCGGGTCTTGACTAGAACCAGGAAGTACGATCACATTAGTCCTGTGCTCAGGTCTCTGCACTGGCTTCAGGCTTAGAGAATAGACTTTAAAGCTTGTGCTTGTGTACAAGTCTCTCCATGGCATCGCAACAGAGTACATCTCGGACATGTTAGTGCCAAATGACCCATCTCGGACTCTGAGGACCTCAGGGACCTGCTGTTGCCCAGAGTCAGAACTAAACATGGGGAATCTGCATTTCAGTTGAGACAGGCCTCAATTGCAAAAAATCTAATCTAAGCTAAAAACAGTTCTGTTTAGCTGTGCATATGACTGAAAGAATTTTATCTGCTCTTTTAAAGTATATTTCGTGATAATTATTTGTTTTTATCTGTTTGTTTTGTGATTTAATGCATAATTTCCCGTTGTGTAAATCAGTTTGAATTGCTGTTTGTACGAATTGTGCTCTACAAATAAATTTGCCTTCCCTTGGACTGAGAACACTGTAGTGGTCTATTTTGCATGCAGAATTAAACTGTTTGTGTCAATACACCATATGGACAATAATGATGATAATTTATCTTACTTCATGTCTATTACTATAAAAAATAATAATAATAACATTAGTGTGGTATAACATGGGCCTTAGATATAGCAATATATAGATATTACAGTCAGAACATGGCTGCTAGAACTGGCTGTGGGTTATCATAGGTTGCCATGGCAAAAATATCTCTAGTGTTCTATTAGGGCCTTTGAGCCTCCTAGCCAATCACATTTTAGTAAAGTGTGCGCTTGGTCCTGACACCGTTGTTTCCCGCTAAGAGTGCGCGCATGATTCTGGCGTCGCTGTGACAAAGATCGCGAAGCCCCGTTGAAGAAAGCAATTGTACCTTTTCATATGTGTCACAAAAAACCTAAACACCGCTCAGCTGCTAGCCTGAGGTCCGAGGCCTACTGCTTCATCGTTTCTTTAACATTTGTGGACATTTTGATTTGATTATCATCGTTCGTTTCTAAGGCTATCATTGGTTGTCTTGCACTTTTACTGCAAAGTGACAGAAAGGTAAGCTGTATTTTTCATGTTAGCCGATCTGTTCTAGCTTAGCTTCCCAGGGCGTGATTTGAGGTACTGACTTTAACAACGGGGTCGTCTTTGACAAAATATAGTTGTACTTTCATTGTAAAGCATTCAATGTCTTTGTCGTTTTCAATTGTTTACTTGTAAAGCATATGGTGCCTAAACATGCCATTAGGATTATCCTTTGTTGATGACAAGCTACAAGGCCAGAGGGCACCACGTCTTTGTTATCTTGGCCTGTGGTCTATATATGTTTTGTAATATTTATTTGTGTTGACTTCCTCTTGACCATTATTTTAAGTTATTTTTGTTTTGTTGGCCTTATTTGTTGGCATTTGGGAGATTTTTGTTAAGCTAGCTAAACATGTAAACCTGAGATGGTCTTTTAATTCAATTTTAGTACTACAGTTACCACCACGTTATCTTGTATTGTTATTCCCTGTTTGCTAATGTATGTTTTCTGCTTTTGCCAAAGGACGTGGTTGGTTTAATGTGTGTTGCATCCAGAGGAGCAGCACCATGAGTGCAGAGGTGGACGCTCTGACCGTGGTGAACCAGCTCAAAGACCTCGCTGCTGACCCTCTCAACAGAAGAGCCATAGTTGAAGATCAGGGCTGTCTCCCAGGTCTCATACTTTTTTTAGACCACCCTAACCCACAAGTGGTTTACTCCGCACTTTTGGTATGTATAATGGATCTATATTTTCCTATATATTAATTTAAAACTATTCAAGCAGCTATTCAGATCTCCTGACCTTTATCATCTCCTCTACAGCGGTATAACAAAATAATTTGGAAAGAATCTTTGAAAATATTTATTCCATTTGGATTCAATTGTTCATTCAACTAAAAAATATTTGAATCACAAATCAAAGATGCTGGTTACTGTAACTTTTAACCTGTTTTTGCCATTCGTGTCTTTCCATCTTAAATCATGCGAGGTATTCATGAAAAATAGATTTGGAAAACTTTATAATTTCCCCTTTGCCGTAACTGACACTTCTATTCTACAATCCATATACACACAGAGCCTACACAAACACATTTTATATGCATAAATTGCTAGAAGTTAAAGGTTTTTGTTCACAGCTTTACTTATTGCATTTGGCAATCATCAACAAAAAAGAGAAGCAGTAAGGATCAGGTTGTTGAGCAACATTTTGGTGTGTATTCTGACAGATTCAACTCTCTCTGCTGCACAGGGGATTATGAATTGCTGTATTTTATTTTTGTTGTCACATGGGATCTACAGTATATGTCCTGAATAGAAGTAGCTCAAAGATCATCCCTAATATGAGTCAAATCACTGGAATCTTTTTTTCTTGGATGTGTGTTATTACACAGCTTGTATCTATTGGTTGTTAGTAAAAACACACGGCCCACATCATTCTTCACAAACCTAAACAAACATGGCTTTCTACGTACAAAAATAAATTATTTGTGCTGATTTTAGAATTCTTCTAAATACTCCCTGTTTAGCGTGTTATGCCCAGTTTTACCAACCCTATCCAAAAGAACAACATAGGTACATGCACTAAAGCTGCTTTATGTAATAGTTGCTTCATGTCAGCAACCAAGAAGAATGAACACAGTGGCCTTGCCTGAAATTATTATGTAATCCTACCAGTGTAGCCCCTCTCTTTCATACTCTTTTACATTGTGCCAAATAGAGCTGGGCCTTATTATATCACTGGTGCTGTATAGTGATGTGTGGGGATGATATGAAAAGATGAAGTGTGAGGGAGGCAGATGGAGATTATGGCTAATTGTGGCTGCTAAAGCCTAGAGTGACTTAAACACAGACTGTGGATGTTCTGCAGAGGCTAAAAACTCTTAATGAAACAAGTACGAAGTGAGAAGTCGATGCAGAACTTTCAGCTTTGATTTAAATAGCCCAAAACACAAATAAAAGGCCCTGTTAAGCCTTAATTATATCATAAACAAATTTCCCTTTTTATTTTGTGAAAATAGTTTCAAGCCACATCACCGTTCCCTATTTCCAGTAACAAGGTGCTTTTGGTTTTGTGCAGGCTGTCCGCTACCTGGCCGAATGTCGAGCCAATCGAGAGAAAATGAAGAGCGAACTGGGCATGATGCTGAGTTTGCAGAGGGTTATGCAAAAGTAAGTCCCAACCACTGCATCACACACACACTTACTGTACACACATCTAAAAATGTTTGTTTCAGACAAACCAAAGGCAGGATGATGGGTATTAAAACTGAATTCGAAAGGAACTGGTAGAGGCTTTCATGTCAAAAGTTGTAACTCTGTTTGCCATCTTTCAGCATTTTTGATGATGTCAGTTGTTGTTTTCCACTGACGCATGCCGAAGGATATTTGCAATCGAGGCATTAAATTACATGTCTATCTTGTTTTGCTGTGGAGGTGTTAAGTGGCTACTGTTTATCATTAGCACTCACGTTGGACTATTGTTTAAATGGCTAATGGTTGCTAGCCTGTGTGATTTTCCTCCCTTGTAGCAGTAATGTTGTAGCTTGCCCCGCAGACACACAGTCACTTCAGCTAGACGAGAGTGGCATCAAGAGGAGCCCTGCAGTAACAGCAACAGCTTTCTCTCCTCGCAGTCCTGTCACATTGACTTTGAGCAGAGGTCATTCATAGCTCGACAGACTGGAAACTCAACCAAGGGACCATTGTGAAATGCTTGTATTTTTAAATGATATATTTTTCTTGAAGGTAAATGGAGAAGTGTTTGAATTATTTACAAATTCAGATCAAACTAATTTGTACCAAAGTATAATAGTTTTCCCCAAAGTAATGAAAAAAGGCAAACAACAACAACAGTGGAGGAATGGGTGGTTAAAAGAGGCAGTGTCACAAAGGGGCTGCGGTGTCAGGCAGCTCATGTCAAACGCAATTACTGCAAAAGCAATGACAGTTTTGTGACATTGTTACAGATTGGCCTGCAAGGCAAGTATCACTCATGATGCAAAATTAAATTCATCAGATACTTATGGTATTTTAATTATTAACTTATTACGATCTTGAAAAAAAAAGTAATAGGAAATACGATTTATACTGTGACTATATTTGACCATCGTCGGTACATCTAACGTCTGATCCCAACAGAGGCACGTCACCAGGGGAGACCAAATTGCTGGCCTCGGAGATCTATGAGATCCTTCAGTCGGCCGGGAAAGAAGCCGAACAGGCGGAAGAATCCGGAGCCTCCTGTCGACGCAAAGCCCATTTCTTCTTGGGCTCCAATAACAAGAGGGCGAAGACCGTGGTGCTTCACATCGATGGGCTGGACGACTCGGTGAGGGTTCGCTGTGTGTTTGTCATGCTCCGACGCACAGCACATGTCTGTTTATGTTGACACTGTGTATTTGGTCTGTCTGCACGAGCCGAGGGAGGCAGTGTCGGGTTGTAAATGTCAGCTATTGAACAACAGGTCGCAGAGATTGAACCTGAATGCTGCTCTGTTGGAGATCTGCAGCTAGGCAGATAACATTACAGTAGATAGAAATCCTCCCCCCTGAATTTTCATCACTTGAGAAAGACAAAAAAGCAGCCAAATCCAACCATAAACTGCAAACGGATAAACTCTTCTATTTTTTCCTTTACCTTTTTTCTTAATTTTTTTGATAGAGCCGCAGAGGTCTTTGTGAAGAGGCTTTGCTGAAGATTCGAGGGGTTATCAGCTTCACCTTCCAGATGGCTGTCAAGAGATGCGTCGTCAGGATTCGCTCTGACCTAAAAGCAGAGGTTTGTATTATTTTAGAAACTTGTCACATTTAGAGTTCTATTAAATGGGTTTTTCAGGAAAGCTGCTTTTTGCTCATTTATGATTGTTATGATTGTAGGCATTGGGCACAGCAATCAACTTGACCAAAGTCATGATAGCTCAGCAGGTGGTGAGGACAGAAGATGGCGGAGAGGTAGGAACAAGCAGAAGCAAATTATGTCTATGTACGATTCATGTATAAAAAGCTCTTGTTGTAGAGTTGCGTGTTTAATGTCATGTAACTGCCTCTGCTTGAGATTCATTTACACTGACAGATTACACTGCCCACTTCTCTGCTCTGGTATTGGGTTATTTTACAACCTAGGTGATAATCTTTGTTCAACTAGAACGAATGTAAGGTCTAGTTTGTTGCAGTTTCTCCTATTGACCAGCAGGGGTCAGACAAACCTCACTTACTCTTTACAGCGGAGGCATGTTGTTTATTTTTGTGATTTTAATAGTGTATAGAATTTCAGCTTTAATTTGACCATGTGTTTTATTGAGTTTTCTTTTGTTTTTAAACAGTACTTTTGATTTGTGTATGTTCTTGTACAGCGGATTGTGCCCTTCCAGGAAGACGCAGATGTTTCGGTGGAGGAGAACATGGACATCCCGGACTATCTTCCAGAAGAGGAGAGTCCATCCCAGGAGCAAGACAAGGCCGTGACACGCGTGGGCTCCATCACAGATGGCATGGGCTGGCTAAGCACTGCTGCTAACTTCCTGTCTCGGTCCTTTTACTGGTGACCATTTCCTGGTCTTTCTCTGCTCGCGGTAATGCCATCCAGCTGCAGCCTAAGCAACAGCCTGCTCGCCTCGCTCACTGCTCTGGACCCCAGCTGTGCGCCACAAAGGCTGGTGCAATAACCTAAACTTTGCATTAAGCTGCACATCTTAACACTGACCATATATCTAAGTAATACGACCATATCAGTCATAAAAACTATTGTGGGGACTGTAAATCCAACAAAAACTGAAGAGTAATCTGAAAAGATATAGCTGGCAGAGGCTGATATTTATATGATTTTTTTTCTTTTTTCTTTTTTTTGCACGTTTTAAATTGTGTTTTAAATTTTCCCCCTATTTTTAATCCTCCATAACAGTTCCTGCATACTATGGGTTTTGTGCCAATCATGTCTGATGCCTAGAGCTGTGTTGTTTGTGCCTTTACCGTGTTATGTTATTTATACAGCAACTCCAGTTTCCAGATTATCACAGTAGTGCTTCCTATTAGCCTCCTCCAGTTTACAGCTCTCTAAAAACCATATTTTAGTAGAGGTGGACACCAGCAAGAGCCTGCAGCTTATTCATCTACATTTAATTCATTTTCTGTTTATTTTGCCAATGTAGATTTGCAAAAAGTACACTAAATGGGGCGAAGACACTGACCGCTTAGATGAAATTGCTGCACAGACGCAGGCTACCTCTGCTCTCACATCAGCATTTTGTTTCAGCAACTAAATGTTAGGTCTGCATGAAGAAGAGAATACACCATTTAAATGTGTGTTTCCTGGTATTAAACATTTGTACAGTATTCTAGGCGCAAGTGTTAGTTTGTATGTTAACCGAGCCAGCAGTGTCCTTAAAGCTAAGATCATGTACAGTAGTAACGCGCTGCCATGCAGTCAGCCGATTCCTTACCAATGTTTTATAAATGGTGCCTCTGTAATCCTAGACCTTTTATTTTAAGAGCAATTCCATTTACATTTAAAAAAAAAAATGTCAAAAAAATTAATATGATCTGCTTTTCATCTTTTAGTGACAGTGTTGCAATTCTGTAGCCCCCACAGTCCAGTGACGCGCATCAGGTTTAATTGTATTTTTTGATTTGTGTGCATGTCATTAACGATTATGATGTACAGTGCTGACCCGGGCAACATTTATTGTATCTAAGGTGTGGAGACGTCACAGTGGGTTGAGGTCAAACTAAGCGAATGACCTGGAAACCTGCAGAACAAACATTAAGGAGAAAAGCAATAAAAACATTTTTAATCTTGGACACACAATTCAGCTGTAGATTTAAAGGAATAAAGCTTTCCAGTGTTGTACTTTTTTCTCAAAGAATGATCTCTTAACATTGCTCTGGTATTTTTATTTTAGCGTGTTCTAACAAAGATCAGTTGAAAGCTTTTTCTGAAAGTCTAATTGTCATAAACCTACATGATGTTTCTGTTTGTGTTTTGGTGTTTCCTAGAATTCCCACAAATTATAAATAAGTGTACAGACCACAAGGCATCGTCATTTGTAATATATTGCCACACTGTAATTATTCAAACGCAATAAATGTAAAATCGATGCCTTTTCCTCCGGTCTCATTATTTTAAACTTTTATTTTACTTTCCTGTCATTCTACTGCTTTAATGCTCACTTGCTTTTCTGTTTTTCACCAAATTGCTTAGAGCAGCAGAATTTGCAGTGAAGAGAGAGGAGATGGTGTCTTCTTTACTGGTGCAGAAGTGAGGTGCCCCAGGGCAGTCCCGTGGCCCGACCCACCACCTCCCCCACAGTCGTGGAGCTGGTGCGGTGCAGAGGCAGCAGCCAACCCCAGCTGGATGCCCTGGAGCCACTGCTGATGCTGCTGTGTCTCAGTGAGACATGAAGCCAGGCCATGGTGGTCCTCACTCAACACTGGGTCACCTCAGTGTAAGTGAACTCATCGCAAGGTGAATGGCAACATCTCAGAAAGTATAGGACTTATAAATTTCTTACGTGGAGTAGAACAGCAATGTAACTCAGTCGTCATTTTACAGGGGAACAAGAAATCAGACAAGGGCCAAGTCTCCAGACTCTAATCTGATAGCCTGATGTAAACAGCGCTTTGTAATGAGATAACCCGAGAGTTTAATGACACAAGAACATTGCTGAAAATGCATTTCCATCTGGCCAGTTTAGGCTTGAGTAAGAATCATTATCATTAACATACTGTGACCATCCGTGTTTTGTCCAGCCTTTATAGCGTGTGCACTAAACACTTCTCCATACATGCACATTAGCAGTGTATTATTTTATTCAAATTACTACTATATAATTGTTGCTTTGCCTGTATACGTATATATTTCAAAAGGAGAAATATGTCACTGTCTTAAACCATTTCCCTGTAGGATAAGTCGTTACCTTCCCATCAGATAAAAGTCACTAGTCTCGGTGCTGCAGTCCTATCAGCCCAGAGCATGCCCTGTATTCATGACCGGCTCCATGAAGGTGCGCCTATTTGCATGGTTAATCTTTACGCACAGGAGATGCGCTGATGGAGGCAAGGTGCACCTTCCAGACCCACGGCCCTCGGGGATTTTTATCGTAGGTTTAGTTCCCAGTCAATGGGATCAGCAGTAAATCCTGCGCGGAGTGTGGCAGGAAATGATGTGACTCCAGCAATTTATGTCAAATAACTTTTGAGGATGTGTGAGCGCACCGATCAGCGCTTCCAGGGCAGCGATAAGTCTTCGGTAAAGGGCCCTGCGAAGATTTAATTGAGACATTTTTCTTTATCTGCAGCAAAGCGCCGGAACCGAGTTGTTGTGTAACGAGATGTAATGTCTCTCTTTAACCAAGGGTCAACATCCAGGATGAGGAAAGGTCGCTGCTTGAGCATCACATTTACTCACTTTGTACAAGTATGCGTCACAAAAAGTTGGGTAAAGGTGCAGTGTAAGCTTGGTTACGCATGCCATATCTCACTTATGATAAGGGTGTCCAAGATAAGTTATTGGTTAACTATATAAGAACAATTTATTATGGTTCCCTAGTGTAATTTTCTTGCAATTAGAATCACAATGAATAGGCCACATAATTAAAAACTAGAAAATCCTATGCACATTTGCATTTGTCTTGAATGAAAGCCATTAAGTTATTCTAAGCTATTGTTATGATATTAAGAATATAAAGACACCAATAAAGTATCCTCTCCAGTTCATAGACTCAATTGTAGTCTCAGCTGTTAATTCATTTAGAACAGATTTGACCTAAAAGTGTTAAAATATTTTTCAGAGATAGAGTAGTAGTAGTAATCGATTAAAATGTCCCATGTGGAATAGCTATGTGAAATTTTGCTTTTGCTTAAGCTTTTTGCTTTTCTTGCTTGTCTCTAGTCTCTGTAGGAAAACACACTTAAATTCCAATATTACCAGATAAAATGAAAGACACAAGTGTTTGTCATTGTCTGTGTGTAATAGATGTGTGTGGTGTCTCATCCCGTGGCACCTCTACGGCTGCCAGTCTGCTCCCTGATTGGTTGGATGAAATATTACTGGTGAAAATTAAAAGGTCCCAGTGTCAAAATAATTCATGATATGCATATCTTCCCCCTGGCTGATGAAACGGCTGATATCTGGATTAGGCAGATAATAAAAGCGATCAGAGCGCAGTTATAGTGTTACAGAGGCGGGAAAGGGGCATCTTCTTTAGTGTGATGGTGGTAGGGTCAAGATACAAGTGTGTGTTAGAAGGGCACTGACCATCACACGCACATACACACTTCCCTGTGATTTGAATATCTGCTGTAATTGTCCCAAAACGACTCATCATGGATCTGCCTGCTGCCATTAGGGTCCAACAATATGGTGTGACATTCAAATTCCCCTCAATGACAGGTTATTAGGCGCCTCCCAGCCGCAGCAACGTAATTAAGCACCGCAGCGTTGACCTGTAATAAGATGTGATGGCTCAGTCGCATGGGGCAAAGAGGAAATGGTTGCTTTGTTAAAATATGGCAGGATGGGAAAAACAAGACAGCTGTCAATAAACACTTTGATTCAAATGAGAGGGCGATTTGGTTTTATAAGTATTTGCGAGGTGCCATAGAAAATGCCTGCACAGATGCCTCAGCGGTTCTCAAAGCGAGCCAACACATTCTGCTGCAAAGACAAATTAATTTTTAATTCTCGTTGACATTTTGTTCATCGACTTATACGCCTATAGTGTGTTTTAGGTGTTAGAAAAAAAATCTTAAAAGTGATGTTAAAGCAAGCAACCTGAGAAAAAAAACAAATGTGTGACTTTAATTTGGTGACACTAAAAGCCGATTATACAATTTAAGACATGCTGTCTAAAGCCCCCGCTTTCCCCTTTAGAACAAGTGGACGTTGTGATGAGCAATGGACCCATCTGTTGTGCCCTCTCCTCCAACTGGTGTGTGAATATGATGTAGTCTGGAGGTGCCACTTCCAAGTCCGAGCCGCGGAGCAGTGCTACCTGGGGAGAACACTACTCTTACACACTTACAATGGGCTTAATATGTGATCTAATCTTATAACCTTAATGCAGCAAATGTAGTTTGAAGATTGGAATGTATTTAAAATATATTAAAAAAAAATCTTTGTTTTGAACATTGACTACAGCCGTGCAAAACAAAACAATTGAGTTTAGAAGGCCAGTGGCTGAGTGGTCCAAGCAGTAGCACATATGCCAGGTTCTGTGCGCTTGCCCTCAGCATCGTGAGATTGATTTCTGGTTCCAACAATTTGCTGAACGTCTTCCTTGCTATTCTCCCCATTGCACCGTACACAGGCTTGTCTAATAAAGCCAAAAAAGTTTCAAAAAAGTCACCAAAACTAATGTTTAGAAAAGAATCAAACTTTGTGTCAGTCTAAAGCAATTCACTCTTAACTCTGACTGAGCTGCTGGCCAGTGCAGTGAACAGTGTTTCAAAGAACCATGGTGGTGGTTGTAGGGGCTGCTGGTGTGCAGAGTTGATGCTGTTTCTTAAATTGGACCCTGTGCGAACCTCTGCTGAAAGGCCTGGTCTGTGTGTCAAACTGTAGGCCACCATTAGGTGGCTATGTGGCATGGCTGCTGAACAGAAGGTCTTCTCTCCCTCCCTCCTCTGTCTGTCTTCCTCGCTCTATCACGCCCCCCCCTCTCCTTTCATAACGGTGGCAGATGGCTGCAGATGAATCCCTCATAATCATGTCAGGACGGCTCCTCCGATCCCAATTCATCTCTTTAAACACATTTCATCAGACGCAGAATTACACAAAGATAAAGGCGGCCAGCCGACAACAAAAGCACACAAAGATTGTCCTTGCAAACAAGTGTTCCCGGGCCGTAACACCACTTAATCATTCGCGCTCCTGTTCCTGCTCCTCACCCTCTGTACTATCAACTCTACCCCATTTCCACTTCACTTCTTTATTTATAGTTTAGCTCTGCCGTTAATTGTTCCTATCCTCAGCCAGTGTCTGTCTTTATTAAACATAAATCTTTGTAACAAGCTTTGCTCTCATCAGCCCAACTGTCTACTTGGGAAAGACAGGTGTATAAAACCTAACCACATCCTAGTCTGGACTAGGACCTTCTAATGCTCGCCCTTTTTAGAGAACTGATAACATGTCATAAAGTTGAATTGTTATTTTTCTACCACACCCCCTCCTCGCTGTACCCCGGTGTCACCCATCCGCACAACGCCGTTAATTGTGGATCAGGTGAAGTTTGTCTCACCTCATTGGATGGCCATGCTCTGCTAGGGCCATTTTCTCCACTCAAAGGCCACATCATTTCACAGCCTCCTACTTCTCATTAATCCCGCTCCTCTCACAGTTCCAGATCATAGATTTGTTTTGCTCCTGTTTTCTGATTCACTGCTCTTTCAGCCACACCTACACTCTTTCTGCGATATTTGGCAAAATTCACAAGGCAATGGTTAGTCAAGTGAAGTCAAATGTATTTTCTGAATCAAATTATGACTGATTACAACCGGAGAGATGCAATAGCTGTGTCTCGCAGAGGTATACAAGGATCAGAAGTGAACATGGATCGATTAGTTATGTAGTAAATGCTCTCTCTTCAGTTAGCTTTTGCAAAGCTCAAGTTGCATTATAAACATTTCAAACATAACCACAAAACAAATTAAGTTATCAACCACCTCTCAGGCATAAGAGTCGTTACGTCACTAAATATAGAGAACACCGATAAATTATTTGTAAATTAAACCTTTCAGGGCAGCCACGGAAAATCCTCAAACATTCATCCTGGATTGAAACTGGCAGTAAACTATTTTATAGAACAATTCCTTAAATTCCAACCAATATGTTTTGCAAACTGACCAACAATCCAGTTTGCAGTATTACAATGGAACATGAATTTGGTTGAGGTAGTCAACTACAAACAGTGTTAAACTGTTAAACATCATAACTCTAGATCTAGACTTTTGAGCTGTTATTGTGTTAGCTAGAGATTTTGTGTGTGTGTGTGTGTGTGTGTGTGTGTGTGTGTACAAGAGTAACTTGTCCACTTATAACTCCTGAACAAAGACATTAAAATAGGAAAGATAAAACTTCCCTGTACCCTGAAATACAATAAAACTGATTGTAAATGATGTGAGACTAAACAACACAGCAGTAATTTGGAGTCTTTGTGTCTCGTCCATGTGTGTCTCTGATCAACACCACAGTGTCTCTCCACTCTTTAAACTTTTTCTTGTTGATTTATAAATTATGCATGAGTGAAAAGCTGAAGATTATTCATTAACATAAAATAACAATTTGCTAATTTATGGAAACTCCTAATTACTTTCCTTATTTGCCATGACCGTATTAAATATTCATAAATATGTGATTATTACTTTGATTTGACTGTCATTTGGTTTAATCGACTAGTTTTGCCTCACAATAGCCGTTTGCAGCTTGAGAAAAACAGAGAGAACAATGAATGAGCAGTTTGTGTATTCAAAGTGCATACCTGCCTCAGTAGCTGTACTTCATAGTATCCACATGCTTATTCTTTGTCACTTTTCATTCAAGTGTTTTTATGCAGAAGAGGTGAATGGTCATGTTGTGTTTTCAAGCTGATGCTGTTTATTGTGTGAAAACAGACAGATATGCTTCACATTTGGGAATAATCTTTTATTCCTGTTGTCACAAACTAAACAAGTGAAACTGTTAGTTTAACTGCTTTTAAGGGCAGATGTGAATGAGGATGAAGAGACATGGTTGAACTGGGACAGGGAAACTCATTAGACATGTGTGGTGCAGCATAAACTCCTATGCTATTGTGCAGAAGGTAAAACACCAATTTTGAGACTGTTTTATTAAACAATTAAAATAGCAGTTGTGCTCAATGATTTTGCATAGATTATCAGGGGCATTCAAGACCCAATCTTCTCCATTTGTCTGTGCTTGGGACAGGAAGAAGAGAACATTGCCATCAGAAATCAAACTTCTTTTCAGTCTGAGTGACATAAAAAAAGAATGAGACTATCTTTGCCACAAAAATCAACTACATATTAGCTTTGAGCACAAACTCATTTAAACAAGCAGCCACTGAGACAATCAAAATGCATTAATTCAATGGCCTCCACCCAGAACTAATCACTCAATTTTCCGATCTGCAGCCCAGAATACAGCCTCCACTCCAGTTCATTTTCACAAATAAAAACAGCTAACAGACTGCTCCGAAAGACTCTCTTTGCATATCTTCTCTTGCCTTATCCACACACAGTTGTCAAGGCCCGTCTCCAAGCCAACATTTTTCCACAGAGAGGTCTTGGAGAATCCCATCTGGGAAAAGCTCGAGGAGGTCTCTTGCTGTCACTGCGTCTGTTGTCAAGGCTGCGTTTAACCACAAATTTATGACTTTGTTATATCAGAACTAATTACCAATATTTCCCCCTAAAGTGAGTGACGTTGACGGAAAACGCAAAACTGAGGCAATTTAGCTCTATTTGTGAATTAATTTGGGCCCACCTGTGATGCTTGGTGTACTAAGTAGGTACATCAGTTTTAATTACAGTGCCTGCACAGTGGGTTTAGTTACATTACAGTATTAATTAGCACATTTAGCATGTATCACAGTGACAAACGGTTGCGCACAAGCACTCGCCTCACTTCTGCTTCTCTAGACATCTTCACAAATTGTCCTTCGAACAACCTTCAGACCTAACCAGGATTAAGTCTTGGAAAGATGCATTACTCTAACCACCTTTTCCACTGCTGAAGCCGCACTACACATTTTATGCAAAACTGCGAAAAATATGTTGGCAATAAGCTTAAATGGATTGAAGCAAACATTTAGTGCAGGTAGCCCCATGGCCTTTGCCCACATCATTAGCCTCTTCATTCACTTGACTGCATTTATCTCCTCAGAGATAATATGATTCGCGCTCGACTGCCACTCCACTCGTCTTCATCTGGAGGCAAGAGCATCACCTTTGAACCCTGCACTAAAGACATGTGAAACAGGGTACACTGAAAGATTATTCTTCATATTTGGATCAGATATGACTTCATCAAAGCAAAATTATGTTCTTGGTTCCCCAGCACAAACCAGCACCAAGACTTTTATAATTCACATTGTATTCATTGCCATAAATCCTTGTAATGCTTTCAGAATAATACAAAGTAGACTGTTCTATCACTAAAACCTTGTGGCTTAATTTGGACAGCTCTATCTCGCAAAGAAAATTGTCAATAATGCAATTTGTCAAATAAAATGGACCAAAAAATATTTCTATATTAAATAGTCCTTTTCTAATTTCTTACTTAAGGTAGCAACATTCCCAGGAAATAATTCAATTTCTATAATCGTGAACAATTGTTAAATCGTGATGTTTTTTCTCACAATAATCGTAACACTAAAAATATATATTGTGACATCCCTACTTGTACTATGATATTAATAACCGAAAAGGCATTTTTTGCAATAAAGACCAATATTTTAAAACCGTGGTCGCCGATACCTGTAAACGAGTTCTTCCTGGTCTATTCTTTGATTGTGTACACCTGTCTTATTGGTGTGCATCCAAAGTAACATGCTAAACACCACTGCCAAACAATGAAACAAATACCTTATGGCAGGTAAGACTCCTGGTTTTGGCAATAACAGACTGGATATTCTCACAGTTGAGCCTCTGCCATGGGAAAGCCCGGCAAAACAGCAATACAACATACCACTTGGGTATTCGCAAAAGCATGCAATAAGTAATGTTTGAAAGCCAATACTTCTGTCACTTGTGCAACTGCTTTTACAACCTCTACATGACTACTTTCACAGTGGTAACAAGTATAATTAGTCAGAGATTAAGTAGTAGTAAAAGGATAACCCTTAAACATAAATTAAAAGTAAAGTATCTAGTCTTTTGTGGCCGTATTACTGTATTGTATTAAAGTCCATAAAGATGATTAATATAGCAGTCCTGGCTTATAAGCCTATATGTAGAGGTTGGGGCACAGCTGAAATGTATCCAGCTCTGAACTGGAGAGAGGGGCTCCTCATTTAGACCTTGGCTCCTACTCTCTTCCCCCAAAGTACTGTATTAATCATAATCACACAACACCATTAGACTATGTCATTCTATTAAAGAAATCACATTATCATACATTTCATTAATTAAACTCAAAGCGGTCCATCCACTCACAGGAAGGACCCTCTCCCCTGTGTCTGTTCCACTCGGGGCAGAAGAGCAGGAGACGGGGGCGGGAAGCGGGTGAAGGGGACCAGACAGAGGCCAAGACACAAGAGCACTCTACTCAGCATCGCTCCAAAGTGAAATCAAGGGGACAGATATTTGCATGTGACACCATTTCCACTGTGGGCTAAAGTTGGAGACAGAGACACAGCAGCACCTGAAAGCTCAGGACAGGTTATGTGGAGGAAAAAAGACGGAAAATCAGGGACTTGCCTGTCAAGAGGAGTTTGAGGACAAGTGTATACGACAGGGGGCTGTGAAAAGGTTAGGAGGAAGAACAAAGATTGCACATCACTATTGGCTCATAATCACTTGTGTTAAGCTAATGTAAATTTATTCCTTTAGAATTTGAAAATTAGAACCAAAAACTAAATGAAAATCCCACTATAGTTAAAATTTTGCTTATTGTGGGTACTATTGACAAAAATAAATATCTCAAAAAAATCAAGTGTTTCCCACCAAGAACAGTCAAACAATATTATGTCAATCCAACAGAAATGTGTTAAAAAAACTACAAATGTGAACTGTCTGTAAAATTTATCACATAAACAAAATATCTTGGTATACCCTTTTTTATGATTATGATTATGATTATGATTATTATTATTATTATTATTATTATTATTTTTTATTTTTTTTACAACATACTTGATATACACATTTTGTTTATCTTCAAGACATCATTCACAATATTATCTAAATGTTGATATATTGCCCACTTCTATTCGTGCCATTGTATTGTTATGGTGTAACATAGTATATTCTTGTCAGTACAGTTTGTGTCCCTGCTCCAGTCTGCTGTCTCTCTGAGTGTGTGGCTGTGATTAGCATGGGTAGTGTACGTCCCGTCACGCTGCAGTGTTGACCTGTGCTGTCATCTCCCTGATTACCTCCCTGATTCACTTTCCTTGTTTAGTAGTGTGCAATCAATCATAATCAATTAGCCAAAATGTTGAATCATTAAAACCATTATCATTAATTAAAATAATTAACACTTTCTGCCAATGCTTCATTACCACTGTTGTGTAACGTGTCTGTGCCACAAACCACATTTCTCTACCTTTTCTTCCTCCTCTCAAATCACACAGTTCTTTAGCGCGCACGCAGAGAAACCCAGCCATTACTAATTACTTTATCATTTTTCTCAGTGTGTAAAAATTGCAAATCAGCATGTAATTATCACTGTGAAATATGAAGAACTAAAAAGCATTTCGATAAATACAAATTCAAGTGTTGTGATGCTATCTGTTGTTTTGTTTTTTTGGCCAAATTATAGTCTTTTTTTTTTTTTGCTTATGACTGGCTGAGGAGGCAGTGTTAGGTACAAAGAGGACTCGTTAGAATTTAGGAAAATATTAATTACTGGTTGATATATTCTGATATTGTGTATAATGTAAAACATGATTTGAAAAATAGCCAAATGTTTTAAACTCGTATATAAACACAATAACATTATAACTATAGTGTTTCACCTCAAAAGACACAGAGATGAAACACTGACCCTTAATGGTGAGTCGAAATACAGGGAGATCCCAAACGCTGGTCCCCTGAGAGTGACAGACACGTGGCTCACTTGTCCCAGCCCTGCTCTCCTCCTGTGTGCGCCTGCTGTTCGGACCTGGCACAGACCTGTCGTCCGCTAACCTTCAATTATTCCTGGTGAGTTTGAAAGTGGGCTGTGGTCCCTGGAGGTGTGTGTGTACGGGACATGTGACTGCCCTCCTGCTCTGACACTGCGGAGGTGCATCACTCACTGCCACCTGGGAAAGCTGCCGTCTCATTGGGGTCATGTCACCTATGGGACGGTGAGACAAGAGGAAATGGGCCTGAACATTAAACTGTCCCCAGTCTGGGCTCCATTAAGTTACCACACACTCTGTCACGGATGTTCATTATTAAGAAGAAGGATTCAAGGGCCAGTTTGTATCTGCTGTACATGCCAACAGCCCATAGTCGCAGCATAGTCTGAGTCTGTTGTCTTCCCCAGCCAGACAGCTCTGCCGATGCCGTGGCACCTACTGGCATGTCTGAGGAGCCCCGCTGAGTGAAACCACTGAAACAGGCTGCCTGACAGGAGGGGTCTGGGCACATGGGCACCGCGCTCCTGCTCCACCCCCGGTCCTATGTTTGAGCCCATCACCCGATTACGTATTCACCAATTTGCCAATAGTAGAGAATTATTTCATGATTTGTGGTTCCTATACTACCCATAGCCGGATATATATGATACTGCCCCTAGAATTACTAAACATAATGTCTTTAAATACCCTTCTCTATATTGATGTTCTACGCTAATGTAATGCAATTCTCAGGTTTTTTACCTCATAGAGAAATTGTTACTGTCCCCTTTTTAACAAATTCAAAGCTTTTTTACAACAAATTCGATAAACAAAGCTTTACTGCTCGCTGCATTGGATAAATTACTTTCACCAGAACAAATGTCTATTAAAGAGAAAAGACATCCCACTTAGTGTTTTTCTAGCCGCTTGTTTATGAAGTAGGGCGCTCCTTGGTTTGGGAGCGACAGAGACAGGCCAGGCTGTCAAGTCATAAAGGATGCACTCGGAGAGAGCAGACATGATTTCATGGCTAATGATTCTCACACTAATATCAGTGTGGGCTGTGGAGGGGATAACCAAGTTGAGCTGTCTTAGTTCAAATGATTCAATTAGGCCAGCTGTCCCTATTTGTCATGGCTCAACTGGCTTTGAGATTACCTTTCCAGAGTGCATACGTGCCTCTGCATCGCACTTACACCAGCTCCACACTTACAGAGGAGTCAGTGGAGAGGAAGAAGAAGAGGAAGAATGCAATGATAACCGCATTATGCACTTAAACACTGCATCCAATTACTGAGATAAAGGGCCTTTAGTTTTTGTTGGGGATCCTCTTTTGTGAAGTCACTCAGATTGTTAATAAATGCTTGAGTGCCTGAATGATAAAATTGCCTTGATCACTTATTTGCTGTTAAAGGTCAAGAGGCATAAAGGAAAGGATATCCCAGATTTATCCAGAATATATTTGTACTGGATTTTAGAGATTTAAAATTCAGATTCCAGTTTCTCATTCTTACATTATAATCTATTAGGGGTTAAATTCAAAGATGCATTAGTGCCATTAGTGTTGATTGAGTGGATGACTCAAAGGGCGATGTCTTCTTCCTTTCACTTTAATGTAGTTAAAGATAAATTTGAGTCAACTAACCTCATCAGGTCTAATTAACACAAGTGTCAGTTTTGGGTCATGGCAGGGAAGACTAGCATACTAAAAAGAAGCATTAAATGTTATTAGTTATGTTAGCCTTAGCAGAGCGCAACAGGCAACCACATGGGAAGTGTTTCATAGCATTTAATAGGGTGTAACGCACGACAGCGCCCGATTAGACATGTCTCCTAAACAAAATCCTATTAAAAGGCTGGAGAATAGCATGCGCCACGGTTATGTTCAATGCTTGAACAAGTATGAAAGCACAAATGATGGTTCATTTTTCACTCCATTGTAACTAAACAACACATTACTGGGCTGCACAGAAAATATTTGAGCAGCTTAATGAGCAGTGGGCACTTAAGACCGAATTTATTTGTTTATATCCTACATGTTGAGTCGTCGTTTGATAATGACATTTCTTAACTGTAAAGGGCACAGAGTAGTAACTTAGACATAAACCCATTGTACATATAGTGTACAAAATATCAGGCTTACTGTGTTGAAAGGCAGCTGCCCAGTGTTCCCTTTGAGCCAGACCCAAGCCCAGGTGAAAGAAATGCGTGTGGCTGGAATCCATGATTGACAATGTACTTTGAGGCAGATGACTTGGTGTAGTGAACTCCTACCAGGGAAAACCTCCTGTAAAGAAGAAACATATTGTCATCAAATATTATGAAGTATTTGAAGGAATAACAATTAAATATTATTAACTATTGTGTATGGTAAAATCAAAGAAATACTTGTGTGTGTGCGTGTGTAAGAATACAACATCCTCTCACTCTAGTGTGCGGTACGGTGAGTCCAGTCATTGAGGCTGCTGTGCTAAACGCAGTTCCGAGGAGCTGTCACTGTGTGACTGAATCAGAATGATTACAATAAGGCTCTTGCAACAGAAATACCACCAAAAGGCGACTCAAAGGCTACATTTATCCAAGCCGCTACACACATTTGTCTTCATTAAACCGATCTGTTCTGATCGTCAGGGACAAAACCAAACACAGCACACTGGACACAGTCGGGGCAGAGACAAAAGCACCATGTATTACCAGGGGTCACAAGGCTGATTTGTACTCAGGTGGCTGTCAGTTCTGTTTTGTGGACCTCATCCCCTGAATGTCTGAGCACCCTCAAGGTGCGGGTGAGTTTTCCTATTTAGGAAACAATAATATTGTATGTTCAATAAATGTGGTAACGTTTGAAACTCTCTTGACCTTAAGGTAGATCTAAGCTAAATTAGATTTTTTTGATGAATTGAGCATATGCTGTCAAGCATTGTGCTGTTTTGCTGTTAATATCTTTACCCCTCAGGCCAAACAGTGACTTATAGCCAGACTTGACAGACCCAAAATACAAAATTATATTATAGCATTATCCTTAGAGATGGAGGGAGGTGTGGATAACACTTCTGCTGCATACAGGCAGCAGCTGAGCTGTGAGATGTCCTGGCACACCACACAGTCTTTCTGGCCAGGGATTTAGAGCCAAATATACTGTATCTACCTTTACATTTCAACATTAAACAAAGATGTTATTCTTCCCTCTGGCATTTTTATCTGAATTTTTTTGTGCAGACTTTTACGGTAACCTGGGGTTTAGGAAAATACAGTACATTGAATATTAACTGAGTTAAGTCTTTTCAATGAATGTATTTAAACAACAATATCTACACATATGAATACCAATGAAATATTTATGTAACTATGATTACCTGTTTTACCTTTTAATGGTAAAGTTGTATTTTGCACAGCGTTAAAGTTACGAAGGATAATAATCTTTACTATGGACAAGTCTTCACTCCTCCACTTGTACCTGCACCTCCGGCCCACACCGCATCATGGGTGCAGCTGAGGCCATGCCAAAACCCAATTTGGATCATGTCCAGCACTTCATTGGAAAGTAATGGTTTTCACTGAACTGAGTTATGACCAGCTGTTTGTAGACAGTCTGTGACATACTGATGGAGCAGAACACCGTATGTTGCTTTCCAAATCAAATGATACAAGGAGTGTGACAGTGTGGAGAAACATCTGTCATTAGCAATTTTCCGCACGCTCCACTAATTTTGGACAAAATATGCCTAATGAAGTTACTGCTGGAAACTTCAAATAATCTGACTGCAACAAGGCCATAAGAAGCCAGCGCTCACCAAGGCTTGTAATCTCACTCATTTGTTGTGCAAGAAATACAGAAGGAGGAGGCTAATTGTTTTTGATCACAATGTTGTTGAATGCTAATCGCAAATGTTCTTTAGTCCGAGAACAAAAAGCACAAGAAATCAAGGCCGTGGGGGTGGACTGCGCTGGTGTATTGATGTGGTGTCCCTTGTAGTGTGGCTTTATAAATAGAGTTTCCATGTGGAGGCTTGGATTTTAATGCACATGACTGCACTGGTGCTGCTGGTCTTTGAACGCCACCTCTCTGTTCACACTTCACACAAAACAACAAGTCTCTATCTATTGTGTACTTCACTATCTTTGAAGGATGTCACTGCTCTATGCTTTTAATTGGTCTGGAAAATATGCAGTGTACAAGATGATGAGTGAAGAACTGAAATTAGTTTTTGGTTTAACTGAGTTGGAGATAAGTCTAGCACTTTAACAATATTCATTTGGCCAGTGCGTGTTAGTAATGTGCCTGTGGAATTATCTTTTTAAATGTATTCAGCCTCTGCTGTGAGCCTGAGAGGGTTTGTGACAGGCAGCTCTCTTGAAAGTGGTCCTCTCCTCCAGAACAGTTGTTGTAGTGAGAAGTGTTGGAGATGGGTGGGCGTCTGGACCGAGTGTGCTGCTCAAACACGAGGCCTGTGTCTATCTGGCAGCCTTCGCCTGGCGGCAGAAGGGCCATAAACCCGCCTGTGTTAATTCTGCCGTAATTATCATGGGTGCCACATGTTACGCAGGATGTCCTACCACTGCAGATCCACTCGAAAGTTTGCAGTGAAATCCTTCCACGCTGCCACTTAAAGCTGTGGCAGATGAGCGGATGCAGAGGGTGACAGTTGGCCATTGTGATTAGAAGGAGCGCTCCTGGAGCCCTGCCCCTCATCTCATTTCCTGTCCTCAAACCATTGTAATGATGTGTTTTATGTGGTGCATGTTGGAGAATAACTGGCTGCACTGAGATGACAATAATCACCCATAATACTCCTGGGAGGGATGGCCTCTCTCCGTGACAACATAAATATGCAAAATAACGGCTGCTGCCCCTACTGTGTTATTCCTTTTTTGATTGTCCTCCAGGTTACCTTTATGGAAACAATGAATTAAAATCCTATGAGATACGTGGATAATTGTTGGATACTACATATTTAAATTTGATCAATTCAACCCAACAGTCTATTAACACAACACCCATGTTTGCCATTTTTCTATGTCATCCAGAGTGTCCTCTTGCCTGTCTTAAGGGCTGCTCCTCTCGTGTGCCCGGGCCGTGCTTTGGCAGGACTTTGGCCCTTCACATCCAGTCTGCGTGGACCGCTTTATGCCTGTCCCATTCTGACCCACTCCTTCTTCTGTGCTTGTGTTATCCATCTGTCAGAAAATGCTGTCCTTTCGTCTTGTGATTCTGACACAATCACCCACATGCTCCTCTGCGCTGTCTGTTCACATGGAAACTGCTCCTTACAACCTCGGAAAGGAAAAGCAAAAATTATAGTAACAATTCTTCAAAGCTGAACAGTTTCAAGTACTTTCACTACTGCTACATTGGGGAGTTTGCTGTGGCATGTCTGCAAGGTTAACGCGTGTCTCTATCAGCTGACACTGACTTGTGAGCATAATGTCTGATTATAGGATAGCTGACAGATACATTTTATTAAAATTAAAGCACAATTAAACATTTCATCTCTGCTAATTACTGGCTGTAGAGTTGGCAAGATGACCATGTGCTGTAGAAAATCAGCAACCATAACACATTTTAATGGGGCACAGCTGTCTTACAGCCTGGTAATATTTGCACAGTGCACCAGAAATGTAATTTATGAGACAGAAGAAGATAGCAAATCAGCAATGGGTCGAGAACCAAAGTTGATTTTAAATTTATATTCTTTTAGAAAGCTTGGATTTGATGCACATTCATTTTATTAACCGCCAATGTAGTTCTGATTATGTCCTGCGATAATCCTGTTAATTACAGTTATGATGTGAACTCGAACGCCTTCTTGTTTATCATAGCAGTCTAACATTATCATTTACATACAATTTCAACAAATGTACTGTAAAAATATTGAAAATCGAAAAGGGAGACAGGTTTTTGACATAAATTCTTAGCAGGCCCTGGGCAAACTTGATGGGTTCGCACTAAAGTAATCAGCCCCAGTATCCACTTGTGCCAGAGAATAAGCCTGGGAAATTCACCAAAATGTGGGAACAGCTTGGGAACAGATTGATGCAGAAGGGTGAAAGAGGCTGAGAGGGAGTGTATGTGTGGATGTGTTCTCAGAGCTGATTCCAAAGCAAACAAGAGAAAGCCTCCTCTAAGTAACTCAGCTCTGCTGTGCTCTGATGCTATGTCCCCCGAGGGCGCGGCCATTGCTTTTTCAATTACATGGAAGTTTGGCCACCAGATCCCAACCAAAACTGTTGACATGTTTTGAAGAAGAATTCTATTGTTTTACTTTTGTCCACATTTAAACTCAACATGTAGAGATATTATAAATGTATTGACATCAATCACTGTTAAAAATATAAAGTTGTTTGAGATTTTTGATGAGTGACCTTCGTAAGATTTCCGCTAGTGTGTTGTTTTGGTAGTGTATCGTTAGTGTCCTGCGTGTTCTACTTTCACCAAATCCTCTTTGAGGTGACCATAATAACCACAGTGCGGTTTGGCTTGAGCTGGCAGGCTGCAGGCAATGTGGGATGGAGCCCATTGAAGTTAATTTAGTGTTGTTTTGTGGGTGACACCTTCAGTCTGTGACTGACCAGCAAGGCCTGGTGCTGATGGCATTTTCCATGAACTCCCACAGATTAGGCCCAGTTCAGGTTCAGTCTAAAGCGTTACACCCTGAAGGCTTCAGTGACCTGCTTCCAGTGATTGTCTCAGGTTTACAAAAGTCAGGTTGTATATATGTGTCAAGTCTGAACTAGAAATCGGCGACATTTGCCTTGTGGATCTGTTCAAACAAAGAACATGATGGGAGGTGCCATCATCGGGAGAAATATATTTAAGGTGAGACTACAGGTTTTAAGTTGTCTAATGCAAATAATGCAGCAATGCACAATCTGTGGTCACAAAGCGTGTCTGTGTTGCCCAGAGCTGAAATGTGACCACAGGCTGGCATACAGTATGTCACTTTGTGCACCGTCCGTGCTGGAGGATGAAGAGGGGGCGCACCCTTGCAGAAAGCCGGCTGTTGTCCTAAAAGTGCAGAACTTTACTCTAATGCCCCAGGATAGACATTCACGGACAGTAAAGGACAATAGAATAGGCTTTTGATTTCTGTATAATCTATTTATTGTTTTCATTTTCATCAGGTGGGTTTCTGATCATATTGTTCATACAAATCACTCATTACGCCAGTTATGCCCTTGAACATTGTATCTTTGCAGAGGGAGTCTAATCATTTGATGAGATGTAACTGATAGAATTGAAGCCATTCTTGGAGCTGTTAAACATTTGCATTAAAGCACGCTCTGTGCTGCTGTTTGTTAATCTCTGATCAAGTGGGATATTACCTCTCATCAAGAACTGAGCAAACGCTCATTAGGCATTACACTGTAAATGACTGACTAATTATAACTCCCACTTCTGCTGCCTTAAACGAGGGAGTTTACTAACACTAAGTGGCGTGAAGTGAATGAACTTTAAAGGAGCATGACAAATGTGTGGTGACGTTACACATGTCAGTAGTTAATCCTGAGCACACTCCTCACCCTCCTGGTCATGCTGTACATATGTCAGGGATAGGGACAACAGCCTCCTGCCAACGTCTCATACCAGGCTGAATCTGTTTGAATCAGACCTATGCATGAGCGGACATTTGTGCACACAAACCTTTGACACACTGTTCATTTTATTACTGTTTAAACACTGTCATAACTGTGCATGCTTATGAAAGGTGTGACTTTGACAGCATATGTCAGTGCTCTATATCGCCTCAGATCACTCCACAATATTGTTCACACAGCAGTGGGCTACAGGACCATGAATGGTCACCTGCGTATCTCCACCTAGCATTTTGCCACATGCCACATTGGCCCATTATTTAGCTCTGAAAACAGGTGTTAGGGCAGAGTGAGCAGAGGTATTAACACTGCTGTCACATGCCCTGACGTGGTCCTGTTAGTTTTTTGACAAGTGCAGTGTGTGTGTGTGTGTGTGTGTGTGTGTCGAGGCCAGTGACAGCTGAAGAAGACTGTATTTGTGGAGGAACAGCATGGCTGCAGAGAGGACTGGAGATCCTGAGGGAGGCCTAATGGTTCCACTCCTTCCTGCACAGAGATAAAGACTCATAATAAGCGTGTATGCTCACCATCTGGCCCTGTGCATGTGGCCCTTATGGAGGCGAAAGCAGCACAATCTGTAAACGATCAGGAGCCATGGCGCTCCCCCTGGAGAGACCGCCATGCAATCAAGGTGACAGATGGCAGCACCACTGCTGTGGCCTCATGGAGGAGATCAAAATCACCTTCAATAAACTCTGACTGGAATGGGCACAGGCCCCTCAAAAAGTCAGTTTGTCAGTCAAACTGTGGCAGCTTGCTGAAACAGGGGGGACACGCAGCGGTCCATTGCTGCCGCCTGATTTCCATATTTTCCGTCTGACTGAGCCTGAACTGTGATCTTTCTCCAGTTGTCCTCTCGACTCGTGCCGGCGTGGGCGAGCTAACTGCCAGGACAAGCAATGCAACTGGGGGAAAATTGAGAGCATAATGCTGCTAATATGGGGCAATAGAGGTGGATGGAGGTGGGGAGGCATTAAGTAGGAGGCTGGTAAAAAACTAATATGACAAGTCCAACTCAACATGACCTTGCTCGTATTTACACATGAAAGACCTGCACTATGTATTTCTATTTGAATATTATACCTTTATAATAAAGTGATGTTACTGAATTTCTAGGTTTAGATAATGTGTAAACATCTGAGAGAGCAGCATGGTCCGGCCTCCGCTCAGTGTCTCTATCTTGGTGTTTTTGTCCTGAGCCTGCAGACAGTAATGCTTGGGAATGCTATTTCACACATCCCCTTCATCTGATGCGCAGCTTCTGTCAGTGATGTGAGAAAAACAGCCTGACTCTCCAAGCTTTTTTTGTACCAGTGCAAAAGTTCAAAATTGAAACGCCATCTGTTCAATAAAACTAATCTAGGCACAGAGAAATGCTTCCAAAACAGTAATGACTGGAAAGATATTATCTTTGAACTCTACACTACAATAGTATTCTCATTAGAAAAACAAGCGTTTTTGGTGTTATGCAAAGAGAAATATGAACAAGTGTTCAGCCTCAGCCATCTTCAACCCTCAGTTCTAATGAAATAAGGGGACCCAAGTACTTTGAGAGAAAATCAATTGTCCTCCTTGGTGCACCACCCTTTAAGCACTCACTTAGTTAATTGCTACACTTATTTGATTAATTACACAAGTTCCATTGTGGTCTCGCTTATATCCTCTGTTTTATTGAGGTGTCCTGGAATAGTCTACTCTTAATCATCTCCTATTAAACATTTTTACAAATGTTAAATATGTGCACTTGAACTCATAATTATATCAATTACACTAATTAATATCATGACTTGGATTAAAACAGTAAAGTGGCTTTTAGGTTTCATACCTATAGTGGCTTGTCTTTTTGACTCGAGTCTTAAATCTGTGCTATGTAACTGCAAGGACATTAGGGCAATAGCTATCTCACTTAAGGCTTAAATATCTCATTAAAACGTGCAATATTTTTAATTGAATCTGATGGGTTTTTTTGGTCGCCATCAGTATCTTCAAGCCTCAAAATTGTATTTGAGCTTGACAAAAAGTATAATTTGTGGTAAAGTTTGTAATATAGGCTATCGTGGTAAAACAACACAATCCTGCTTTATAAATTCTGCACAATTGTACAGTTTACTTACTTTTTTCCTTCAGCTTGTTGTTTAAGGGTCCGTCAAACATGCCAGCTCTGCAGGAATTGGAAGTACAGGTGATCGGCATGTAGATCTGGTCTGTTTTTTGTCGAAGGAGAGGCGTCTTCACCATGTTTTGTGCCCCTGGTACAATAATGTGCCACTCTCCGCTGACAGGCAGTTATATACCACGTGGCAGAAATGCACTTCCTTTCAAATGACCAACTCTGTCCTAAAAAAAGTTCAAAGCCAAAGCTGCTTACCTTTTAATTGCGACAAATAGATACAGTACAAAAGTAGGCTCTATCAAAAATTTGACTGTTTAAACAAATACAGGCAATATTGTAGAATTAGTTTAACCCTGATAGCCATTTTTGCAGTTTTGGGGCTGACCCAATCCCACGGCGGTGGTTTCATTCTCAGCAAATTGAACCGGCCTGTTCATCTGTGCGCTTTACAAACAAGCCCACAAGGAAAAAGATAAAAATGGGTTGTATGATGATCCTTGGATTTCAGATAGTTCGGAGGTAAGTGTTTAACATTATGGACGTAGATGAGCACTGGGACCAAATGTTCCCTTTAGGACCTATAATGAAGGAAATGTGACAAAAGCCAATTGAGTTGATCTTTAGTGAAATGTCTGGCTTTAGGGTCTTGTAAGATTGCATTAAATCTTACTGATTCATGTAAGCTCACACTGATCCCATTGATTTGTCAGACGAGAATTTTAATTTGTGCTTCACCTGATGGATGCTGGTAATTTATGCTGATTAAAAAAAGCATCATATTATCCTATTTCTCTCCCACCCATCTGAACAGAGGATTTTTCCTGAAGGGTATGAGGAGCTTTTGATTAGTTATAATGTGACCACTGGACCCCACGGCTCAAATTTATGTCCTCAATTTGAACTGTGATGTATACATCAGGTTTGTTAATGAAATATGTCGCCAGGAGGCAGTCAGTGGCTGTAGCTGTTCAGTGCTTTGACACATAATTGTATTAGATATAACCTTTCCAAATACCACTCTGCTCTCCTTTGGTTGTAATTGATTCCTAAACCAAGAAATACATGTGTGCTAATCAGGTATTTACACATACAGTATAAAGAAATAGAGATGATGCATCTCAAAGGGCAAACCAAATAAACAAACAAATAAATAAAATAATATACTGTCTCTAGTATGATATTTATGTGTTGTAAAAACCATTCTAATAACCATTCTAATCTAATGCCGGTGCCATTGTTCTATTCACCTGCTAAACATATAATGGCCCAAATGCTCTAGCTTTATAAGAAAACGACTCATACTAATTCATAGATTCTTCAGTTTGCACACGCCTGTGCACAATTGCAGTGACATGTGGAGCTGCATTTGCTGCTGCTGCATTGTTATGTTGTGACTGACAGATGACAGTGCTGCGCCGCTGTGGGAGCGATGTGCTGGGGTGTCAGATGAAGCCGAAGAAGGCCACAGTCTCTGTCATCTCAGTCACTCTTTTTCTTTGACATGTGTCCTCAGAACAGTGTTGTCTATGAGCTGAGATCATGTGAGGCTTGACAAAGACACAGCTCAGCTGAAGACAGTTCCTCTTCAAAGCTGTCCACATTTCAACCTGTGGTTTGCCTGAGCGGAGAGAGTATGCCATTACATGAAAGGCTTGCAGATTCTCCCAACAACATTTATCAAATTGTTGTGTCAGCCTGGAGTCAACTTCCTCTCTTCTGCCCACTCTTCCCTGGTCTGACTGGTTGACAAAATACTGACTGTTTTCCAAATAAATAATTTCACAAATGAAAAAATAGCATCTGCTTTCCTGCAGCATCACATATGGCCTTTAGTGCTGCTCATGTGAGCTGAGCAGGTAACCAGGGAGGGGAGGCGGCCTCCAGAGACCCTGAACAGAGGGCTAGACCCCAGAGACTCACTCTGTTTGGCTCAGTCACACATATAAGGCCACAGGGATGGCAACTGCCTGCATGGACAGACAAATGTTGAATTTATTTTACATTTACAATATAAAATAATGATAGTTGAAGTGATGAATTAACACAGTTGATATTTAGTGACTTTTTTCCAGACAGTGTACATTGTTGCACCACCCTCTTCCCTCTCTCCCTCTGCTCTCGTAGCACAGTTTTAGGTGATCAAAGCGTGACAAAGAGTCCTGAGGGAACCGCAAACAGCTCTTTAGAGCTCTTGAGGTGTCAACGTCTCCTGTCTGCTCTTGTTTGAACCGCTGTATCACTGCTGTTCCCTCTTTCTTCACTGGTGCAAAATTACATGTATGCATTTATAGATGCAGAGGTGGAACTAGCGACATCTGGCTGAAAATAAACATGTCTGCTGATTTAAAATTACACTAAATGTACATGCTGCTTATACAAAAACTAATTAGAAATCAGTTGGTTAAATCATCACCAGCATCAGCCAGTGGGCAACCCTGACTGTAATGATTGCTAATTGGCTTGTTAGTATGAAAACAAAGCAGTGTTTTTTTTCTAAACTGAAGGGCTAAATTAGCAGGAAACAAACAAGTGGAGGGGAACATGTGAATAAGGATGTTTTTACATGAGCATCTGTGGATACAGCTGCCGCTTGCTCTGACCATCCTGTTTTCTCTTCTCTCTTTCTCTCAGGCTCAAACAAACAAAGACAAACAAGACAGCCTCCTCATGCGCCCGCTCCGGTGAGTGTAGTACAAGACAGGACCCATGTCTTCAGATCATGTGAAGACTTTTTTAGTGCTCTAGAGAAAATGAGGCTTATAACAATAATAGAATAACTAATATCTAGTGACAAAAAACATCTTTAAAATATATATGTGGATATAGTGTACATACATACAGTATATGTAATATACATATATACACATACTGTATACACACACACACACACACACACACACTATATAATCAATTATACATTATTGATTATTAATTGATTAATCTTATGATTAATTTTATAGTCATATATTACAAAGTGATGATAGCGAGACAGTCAGTCCAGACTCTCCTGACAGCCATAAGTTGATTGTGGTAAACATAAACTCTGAATTTCAGGTAGGTGATGACAGCTGCTTCATTTGGGTTTGTCATGGAGCGACTTAATCCTGTAACAGGCTTCACAGACGGCCCATACACCAAACTGCACTCTGGTCACCCATTTACTCACGCAGCAATAGAAACCAAGGTCATGTTAATTAACTGCCAAATTACAATTTAAAAGATAATACTAATCACTCACTTTTGCTGTAATAAAAAATCTCTGGTTTATGTGGGACTGTAGGAGGAAAATATACGATTTCTTGTTCAGCAGTGCTTCACGTTCAAGAGCTAATTTGTACTTGTTTATATATAGCTAATATCTAGTTATAGCTAAAAACTACAGACCTAATTAATTTATTGTCAAGAAGCAAAGGTTTTAGGTGCCCTCTCTGTGTGTGTCATACATCTATTTGGATGCTGTAGGTAGCTACGGACCATGGGATATTTATTCAAGCCAACTTTGGGCCCATTATAGTTAGTGCCCATCTGCCACTGCTGCCACTCGCACTCCTGCTAAAGGTTATTCATTTGCATATTGGGGGATGGGGGCAACCATTCACTAATAATTACACAGCTTCAATCAATCAGTGCTTCATGATTAGTTTCCTATAAAATCACTGCAGCCTTGTAAAGCTCTGCCCTGCACCTTTTGGTTTACAGACTTCAAAATGGCCCAACAACTGAAAATAACTGGAGAAAACTGATTGCAAATTCTCAGATAAATTATAGTGAGGTGCTTGAAATTGATTTATTGTTGGGATCATTAACCATATGGCACAAACTGTGCCCCTTCCCAATGTTCAGAAATCTATGGTTACAGGGCCAGGTCGGCATAACCTTTACCTTTGCATCAATAAATCTCATTCCAATCAAGGAGAAGGTCTTTATTGTCAGAGCCTTCTTTGCACAAATATACAATTATATATAATTAATTAAGATGTTGCTTTTAGATAATAATAAATAATAATAAGCAAAGTACAGGCTGTAAATGGACTTGGATCCATTGACAACTTGTTGTAATAGGCCTGCAAACTATCACCATAATACATTTTTCATTGGATGGAGAGATCAAGTTTTACATGAACGTTTAATAGGGCCTGTTGATTCTAATTCTTTATAATACCAAAAGCAATTATACTAAAAGTTACTCTTGTAGCTCGACTAATGGTATTATAATTATTTGCATGTGACCTGCCAGCATTTACATCCTCGTCCCTGTCTGGAGTAATTGCCCGGTGTCTCTCTGTGGTTTAGGGCCGTGTTGCATTAGATTGTAATCTACAACACTATGGGCTGACACAAAGTTGATGTGTCATGGTGATTGGCGTGGTGGAGATGACATGACAGAGCTGGTTTTGGGGGCCTGACAGATATTTGGCAGGTTAGGGCTCCCCTGTTGGTGCCGCACTGCCTCAGGACAGTCACCTGTCAGCTCAGGTGAAGGCTCGTCATCACTGATGACTGGAAGCAGCAGAGTGAATAAAATGGGATGAGCAGACTGACATAGACGTGGTCCAGGGATCCTTTTGTAGTCCATTGTGCTGCTTTGTTGGCGGAAAATTCTAAAAATGTATATTTTTATGAAAATTGAGGTCATTGATCCATAAGTGGCTGTGGAACTCCTTTATACATAACCATATAATCCGATTTACGCAAGTCTTCATAATTCAGGAACATCTGATCTGCTGTCCGGTACCAAAAGAGCATATTATAGATCGGTTGTTACATGACAACCATTTGTAGACTATTCTTTTTATGTCCCTATACGTCATTTCTGTTCACGTGTATCATTTATAAGATGGTGCTCTGGAGCTGTGTCATGGAGTGTGTCTGATTGCAGTTGCTGTTTTGTTGAGTTTCTTCAAACGCCAGTGCTGCCACACTCAGAGGGGGCATGTGTCCATCAAAGTCAGCCCAATAGCAGACGTGAGCGCTGAGGCCTACTCCAGAGATGGACGGCTCGGACTGACTCATAGAGAAGCTAAAGTATGTCAATCTCACCAGAGCACACTGACATAATGCATCAGCACATACAGTATGTACTCTATAGAGAAACTTTCAGCACTCAGCTTCACTTAGGAGCAATATGGGCCTGTTTCTCTTCTTACAAATCTCAGAAATATAACTTAAAAATATAACCTTTCAAGGTTGTTGATGAAGAGATTAGTTGTATTTCTGCCATAAAATTGAATAGCAGCATACAGCAATGATAAAACAAAACACAGGTTATGTTTTTGGCCAGCTGCGCAAGTAATCAATTACATCAAAAAGAACCATGTTTCGATAGACAATTTATGTCTCATGCATTTGAAGCAGCGAGTGGATACCAGTCTGGTGCAAACATATTCAGTAGTAACAGGCCTCCATGTCTCTCTGTCAAATCATCTGTTCTGTCCCTAAGGCCAACAGCAGTTATCTGTGAGACCTGTCACTTATGAAATCTGATCTGTATTCATAACTTCTGTCAAAGCTGTACTATCCAGACTGTAGTCCAAGCTGTGAGCCGCAGCAGGGCAGGAACCAAGAGAAAGCCAATATATCATGAGCAAATTCTGCTGCTTTATGGTTTCAATCAATTAATCAAGCTTGATATATATATATATATATATATATATATATATATATATATATATATATATATATTATATATTATATATATATATATATATATATATATATATATATATATATATATATATATATATATATATATATATGGCAAACAAACCAGACGTTGTGTTGGTGGATAAACAGCAGAGGAAAGTCATTGTGGTTGACGTGGCGACACCAAGTGATGCAACATCAGGAAAAAGGAACATGAGAACCTGGAGAAATACCAAGGGCTCAGAGAAGAGCTGGAGAAGGCGTGGAAGGTGAAGGCAAAAGTGGTGCCCGTGTCATCGGAGCACTCGGGCAGTGACCCCCAGTCGCTACAACAGATCCATGGAAAAACACCAGACATCTCAGTCCGGAAAAGTGCAGTGCTAGGAACAGCAAAGATTCTGCACAGAGCCCTCACGCTCCCAGGACTCTGGTAGAGGACCCAATCTTAGAAAAAGGGACCAAAGAGACCACTTGCAGAGGGTGAGAAATGATTTTGTTTTATATATACATACGTACATAAACGCCCACGAGTCAGGCCCAACAACCACAGTCGACCACCGCTGCTGGAACAGAGGGCTCCTCAGAGGACATTGGAGATTCTAAAAGTGATAAAAGGATGAAAATATGTAAGAACTAGATATATGAGTAAAAGCTAAGACACAGAATATAAAATGCATCAATAAAAATTTGGGTAGAAGGCAAAAATGAATAAATATGATAAATACTAATTAAATAAAAAATAAAAAGGTGGGTAAACCTGCTCTTAAAAACCTGAAGGTCCTAAGAAAGTAGAGTGTGTACTGTAAAGCATTGTTACCTTAACCTTAGACATATCCTGGATTAAATCTATACCTCTGCATTTCAAGAGATTAAGTATTTCTTGTCTAGAAGGATTGAAATGGCACAGAATAAAAATGTTTTAAAAATCACATTAATAGCGCAAATGTGAACCTTTCCTGAACAATTTTAGAATATACTGTATCTTTATCTATATAACTTGAACATGGTAATATTAAATTTGGTTGAAAATTACATCTATTGCTTTAAAAAGAGTGTTGTATCAAACTTTGTAATTTTGATATGATATTGTAACAACAATACAATACAATACAAATGCATAGCACCTTTACCTAATTGTTCAAGACTAAATGCCACCAAAGCTCTGCAATGTTATTTGTTTGTCAGTTTGAGTTTGGCTCTATATTGTCTATATTTAATAACCATCTGACACATTTTAAGTTGTTATTTAGGTTAATAACAACTCTGTAGTCTGTAGCATAAAGTCATTTGAACGCCTGGTCTTGCGCCACCTCAAGTCCTTCACCTCCTCCCTGCTGGACCCCCGCAGTTCGCCTATAGAGCCAAACAGGTCTGTAGACGACGCCATCAACCTGGCACTCCACTTCATCCTGCAGCATCTGGACTCCCTGGAACCTACGCTAGGATCCTGTTTGTGGACTTCAGCTTTTCGTTCAACACCATCCTCCCTGCTCTGCTCCAGGACAAGCTCTCCAGCTCAACGTACCTGACTCCACCTGCAGGTGAATCACTGACTTCCTGACGGAGGCAGTGCGTGCGGCTGGGAAGAATGTCTCAGACACTCGGGCTATCAGCACAGGAGCACCACAGGGCTGTGTACTTTCTCTCTGCTCTTCTCCCTGTACACAAACTGCTGCACCTCCAGCCACGACTCCGTAAAACTCATCAAGTTTGCGGATGACATCACCCTCATCGGGCTCATCTTGGATGGGATGAGTCGGTCTATAGGAGGGAGGTGGACCGGCTTGGTGTCCTGGTACAACCTGGAGTTCAACGCCCAGAAGACAGTGGAGATGATCGTGGACTTCAGGAAAGTCCCCCCCCCATCACCACCGTGGACTCCTTCTGCTTCCTCTGCACCACCATCACCCAGGACCTCAAGTGGGAGCCCTCCATCAGCTCCTCATCAAGAAGGCCCTGCAGAGGATGTACTTCCTGCGGCAGCTGAGGAAAGCCAAGCTGCCAGTGCAGATGATGGTGCAGTTTTACACGGCCATCATTGAGTCCATCCCTCTCCTCCTCCATCACCGTGTGGTACGCTGGAGCCACAGCCAGGGACAAACAGAGACTACAGCGCATTGCTGCTGAGAAGGTGATCGGCTGCAGACTTCCATCTCTGCAGGACCTGTACGTCTCCAGGGCTCTGGGACGAGCAGGTTGGATCACCGCTGACCCTTCTCACCCTGGACATGGACTATTTGAGCCACTCCCCTCAGGCAGGAGGCTACAGTCCATCCGGACCAGAACCTCCCGCCACAAGAATAGTTTCTTTCCCTCTACCGTTGGTCTCATGAACACTTAACACCTGCCACTTCAACTACAATTCAATCAATCACTCACTGCACTCACATCTGTAAATTTAACAGTAAATTCTCGTGTACATAGTAAGTCTATTTTTATTTTATACTATAGTAATTTTAAATTGTTTCTTAATGCATCCCCTTTTGATTCATATATGTTGTTTTTATTATTGATCAGTGTTTTATGTTGCACCTTAATGCCAAAACAAGTTTCTGTGTTTGTAAATTCTGTTTATTGACAATGGCAATACATTTCTGATTCCGATTCTGATTCTGATTCTGAAGATACACTTTATTGTCCCTGTGAAGAAATGTATCTTCGGCATTTGACTGGACTCCTCAGGAGTGTGGATTGTTGCAGTACAGTGCTCAGGGACATGGGGAGAAACATGCAAACTCTGTAAAGGAGGATGGATGTTGGGACATTTGTCTAAGGACAGGGGATGTTGGGACGTTGTTAAATTCCTATGAACATTGTTTAATCTGTTTTCATTGTCACCCTTCAAGGCAACTGCTTTTGTGATTTTGGGCGTTACAAAAAAATTATGGAATTGAAGGCAACATTCTTGCTGTGAGGCGAGAGCGCAAACCACTCCACCAAACGTGCTGCCCACGTGTGTGAGTGTGACAGACATTCAAATTTAAAACCTTTAAACTAGTTCTGGTTTTCATAGCAATATTTGTGTTTTATGTAGCATGTTATTTTTTCTTATTATGGCCAGCCTTTAAGTACGGGAATCTTCTAAATGACTTTTTAAGTAGTGCCCCTGCTTTGCATGACCTCCTGAGTGACAGTCCATTCTAATCCCTTTTCACCAGGGAAAACAGGCTTTATTGCAGCCTCTGGTCAGTTTGTTTTGCCCCAGCCCACACCATACGGCATTTAACACTCTCATAATTAAGTAGCCAAAGCCAAAATGCCCTGCCCAGTCTGAGGGCATTGGCCGGCGCTAATTGACAGATAAGGGACAGATGATGTTACATGTGGACGTAAACGTTTATGGCAAGATTTATAACTAAAATGTTTTGCACGTAAAAATTGCATCAAAATGAACTGCAACAAGGACAATATTTGAAATGTATTACATGCATTAATGTGGAGTCTTGAGGGTGTCTCTGCATGCCGTTTATCGTAGTCTTTTCTGGCCAACTGGGTGAAGGATACTCTGCCTGTTTCCCCACCCAAACTCTTGGTCCCATCTGCTCAGAGAAAGGCACAGCATTTGTCAAAGTAGACTGGATAATGGCTTTGGCATCCTTATTATAATCTCAGCATAATCTTCATTTGTCCACTGCTGGCATTGGGATACTTCAGGGTTTGGGAAATTGGTCAAGACCTGAAGTGTCCTCATTTTGGTTTCATTAGCTCAAATCTTTGCAGGAACACTACTTTTATTACTGTTGGTTTTTGTTGAAGTGAGATAATTTTTTTTTAAATCCTTAAATTCAAGAGTAACTTTTTTCCCTTTTTGTTTGTTCTTTCTGGGTTTTCGAGAGTTTGTCAACAGCCGCCAATTGAAATAGCCATTTACTGTACATTTATGCTGGAAGCACCTTATAATAAAACCCTATATATTATTATTATTATCATCATTATGATTATGATTATGATTATTATTTTTATTATTATTATTATTATTCCCTTTGCCTTTGTCATGGTTACTGAATGTTTGGTGTGATTTTCAAGTTTGTAAACAACATGGAGACAGAATATCTATTTCTTTTCCATTAGGCTTGTGGCTCTCAGTTGACTACTGCTCCCCCTGTATGTGGGTCACATGCATTGTTCCCAGCTGTGCGGCCCAGTCAGCTGTGCCTTTCTCCATGCCCGCCAACATCTGCTCCACAAAAACAATATCCAGCTTTTAGCACTCAAATGGAGGTTACACCATATGCCAGCAAGCCACTTAGTTTGTGCCAGGGGAGCTGGGACCAGGCCACACTTGCTGAGGTAACAACCAAGGAGAGCAGCACTGGGATGTGAAGGAGACCTCGTACTCCTCCACTTTCTCTAGTTTTTCTGTACTTTTAACACATTTTCTTTTATAAAAGTCTCTAGTTACTTTTCTTGTGTACTTTTAACTTGCCATACTTGTGTTTTTGATCCTCCGCAGAGGATCGTATAGTATGCCAGTGTGTGCCAGTGTGCATCTGCTCAAGGTGCTTTGGCAGCATCACCTTTTGAATATTAATGCCCCTACTGCCTAAGCAAGAGTTTGCCACAAGGTTTTGGCACAAATACTATACATACATGCTATTTTTGACTATTACGCTTAAAGTTAAGATTTTAGACCAAGATTAGAGAAGAAAAGAAACCAAATTAGACTGAAATACTGCTTTTGAAAATTTCACATTTTGACAACGCAAAATTCAATTTAACCGTTTAAGATCAATTAAGAGTGCAAATGCGAATGATATGGGCTGAAGTGGTGCTCACTATGCTGAGAGGTGATAATGGGTTTTTAATTAAATATGGGAGCCAAAGGTCCCAAAATGGAGCTTACAGCTAACCAAGCAATAGCCATTCAGTGACTGTTCAGACAAGGTCCTTTACCGTCAGTCTGGCCTTGAAAGGCTTTACTTTACTTTACTTTTCTATTCTACCACATTCATACTTACTTGAGAGGTACCTCAGTGTTGCTAAAAGATATAAAGTATAGTAAAATATTGTAAAATCACTGTAAAGTAATGTACAATAAAGACTACCACAGTAGACTATCCTGACTATCCTGTTAGATTTTTAATCTGGGCAATCATTGTAAAGTATGGTCCCTTGAAGGGTTGTGTACTTGAAGAGTCATGCCCATCATTATAATATTCATCTTGTGCTGTTGTCCTTGCTCAGCCCTGGAGGTGGGACAGGGGAGTGGGGGACACTTGGAGACAGGCTTTTGGGGGTGGGTCCTCTGAGTAGCTCTAGACAGCAGGTCGGGGCTGCCTGCTGCAGGTCACGGTTTCACTTGTGGGTATTAATTTGGGAGGGACAAACACATAGCCATGTTGTGTATGTGTGTCTGCTGAGGGAAGGAAAAGCCTTTGACTGTACGCCCTGTTCAGTGTAATCACCAGTCTTGACTGTAAATCATATCCGACATGACATTGAAGAATATATGGTTATGGCAGTTTAATTACTTTTTCTCCTCTTTTTACTAAAGTTTGTCAGTTGCAAGGTTTTTATGTATTTGCACCAAAGCCATATGCATATAGTGTGTGTGTGTGTGTGTATATATCTATATTTATATACATATATATATATAATTTCTACCATCCCTCCAAAATATATATAAATCTATATATATATTAAAAATTCCCTTCCGTGGTCTCGTCCCTTTTTTTTTCTCCAATAAATAAATTAAATAAATAAATAATAATAATAATATATATATAGTGGTAGAAGTTCTGAATGTATCAACCTTATTTAATTAATTCCAGTTCTATATTTTGCCAAAATTCACACATTTATCACATCTATCTGATCAAATTGCATTCCTATCAGAGCTTCTGCATGTGCATCAGAAATGCCAGTGCTTTTGGCAAAGACTCCGCATTTCTGCCAGTGTCTATCTTTGAATACCTCCCACATTGCATTTGGAGAAAGTGGGTCCTTTATATGCTGCCAATTTGTCAAATAGGTGCAGTTCATTTGCGCATGACAGTAGATAAAAGTTGTATTAATATTGCTGTGTTTTGAATGTCTTTAATGTATAAACAACTAGGCCTGTCACAATAATAACTATATCGACTATCAGCAACATGTTTTGGAGCTCAATATTTTTGGGGGGCTTAATATCTATTTGTGTGTAGAATTTGTTTGCACAAATGGATAATTAAATTTTTTTTGCTTTTTGTCGTATGAGTGACTTGAATTAGTGAAGTGAACAGTTGAAGTAAATTCTAGATACAATATTGTACATTTTGAAAAGTGTTTACTGAGATACAGTGGCATAAATTAGTTTCCATATTATCCTTTACTGTAATATTTTTCTGTCGAAATATATCGCACTTAGAAATGTCTTTTTGTGACAAGCTTAAAAACATTGTTTATAGACATTATCTGGCTTGTCTTTAACTTTTAAGCATCCATGCACTTCTGAGGGTGGTCAATGGGTGGCAGTGTTTAAGTGGAAACAAATTGCCAAATAGACTTAATTGTGTGCATTCAAAGGTGCATATCTTTGTTGTTGTATAGGAGTGGGTCAGTAAGGACATGTATTATGTTATTAGCTGGTCTGTGTAACATGCTGTTGGGTGTCTCTGTTGTACTATACATTACAGTAACTAGTACAGACAAACTAACTCAGAAATTATGCTAATGATGACAATGATTATGTTAATTTAGTTTTTCTAGTCGCCAGTGCTATGATGCTGAGACTACATTATTAATAGGATCACAACAAGTTATATCACATTACAATAGTGGTAGGGGTGCTAAAGTTACATTTGCAACAACATTGTGTGATATTCTTATTCCATTAATAAAATACTTTATTAACATGAACATTTAATATCCAATATCTTATTTATTATTTTTGCACATTGGTTAAGTTAAATCAAAAATTTCAAGACTAAAGCTGGACTAAAGCTGTTGGCAGATAGAAGACTCTTATTCAGTGTGTTAGCAACATAAATATTATATTCTAACTAAAGAAAATGTAACCTTAGCCTGTTACAATAACAAAAATAGAAATGTGATATATTGCTACAGAGAAATATCCCGATAAATGATAATATTGAAACCATAACTATAATAACTCTAACAATTTATACAATATTGTTAAAACATGAGCTGCAATAAATAAATAGCAGAATGAAACACTAATAATTGATAATTAATCAAATAAGTTGCTCATTTGACCCTTTAGAGCTCAAACCTTATCCTCCAAAAAGGAAAGGAAATCCCTTTTTCCGTACGCATGATACCTTTTAAGTCCCCTATAGTTGGAACAAATGTTGATGAGTCGATATAGTAATTATTGTGAGAGGCCTACCCAGTAGTGATAATTTTATTCACAAATTTACTTTGTGTTTTATTTATTTGTTTCTTTACTGTATTCAACTTTTAACTTTCCCTGCCTCTCTGTGACTTTTGTTTAAGGCAATTTTAGGTCTGCTGGATGATGACTGAGAGGGAGTGAGAGCTCAACAAATGCGTGTCGTCAGGCTCCACATCTGGGTGTGATGCATCAGGAAGAGCTGTCACAAAACTCTGATCATGATCAGTGTGAAAAGTGTAGACGAGGATGTAATATTGAACGTCCAGATGGTTTCCAAGCAGAGACAGATGTGCCGTGGCCTGGCGCTATCTTTAATTCATATCTGCTCAGGCGTTCTTTGCATTGTTAGGCCCTGTCTCTGGGCACTGAGAGATGTGCAACTCATTTAATATGGACGAACAAACAAACTAACTTTAGTCAGTGTCATTTTGCCTGGCACTTGAGCTAATCCATGTGAACAGTATTGGGTATGATATAGTGCAACATGGTGAATGCTTTCTGCTAAAATTGGAGATGACTTTTAGGGGTGTGTTGCCAAAAACTTGATGATGATGCTCAGAAGCCCAGTATGGTTCATGCATCACTGCTTCAAAGCCACCGCTAAGCTCTTTTTAATGATGTGACACAAAACATTACTGCACTTGACTTACTTCAAATACCTGGAGTTTCTTATGGTTGTAAACTTATCTTTATCAATCTGTGTTACAATTTACTTTCAATGTAATCTTAGTCCATTGTTACACATCTTTTGGCCTTACACTATGGGATGTACAGATTGACAAAATGTGGAAAAGATAAACCTTTTCTTTGGAGAAAGACTGGCTTCCAAAATTCAGTGCATCTGCTTTTCAGACGAAACCGACAAATGTATGTTAATGTGTTGGCAGAATGTAAAAAGTGAAATGAGGCGGCCCATCTTTTCGGATCAGTCATGTGTCACGAAGCCAAAGTCTCATCGCGCTCTGCTCTTCTCCATGGGGCTGAGATGACCTCAATAATTAAGGGACAATTTTAAAATGCATTTCTAATTTTCTACCAGACTGAAAAGCTTTATTATGGAATGGCTGACAAAACCCTCCTCCTGAATGGGGGTGACTCCTGGGCTTCCACTAAACTGGTCATGAATGCACAAACCATCTGTTTTTCTGGCCGTTTGTCAGTGTGAGCGTGGCGGAGGCAGCTGTCGGTGTGGCCCCGGTTTGAATGATGGAGCACACAACCTTTGTTTTGCTCGGCAGTGGCTTTGTAGGACCTGGCTCGTCCCACTCATGCCGTCCTGCACGGGAATACGGCACAGATAGGTTCTGTTGGCCCACCAGTCAACTACAAGTTCCTGCAAAGAAAGGACCAGAGCAAAACCATATACTTGGGGTGAGCTTGAAGAAATGATGTGACAGGACAAAATGAATGAAACTCAAGGAAGAATGTGCCATAGACGTGTATGGTAAAAGAGAAAGGAAGGTGTGCAGCCAGTGAGTGCATTGTGTAGGTGAATGAGGATCTGGGGCATTGTGTGCTCGCCAATCTGTAGCTCAGTGGGTGAGCTTGTCAGGCACCAGAGCCAAGGAAGAGGGCCAGAGGGCCGAGAGAGAGGTGAGGGCAGCCAGACGGGCTGAGGTGCACTGCTTTAAAAGAAGCTCTAAAAATTACTACATGCCTGAAGAAGGTGCAACGCACAGACAGGTTCTCCAAGCTATCGTGGATCCATAGTGCAGTTTAATTTACACAGGATTTTATTCAATCATTGTCTTTTATTTCCGCTGATTGTTTTGTTTGGGTGACACTGGCCAGCGTGACCTAATTGCATAACTTTCCCACACCAATGCACTTGACCGGAAGAGCAACTGAATTTAGTTATTGGGGTGATGGGGAGCCTCTCTAGTTTAACGAGCATAGTGCCTCAGTATTTTTTTATTTGAGGAGTCTTACATACGTGAACAAACAGTGTCACAGCATAGGGGTTTGCTTTGTTTGTTACTGCAAGTAAGTACTTACATTTATAGTATATTTGTTGGATGACATTCATTTTTATAATTTGGTTTACTAATTGTGCATTATTTACATCTGTATTATAAAGGATGTTGTTCTAATAAATTCATGTCTATTCAACCTTTAACATAGTAAAAGGCCTGAGACTGTCGGCCTGGGCTTACGCTGGTCGCGCTGATGGTGGTAAAGCAGAGCTTAGCAGAAAACAGTTGTGTTCTCTCACACGACAGTCTGAGCATGGCGTTTTTGCGTAGCCCCGGGGCAGACAGGCACCCAGCTCCAGCCTTGTGCCAGCCCCTCCCATCCTTGTGTCAGAGTCACATCTTGTTAAACTGATGGCTCTCTGATGTGGACAAATCGTCACTAAGGGGGACCTGACTGGCACAGCTCTGGGTACTTCCAGGCCTTGCGTATAAGGATTAATGCTGAACATGGAGGTTCCAGCTTGTGAAGAGAAGAACGTTCTATGTACTGTTCTATGACTTCCTGGCTGAACTCATATAGGCCTATTGTAGATTCTCTATTTACAAAATTAAGATATGCACATGACTGGGGACTGTGCATTTGCAGGACCTGTTTCTGTATTTCTAATTAAGCTGGATCATGATAAGACTCATTTGTGCGTGGACTACTAAACACATGATCTCACACTTTAGTTTTGAACCCAGGACCCTCATAATGGGCTGTGCAGTTACAGAATGCTCATGAGCTAAGAAGGGTAAAGCATCAGCAGCACTCTTTGAGAAGCATATGGAGCTCTAAATAAAATTCAGATCAAGCACAATGATAGCTGTGATTGGCTTTGTGCTATGACAGGCTGTTGCAAAAGGGGGTGGAGAGGACGGTCCCATCTCCATAATAAGATGGTGACGCTTGAGTAAATGAATGTATGGCTCACTAACGCACAGGGGTTTGAATCTGGAGGAGAGCTGCAGCAGTGGCATTGTCAGTGACAAACTCCTCTAACTCTGCCCTTTATTACTCTTCAACGGTTGACTTCAATGAAGGCTCATTGTCCGCCCAGACTTCTGCTCCCGATCAATGCCTCTGACAGCTGACAGATTTTCTGAGCTTGAGCTTTTGTTATCGCCTGATGACCTGAAAGGGCTTTGGTGGTAGCATAATGAATAAGACATTTAAACCTAATAAATAAACCTTTGGAAATCTGCACTGGTGTGTGCTTGGGACTACTATAGATGGAGACATGGGGATTTTACTTTCCTTTTTCACTCCCTCTTTTTTCACACTTGCAGAATCTCCGGCCTTTGAAGGACTTGTGAAGCCAAAGGCGTCTTGTTGCTCAATCAAACAGATTAAGTCAGTCAGACAAGCAGCGATCTGTCCCATTCAATAAAGTTACTTTTGTCATGCTGGATCTTAGAGAGGCTCATTTATACTAAAGGCCAGACACTACTGTATGATGCCATGTCTGAAATACACTTTAGTGCTTGTTCAAAAACATTCCGAAAAGATTATTTACAAAAATTATCTTTCTGATTTAAGTCCCATGTTGGATTCACAGCTCAAGAAAATAGAGTTATGATATGTCACAATTATCTGATGTGCCAAATGGATGTTATAGTTTTAAGCACAAGCAACCCTGTAATGAGGACATCTGTTTTCATATGGTTCTTGACACGTAGCACCAGAAATTTGATGTCATCCTGTCTAAACTCGTACATGGCTGCCAGACAGCATGGCATCCTTTGATTGGTTCTGACAAGCCACTGACAGCTCTGAGGTGAGGAGGGAGCATGACAAAGGGCAAGCAGAGGAAGAGGGGAAAGGCATCATATATGTCCCCCACCTCTTTCTTTCTCTCCCTTTCTCCCTCGCCTCACCCTACAATGGCCTTACAACCAAGTGAACATAATATATTGTCTATAGAGCTTATTCATCATCATTGAACATTTAAAATACTGTGTTCCTACTCTGAGCCAACATAGTATGTAGATCTGTGGTTTAAAGATGGCCACCTGCCACTATGAAAATCAGGGTCTGTTATGGTTTTGTTCACAGCTGAGCTCAGTGGGAGCCAAAGGAGCCTCCTTGACATTGAGCATCGAGTTGATTTTTGGCACTGCAAGCCCTTTGTCACTCTCCCCTCTCACGGACATAAAATGGGATCTTCTATTTCAGATAAGCAGCGTATTAGGCCTCTGAATGTTTAGCACACTGATATTTTATTGTGGGTGTATTATTATGAGTCTATCATTGGTCTGTGGCAGTGTTAGGTGCATAAGCAAATTGGATGGCTGTTTTGCCCTCATGTGGCTAGTCTCCATTGTGACCTTGCATTAGTGCATATGCTCACAGCAGGGTCACTGGTTGAGGGCATGATCTGTCAGCCTTTGTTTATGAAAGGCAGACAGCACAAGCCTGTAAGAGAACATATTTAATGCAATTAGTGTTGTGCAGCTATATGCAACACCAGAAGAACGTAGAGATGAGTGGAGGAGATGGCTTATTTCCTTACTTATTACAGTTTTCAGACATTCATTTGACATTATTTGCGAGTGACCTGTTTCAAAAGACTAATGCTGATAACTTTGCATAATGTGGACACTTCATACATTCTTTTTATTATTTATTATCATCAAGGGAACTCAAATATACAGTTCTTTTGAGGTCATTTACAATCAAGCCTTCCAAGATGTGTGTGTGTTTTTTTTTTTTTAACAACTAAGATACTGTCTATATTAGGGATGGGTGATATTGGCCGATATAGAAAAATCTGCCAATATTTGGCGCTGTTATCTTTTAGATATTTTTTCAACAGACGAACGAGTAAAATGCAAATAGAATCATGGTGCAAATTATTTTATATCCCAACTAAATTATTATTATTTTTGTTATTTAAGTATAAGTGATTATTTACTTAACTTCTATCTTAAAATAGATTTGTGAACCTTATGGGTTTAAAAATCTAAATATTGGTATCGGCAAATATCGGTTATCAACCCCAGTAGAAAGCCAAATATTGGATATCTGTATCAGCAAAATACATAATTAAAAAAAAAAGAAGATCATATCTGACCATCCCAAGCCAACTTAACGCCACTGACTTTACCTCTATGAGGCTTGGTGACCAGCCTTTTCCCTGGGAGGTGTTTACTGTCACTGCGTGTTGTGGGCACCGGCAGCATTCTCCAGGCTGTCAATCTCCACAGACACTGAGCTGCCATGTTGGATCTGACCTCCACTGGAGAGATAATGTCTGTGAACTTCATATAGGCATCTTTCACTGCTCTGTCAGATACTGTTCTATGTGAACAACCCGCAGCGTCGTGGGTTCAAATCCAGCTCTCGACAGTTTGCTGCAATTTCCTTCCCCAGTCTCCTCCCTATATTACTCTTTACTGTTCAGTCTAGTAAAGCCTACAGGCCAAAAAAATAATTTGAAGAAAAAAAAAAGAAAACACACATTGTTTTCAGCAGTCATTATTGTATTGAAGTGGCTGTGACGGTTTGTGCATTAGTTACAACCAAACTATTTTTACATACACACAAATGTACTATTTCTGTTGCAGTAGTGGCACTATCCCATCTCCGCTGCGATGTGTTTTGGATAAAGACACTGGCTGTGACTTTGATGCAAAGTGTGTGGGAGGCCTTTAAATGCTTGTTAATTAGCAGTGCATCTTGATTAACACTATAGTTTCCAGAGGGAATTAGCACTCCCCAGGAAGTATTTTGGGATGTACAGCACTGTAATACATCCATATTGCACATACAATAAAAGCTTAAGTAGATTTATACTAGATTTTTTAAGATAAAATTATATTCATTGCATGACACTTATTATCTATGTACTCTAGAAAAGGTCAAATTAAATAAATTCACCAACTTGATAAACATTATGTGCATTCTACCAGTGCATATGTATTTTTATTTACACTGCATTATTGGTTAATTCTAAAAAGCAATACACTTGAGCTCTCTTATATCACTGTCTTGTTATGTGCTGGAAATCCTGTTTCCGTTTTTACTAGTGATGTTTGAGATGGACCATCACACCTGAATTTACAGCTTTCTCTTTTCTTATCATAAATTGAGCGGTGCACCGTGAATGGGCAGTTATACAGTCACATAAAACCCACAGTTATGGTCTGTGTTCTGTTTAGCCCTTGATAGAAACAGCGCGTCGCTCCCGGTGTATTTCTCACTATGAAAATTATAATATGGAACAAAGATTAGAATTAAATTATCAGGTCTGAGAGGCATTTACACACCTTGCTGGGGGCCCCCCACACATGGTTAGGGGAGGGGTATATAAAAAAACAGGTCCCCGGGAATAATGATGAAACATTAAGCTGTGTGCGTGCTGGTATTATTGCTGTACATTATGTATGTTCCATTTATACTAGCTCACACAGGCGACCTGTGCTGACGGATAGGTCATTACTCCGTGCACCGATGAACACTTATCAGCCCCACTGCTGTTTATGGCCGGGATGAAGAGCACTTGTCAGTCAAGGTCACTGCTTTGTGTGTCCTCTTTAATAGTTCCCTCTTCACAGTTGTTGAACTTTGTGCACTAGCTGGGCCTCCTTCTCTAAGTGGGGAGAGCGATATTGGACTGCTTGGTTAAACGCATGGATTCAGTCATTTATGTGGTGAAAAGGGCGATTATTGCTGCCAGTGATGACCAGTGATACAGATGACCTCACAACTACCACAACTTATTTTTTCTTTGTGATAATTTTAATTATAACGATAATACATATACATATATAGATATATATATATATATATTTTTTTTCACAAAAGGTTAACAAAAATATGCAAGCCTCATAGCAAAGCCTGAGTGTGTGAGGCTGTGTAAGTTTGGATGACAGGATCCTAAGTGCTGGCTCTTAACTGCAGGGCCAATGCTAATGCATGGCTGGTTGCGTTACACCAGCTAGTGCTGAAATCAGAAGTGGCCCACAGTGCGGTGGGTGAGAGTTGGGCCTGGGGGACTGATCTCGATTTGGTCGCCTTGATTTGGTTTTGCCCCGAGTCTTGAATATTTGTCATTGCTGCAGAACTCATATTTGTGTGTCTTGCACTGGTTTATCTAAACAGCTGAGGTAAATAGACTTGCCCCATGGTTGCTGTCAATGTTGTTTTGTGTAAAGCTCTGCTTTTCTTTTTTTCCTCTTCTCTAATGCAAAATTCCAAAATAAAGAACTCTCTTTGTTTTTCTGTGTCTTAAGTGATGGTTATAAGACAATAACATTTTGTGTTCATTTTTGTAAAAATTTTTTTGAAAACTTCAAAGTAAAATCAGTGTTTATAAATTCTGTACCATAAACTGATAAATTATTATCTATGATTTAAACGGCTTCCTCAAACAGGAGAAATGAACAGTTCTTATGTGAGCACTTGGGTTGTGATGCTGACAGGAGTCACTTTGATAAACTTGGGACGACAAAATTTTGATCCATCCTCTTTTCTCTCCTCAGGCCTCTTCTTTGCAGACGTCGGGGGCTGTCGTTTCATGATGCCCTGTGATGTGGGTGACATTCAGCGGATCTGACAGGTGTTGGACAGAGCACACACTCCACAGCAAACTGGCAATATTTTTTGGGGTAAACAATTTGCTTAAAACCTGTTTATGTATTTTTTGTATTTATTTTTTTTAAACCAAGTTCTGTTACTGAAAACATACTCCCTTAAAAGTTTAATACTGTGGAGAGCAAGAAGCCGATTGTTCAGTTATTCCTACCACAACTATATTTGTACAGCTTAATGGTCACATTCTAATTTTACTTAAACATTTTCACAATATAAAAAAGGGCTAATGTTGAGTTTGAAGTGAAGAAGTGAGGCGCCAACAATAGTGGATTTGGTGGCAGTATCTAGAAGAAGAGTAGTCAGCGGAGCGCAGAGCCCACAGGCTGCGTGTTCACAGTCTGTCCTGGATTAGACACCTTGGTGTGGCCTGTGGAGAGATGTTCCTCGCTCTCTTCACACAGTCCGTCTGCTGCAGCTGAGCTGCCCTTTGCCAACAGGCCTCCAGACAAGAGGGACACATTTAGATCCACATGTCCCACCTCTGTGTAGGTGATGCTCACCATCGACTACATCTTTATTACAATGAGTTTAAGATTGTGTTTTAGTGTGTTCACAGTTTTCACATTCACAGGCCCAACTTGTAACTGTTGTTTAACTACTTCACTCTGTAAGTAAGTACAAGTGTTATCAAGCCATCTGTGCGAGGCTGTCGACTCTATCAATGGCAAAACAAATGTTTTCTTACCAGTATTATATGTTTGTGTTTTTGCTTAATGCATTCCAGTGTGTCTCTGAAATGATGAACTGATATACCTTTACCGAAGTGCCCCTAACCAGCTCTAGTGTCCATAATGGCCAAATAAAGTTCAGTTTCAGAGGCCTTTGTTTCAACACAGACATGCACTCACTCACACACAAACATGTTGACATGCTCATCTGTCACTAGAAAAGCGCCACAGGCTGCAGCCTTGGCACAGAGACATTCTCAGAGCTGAGTGAAGATGCTTGAAGCCAAGATGCAGCCAGTCAAAATGTTAAGAAATGGAGATGCCAGAGTAGATGTGCTCAGGCGTTGATTTGAGGAGCAATGGTGTTGAAGCAAGTGTGACACGATGAGGACCTCCTCGTGTGACCATGGATCTCTGACAAGCTATGTGTAAAAATCTGGTCATAAATGTATATCTTCTGTGAGTTAAAGAGATGCGTAATCATTAGAAAACCAAGATATAGATTACAACCGTGCTACTGTTTTATTTACTGCCAGAATTGTATCTAAAGTTGACCTTTAGAGAGCTGGGAGGCTCCATGTGCACAGGGTGTGGTCAAGGCATATAGTTGACTGTGAAGCAGGCGCTGTAAGTAGGCATTATTATCATTATTTTGCATCTGCATTCGTTCAAGAAACAGCTGTTGAGTTTTGAGCAAGATGCAAAGTGGCAGGGCCTGGAGTTGTTCTTGTTCGTTCGGCTAACTTAACTTTGACATAATGGCTCTTGGCAGAGTTTTGTGCTGAACTCAACATCTGTGACAACTGTCAGCACTACTGACCAGTCCTGTCTGGCTTTCTCCCTTTCTTGTGTGTTTATATCTTTCTCAATCTCTCATTGCCTTCCAGGATTGCCTCATGTGCTGGGGTAAAGACCCACACAGAAAAGTGGTAAAAATGGGACCCTCAGATGCCATGGGATCACTTTCTTCTGCCACTCCCCATCTCTGTCAGTGCCACATCAGCTGGTCCAAGGTCGTGAGGTCATGTGAACATCTGGCCCCTCCGCCATGTTTTCTGAGGTCAGTGGGTAACATCTGTTTATAGACCACGCCGCCTTCAATATCTCTGACAACAGGAGCCATGCTGAGAATCACAGGGAAAAGCTTTGATCAGTCAGAAGTGTTGACAGGCCCGACATCTGAACCAAGTCAAAGCTGCCATAGTCACCTCTAAGTCAAGAAAAATGACAAAGAGTCGACACACAAGTTGAAATATGAAACTTTTGTTACAGCAAATCCTTTCCCTTGGTCAGGAGTCTAATGAGCCACTTGTTATCATATTGTACTTAGTCGTTTTTGCAAACAATGTCAAGTTGTCCCAATCGTTATTATCAGCTGTGGTGTTGGAATTTGTACATATTATAATGTGAAAATAACTATATTATAGTGAGTTATGCATAACATTCTAATCATGAATGTTTAGCGTCAGGTCAAACATGCAGGCTAGTCAATAATGTAAGATAAGCGTGGGGAAATATTTAACATTTTCTTCCAGAAAACGATTCTGATTTATATCACGATTCAAGTGCATTCAGTATCTCTTCAAACTTCACTGTGGTCAAATCCACATGTCATTGACACAGAGCATGACAAAGGCTTATCAATAGGGGGAGTGGGTGGGGAAAATGTCTGTCTGAGCATAGAGCTGCAGAAAATACTTTTGATTACCTTTTTGGCAGATCCTGATGCAAGAAATCTTCAAGTGGCTAAAACATAGCTTGTGTGTCTGGAACCTTTTGTGTGTGTTATAGTGCTGGTATATGTATCTGTAGGTCATTTAGAACGTCCTGCATTTCCATTCCATATGAAATCATCTTTGTCCAATATCAATTGGGATACAGCAGATTATTACTAGGGATGTCACTATATCAATTGTTAGTGTTATGATTATTGTGAGATAAAACATCACGGTTTAACGATTATTCACGATTATTGAGACTGTGACCAAACAACAGCGACATCTTTCATTTTCTTTCATTCCCCTGGTCTAACATGCTACTATTCCTCAAGTTTGTGACCGGCTTTACAAAAGTGAACTTTCTGAAAGACAAAATAAAGTGTGACTAAAATAAAAATGAATAAATAAAGTGTGACAAAACAAAAATGTGATAAAAGCAGCCAGCCAGATAGAATAAAGGTATTTACATTGAGGTCTATTTTTGGGTTACATATTGAACAATTCTTTAAATGTTTTCTTCTAAAATTCTTATGATTATTATACATTTCTTACTATTATACTGTGACCTGAATAATCACGATTATCGAGTAATAATCTTAATTGATTGATCCCTACCAACCCTACATCTTTAGATATTGCCAGATTCTTGCCAATGCACAACCCTCATATATAGATAAGTGCTTAGTCCTATGATTTCATTTTTGTTTGCATGGCAATCCCCCTCTACATGCACTTTGAAATTAAGATTGTGTTTTGTCACTGTAATGAAGATCAGCACACCTTGAGGCTAAAGACGTGTGTACTTGATGAAGTTGGCTCTGTTTGTGAGCAGGTACGTGTCCCTCTGAGCACGCTCCCTATGAAGTTTGAAGAGCAGACGGAGCTGTGATGTCCGGGCTCTTTGGGGTCAGGACAGGAATTATTGAACAGAGGGTGGCTGACAGAGGGAGCTGGCACTGGGACCGAGCAGATGTTGCAATCATAAAGAAATACACTGGGCCAGAATTAAATATTTAGAGCAGGGGGGAGAGAAATCAGGGGACAGTCTTTACTTGTCCGCTCTTCAGCCTGTCAAAAGTTTATGCTCCACTGATTGGTCGGGTAATGTCGTGACAAGCTACCTCCTAAATAAAATCGTGCAAGGACTTCAGAGAGTTGATCAAATGCCGTTGGACAAAAAAAAGCTTCTTTTAGAGACAGCTGTTGTGAACATACTGTAGATTCATTATTCACAAGCTGGATGTCTCTGGACACAGCATGTTATGTCAAAGTGGTTTAAAGCATTTACGCCACAGCGGTGCAGAGATGAGAGCTGTAAAAAAGAGCAAAAACTGACAGAACATCCTAAGAAAATTGTTTTACCTCATGTGTTTTGTTTTGTTTGGTCTCATTTTAAAGGCCCCGGCTCACAAGGAATTACAAGTGAGTTTGAATATTTAATGGTAAGGTTTCAGTGCAACAAACCGTCATTCTTGTACCACCGTGAGACTTAGAAACCTGAATGTGTGAGTTAACTATCTCTGGTTTGAGGCAATATCTGTGCAGTTGCTCAGTTGGTTGAGCATTTTTCCAGTGACCGAAAGTTTTGGTTCAATCCCCGCTACCTCCAGTACATACTGTCGATGTGTCCTTGGGCAGGACTAGGTTAGTTCTAGCTGTAATATAATGTGTTGTGTGCACCTGCCTGGGGACTGCAGATGGAAAGTAGCCGTCGCTAAATCTGGGAAGCTTTTCTTTTGTAAGATTAAGGATTTTGTACATGATCTCTCACAAATAAAGACTGAACTAAACTAAAGAATAAATTTAGGATTATAGTTGATTTTGGACTAGGTCACTATGCTCATCTAACAAAGTTGGTTGCATCATTACATTACTTATACTGAGAGGTGAATTGAATTGTTGAAATCCCTCGCACCCACCATGGCACAACAACGCCACAGTGAATGAGAATCTATTGCATATACTTGACTGGGAATTGCCATTAAAAAGGCAAATGTGTTTAATTTTAAGTGAGAACGGCCCCATCTCAGCTTTTGTCAGCGAGGTTGAGCTGAAAGGACGTGACACTGAAATTATTCTCCCTCTTTGTTTTAATGTGGGTCGTCAGTCGGAGGAATTATCTGAGAGACAAGTTGACTGACAAAAACGCTCTCATCTAATAGACCTACTATTTGTCTCGGCCTCATGCGCCTCGATACATTAAAAGATCCATTTCTTAAACACTTGAGGTCACTTGTGAATTCAGACAAACAAATGTGCTCGAGTAGTCACAGCGGATCAGTCATAAAGTATTTGTGTCCATTAGTGAACAAGGGGGCTTGTCTTTGTCCCACATTATTATTTGTGATTTTTTACATTAGGTGCTTTGTAAATAGTGGCGCACCCTGCTGTGTGGTGACATTTTCCTGGCAACGCTGTATTTCAGGCTCACTTGAAACTGAGCCCTTTATAAACAGCGCAGGACGGGAGACTTGAACTTCTGTCTGTGTTTGTGGGAGACACACTAACAACAGAAGACACGTCGCAGGTCACACCAAAGGTCATGTCTTAATAGATTTCAAACAAGATGACACTAAATGTGTGATGTGCAACAATATGCAAGGCTTCATGCAAACCAGTGTTGAGGGGATGTTTAGGTTTAGTATGTTACAGAAGGGTGCATAACAATGATCAGAGTTTTATGAAATTGGAAAGTCAAAATTCATAGATTTCTAATAAGGATTATTTTTGTCTTCTTTTTCGTCGACAACATTCTTAAACCACAAGGAGTTAGTTATTTTCAAATAGTTATAGAGCGCTTTGGTGCTTGTGCAGTGTTGTTAGTAATATGCCATGATAATTGTCATGTTGGGAGAAAATGACAAGTGTAAACAATTGTGTAAACAAATATAAAGCCATCACTGAAGAAAAACTACATATTTTCTCTGAAATCCCCCAGTGCAGTGAAGAATTACAGTTCAACTTGAGTTGGGTGAAAAACCTGCTTATGTTTCTCATTACCATCTTCACCTTGAGATAAACGGCTCTTTCTCGTCCCTGCCATAAGGGTTTATATCAGACGACATGTGTTTAGCATCTGACTACTACAGCTTATATTGTTCGAGCAGAAATAAAACAATCACTTCAAGAGTAGTTTGTTTGGGGGCTGCTGTCCCGAGAGTAGGGCAGCCTATTCATTGCGTTTATAGGAAGAGGACAGTGGCAGGTGACAGGTTAACTCTGCTGTGTAAATTCCCGGGCTGTGTATGATATAGGCTGTGATCCTGCGCTCCTTGATTAGATCTGAGCTAGTAAATATCCTGTGATTAATCAAAAGGGTTGTTCTGCGTGTAGCATCTCTGTGTCACCTTCACAGCCGAGGAGCGGGGCCGCCTTGTTTACCACGCTACAGCGGCTCCTCCTGAGAACCCACTTATTTGTCTCCGCTCAAGGGGTCACAACACAAAACTATAGTCAAGTCTTGTACTGTAGTTGTGTGAGGGGGCTTTAGGTCAGTTTTCTTTAGCATTCAGAATATTATGCAGGCATCAGATATTTTTCTTATTAACATTAAATACTTGAACCATGTCCTTTTATTGCAAGACATTTAGTGCTCAAACCGAAACAGATTTGTTATGGGCTATTTACATGCACGGAGCATGTTGAAATTAAAACCAACACGATAATAGGCAATTACAGTAATTAATAGTCAGAACTAATTACTTAGGCCTGCAGAGATTCATTTAAACAGTAGCATTCAGTGTGTGTTGAGGCACAAAACACAACTGAAACACAATTATCTAACACTGTGCTTAGCTAACTTACAGTAACTATAATGCTGTCTCATAACGGCTGCAATTATGTCTATATTAGAACCACCTCAAGAGGTTTAATGGAAGTGAGTTACATTTCTTTGATTGTGTCCTTTTGCGTATTGAATGTTGCATCAGTGAAATATACTTGTACAGAAAATACACATTTAGAGTTTTTCAAAATGTATAATAATTTAATTGTATATAGAGTACAGTAGGGCTGCGAGATTAATTGAAATCGCAATGAGCAAATAATGTGTAGGCTGAAGGCAGAAGTAGCATAATTTCCTTCACAAATAACAAAACATCCAGTCTTTTAGTGCATGAAAACTAACTCTTAGATCTGTATAGACATGTTCTGGTCATATTTCAATCTTTTTGTCAATTGTGCTGGACGCATATAAATGTTTGTTGTTTAAATGTAAAATTTTGAACAGAATCAGATCTTTAAAACATAAATCAGAAATCTAAAGGCAATTGCACGTCTTGTTAAAAATAATCACATAATTTTCCCAAATTGTTAAACTCTAGAATACAGTTACTTTCCTAAAATCAGAAGAATACACTATGGTAATTGATCATACAATGTTTTTCTTCTCTAATTTGTGATTAATAAATTTAATAAAACAAACAGACTAAAAAAAGGGCTTTATAATTTAATCCCACTCAATGTGTAAGTATTCTAAATATTCAGAATACAATACTCTGATTGGACCACGCAACTGAATATGTCATTTTAATACTTAGTATTCAAGTATTCAAAATAATATTATCTTCTTAACGTACCAGTATTAAAATTCTATTGTAGGTTTCAGGGTCAATGTTTTTTTGTCATTTATTTTTTTATTTATTGAAGAAAAAAGTGCGCAGGCTCAATAATAATTAATAGTAAATGTGTTCTTACTAAGACTCAACATAATTATAAGTATATTATTTTTGCCGTTGTCTTGTTTAAATGAATTATTTTCCTGACGTGAACAGAAACAGTCATTGACATTATATTTAGTGCTGGCTGCATGATTTCTATGATTACTGCCCCCCTTTCACAGTGACCCAGTGACTGTCAGTGGACACCGGTGAGTGGGACACGCATGTCATGTTAATACAGTCTTTAAGCCTTAAGTATGGCTCCACCACAGAACAGGGTCTGGACCTGTCTAGAAATATAGATCTGTAATTGTTGTGGCGGGGTGGTGCTGCCGATATGTGCCTCCCACATGTCACCTCTGCCAAACCCTGCTGCTCGTCACTGTCAGTGGGCCCGAAAGATCTGCCTAACAAGCTCTGCACATTACATATAAATCTACAGCTGCATTTGATACTGCACTGAGAAGATTGAGCAACTTTCAAGGAGACTTCATATTGGATGTTGCTCGCCTTGATTGCATTTCAGAAAAAAATAGGAACCCACTCTATTGGCGATGTGTCCAAACAGTCTAGGTTTGCTAATTTTGTCATAGTCAATTTGAAAGCTGAGCCATGAGAATGAAGTTCCTGAGTGCTTCGCAGAGGGCGTGAGTGGCTTTGACAGGTCGGCTGAAATATGCTCCGCTCTACCTTTTTTCATTATGCAAGCAGGGGCCCAAAATGCAAATCTGAGATTCTATCTCAAGAGGTTATTAGAGATGTGACATATCAAACAACTGGCTTCAAATAGCGGCCAAAACTGTACATTATTTCTGCATCAATGTTTTCCTATTCTAATTTCTGCTATCGGATTTTGGGATTTTCCTCATACAATGAGCTGCCTCTTGATAGAGTTCACCCTAAAATCATTTCTGAGATGTCCATAGTGTTTAGTAAGGCGGGAATCCCTGATTATCACATCCTAAATGGTCTGACTGATAGACTGGATCTGTCTCGTGGCCTTCTTTCAACAGTGATGAATTGGCTTAATGGTGGGTAGACCAGAGACCAGTGAGGAGGGGTGAGAGGGGACATTAACTGACATGGTTTTATAGCCTATCAGCATTGTCACGCCGACCTCTGCTGTATCTTCAGCATCTTTTTTCCTGAACCTTAAGTCAGGACGAATGGCAAGCCCTAAGCTCAGTTAAACAAAACACTCAAAGAGGACGACGCCATGTATCATCTCTACTGTTGTACAAAGGTCTAAAAGAATGACTGACGGCGAGCAGCTGATCTACTAGAAAAACAAATATTGCTTTATTGTTAATGTTTACACAGACTTATTATTGTATTGAGTTGATAATATACTCTAAAATCAACACACATTATAAGTTTAACCTTCTCAATATGATATCCTTAAAATTTGGTTGGTGGGGGCTGGTTGCATAGTTTAAATAGCTCTTCATTGTCAATGAACAGAATATGTACGGTACATCAAAACTGATGGACAAATCAGTAGCAGTGATGCTGTATTTGCTAATTTTATATCCAGCTTTGTAATTGTAAAAGTAAGAGAAGAAAATTAACTGAATTAAGTATTAACTGTTTTGGTACAAATTCTTAGAACTTCTTGCTGTCTGTTCTTTCACAAACTGTGACTGAATGAGGCACATTACACCAATGTTCTTTGTGAGGATTTAACAGCCCCCTGTTTTCAACACATCATTATTTGTGATAAATTAGCAGCTGATGATAGTGCTATACACAAATTTGTAAATGAGTGGGGTGCACCTGTCAGTGGAACTCATTTGCTAATAATGACTCTACACTGAATAAGTAATGTCCTTTTTAATTTCAGTTGACTCCTTAACCGTCTGTTTTGTATTACTCTGCCATTTTCTTTAAAGCAAATGGATTTTGGATAGATTCTTCTAACTTGTTTCTAGGCGTTTTCCCCTCAAGATAAGTTGACAATGTCTAGCTGGTAATGGTTTAGCCTATTTTTAATTTGTTATGTTGCCAACTGTGAATGATACCAAATTAAACTGAAAATGTTTTGAAATAAACAGTGGATTGTTGTTCGGCAAGTCCTTTCATTTCTGGATTTGTCCAGTGCCCCTGCATATGGCATATGGCATAAGGGTTAAACGTTGGTCAGTTACATCTCTTTGAGAAGCCGCAATTTAAAAAACAAAGGGTGTTTTTTTTTACTACGTCAAAATCTGGTCGCGTCTCATTCTCGTGGACTAGACCTTTTGTCTTGTGGGAATTGTTTCTCGTCTCATTCTTAATAAACATGGAGCGCAGGATATGGCCATGTTACTTAAAAATATATTTAAAGACAAGGAGATATGTGACCTTCAGCCATGAAATTGTCCCATAGTCAAATGTTTTTATTGTACCAAATCATTTTGTATAATTGAATTTTTCCCTCCTACTCATATTCCCACAATGGGCTCTTATTGCTGAGGCTGCAAGCCCTCACATCATGATGGCAGTTTGAGATTGTTTTTTCAGGATTGCTGCCCATCTCTAACAGTCCATCCACCTTCCCACTCTCGTCCTGCAAACTTTACATAGAAACCATTCCATTATAGTGCTGATTACAGAGGCCTATTGGTCCTCATTAGCGTCCACTGATCCTTGGCTGGGCTCATGTCCTAACATCTTTTAATTAGCATTTATGAAAATCTAATCAATGTAATAACTCCGATTAATCTCCCCTTTTGCACTTACTATATTTTCTCTGGCTGTTTTATTCCAGGATCTTCTTGGCTCCAAGGCACATGGGATTCAGGATCTTGTCTGAGGTCGCCAGGTATGTGCTCTAATGAAACAAAGAGACCTTGGAAGCTAAGTAAGTGAAAGGACAAACGCTTGGCCTTTACACTTCTTTCTCCACGGTTCTTTGTTACTAGTTTAATCACATTCACTTTAAAGACAGGACTTCAAATAAATGATTTTGTCAGACGACAACAGAGGGTGGTGAGTTTTGGTGAAGCCAGCCAGGCCTGGTGCGACCTGTAATATGATGTTAAAGCCAAGGCAGGATTTGGCGCAGAGCGGCCATTTTGTGTCTAGTCAGAAGCGTGCCTTAATGTCACTTTGGCTGCATATCTCTCAGAATCTCAGACAAAAAAAGACATAAGGCCTTTAACTATAACATCATAGCAATATAGTATAACATGCACACACAAAAACTGACTCATTCCTGAAAATGTCCTTTTAAAGTTATTTTTTATGTCCAGTTGTGTTTAGTGGAAAACTGATAAGATGCCATATATTCAGAGAAGGTGTTATGACATTGTTTTGGCTTTGGGAAGACGCCTTGGTGAAATGGGACACCAACCTGAAATTTCTCTGCAGCTCTGGCACACCCCCTGTAACATGATAAATGGTGAAACAATCATGCCACACAATTGTACATGAAGGACACACAGGCACAAAGCCGTTAAATCAGGCTTGCCTCACAGCAATGCAAATATACAGTCCCACAGATTGTGGCACTGCAATATTCAGGGCCAGGTGTATGAGGAAGGGGGAATAAGGTTGTGTTTATTAGCCGCTCCCTTGGTGTTCTCTAAATTGCCTTGTTTGCTCGGCACAAGCACACAAACAGATGCTGTCCTCTCTGCTCTGGGTAATTCTCTGGGTCTCTGGGTATTTAGTGAAAGGCCTACCACACACACAGTCTCATTTGTGCTTGTGCATACAAACACACACATCAGTACGGGCTGTTCAAAAATGCATTTACGTGCTAATCTGACATTCTGCATGTGGTAACCTCCCTGAGCTACTGGTCTGATTCATGCAAAGATTGTAATTGGACTACACCAAATCTCACAATCCTTAACCCTCTCAATGGCACAATTTCACTCTTATTAAGGAAATCTGTATTTAGGAGAGACCAATGCCATCAGTCGAAATTAATCTACTTTGACTGATTCTTAATGTGACCACAGTCTTGGAGTAATTATTGTCTGGATGGCTGTGCACTAGGCTCCTAACGCCTTCCTCCCCAACTCCCGGCCCCCCCCCCCACCGCCCCCCCCAATACAGGCCATTCTTGGATTGCGAATCCCCTGAAACTGACTGGTTATGGTGGGTACGCCAGGCATGTCATTTAGTGCTTGATCAGTGAGTCGTGATTAGCCTGCCCTGGATTATTGTGATTAACGTCCACCCAGCAGACAACTGTCCTGTTGTCACCCGACTGAGATCTTTACACCCTAAAAGCAGGCCCCATAAAAAAAAGAAAATACTGTTATAAGACTGATGAAGACTGCTCCTCCAAAATAGGTCCACAAGAACACTCCACTTGTTCTGTTTTTGCTGTCAATCACAAAACCTAAAGCATGAAAGCAGTAGAGCTCCCTTCCACAGTGCAGCGATGTTTGGTCTGACTGTCTACTCGGATTAGCCAAACCAATACCTCATCTGCAGCTTGTGCTGTGTAGTATTTACATCAGGAGGCCTGCATTGTGCTTTCATATGCACCAAAATCTATGCTCTCATCTTTACTTAGTGCATTGTTTTTCTCTTTTATCTCACACCTCCTCCACCAACAAAGACGATTTGACCACAGCTGATTATAGTAACGAAGGCAGTCCAAGAGAATATGCATGTTCTCACTGTATGTCAAATTAGATCACAGCAAGAGGGAGATCCTGCGCGCTGACCCCCGTCTCTTCCCCTCAGACTATTGGTCGCTTACAGAGAGCTCTGAAAGCAGGCCTGTGGTGCACACTATACAGGATGGCTATACACCACAAGAAATGGCAGCTCTCAGAGAGGACAAAGAAAGATGGAAAGCAGAAATTTGGGCTGAATAGTAACTGTATGCTCACAGTGCGGGTGTTTTCAATAGGTAATTGTGGAAATGTAATGAATGTTCTGTTATGAGTGATCGCTTGTATAGTAATAATTCACCTAAAGTCCGAGTTTTGTCATAGCACTTGTTCAGCCGCCGATGGAAAGAGTCAGTTTTGATTACAAAGTAAACGTTACAGCATTAGACAGGGGTTACATGCTGATATGCATTCTATCAGGATGATTTATGCAAATTATGCACATTATTCCCGCAGGAATCTCTCTTCTCAAAGTGCCAGGATAAATTGCCGGAAATTAGCCATAAAATTCAGTGTGCAGGGAGTGTGAGGTGAAGGCCGCCGAGGAGCCAAGGACATGGGGCCGTGGTGGTTCCGCTTGGCCTGGCCTGCCTCCCCCATGCCTGGCATTCATGGCTGTTAAAGACCTCTGCTCAGACAGATACATTGAAGCCTGCACTAGCACTCAACGCATCAGGAGGAGCAGCCAAGCAAGTGTTCGTCTAACGGCCCAGTTTCATGCTTCAATAAGAGGATTAATTTCAACAAGACAAGGCCCCTTGATTGTTTACCATATTTTACAAAATTTAAAATTAAATGTATTAATTTACTTAAATAAATGTATTCCTAGATAGGTTATACAAGACTGTTTCTTTAGCAGAAATGGCTGAGTACAGTCTATGTTGTTATTGATTTGCTGTTTATAGGCATCTGCGTGCCCTTGTTTACAAGAAAGTTGACCTTGTTCACTATAAACCTTAATCTTGATTACATTTCTAATCAGAAAACTACCCTGAAACGGGAAAATGAGCAATTATTAGAGGTGCATGTAAACAAATGGGTGTCTGTTTAAGAGACATCCCTCCTGTATTAGAGACAGACCTCTACATGGCCTAACCCGTGTGTGTGTGTGTGTGTGTGTGTGTGTGTTCTGCGCTGTGTGAGTGTGTGAGCTGAGCGGACACTGATTCATAGTGTTATTGTGTCATCCTCATGTCTTTATTCCACTGAGAAGTCGGAGTTAATGAATATCACAAAGTCAAGATGAAATCCACTTGGCTTTAGCATCGGTGAACCTTGGGCGTCCGCGATCTGCATATTGATCAGGCAGGTGATCCCTGTCTCCAGCTGTCTAGTCCTCTTAGAGTTGAACCCATTCATACAACCCTAATACCTGTAACCTATTTTGTTACCCGTATGGGTGAAGAAAATTGTATTTATAGTTGTACCTTCAATTTATAGTAAAAATCCAATCAACATGATATAATTGCAATGAGCTTTTTTTAATAAATGTTTCTGTCTTTCAAAACAGCTACAATATGGCTTCAACATTCATAACGGAAGATTTAAAATGGATTTCCTCTGGAAAAAGTTTTGACATTTACACAATCTTACTCTTTAACATGTTTCTTTTAACAAATTCAATTACACTTAAATCAATGTACTTGATTTATTTATATTTATCTTAAATACCAAATTGTCCTCAAACAACAGCCCAAAGGACTACAGCATCAGAGCAAATTTCAATCCCATGGGAATAAAAGAACATCAGATTAGGGCACGAAGACTAGCCATCAGTAAACAGGGATTAGGGGATTGGGAATATAATCAGATTATTGTGGAGGCAGTAGGAATATTAGAGATGTTACTGAACAATTGTAGTCCAGATGAGAGGATGTCATTTATTGTTCTTTGATAGAGCTTTCAGTGCTGAACACGCCACCATGTGTTTACCTGACCCCCAGACTGCCTCCCAACGACATTCCCACTGAAAGGAATTAGGAGCTCATTAAAAGAGAGGCAAACTGGACAATTAGAAAGACATACTCCAATACAACTGAAACATCTAATCAGTATTGCACATTATACAGAACAAACATCATAAAATTATATGTTATGTTATGTCAACAATATAATCGGAGGGTCTGAATGTAAATGAAGCTCATATGCATTATTTGTTAGCTATATTTTGGTGTTGAAAAATGTATGGTTTTGTTGAGTGTGCTTTTAAGTTAGAACTATAGAAAAGGTGTATAAAGTGTAGAACCTGTTCCACAATGCAGGCATTATTCCTAGTTAATACGGATTTGTCAAAAGCATTGAAATGTATTTTGAAAATTATCAATCTAGTCAAAAACTTGCCCAAATAGACTTTAACTTTGAAAAGTACTAGTGAAGAATAAATAATACCTGCTGTATCTGAAGATATATTAAAAAGATACTATGAATTGCACCTTTAGGGAGATTAGGGAATAAACTTCAAAAAATGGTAACCCTGAAGAGCCAATGTAGCGGCACTAATGTGTAGCCAGTCCCTGTTAGCTGTGTCACAGCTGATGGATAAAAGCTCATACAACTTTATAGCTGTACACTTCACTTAACTAGATGTGACCCCTTTAGTTTCTGCACTTTTATTAGCCTGCTCTGTGTGCCCGCAAAACACAAAGACAACATTATGCAGCGCTATCGTCACCCTGCCAAAAGTGAATTACCACCGGGTTCTTTGATTTGGTACCTCGGCCTGTGCATCACATATATCTTGTTGCTCTCTGCTGCGAGAGTTTTTCCCTCTTACAGATATGAGGAGGACGTTTCAATTCAACATGCTTATGTAGAATATATTCCCCCTTTCATGTTTATCATCCTTAGCATACATCACATCCTTGTTATGGGGAGGCACCCTGCTGGTCCTTGATATGGTAAACTTGACTTTTTATGATTTTTATTAAACGAATCACACACTTTTATTCATGAGTATGGCATGGTTTATTGGATGTTATTTTTTAAATGGTTTTGCAGGTTTTGTATTGTGTTCGACTTAAATGTGGCAATATATTTGTAAAATGAGGCCAGGTTTTTCAGATGTTGTGTTTCGCTCACACATATGGCTCAGTCTCACCCCTGGGGAATGTCCTCCTCTGGGCTAATGTGAATATTAGTATGGGTTAAATGCTCCACTCATTTGTGCATTAATGCATATAGAATAATTAACATCTCCATTTCCAAAAAAAGGAGCTAAAACCTGTTGGTGATTTTAACATTTTACTTAGATTTAAAGGAGTGAATCCTTTGACAACCCTATTGCTGAAAGATTCCGAAAACAGACAAGTAAAGCAAGTAAATACGCTAATAATCTATTTTGTTTATACCTTATTTATTGGCTAGTTCTTTTTGATTCGCTAACTATAGTTTAGGCCATTATTATGGAGTTTAAGCCAATAAAGCATAAATTATATAATTGTATACAAATTCCCAATTGTATATATATTTTTCAATAGTTTAAGAGTTTGAATTGCCTCTGTCCAAGGTGCTGAAATTGTCGCCTTTTTCTTTTCTTCTTTTTTTGCATTAGAGTCCTTTGTGAAATTAAGCATAATAATAGTACATTTAAAGCTTTTTAAAGGAATTATTTGTCTTTTATTTAACTTCCTTTTGTCCGAATTTTGCTTCTATTTGCCACATTATAACCTAAGTGTTCAACAGCAAACTTGAGAAACGAATTTGACGATATTCCGTCATGTCAGGTGTGATGTCTAGCACTATTACTTTCACTTTTAGAGTGGTCAGAACGAGGACAAAGGATGAGGTTGTTGAGCGCATTTGTTGCGTCCAATGCGATGTCATTGAATACACCAAATTACGGCAATGAACTCTGTCGTAATTGCATTCCTTAATCACATTGTACGGCTCTAATTGCCTTACGTGTTTCATTACAACTAGGTATTATTTACACATGATCCTTTTTGGTACTCAATTGTTTTAAAAATCATCATATTACTGCGTGGACACACATCAGATAGTTGCACTGAATAAAGATTGTCGTGGGCCCCAAGTGAAGTTTCTGCTGGAAAACCATAAACATGAATTATAGCCTTAACAAAAACGACAAATTGGAGAGAAAAAAAAAATCTAAATTACTACATGCAACAATTATGTTGTTCAAAATATTTTAATAAAGCTTTTTCACACTTAATACATACAAATGACCCTCTCCGCCCATAAGTAAAGTACAGTGGACCTGACAACAACATCTTGTACCCTCAAAATTGTTATTTTAATCATTAGTGCAAAGCACGGCGAAACGCTGAATAAATAAACTCAAAAAATAACTTACAAAAGACACATCGAATTCTTTTACCTAAAACTTTTTCCGCCTTTTCTTACACATTTCCACCAAAGTTAAAACGCAAAGGGCCTCTATGTTAACTTAACATGTAAGTGCATGCCTCCTGCCTTTTCAATCTGAGTTAGTTGAAGTTGTTTAGTCCCACTGTCCCACTTTCCTCATTCTTGACATTCGACAATTTAATTTAAGAATTTAGGCTTTGATCACATAAGTTTCAAAAGCGCTAAATCGTGAGGAAGCAGCAGATAATGAGGTGTTCACGTGAACAAGTCCAGTTCAGAGCGAGAAGTGACAACTCAGGCCCACTGCACGGCCAGTGTTCACACCAGCACTTATGATGAACTATGTACACAATCAAGTATTGTGGCAACAAATGTATTTAGTAAATATTATAAAAGTACTCATCAGTCACTAACGCCTGTTGAGCGGCCGACAGCGTCTTCAAAAAGAGTTCTCCGTGTGCCGTGTGTGTTTGCGTTAAGGCTTGTCAGTGCACTGTTTGCAGAGACTGGATGCTGAGTTGTTGAAAAGGGCACATTTGTCAGGGCACGAGGATGGGGCCACTCCGGTCGGAAACGGGTAACCGGGCGGCTGCTCGTACCCGCCGAGGCCAGGCGCTGCGAGAGCCGTGGTGGCCGGGATTGAGGCTGCAGAGATGGCTTGGCCTTGGTTAAGATAAGCCACTAACCTCCGCATCTCGTCCAGTGCCTGTGCTTGCATCAGGATGTAGTTCTTGGCGAGAAGCAAAGTTGCGATTTTGGAGAGTTTGCGCACTGACGGGCTGTGCGCGTATGGGATCACCCCTCTCAACTCGTCCAGCGCGTCGTTCAAATCGTGCATCCGTCGCCGCTCCCTGGCGTTGATGTTTAGCCTCAGTATCTTCTGCTCTTTGGTTTTCTTACCTCCTTCTGCTGGGCCCGCGCTTACTGTCCGCCCGTCGCTCAGCAGCACCATGTCACACCTGCCGTCACTGTCATCGTCCTGGCTCTGCTCCCCTCCACTGCTTTCTGCGGCCGATGTCCTGCTGGCGCTCTCCCCGTACTTTACGCACAGAGAACCGGTGGGTAACCCCAGTGGCCCGCCTCTCACACCAGCCAGTCCTCCGGGCTGAATGGGGTCCGAGTCAGTCTGGTCGAAGCAGCTGATGGGTGACTGGCGCTCCCTCTGTGCACGCTCCAAACCTGGTGCTGACCGAAACTGGTCCATTTTAGCGCTGAGAGTTTTGTGAAAAATGTCCCCGGCACCACCGTTCACGTTGATCCTCCGGTCCATAGCCTGCTCTCAGTCCTGGACTTAGTTGTGGCTGCACTTAGTTGCTGTCGCCTGTCTTGTGCGCGGAGGTGTGGGCGCGAGGAGGACACTCATGAAATAAGTGTGGCTCCTGCCTCTCTCTCCCTGGCTCTGGTTCACCTTCACTGGAACGAGACGCCCGAGTCTCTTTACATCATTATCTTGAGGCGGGTTGTTAAAGGATGCGCCTATTGGGACAGAGACCCGCTCTCCCTCACCCAATCACGTTAACGTTTTAATTAATCCCGTTTAAAGGATGACAAACAATACCGCGTGTGCTCTTCGTGGCGCCAGTGTCTAAAGACTTTGTTTACGCGTGCCACTCATTGTGCGCGAAGTTCGCCAAAGTGAGTTCCTGTAGCAGATAGAAAACAAAATTCAACGTGCTTTTGTTTCAAGCATGGCCGTATGTGTGTCTATTCTAAATCTGGTTCGTAATCATAATTCATCATAATGTTATAACCTGCCTATTCCAACTTGTACAGATGGCTTTAAAACGTTGTTTGTTTGTTTTTTTATTATTGTTATTATTGTTATTATTATTATTGTTATTAAAGTGTTTGATTTATAGTGACTTTTTTGTTTACTTAAGTTTGGTTTGATGACTTATTCCTTCTTCACACAATCCATCTTGGAACATGGGATCGTTGTAGTGTGTACACACTGTCATCTAGTGGAATTTAGGAAGCATTACGCCTTATCTTTACACGATAATATGTTCAAAACAAAGTTCAATCTGAAGACGACTTTTTGGAGCCATATTTTCTCTGAAATAATGAAAAATTCAAGTGGATGGGAAGAGTTATTATGATGATGATGATGATAATGATGATGATGATGATTATTATTATTTTACAAAGCCCAACTAACTCTTTCAACTATACGTTCTGTTCTGTTATTGTCATGCTCTTCATATTGGTCTTGAACATACTGGAGCATAGTTCAAAAGCCTACATATACAGACACATCAAATTCTATAGATTTTTTCTTTAAATGATAGCAAATTGTATTTGAATAGAGTAACAGAGGGATACTGATGTATTAAGTTTGATGGTGTTCATTCAAAATCCTCATTGGGTTTGAATATCCCTTTCTCGGGTCTATTGGTCTCTCAGCCCTGGCCATATAAATGGTCTTTGGGGATATTTTAGAAGTAATAGTGTAATGACAGACACAGTCCAGTATCCTCAGAGAGAGAAAGAGCACCTTCATGGCCTATCAGGTCTGGATAATGAGACAAGATGGACCAGACACGACCATGACTATAACAGTACTGTACGTCAGCACTTTGGACAAAGAGGGCTCCAGTCAAAGTGTACTCTTTACAACAGGAGCACAGGGGAGCACACAGGAGACATATTGTTTGATATTTATTATTTATTTGATAGGGACAGATTCAACAAACATAGATTAACAGTAATCTGATGCAGGTATCACAGTGTTTTTAGCCATGGCTAATTCACAACACCAGTCCCTGAAGGACTTTTAACAGATCTGAATTAACTAAATGTTGTGTTAAATGAGTTAAACTCTTTTTTTTTTTTTAAAGTAATACATAGCTATATACACTCACACATACACTCACTTATCCTCTGTCACTATCCTCACACATACACAATTCACATATGATTACACTGTTGTCGTTGTTGTTGTTGTTGCTGTTGTTGTTGTTGTTGTTGTTGTTGTTGTTGTTGTTGCTGCTGTTGTTGTTGTTGTTGTTGTTGAATGGGCCAGGATTTAGTCTGTGTTTTGAATGTGGATGGTACGGTAATAGTCTCTATGTGAGCAGGTAATGAGGTCCAAAGGTTAGCACCTTGCACTAAAAAGGCAGGCTGAGCAAAAGAGGTTTTACCGAAAGAAACTACTGTCCCCATGTGTGGTGGGTCTTGTGGTCCTCATTCAAAAAATTAAATACAAGTTTTACATAGTTTAAATTACAAAAATGCATGAAGTTTAATGTTTTAAGTTTTGATTAAATTAAACACTGATGAAATCTATAAGATTTTTTTTTTTCTCTAGAAATGTTTAAGCATGGTTGTAGAGGGATTGAAGAGGCTTTAGAGTGGTTAGGTTGGTCAGCAACCAGACAGTGTGGTGCAGTATGGCGGCTGAGACAAAGTCATTGTATCGACAAAGACACAGACACTTTCAAAAGACAAGCAATCTCTGATCATGCTGAAATGGTTAATGCTTGCCTTTATTTTTGATGGCAGGTTTTTGAGGTGATATTTGAAGTTTAACTGGAAGTCTATTAGTATTTCTCTTGTTCTACCTGTTCAATGAGTTCACCTTTCTTGATAATGTTTAATTTGTTTTCTGCATATGTCCTTTTATAATGGATTTTTTTCTTTCTTTTGTGTCAGGCATGATTTGTTCAACCAATCAGACACTTTGACTGTGGGTCAGTTTGGCGCCGATGACAGTCAGAGACTTGCTGAACACTACTGTGTTCGTACATCTGAAGGACCACTTCAGGACACACTTCGGGGAAGATTGTTCACATAAAGGCTGAAGAGAATTGGCACTAGGATTGTTCCCTAGGGGATACTGGTCTTAATTTCTCATCGAGCAGATTTTACATGATCAACTATTACACATTGCTCTCGGTCATGTAAATAAGATAATCTATTTATAGCTGAAGATCAGTTCTTGCTGGATGTTTTGGGGATAGACATAAAGTTAAAGAGGGTAGATAAAGTAGCTTTAGGCCTATGGAAGTAAGAACCAGTTAAAATAGTGATAAAAAGATATTGCCCTGCAGTCCATCGTTATAGCTGCTGTGTATATACCTTAATGTTATGAGTTTCTTCACAGATTCTGCTGCTGTGCTCTGTGCTCTACATTTGATAATGTACAACCTAAGTGTTGGGATGTCAAGATTATTTGGGTTATAAAATTATGAGGACAAAAAAATATTTATTGGGACAATTTTGTAGGCAAAATTAAGTAAATTAAATTCAATCGGTTCTCCAAAAAAGTACACCTTAATGTAAAGGTATTTTTATTTTGAGGTTTATGTCATATTTCTATAAAGCTGGCCCAGATTCCTGCGCAGTCTGTGCTGCCCCAGTCAATGTAATCCAGGGCAGCTGTTGCTGCAGTAGCACCACCATGAACAATGCACAAAATTGTAAAGTGCCTTTGAGAATCTGGTTAAAGGGCTATATGAAACAAATGCATTATTTATTATTCTCATTTATTAAAAAAATAAATAAAAATAGAAAAATCTTTGAGATTACAAATTTTCGCTTGTATCTTCTTTTGTTTCCACATAATTCGTGCATGTCTCGAAATATCTGCGTTCTTGCTGGCAAGGTGTTCATTGATGTACACCATGCTCCCTTTAAGCTTGCGTGCCTGGCGCAGCAGATCGATTTTGTGCAATAATCTCTTTTGCAAGAGCAAACTCACAACATTTCACCTACACAAACACGCAATCAGCAAAAAGTGGCACTTGCAAAATTGACACTTGCAGGTTAGAGGCTTTGTTTCATGTTCATTTAAAAGTAATTTAAAAGAAACAAAACCAGCTTTTTTAGTTTAAAGTCCCTCTGGAGTTCTTTCCAAGACAGCCCTGCTGCGAGTCTACAAGCCTTTTTTTCCCCAGCTCTGTGCACGTCCTGGGCACAGAGAGCAGGAGTAAGTCCTACGAGCTAGTCAGTAGCTGCTACTGCTCCTCAGTTCTATGAACTGCTGGAGATAAGGCAGCGTCAACCCAAGAATAGATTTGTAAATGAAAATGTACCAGTGTTTCAATTTGCAGTGGGCCACGGAGGGCCAACCCACCCGCGCATACAGAACACAGTGATGGGTCAGTGACTTCATGTTTGTTATAAAACGCAGTGCCACAGGAAAAACAGTATCCAAAGCACGCAAAGTATCAGTAGAAGCATTCATTTATATCATATCACCAAAATCAAGAAGAGACATGAAAGTGGCAGTAACAAGCTTCAAATATAAATGATATACTAAATATACGTAACATTGAAATATTTTTCCTGCAGTTCACCTTACTACCACAAGATGGTAGACAACTCATTTTGTGTTCGACGGGGAGCTGGGGGCAAAAGTAAGCAGCACATATTTGGTGGGTGTCTTGTAGCTTTATTTCTGCACTTTGAAGGTCTTGGTTATCAACCACAGACAGACTCCCGGCTGCTGACTTCTGAGGGCACCTGCACGTCTTTTCCAAATCAGGACGTATCATTAATTCATCTTGTTGCTAATAAACAGACTTCCTTTGCCCTGTTTGTGGTGGAGCTGAATCCTTCGGCTCACGCTGCTTATCTTAAGGAAATAAACATTAATGAGTCGTGTGCTGATTGAGTGAAGCCCCTCCCTCCCCCATTGCCCTGGAGTTCATGCAGCCTCACACTTTATTTTGTGATCTGTTGGAGTTCCCTTGCATTTATCTCCAATTATGCTTTACATTATGAATGCACAAATGATTCTAGATATAACTCTATTTTCTCCTATGAAAAACCCTCATCTTGTCAATGTAGTAACTTATAGTGCCATTAGATGTCGATATAATACCAGAAATATAGTACATATTGGACTTCGTAAAACATAATAATAATAATAATAATAATAATAATAATAATAATAATAATAATAATAATAATAATAATAATAATAATAATAATAAATAATAATAATAATAATAATAATAATAATAATAATAATAATAATAATAATAATAATAATAATAATAATAATAGTAATAATAGTAATAATAATGACAATAATAATAATCACAATAATATTAATAAATCAAGACATAGAAATAAATATTACAATGCTGGATTCTGAATAAAACTGTGTGCGGATCGGATTTCATGAGCAGCTTCAATTTCTCAAGTAGACCACAATTAGGCCATTTACTGCCAATATTGATACGAGAATAAACATGTCGATCATCAGCCATATTAGATAACAGCCTTATGGGAGCTTAAGATAAGGTTAACGTTGTTAAACATCGAATTGGTGTAGTAATATGCTAATATTACCTAAAATATGTAATATTAGTTAAAAAGTCGATGTATTTTAATACAGGCTATAGGCCTAATGATTACAAATATAATTTTCTGTGAAGGGATCTGACGCAGTGAAGTCTTTGCCTTCTGCAAGTTTATTTGCATCAAAAAGCTTACATTGATCTACACTGATACCACACTGACGGTATAAATACATGGGTTCATTCTGCTAACGCTACCTGTGTGCGTTTATGTGCTCGCTGGAGTCTTCAGACGCAGTACTGTGTCTCCTGCATTCCTCTACTATCCACAGCTGAGCCATTTCCGCCTTGAAACAAAAGGCTGATCTGTGGCGCGCATATTTCAGCACCACGGAAGATGGACAGCGCTCCCAGAAGCCTTGGTGCGGATGGACAGCTCCCGCTGATATGACACACACACACCACACTGCGCACAAGGAACGGCACACTGACATAAAAAACTGGGCTCGATAAAAGATTGTGTATTTTCTTTATTCGGTTAAAAGAAGTGCACATACATGACACAAGATGAAAAACAGGCTTTGACAGTTATCACAGCGAAGTAAGGAGGATCATCTCTTGGCATTCACCGCGTGCCTTAATTGTAAGACATTAAATCAAGGTCCGCTGTGAACACGGAGAGACGCAACCAGCAGTCTGTTTCGACATGTCCTGGAAATGCGTAATGCGAGCACAAAAGATTAACAAAATACAAAGTGACATTACTGCAAGGTGCGGCCTGAAATAACATGGCCCAAAAATACAATCCAAAACAGATCCAAAGACATATCCTGCCCGATCAAGGAGATGGGCTATGGTACACAACCGCCTGGGCAACATATAAGCTGTAACGCAGAATACTGCGTGCCGTTGTTGAGTAAATATTGCATTCCAGGCCGCTTTAAATAAAAAAGCTTCCTTAGGTGTCCTCTCGTTGGATTTTTTTTTTCCAGTGTTCAGAGCAATGAAGTCCTCATTATCCGACAGTCCACCTAGAAGGAAAGCACAAAATGCGTCACTTCATTTGAAAAAAGCAGATCACAGTGTCCTACATTTCCATTTGACCAGCACAAAAGGGTCCATTTGACAAAGTCACAGTCCGCTCCCAAACTATTGATTTTCCTAGTGGCATAACGCGCACAGCTCCCCCAACCCAATTAAGAGTTCGCGGGTCACACATCAAACAGCCACAAATTGTAAACGGTGCCGAAACTGCGGCTGTCCTGTACGCAGCAGCACTCTGGATACGTGCGTCCGGGAGCGCATCTCCCTCACTGCAAAGCCGCAGCCTGAATGGGACTGATCTCTCTCCGTCCGGTCTTTTCCTGTGACTTTGGGATTAATGGAGCTCCAGCCAAACAAATGAAGCATCTGCCTTCAGCACAAGAGGATTGGGACGCAGGGGGAGGAGGAGGGGGATGACGTCACTGGCCAAACAGATGTTCCTCTATATTTCCCAGCGTCCTCCGCAGCACCAGCCCGTGTCCTTGAAACTAGGAGGGAAATTGACGACTTTGGGTTTGGGGTACTATCTTGTGGCATGAACGGGACCTGGCTGCTCTGTATGACACTATGTAAAAGTCTGTGTGCAACTGTGGATGGGCCACAGGAGGAAGTGCCAACAATGGTCCCGCAAAATGAGAAGCCCCAAATCTGGCATTGGCTGCGAACTGTTACGCAACACGCACTATCCCCAAAACCAGATCACACGTGACACTCTCACACTCACTCACGCGTACATTGACAGGCTCACACTCCAGCACACATGCACGCGCGTACAGGGAGTGATGGAGACATCTGAGCCTGCTGTTTGTTGAAGTGTATGGACAAATAGTGTTCAGTGTGAAGCGATGAGAGAAATGTCAAGTGCTGTCTTCTTGTGAAATGCCTTGAAATCTCGAGCTGTAGTGAAGAACTGATTTGTGTCTCAGAGTCCTATTATATAATGAACGTGCAGCTTGGTGGTGATGTTATTAAGGTTTAAGGGTTGTTCTTTTGGGGGGAAATACAATGTAGAAGTAGAAAAATGTGTAAGCCTTCATTTAAGAGCGCTATGTGTGAAAAGGTTCAAACACATACAGTCCACCTGATCCAGATTGACAGAAGGGCTGGCGCTCATGAACGCACTGTTACTGTTAGGACCACTTCAAATGACACAATCTGTCATCTGAGCAGGTGTTCACAGGGAAAAATACACAGAGACTGTTGCCTGCTATTAAGATATGGAGTCGGATATGTGGCAAATACGCGACATTTACCGACCGTTCGTGAGGGAAGGAGAGAGAAGGGGGAGACAAAGAGAATCGCCATTTTAGACGGAAACCATCCCAGCTCCTAAATATCGTGCGACTTTATGGTAGTTTGGGGCTTACTCGTGGCTTGTCAGCATGTAATCATATTCTGGTTGGCACTATCTCGCCACCATCAGACACACTAACCCCATTGTCTTTACGATGCACACATTGAACAAACATGGAGTTTAAGAGGGATACATCGTATGATGCGTTTCTCATACATTCTGCAGGCGTCGAAATAAAGAAGCGAAGTCTTCACCCTTCCCAGTTTAGTGGCGCTTTTAGAAGCCTGTTTGTTAAGCCCATCGTAACAATGGCAGGTGCACGCACTGTGCAGCGTGGAGAAGCGTGTTCTTTTCTGTGAAGAGCCGCATAAAGCTTTCGCACAGGCTAAAGCCTAAACATTTAGCTTAATACATATGAGACACAAGACAAAAAAAGAACTCGCTCTTGTTACCTAAGCACATATACTCACCGTGCAGGTCCACGGCACACCGAGCCTCCACACTGCCCTGCACAAGCTCTCGGTGGCCCTTGTTCGGTTTAAAGCTTAGAACCGCACTGCAGGTGCTCACGAGGCGCCGCTTCACGCTGGTATTCCCGGTTAGACTTTTTAATGGTGGACAGCGGTCCGTTTGTTAAAGTTGGTTGCAGTGAGAGCGATGCAGTAGCCTCTGCAAAGCATGGCTGCGCTTTCGCGTTTTTTTCCAAAAGAGGGCAGGTCGCTGTGTGCATTACAATGAGTAAAGCCTCTCTCTCCTTTTGCCTCTCTCTCCCCCCACAAGCGCGCATACATGCTTTATACATATGAATGCGCGCGCACAATTACACTGACAATCTGCGCTAGCTCAGGAGCATCCTGTATCTAAATTTAAAGTGATCGGCTAAAAAAAAAGTTATTTATGGCGTTTTATCGTCCCCTACAGAAGCTATAGACCTTTTATTTACTCAAAATATGTTAAAATAATGTCGTGAAGGCTGCACCAGTAGAATGCTTCTGGGCCGGCCATAATTAACCACGTTTAGTGCCGTTTGTCTTTGGAAGTCCATTAATGCGTTGCTGTTTCACGCATCATGCCTTTTTGGCTGTTGTGGAAAGTAAATGGCTCAAACATATCCTCTGTATTTTATATACACAAAAGGCCAAACAACTTCACTGCACAAACTCATTGTTGCGCTTTGCTTTTGTCTATTTCCCCCAAATGGAATATAATTATTCCAAATTGATTGTTAGTGTTTGTCTGTTTGTATCCCTTTAATTTCCGGTCGTGATTGACAAAGATCCATGAGCTTGGGCCTGTGGATGATGTAATATGAGTAACCTCAATAACCCCAAGAAAAGCGTGCTGTTCCAAGTTACATTTTATATTAGGATGATTTGAACAATACTGCAGTTAAATGTACTAAACGTGTTTCTCATTTGAAAGTTATTCTCTGCTCATTTTACTGCCTTGCCTTAGACTACTGCTGGTGAGTGCCATGACGCAACACCATGCGTGATGCAACGTTGTTGGATACCACTGAGCGGGTTAACGTTTTGTCAACATTTTTTAATTCTATTTAAAACGGTTTGAAGTCTGTTGAGGCTTGCATCAGGCTAGCATAGAGCAAGTTTGACTGAGAGACAGAGGAGGGGGACGCCATTGTTCCCTTTGAAACAATGGAAGCTGCGGGCGACATGCAGTGGTGCGCGCATGAATGGAACCGGCTCTGAGGACGAGTGTGGGTCAGTGGCGCGGGGTCCCGGTCCTAAAGCTCCTTTCCCAGAGTCTCACAATAAACCTACGCCTGGTCCGGGGTCCCGGGGTCACAGGCCAGCCCCCTTTGTCTTGCACACACTGAAACACATAAACATTTATTAATCAAAGGGGAACTAAGGGTCTCGAAAGGGCCGAGGGGTGGGCTAAATTGTTACAAAAGAAAAAAAAGAAAGAAGTAACTCCTGGGCTGCCGTACATTCCTTCATTTGGTCACACAGAGTTTGTAAAGGGTGGAAGTTTCCTGTCGGAGGAAGACGCACGAAAATCTTCGGACTTTTAAATAGAGCGTCAACAGTGGCAACATTTTTCGGTATCATCTCCCCACACGTGCGCAGATGGAGCCGTGCTGTAATTTTTAACATCTTGATTTCTACAGGACTTCGGGACTATATCGCGGCTGGGGATGATGCGTAAAACCGCCAAACATGCACTTCGTTTACGTTTATGTGGTGACAATGCTGAACTGTAAAAGTAAGCCTCAGAGAGAAGACAATTTTACTGGATGTGAAATAGAGCCACTGCAGTTACCAAAACAAGAAGCAATCCGCAATTGCTTTTAAAGTTCGGGATTCACGTAATTGCTTATCTTTAACAAATTGTCTGAATTGAAAGGGGAAAATGTCCTGTCAAGAGGCTATAGGCTACGCTCTTCTTTAGATGTTGCATCAGGTTTAGCAAACCTTAAGACCGAACCCCCCTCCTTTTTGCATCATCCAGGCCGCCCCCAGTCGAGCAGCCTAAATAACGATGTGCTCTATGCTCCAGTATGCTCTCAAAAATGTCATGCAATCGCTGTCTGTACTTGTATGTAAGATACATATTTAATACAATGGAAATTAAATACCTAAAAAAAATATGGATCATATATGGATTGTAATATGTTAGTTAATGCATTTAACACATTTATTCAGCACTATGACTTCACACTGTTACATCAGCAACAGAGACAGGTGAGTTGCCTGCAATAGTCTGCAACATCTTCTGCATTTTCACTGTTGTGCAGCCACTATCATAGTCAATTATCAAAATTAGAGCACACAGATAAAGTAAAAGGCCTTAGCTTTGATAATAATAATTTCGAATAATACATTTCTGACATGTTTTTTACTTGTTTGTTAAACCATTTGTTGCAGTATTGCGCTTGTACATTGCTCGACTATGGGCTTGTCCTATATGTTTAAACATAAGGCCGGTTGTCATGGGAACCATTTCCAGACATAGCATTAATAATACCACCAAGCCCAAAAGGTACAGCTCACTGTGTAATGTTCATTTGTTCGCATAAATCAAAAACAATGCTTTTCATGATCATCCCGTGTGAGAATTTAAGCTTCTTTATGTGGTTAGTGAAGGATGAGGGTTATAAGGGTATCTGCACTCAAGAATGAAAATAAATTATTATTAATAATAATAATAATAATAATAATAATAATAATAATAATAATAATAATAATAATAATAATAAACGAGGCTTTTGCTGTTTCATTGCAAATAATATTTCAATATTTTTTGACTCAAATCCTGATTATAACATGTTTAACTGGAGCAAGGTGAAAGCGTTCCCCGAGCTAACATCAAACACTAAACAGCATGGTTTTTATTTTTTATTTCATGGTTGCGTGCTAGCAGAACCAGGTCATCTGCACTGGCTCACAGGCCTGCTGGCTGTGTGTGCACCGTCCTCCAAAGTGCACTCACACTCCTCAATTTATTTCCTCGCTTACAAACATTAAGAATGACATTTGATGCTCACTGATAGTGAAATATTGAATATTGAAAAATACAGATTTTAGGCATGCAAAAGTTTTTCTTTTCTGAAACGGTCAATGATTTCCCAAGGCAGAAATAATTTCAATGTGTAGATGCCGTGCACAGTAGATATATGGGTGATTAATGGATGTAGTATTTTGAGCTATTGTACTGTACTAATCTTAATTCTTTAAATAACAGTATGCCTCAGTGTCTAGAGAATTTACCCCTGAACCAGAAAATATTGCGCGATATTATTACCACTGCCATGACAGATGTTTACGCTCTTGTTCCTTTTCTTCTAGTTTTCCAAGCTGTCTTTATATTTATTATTAACCTATACGAGGGAAACCAGTTGAGAATCATGCTTTCTTCTTTACTGTTGCCCCGTCAACACAAAGATTACAAGACATGTAAATAAAGTTAAAATGAAAATAATCCCATTAGAATATAGCTAAGCACATTCTGTACAATAGCAGAGTGTACATTTGTTATGGGAACATTTTCAGTGAACTAAAATCTAGACTACTACAGTAGCAAATCAGTCATTGATATTGCACATGATGTATTGCCCTTGTCTGCTCTTAACGCTCATACCGCTCTTACCGCTCCTTCTGCAGTTACTGCATCAAAAGGTATACTGTGTACGGCTTGCTTTTGTGTGAGTGTGGTCTGGACCTTGTTCCTGTGACATTAGCGGGGGTCAAACAGGCATGTAGGGCACCTGGCTTTCCCCACCACCCCTCTCTCTCTGATGTTAAATGTCAAACAGCAGCATCCACACAAAGCAAGGTGAGCTCCCATTCTTATGCTTATACCTCAGAGATTGCCACTTCTGACTCCTGCCGCCATGTTTCTCTCGTGTAGCACAATTAGGTCTGCAAGCGAGACTGTAAATCCAAATCATTAACCCTGGCATTGTGTTTTAGCAGCTGAGGGGACAGAGTGCACACAGGAAACCCCCAGCTTTCACATCAATTTTTAAAGTGTTTTAGTCTTGATTTGTTGCCGATAGATGGGGCTCTTAAGTGAGTGGAAACAAACTCTAATTTAATTAGGTTTACAACAACTGTTGAAATTTGTAATAAATTCTCAATCAAACCTATTGTTATTTTGAAAATAACAAAACATATGGTACAAGTCTGGAGTCAGGACATTCTTGTTTTGTCTGTAAGCTTGTCTATTGAGGTCCAATAAGCAGGTTTCATGCTTGTTAGTGGATCTCTATCCTATACCCCAAGGTTTTATGAAATGAGGGTGAATGGATGTGTTATTGTTTTGCTTGGGCTCTTTATCCTACATAGCTCTGTGATGTCTACTGTAAAGTGACAAAGAGAGAGGAAATAGCTGCTATTATGGTCTCTGCTCGGACCTGCTCACAACAGAGTTACAATTGTTCCTATGGCATGGAAATGTTATGCATACAGAGACTGGGAAGAACTAAATATCACTTGTGCACTGACACTGAAGTCAGAATTAATCAGTTTGACAGAAGATTAAGTTGAATCTAAACTGTACTAAATATAACCTTTTCCTTCTCCTCTTCATTCTGTGTTACACTTGTGCAAATATCTTCTTGCAGTAGTTTGTTTGCAAAGTAAAGGTGGGAAGTATATGTCTAAAACCAAGTTATTATTATAGTGACGCATAAAATTGGAATATAGAGTATATCATCTGTAATAAAACACTCTTAAAGAAGCTGCAAAAAGAAATAAAATAAATCAATGTTTCAAACAAGGATGTCAAGTCGATTCATCTCAACCACGACATTCTGAAGGATTTCTAAAAAAAAAATATCTGACTATTGTTTTCAGGATGAACAAAAAAAATTAGATATTCATTTTTGTCAATACAATTTGTTTAACTAAAATTTACAGTTCTATAGTGAAGCAGAGGTTTACTTTTAACTGTTTCCTGCTGCTGGATACATTGGCCTCATTTCTGTTTCTGGCAGAAGCAAAATTCCATTGTTTCATATCACGTTATTGCCAGGTGTCATTTATTAAATAAAAAAGCAAATATGTTATGAACTTTTATGCATCTGACTGCAATGTGATCATTGCACCAAAGCATGGCCACAAATTTGCTTTGATATGATTGTATTAATGCAGTGAGTAATGGATGAGCATATGTTTCTGCCTGATTACTATCCTCTGCCTGTGTCCTAGCTGCCTCCATCGCCTGACTATCGGAATGAGAGTATGTGCCTTGAGTTAATGCTGATTGCAGCAGCTGCCAACACATGAATCTCCATGGCAACAATAATGGTTGCCTGGCAACCATGTTCTTTTAGGGACACTGAAAGAAGCCCAAAGGCTTACTAAAAATATATATGGGCATAGTACTTTTGCCACGCTTCAGCTCTGTGCAGGGTATACAGAGCGTAACAGCAAAATGCATTAAGGGCTCACGTGTTATTTCTCCGCTTTAGCTGCTCTGTTATTCCGATGTTGCACAGTATTGGTGTATGTGCCCAGGCTAAATGTTTTTTTGACACACCATTAGAAAACTTAACAATGATGGAGAAACCAACAAGATTATGTTCTGTGTTTGAGCCATGGATGACCTTATTTCCTGAGATAGTGGTGATTTTTTACACTTGAAAAATAGGGCAACAGTCAGCCATCTTGTTTTCTGCATGGCGCTCTTTCTTGCAGCTCGCTCAGACCCAGGTGGCATGCGCACACGCTGTGGAACAAAGCATTCCATCAGCGCCAGTGACATCACTGCAGTCAGCTCAGCTGTTTCTGCCAGCGCTATAAATAGTGTGGCAGAAAGAGCCCATTGCCTATGCAGAAAATATTTAACTCCTGACCCTGAGCCTTGAGAGAGAGAGAGATTTTTGTTGAGTCTTTGCCAGTAGATCAATCATAAAATACAACTGTTTGTTCATGCCGCCTCACGACTGCATATAATGTTTCTCACAGTGATGTATGAGCTGATGCTGGCTGTAAATGTGAACTGTGACTAAGGGAGACTGTACAGTTTTAAGAACATACACATTTAAAGTACTGTCACCTCTGTATTGTGACTGTATTGAATATCAAAACAATCCTAGCAGATGTAAAATCCCAGAAAACACCCCACATATTCAGTGTGTCATGTGGTTGTGTAGAATGTCAGGTCTGGAGGTATGCTCATTTGAGGAGAAAAACGAATAAGTGTTCATGATAATTCAACATGTGCACTGTTCGCACTGATTGGCAGGCTCACACTGAAGTGTGTTTTATGTTTGAGGCATGCAGCGCTGTAGTCCCGTCTGCCTCAGAGCCATAATCTGGCCGAGGGATCACTGTGTCTGGCCAGGTGCCAGGGCGTGTGCAGGGGGCAGTGCCATGGCGCTGGTGCCGGCAGGCTGGCAGCTTTGAGGAGCGTGAAGGCATTCAGTGTGTGAATGTCCCTTTGTCTCAGAGCAGTGTGCAGGCTCTGTCTAATGAGGCAGCTCTTTGTAGCAGGCCTCTCAACATCAAGTGGGCTGGTGGACTCATTAACCTGACTACTGCAAATAAAGCAGGCATGCACAAGAGACGCCTATGATAGCACACTTAAGGCCCGGCTGAATCCCCCACAGCAGCCATGCTCCCTCCACCTCCTCTCTGCTCCACTCTCCCAGGCTTCCCAGGCTGCTCTGATAGGACGATCTGCCTTTGGCCTATTTCAGCTGTCCCAAATAAGGAATGGGGGTGATTTCCACCTTACTTATTCTGTCTCCTCTACCTGAGCATTAATCAGTTCTTAGCTCTGTACTTTAACCTGGTTTTTATTTTATTTTTTTAAATGAATGAAGCAGCATTTGGATAGACAGTGTTGGCTATTTTTGATATATTAGATATTTTGATTTTTTAATAGGTGGTAGCAATAGTTGCTTTTTTAGAAATGTAATGATTAAACTGATTCAAAACCTCAGTTTCTGAGGATTGATTGTCTGAAGCAACCGCACATCATACATGCATAATGTGCCAGATTAATAGTGTAGCACTTTTTTGTCAGTCCTTTTAAAGAAAAGGGTTTCAAAAAGGGTTTTATCATTTTGAATCTTTCAAACCCTTTTGGCCAAGGCTATATGTTGATCAAGACTCATTAAGGTCAGTGAAGCCTTTATGGGATTAGCTAGCATATTTTGATGAATAATTTTATGTTTTTTAAAATGGGGCCTCTTTGAGAAATTGAGCCATAAAGTAATCTCTGACTAACGCTGACAAGGACAGGTCAAATCCTCCTCTCTTGTCGTGATAGCAGGTTGTTTTTAAATTTCTCTGCATTATTTATCCTGCGCCTTTACTGGTCATTAACATGAAGTATTATAGCTTGAGGGTGTGGTCCCAGCACATATTGATTCAATGTTAATGTCATGTACTGTCTGATATATGGGATGTGAAATTGCTCACGCATTTTATCAGTTGGCTTGTATGTAGATTAGATTCATTAGATATTCCTGCTGCTATTTTTCATGATGTTTCCACACGTAGATTTTATGGCCTCATTGTCCTGGCTGTGCTGTAAATGATTTTAATCTGGGCGCTCCTGATAAGCGCCCCGCTCTCTCGGGCTGCGGCGTAGAGGGGAGAAAAGGCTGCCTTCACACATGCACAAGAACTGCCACTGGCTCATTTTCTAAAAAGGAATATTCATACACAACTTCAAAGGGTGCACACTCCTGACGCTGACAAATTGCAGATGAGCTTTCATTAATTAACTAGCCCTCCAATGTTTATTTAAATTGAATTTATAGTTGCATTATTAATTGGGCATCACAGACTTATCTCATATAATGCATGCTGTAGAAAGTTGACAGTGAGTTTGGTGGATGTCACATATAACCTGTTTGTATGTCATTATTTTATAACAATGATACAGCGCAATAGGGAAAATCGTACATAATCCATCTAGGATACTGCTTGAGGCACAGGTATAAGTAAATACATTTATAAACCCAACAGGGAGTAACATGATTAAAAAGTTTAATTCAATAATTGATCCAAATAATAAATACTTCTATATCTTAAGATTGGTTGAATGTGAATTTATCTAACAAATAAAAAAAGTAAGCTGTTCTTTGCATTTGGTTACTTAAAAACGAAAGCACACCTTTTCACAAAACTGCTCTATAGTGTGTTGTAATGCTGCCATTATTGAGTATATGAAACATGTTGCAGATGTAAGTCATTGACATGCGCCGCACATACAGTTCACGGTGAAGACAGACAGCAAAGGCATCATTCTGTACAGTCCACATGACGGCTTTATGTCTCCTCAACTCACTACCAGTTTTATGTTGAATGCAATGTAGTTATTCTATAATTGTACAGCTCTAAAATTTCAGTACAAACCACTGAGGGAGCGCTTTTCTGTTGTAATTGAATTTATGGTTGGAGTCGATGCTTCAAATGACAGCATGGACCAAAAAGTATATCTTACTTTTGCTGTGCTACTGTTCCCTGGGGTGCGCTCGTGTGTGCATTTTAATGGGGAGAATTTGGAAGGTGAAGATTCATGCTTGACACTGTTTGTCAGCACTACACATGGACGAATTGCTATCGACAAGCACACACAATACACCCAGGGCTACTGAGGCGACTCAATAAAACTGAAGGATAGGCTTATTGAGATCCAAGGCCTTTCTAATTTCCTGTAATAGACTCTTCTTTGCTTTGAAATGTGATTTAGACTGCAGCCGTGGGTTTGGGTAGTCTGTTAGCCTCTCCGCCCATCGCTCTCTTTGTGCTGGAGTGGTTCAGGACCTCACAACCTGCAGTCTCCACCACATCCAACATTTATTGAACATAAATCAATTGTAATTGGATCAAATAAATGAATCTAGGTTCACACTGGTAGTAATAAACAGTACATACAATTCAACAAATGCAGCTTCACTTTATATTTTTAAAGTTCAGCGCTGCATGGAACTCGTCAAACATTGTTTTACACAAGTAGGATTATCTAGATACTCTTGGTCATAATTGCTTGAGTGTGTGTGTGTGTGTGTGTGTGTGTGTGTGTTTCTTATCCTCTCGAGTAGTGCTCTGATGATGCCCGTTGGGAAGACTCCCTGCCATCTGTCCAGGTATCCTGCTCACACATCTCTGTGTGTCTATCTGTGGTGTATTTGTCTCAGTCCAATTATCACTAAAATATTACTAAATTATAAGCTTTCAAAAGCCTGTTCAACGGCTTCTAGAAGCACAGCCCTAACAACATTGAAAATTAAGTTTGATAGATACAGGAGCTGAACTGATGCCAGAGATATACGTGTGGCAGGTGGTAAAGGACATTGCAAGCCAACAGGCTGAGGTCAACCTGACTGGGCATTGGACCAAGCTATTTTATCAACTGGGATTCTGGCAACTGTCTCTGCCTGTGCTGCTCAGACAGTGCTACAAGAATAAAAATATATACAGGCAAGAGAAAAATAGTACCTTTTGTAACTATGCATCAGTATACATCTTTTTGGACTATATCTTTGAGTATAGTTTGCATGCTCCCAAACCATGTTGTTTATAGACAACTGGTATTTTAATTTGCTAGCTGTACGGCATCCATTTTGACCCACTTTTAAGATTTGATTCCTCGCAGCCTCTAAGAATACAATTGCAATAACTTGAAAGAGACACATTTATTGACGCTGAATGAAAATTAATATGTATAAACTATTAGGTTATTTGGTACATTTACTTATTAGTCATATACCACAACAATTCCAGAGGGCCTTGTTGTACATGTATGTACAAATAAATATTATATACACTGTCAATACGTGCCTTCACGGGGGACAGACCAAATGTTCCTGCTATTATTTTGATCCCTTCTGAGATCTCCTGGATGTGACAGAAGCTTGTAGTCCAAATGCACACTGGAGGATAGCATCAGATTGAGAGATGTTGAGGGGGAAGGGATGGAAATAGATTTGCTTGTGTCAGGTCAGCATCTGGCTGCTTCTTTTCTGTCATTATCCCAGTCATCCCCGTTTGATGAAAGTCAAATTGTACACTAGTCCTGATTACGAGACAACTGGAATTCACCTACTTTGTTAATCCCGCGTTAGGGTTTAGATTTCAATTAATTTCGCTCTGGTTGCTCTATATTGTCCCAGGGGGTGAGTGAGGGGTGGGTGGGGGAAGGACTGGCAGCATACAGTATGATGGTGGGGGATGGGACGCCATACATATCAAGGGAGAGGATTGTGAAAATGCCTGCACAGCACATTCATCTATGGCAGTTAGCAGTTAGCATACCTGTTCTCCGACACATACAGTGAGGGAGCAATCAGCTGGTGATTTTATAGCCTTGTCCGCACCGCCTTCCTGCTCTGTGTCTGATATCAGATCGACAAGATTGCTGTGAATGTGCGCCGAATCACTTTGTCGGTTGTGTCATGTGCAGTGCAAGGCAACACTCGTCTCTAGCATGTATTTATGTCTATGATCCCCACAAAAGCTGCATATTAATCAGGTCTCCCAGGCCCTTTAGTGTAGCAAACCCCCCTGGTCGTGATTTTCCGCCATTAGTCTTACGAGGCTGAAGGGACCGTGACTGTTGAGGCCAGCTTAGCCGCCAGCACCAAGGGATGTTCCTACAGTATGTTATTTCTATCTGACGTTGAAATAAAGGTTTGACTGGGATTGTCCTGAGCTGTACCGCCATGTTACATTTTCCACCATCCGGCATCAAGTCAAAGAGGCGTGTGCATGGGGTAGAGTGAAAAGCGTGCCTTGGCTGGTACTGCTGCACATGCATTTATAAACGCACATGTATTCACATTAACTTTGCAGTAACTGGTTTTCCCTTGAACTTCCACTATTAGCTTTTTCTAATCTACATTAGGGGTGTAAAATGAATAGAAAATGTATTTACTTGTTTTTGCATTATCCCGATAGCAATATTATAGCAATCCTGATGAAATGACAAACGTGTGAATGGACTGTAAAATTAAACACAAAAGTGGAGAACTATTACCTCATACCCTTGTTTGGAAGAGTACACTGTGAGTTTCCCTTCTGCAATATTGCAATATACACATTTTGTATTAATATATAGCCCAGCTCTATTATACACCACATCAAATCATCACATTGGTTTGACATATTCATTTGTGCTTCCTGATGCATCCTTCTGCTTTTTCATGGTACATTTTGAGAAACTTTCCATAACATGTCCTTTCTTAAGCGTTAGAAAAGTTTTTTTTAATTTGAATATGTAGGAAGTGTTGTGTCACTTTATTCACACAAAAAAGATCAACTGTGCTATTTACCTTTTTACATTAATATGCTGGGGGAAGTGACAGTGTTATGGAAACTCCTACACAGCAATTAAAGAGATGTATACACATTATTACATTTGATGGTGTATACATTTTAGCACCTGTAATTTTTTCCAGAACCTTCTAATATTTAGAGTGGAAAGCAAAGTCTTGTCTGCTCATGTACGTAGCACCATCCACAAATGACCAAGGCAGTTTTCATAGACTGTGTGCTAATGTGGAAGCTAATGGCCAAGCTAATGAGAAAGCTAATGTGATGAGGTGGTGCTAGCTGAAGATATTGAGTTTCAGCGGGGGGTCCGGCGCTTTATCAAGCTCATTAATGGAGCTGGTTCTGTGTAGCGAAACAACGCCAACCCTTAACACACTGCCAACCTGCTGTTGCCTGGACAAATGACATGGCCTTCTCTGAATAACATACGCAAGGTAAGAAAAACAGAGTGAAGCTGGAGCAAATGATGGAGAATTATAAACATCCACATTATAAATGTACGACATTTGAAAGTTTGTTACAAGTGACAGCTTGGGATGCTGTGGCATTGTTTGATTATTTGTTTCCCAGTCTCAAAATTTTAAATCCCACATGCCAAGATTTTGTGCCTTGCCATTTGGGACCTAAACTCATAGGCTATTCTTGCTATATTTTCTTTTATATATCAGAAAACTAAATTTGTTACTCACAGTTCTCAGTCAAGGGTCTTGTTTTCCTCAGTGAATATATATATATATATATATATATATATATATATATATATATATATATATATATATATATTAATGATTATAGTATATATATATATATATATATGTATGTATATATGTATATATTCCCATGATAATGATATTATTATTATTATTGCTATATTCAACCCATTTGTGTAAGCCTTTCTGGAAACCACTGTGTGAATAGATCCTTAGACAGAACATGAATTAGCCCACTAGTGTAATACTAAATGTGACATGCATGAGGTGATCCAGGATTGTAAGTGTGAAAAGGTCAGGTGTGCTCCTAGTCTCAGCTCCTCTCTGCTTTGCGTCCAGTGTATCTTCGGTGCCCAAGTATGCTGTACTGAGTGTGCATTGCTGTGTATCTCCGCGTTGCCCCTTCTATAGCCTACCTTGTGTGTGCAACTCTTCTCTGCTATTTCAAGGAAAGTGCAACCTTTGCCTTGGGCTTTAATTATGTTCAATTTGCCAAGCTGGGCCTGAAACCATTGGGGGGTGGAAAAGCTCTCTGACCTATTTATCAATGCAGCTTTTTGCTTCCACTGAAACGGAACTGAAAAGACAGAGTGAGGGAGAGATGTGTGGACTTGAGTTTTTACATAAGCTAATTGGAGTGACGGCATAATCTTGGTCAAAGAAGAGCAGTCATGGAACAGTGTGAATTCTGACTAATCCTTTTTGTATTGAACTTTTGAATTGTTTCTTCAAAGACATAATGCCCTTTGTAAATCAAAAGTCTGAAATCAGATAAACAATTGTATATTTATCCTATTAATTTTTGCAGGTATATTAAAATGTGCGTGGGTCAGACCTGTCCTCTTCAGCCAGGCTTCTTCAGTAGCTACTGAGTCAGTGATTGCAGGTAAACACCGAGGAGGCCATTGACCTTTCATTATGGCTTGTGATAAGGCCAACTATCCCCCCTCATACACTGTGCCCTAAATGTCAAGCCACTGTATGTGTTATAATTACCCAGAGTTGGTATTTTCCTCCTCTTTACGTTTCAATGCATGGAGCAAATCCCACTCGCTGAGGTTGACTGAGGACACGTCAGAGCACATTAGAAATATGCATTTAATTTAGCTGTTCACCGGATAATGCTTGTTTTGGAGCTTTTTCAGAAAATAGAAAGGCGCACGTAACACTCAGAATCCTCCTCCCCAGAGTAAAGGGCTTGTTAATACATTCTCATTAAGAGGTTTCATGCATGAACAAATAAACAAATGCTAATAAACTCCTAATTATTTTCTCACAACAAAATTCAAGGTTTTGAATATTCATGTTTGGTCAAAAAGTAGTGCAGTTATATTCCCAGTGCATACAGTGTGCTAATTTCACTTTCTCATGACCTAAGTTTTCAAACAGCCTGATACCAGATAATAAATATTAATAGAAAAAGTGGAATACAACATTTGTGTGGTTATTATACTTTTTTTCACTCTGTACTTGTTGGCACATTTATCCTGAGAACAATGTTCTCTGAGACTGTGACTGAAACTATTTCAATGATTTTTAAGGTGACACGGTCCTGCACTTCTCACACTCGCTGTATATTGCTGCCTTATGGTGTGTGTGTGTGTGTTCTGAAAATCTTGTGCATCACTAATGCAATTTGACTTGGTGGTGCAATTGTGTGGAAGACTGTAGGCCCACTTTGCAGAGTGTCAAAGAAGGCTTTTAAACTGTCACCTCTCTGCTTCGTTCCTTCATACACAAACCTTTTAGAGCTTTTTCAGTCCTGGACAATGGACAGTAAACACTGTTTCTATTTATATTTTTGCTGTTGAGTTTCTAATGATAATCCTGGTGGAGTCTTTGCAAACAGGTTATATTCTGACAACATCTTGATATAAGGGCTCGGGCACACACAGACAAACTGTATCAAGAGTCCAGCTCCACTTTTCATGTCGACAGGCTGCCATGATTCAAGATGGCACCTGTCTCTCTGATGTCTCCCGCTGCAGCTCAGAGCCCTGCGCAGCTTTGTGACTGCTTCTGTCCTTCCCAACATGAAAACCCAGAAAGAACCACAGATACATCTGGATTTAATTTGTTCTTTTGCATTAGGAAGCTTGAGTGTCTCAGTTAAAGACAAGGCACTGTAAAGTATTAGTGCTCAGATTAAAACTGCGGGGTGCTAAAACATTTGTTAGACTGATTCTATGCTGATTTGCAGCGTGGCCTGCCTTTAACAAGAGCAGTCATCACTACACATGGCAGAAAATAAAGTGAGGGGAAAATGGAATTATGATTTGTGACGACAAAACTGAGACGCGTGTGCTACCACAAAAACAGCATCAAACCATGAATAATGCATGGCGCCGTGGGCTATAGATTAAGCGTGAATATTCATTAATTTGCTTGCCCTTTGGGAGGTGATGCAAATTTGTACAAAGGCATGCTGGCAACTGGCAACTAGGTTATCCACTCCTCTTATGAGTAAATAAGAACAACTACGTGTTACTTCTTCATAGTCTAATGGACAGGAAGACGTTTTAACTTTTTTTTCCTTTAGCGACCCTCTAGCTCTTAAGTGCTAAGTCACCAGTGCAGGGAAAGCCCATTAGTGCCAAGAAGGTGGGGGATGGCAAGAGTTTGGGTGATTAGGCTGATTGGATATAGCAGCACTAGGTTGCTCAGGTCAGGACAAATAAGCTTCAGAAGAGAAGGACAGTTCCGAATGAGTAAAAGAGAATAAGATTCAAACACTACCCAGTGTAAACAGGAACCATATCATCAACACAAATAACATAGTGATAGAGCCACAGGCAAGAACAGTGCAGCCTCTGAGTCAGCACGGGACAGATGACACTCAGAATACAAAACAAAATGACATTTATTAAATTGTTCTTGTATATTCACTTAAGATGGTGGGAAGGATAAATATTTGTTGTTTAATGCATCACAAGAAGTTTCACACAACATAGAGCATAGAGTGAGCACTGTGCTAGTGGCGAAAGAGGAGTGCAGATTGGATAGAGATAAACGACTCATTAACCTCAAATTGATCACGGGCTGCACGCTTGCGAGGACACTTGGTCATTAATATTTCAGCTTCATTATTTGTGCGGCTGTTGACGGGGTGATACTAATTTACACGTCATTGTGTGATTTATGAATTATTGTAATGAACAATATTTGCACTGTTATTTCTTCACCCTGACACCCACCCCCTGATTTTGTTTCCCACTTTTCTTTCCGCCAATATTTGTTGAGCAACATAACTTTTGGAACCTGAATGTGTCACTTATACATGCAAAATGTTTGCACTTATAATACATAGTTTAGTTTATTTTTATTTATTGAGACATGGACAGTGCACAATATACATTAACCTTAACAGGAGAGATTGCATTGCACCAGGTTGTAGCTAAGAGTGCTATTTTCCATCTGTAGTCCCTGGGCAGGCTGATGTTATAAAATACCACCGAGATGTAGCATCTCTTTTTCAGGGGTGCAGCCTATTGTAAATGTTTTTAGAGGTAGGGGAAACCAGAGTACCCAGAGGAAACCTATGCAAACACAGAGAGAACATGCAAACTCCACACAGAAAAGCCCCACGCCACCCGGAATCGATGCTAGAACCGCTTCGATAGCATGGGATGAGCCAAGGGAATTTTCTTACGTGCTTCTCTCTGAGAAAGAAAAGTTTGGTGAAGCAGTGCACTTTGTAATACACTTTGGAAGAATGTTGTCAGTGTAGATCTTTGTGCCACTAAGCACTTGGCGTGCTCCCCTCTCTCCTCAGTATGTCTTATGTATCTGTGATATCTCTGTGATTCTTGATCTCATAGCGGTGTGTAGAGGAGTGTCTGTTTTGCTTTGTTTACCTCCCTCTCTGATGTCCCTGTCACTTACTCTCTGCCTGATAGCAACCGGGCACAGAAACCTTCATTTCCGCTGTCTTTTGCCAGCTGCAGATGAACAATTTAGAGTACTGCAAATCATTTTCTACATGTCTACAATAACTGTAAACAGCCAGAAAATCTGTTGTATCAACCCTGTGACATGTTTAACAAGACAACTTGTTTCCAGCAGCTGCACTTGTAGAGTGAGTTTTGAGGTCCCAAAGCCAGAGCAGATAGAGAGGTCTGGGGATTGAAGGTGAGTGCAAACCTGTGCATCAGCAAATCCTAATCCCAGGGCCATAATCTGGGATTTGTGATCCTCTCTTTACTGGATCCAGATTAGAGCATCCGCTCAAGCAGCAAGCTTTGCACCAATGGTTGGTAACACCTCTCAAGCGTGTGGGAGGGTCTTGACAAACCTATGCTGGCCTCCAATTGGTCAGCACACACAAAAAGCAATGTGGTGACAGGGGTTGCCAAGGCAATCACTCTAGCTTTGCAATGATTGGTTGTGTCAGAGCTCAGGATGGCTGTTTGCCCTGAACCCCGCATTAGATCACAAACTGAAGTGACTAGAATGAATGTATGTTGGACCTTAACCAAGAGTTTAGTTGCACTTGCTCAGTTTTGACTATCTTTTTGGGCCAATGCACAGATGTGTAAATTGCTGTAAAGTGCTGCCACATATCTGAATTAAACACAAACACTCCACACACTGCTCAGTCTCATTCTCCTGCTCACTGGTACATGGAGCAGCCCTAATCCTGGAGGTCAGAGGTCAGCCTCATGCTGCTTGCCTGACTGAAGGGGCAGATGGGACACACGCGAACACGTATGCCGGCCTCTTGCATTTCAAGGGCGTATGGGTGCACCGTGTCATTATGGCGGCCCAGCATCAGCTGGTGGAGGCGGCCATGTTGTCATTGACAGGACACTGGGTCAGGTGCGCAGAGGTAGACTTCAGAAAGGCCTTCCTATGAGGACAGTGCTGTTACACTAAAATCATATCACTGAATAACGTATTAGATTATTATTTAAAAAAATTCACTCAAAGACAAAGAATATATTTTAGTGCAGTTTAGGATTTCCAAGTGGTTTGATCTGTTTTTGTTTTCTTCTGTTTTTGTTAAGATAATATAAAATTATTTTGATTGTATTTAATTGTTTTCTAACAACCTAACTGGGACTGGGTCATAGAGAGATCAAATCATAAAGGACTTGATTCACATGGCTTTTTGAGAAGAGACAATTTAGGATATTCTTTAATCTGCATGCATTTCCACTACAAATGCAGTATTAAAATGCAGCAATTTTTAAGGATTTAATACAGTGTAATCTGCTTGTGTCGGATTAGGCTAAAACATTAGAACAAAACATAAAACACAAAGGATGGGGTCTATATATACACACACTTTATCCCACAGTCAATCAGCATGTTTTCTGGAAGGTTTTTGCAGAGCAGGAGGATGTAAATAGGCCATTGGAGTACGGCTGTTGACAGTAAGAATATGTATGAAAATTAAATTTATCATAAGGTCTATGTGCCCTTCATGTTTGGACATTTGGGGAGCTGTTTGAAATGCTGTGTACGGTGTGTATAAATTGGAGAGAAGTGGGTTGGGGGTGACGGCCCTCACTTGCGTGTGTCAGACTGGGACTCTGCGGGCTGTCAGTCCAGGATACAGCCCAGAAAATGGAATACACTTTATCCCTGGTCTCCTGCAGGTCAACTGTGACAGGGTTGGCCCTCAATAACTGTGTATCAGCACCTATCCTCTTCTGCTCCCCGTTTTCTCCTCTTTTGCCGGTCCTCACTGCGGTGTGTCTGGGTGTGCTCGCTAAGAGGCATGCAGGGAAGAAAAATAGAGAGGACGATGGGGGCAGGGTGGCAACTGCCTACAATAAGCTGCCTGGAGATTCCATCGAGCACGACCAATTTACAGACATTTATACGTCTGTTTGAATGTGTTTCCTCACTTACAACAAGGATTTCTGTCAAAGCCAAATATTATATATTTTTTATTAATTGTTTTAGCTTTTGGGCAATGCTTCAGTTCGCACCGTCATTGTTAAGTTAACGGAATACATCTAATGATCCTAACTTCATGTTTTATGTATCCACCTTTACTAATAAGGTCAACTAGCAGTGAAATGGCTGACAGGAATCTATGCATTTTAATGTTCCTACAGAACAATGGGCACACGCCAAACACAATAGGTTAGATGTGCATCAGTCAATGAGGAGGTGGTGTGACCAGCTGGAGCCCTCTACCCCATGACCTGCAGGTCACTAACCGCTCACTATGCTTTCACGCACCTCTCTTGGTGAACTCATGAAAATGCATGCAAAAGGGAAGTTGCTTTGTCATACAGATAACCTTGGCACGTGGAGGTCAGATAGGGCTCTATTATGAAATCACTTCTCTTTATTTGCAGACTAGATCCTGCACTGCCCCCTCAACGTCTCATTTACTCTGCATTTGTGATGGAAAACGTGCTCTGACCTCCAGCAGATGGGTGAAGTTTTGTCTGGATGTGGGGCGGTCTAACTGGACACCCGTGCTTAACCTTGACCCTGAGTGCACCCAGACAGCGGTGCCTTTAGGTAATGCTGGATATAATTTCCATTCAGTAAGCTCTAGAAGACTTCTATTACGCACAGAGCCAAGATGACATGTCCGGCTTCCTTTATTTAAGCCTTGCCATGCTTTAGGCCAAACAGCATGAGACTCAAACTGAGTGTTTCGCTCCCTTTTCAGAGCCAGGACTAGTGCTTTGTGTGAGGAGACTAAAGACCAGCTCCCCTGTCCCCTCAGCTGAATGACAGCGGGACCTCAGCGCCTCCAGCTCCCAGCCCCTTTCTCCAAGTATAAAACACTTCTCGTGATCTGTGCCATGCACTTCAATGGCCACATGAGCCATTAGTGGGACAGGGAGAAGGGGCTGTCACAGAGAGAGGGTCTAGCCTTTCAGTAACAGGGCAGTGGCAGGCTGGAAGCACCTCCTTTTACAGGCAGGCGCCTTCTGATTCATTATAAAAGAGCTGTATTCACATTTGTTTATTTGTGTTTCCAGAGCAGTGGCCTGGTTTGACAGAAAGCTATAAATGACAGTCAAAAGAGTTGAACAGAGAGTTTGTACACACTGTACATTAATGAGTTGAATATCGAAATCGGGCCGTACTTTTTGATCTAGTGACCTGCACAGAAGACGGCTGTGTGCAAAATATTGTGAGTCAATTTTAAAAAGCTCTGCTCTTGTTCGCACCCAAGGAAAGCATACAGAACATGAACCAAACATAAAACCTTCCTAAAATTCCTAATAACTTGACTTACTTGCCCTTACATACCAGGGTTTTAAATCAATAGCATTCACAGTGATGAAATTTGCCGCATGACAGTGTGTCAGAAGGTAGACTTCAACTTTTCATTTCATCCTTTCACTTTAGGGGGATTCGGCTTGAGGATTATCTGTCTGCATAGTATTTGAATGTATATTTATGTTACCCTTCAAATTCAGCATTTGGGCCATGGGCTGAGTAAATGCGATGGATTTCTGGAGTTTGTCATCTCGGCTCATTTCTATTTCTGTGAGTGTGTGACAAGACACACAAAGGCTCATCCAGCCATCATTCTGCTGCTTCTTCCATTGTTCACTTAATTCGTGCTGAAGGATCCAGGTCAGGCCAGCGTGCATCCTTCACAGGTTAGAAGTCAGCACTGCTCTTCCATACAGCGTAGCTCACACAGTGTGTTTGATGCATTATTCTCATCTACAATATATTTCCACTACCGCTTCCCTTTGGTTTGCAATGTGACTGTGAAACAAACGAGAGCAGAGTCTCTCTGAAATGATATTTGCTTGACACGCTTTGTGCAAGTGGCAGCTCATACTTATAAGATGGAGTTATTAGTGTTCAGAGATTGTGCGCAGTGGTTATTTAACATTTGCATCTTACTTGTTTTGTCTTTTTGGCTGGTTGGTCAAAAACACCTCTTACAATCGTTGTATTTTAAATATAAATGGGAAACGTGAATTATGACAGGCCAATGATAAAATAATTTTCTGCGTGGAAAAGTCTATAAATGTGCTTGTACCATTTAAAAAAAAAAAAAAAAAAAAAAAAAAAGAAGCTATCATCTCCCCTCACTGAGGAAGAATGAACAGCCCAGTCTCCCAGCTGGCCGCTACTCTGAAGGAGAATTCATCTTCTCCAAACTTCTTTTATTTTCTCAATACTACTGCTTTTCTGAGTCCACTAAAATCACCTTGTTTTTGGCTCTGTCTTCTCAGCTCACGTAGCAGGACTGACAGAGCAGAGTAGAAAGAAAAGAGTGGCAAGAAACGGAGGGAAACACCAGTTTAATCTGATTAGACCTGGCTAAAATCCCAAACCACAGTTGAAATGCCGCGCTTGTGGTTTGCGAACGGCTTAAGCTCAGTCTGTTCCATGGAAATAATCTACTCTTAAAACCCATGAAACAAATCAGTTATGGTAAGGACATAAGTCACTGTCATTGCGGTGCCATTAACTTCTACGCGGTGCAGGCCAGAGCTGTGTATGTGTGCACTGTTCTTGTGTCTGTTGTGTCATGTTCAAACAGACTAAGAGCATCCATGCCCCATTGTTCTAGTCCCACTCGTGCATTTTACATATTTACAGGAGAAGTCGTCACGTCTCACATGTGCCTGAGTCTGCCGTTTGTGCTGCTGAGGGACTGCAGGACGACTTCTCACTGCTGAATAATGAATCAAAGCAGCACAGTCACACTGCAGCATCTCGCTCTCTACTTCAGATGAGCAGAAAGACTGAAGCCGTGCAGAAGAAGGCTCTAATGGGGCAGACTCTGCCATCACCTCCATAGACGGATGTACTTTACTACAAATTATATATATATAATATAATATATTATTATTAAGGAGTATCTTTGATTATGTTTATAGTAAATGTTAATTTGAAATGCTAAACAGAGGAAAGGACCCTTTAGAAAATCAATAGAAAACTGTCATAAACATACACTCCAACAGATGGGCTCTACTATCAGTAAAATGGGGAAAGGAAACCAGTTGGGGATCAATAGTCAATCAATGTTGGTAGATTACTTTAAGAGCTGTGATGGTGGAGGACTAGTCTCCTGCTGTCACCTGCAGGCTTGCAAGAGAATCCTTCTAATCACAGACATTGAAGGGCTGCACCAGTGTGCGCCATGTTGTCAGCCCTGTGTTTCATTGTCTCATTAATAGCCTTGCATCACTGTGCAGATTTCAATATCATTTTGCTCTTATTATCTTTCTTCTCTGATATCTTTTCATTTTGCACAGGCTAAATTAAATGTAAAAATCATAATACAATTTTGCTGGAGGAGAACATGGCAGCTAATTACATTAGGCTGAACAGTGGTGGTGTCTGCAGCGGCTCGGCCCCCATCACTCTCCCACAATTAGCGCAGGCTACTCCCTTCAGCAGCAGGTGTGTTCTGCCCGTGCCAGCACTCCAGCTGATTAGCTCTAAAACCAGCGCTGGAGCTGCTCCTCTATCCGTCTAGGTTACTGTTCCTCTGCTGTCCTCAAACTCAGGGCCACAATCACATTAGTGTGGAGCCACAGTAAGACACACTGTCACTCTGAGAGGAACAGGGGCTGCACCAGTCACTGTGTGGGGCAGAGCAGCCAGCTCCAACCTTGGGCTTGAAGGTTGGACTGTATTGATGTGAGGAGGCAGAGCGATGATCAGCTTTGAGCTGAGAGTGGTGGCAAACGCAGTAAGCTCAGGCACTCAGCATGTGCACTGGCAGCAGTCCAACAGACGGTGAGAGCAGTTGGGCTAACCAAATTATACATTTACAAGTACTAATTTACAACGCAGTGTAGCCGCATAGTGCCACCTCAGCTCTCATGCACACACTGACTGTACACCAGGAATATGCACACTACAGAAAGAGGACTTTGAACAGTTCGTGCATGTTATTAATAGTCTAAGTTTCTGTAACCTCAAAGTGTTAAGTATCTGATTGAATGTTGGCAGTGAATTTTACTCATTAGAATGGTGTAAATGTGTTATTTTTTATTGTTGAATGAAGCATTAATTTAACTGTGTTTTATTGATGTTATCAATTCTGATAGATCTACACTTGCCACACCAACATTTCAGCTCTTGTCATTTTTATTTTTCTACCTTTATTTGTTCTTTTTTTATTACAAACAACATAAAGTTAACAACTTGGCATTGAATGTATTCACTATTCGACTACAGTACATAATACTAACTGCTGTAATCTGATACTAACAATCAATGTATTGTATTGTGAAGAGACCATTAGATGCTCTTACAGGAGAGTCAATGAAGCTACGTCTTGGCGTGGAAAAATTGTCTATTTAGATAAATTCTCCAAATTTAAAAATTATTTTCTTTTGTCTACACCATACCATGTACACATTTCTGTTGAGATATCGTGAGCCAATTTAAATTGTTTTGTGTCTATCTGTGCTCAGACCAGGCTACTGAAAAAGAGAAAGTTACACTCCATTCTGGAATAATGGTGAATTGTGATATACAACTGTTGTAATTTATTGAAAAGAAGCAAGAACATCTTAATTAGTTTAAGATTAATTTAGACCTGTCCATTGTGTTTCTTTGTCCTTGTTATTTGATTTTTAGTTTGCTTGTATTCAAGAAAGGACACTACAAAGGGTTGTAGTATTTCAGTCATAGACAGCTGTATGTGGGAGGACAGGCTCTTGCTGTAGTTTCACTCCTCAGTGCTGAGTGACAAAGCCTATCTATTAGGCAGCTCCAACTTCAGCAGCATTTACAATCGATACCCGTGCCCTGTGCATCCTGTAAGATAATGCATTGTAATGAGGTGCAAGGCCCAGATAAATGACTCCCGTGACATCCCAAAGTTGTTGGCAATTTATTCTCTGTGTTGTCTTCCAATTCTGGGGGAAACATGTATGTTTCATATTGTTGTCATATAGTAATGCTATAATTACAATATAACACGACTTTATGATATGGTAACATAGCATGCCAAGGTGAATGTGGAAAAAGTGATTGTTCTACTTGTTTATTTGCCATCAGATGTACCTATATCGTGGTCTTAAATATGTGAATAAAGACTATAGAATGTTGAGTATAAAGTAAGTGTTGCATTTTCCCATCAGAAGCTGAATCAGTTTTGGTGTTTGGTGTTTGGCTGAGCCCGTCTCATCTCCTTGTTCACACAGAGGCAGAGATGCAATCCTCTGATTCAGCAAATCAAAGGCCTGCTGCTGTCCGTGCTGTGGCTGCTCTGGAGGGCCGTGGTGATGCTGGGGCGTGAGGCGAAGGGGGTGAGAAGAGCCGGAGGATCTATGGGGGGTAGGGCGCAGGGCTGGAGCTGCAGATTATTCTGGAAATTGCCAGCTGCAGTGTCTGCAATCAGGATCAAACCGGTTCCGGGTGGGGGAGGAGGAAGTCACTGTCGATTTTTGTCAAGCCAGCTTCTGCCTGTGTGTCTCCCGGCTGAGCGAGATGACATACGTGAGGCGACGGTGGAAATGTCCCAAAACCTCATCCTTGCCTTAATAATTCATCACTGCTTGTGCTGTGTGCAGCGCTGAGGCTGTGACCACTGGTTACACACTCGGACTTCTTCACATTTACAGAGCACATAGACACCTGGCCATGTAAAATCAATAGCACATAGAGGCATTTAATGAAGAGTGCGCTTCAGCAGTTCTCTCTACAGTGTACACCGCATCTGCGAATATGTAGCACCATCCAGCTCTGCGGGCTCTGTATGCTACCTCCCCCACCCTTTTCTCTCAGTGATTGCCAGTATGGCATGTTCTCCTCCTTGAATCCCCTCTTCACATCTCTTTCTTGCCCTCCTTCTCTCTATCTCTAGTCTCTTCTTTCTGGATTGCAGGGCTCCTGAGGCGAGCAGCACAGCCCCAGGACAGACCGCGCTTGATTAAAACTGCCTGTTAATGATGGAGGCCTCCCTCTAATCCTAATATATATGCATCTGCAGCAGCACATATTTTCTCCCTGCTCCAGTCCTCATGACACCCGCCAACGGAAACACAAGGGCAGCCATTTTGGAACAGCTGCATAGAGCTTTGTGTAATGGAGGAACTCTAGACTGCAACCAAACCATACCATACAGCACTCTATCTATAACATATGTGTCGTTTGCTTTGACTTAAGCTTGTGTGTCCATTTCAAACGGTCTAGTCTTCGTTCACCTAGCAGAATCACAGAACAAAGGGAAGGTGAGCAGTTATTTTAGCAGCGCGAAGGGGGGCGCCTGCATGTCTCCAGTGATGCAAGGATGATTTCTTTAGGCAGGCCTGCCAGAGGCCTCAGGCAACAGGGATAAGGACTGTAGATGTGCAACGGGAGAGGAGCTAGCCAAAAAGCACCATTTGAACTCAAAACTAAGTGCTAAATGGTTGTGAGGTTGTTTTTTTTACCATTTTGATTTTAGACTAATTGTCTCTCCATCACTCTTTTGTCTATAAGCTCCTATCATTTTGATTCAAGTTTTGAAGTTCTGCTTACATGTCAGCTATCGGCACTTGTCTTCTGTTCAACTGAGACAAGCATAGTCTAGAAAAATAGCCTACTGTACAAGCCCATTATTTCAACCATAAAACATCAGCAGTAGCCCACTTTTTCCTATGCATTATTGGCCTTAATTGAGTGACTTTTTATTGAGGGAAACATTTCTGAACCTTGATTTGATTTTTGTTTGTCCTTCAGCCACAGAGGTCAGCAGATCCATGAAATCAATGAGGCATATTTCAGCAGCAAAATTGCATCAGCGTGTTTGATGCGACTGGTTATTGTCCACTAATCCTTAAGTGAATTGAAATGCTTTCCTCTCATAGTCAAAGTACTTTTGTTTATTTTACCATAACAGATCGTCATTCACTGACCTTTTCCTGGCCAGAGCACTGTCCTGCCTGGTTCGACACGGGAGTCTATAATATTAAGGCATATTCCACTCTGCAGGCTGATGAATAGAGAGATGGTGCTTGTAATTACAGGGTTCTTTTCTGAGTGTGATTGTGGCGATTGGAGGGTCATCGAGGGTGAGGTTTGAGCTTCTTGATATTTCCAACAGAAATAAAAAGAACTAAGAGGTGTAGCAGATGACAGCGCTCCGGTCAACTTTGTGTGTGCACCTTTGACCGGCATGGTCAAAGATGTGATCATAGACTGAATATACGGTCTATGAATGTGATACTGAGAGGAGGTTAGAAAAACAATATTAACTGGAACATATTCTGAAAAAAAAAAATGATTTCAACAGATAATTGATGTAATGTTAATCTACCTCACAAGTTTGGAAATTTGGTCATCACATTGATAGCCATGATAAAAGCTCAGCAGTAGTTTGCTGCTTTAATTATTTATTACTTTTAATTTTGCCTGTATCACTGTATCAAAGCACTAAGCTACTTGTTTACTTGAATAGTACTTCTCACTGGATAAAATGGGTCCAGGATACCAAATAAAACAAGTCTAATTTTGTTGAGTAGGGATTGGAAGAACCTGTTACAAATTTTTTCCCACTATAACCGTCTACGTTTTTCTCACTTCCTAAAAAGCATAATGTGTCTTTTGAAGAATACACACTTTTAATGGGGTCAGTAACCCTCAAAGGACCGTGTTTGTTGAGCTGACAAGAAAAACCTTCTTCAACTGAGAAACACTGGGATTGTCTCATAACACTGCACCCACAACCTGTCACACAGAGCACAGCATGTCCCAAAATAAACCAAAATTTTACTGCTGGAGCTGCTGTTCTCTAAAGCTAATAGCGGTTCTTCTCTTCGTTACAATAACTCGGCTGCAAGCATAGTGAATAATACAAGGCAGATTCAGGAATCCCATTTTGATAACAAAGCACAAGTGGATCTCATATCCTCCTCTTAGCAGCGGCAGTGGAAACATCAAATATTGAACTTGGTAATTTGATGCTTTAAATTGCATGAATTTCTCGATGGGAGCTGAAGACAAGCACTCTTTGTGGCTCTTTATATGTGTAATTTAAATCAGTGGTCACTATTCTCACACTCTCAATCTGCAATCAGCGTCAAGAGTCTGGAAATATTTTCAGCCCAAACCTGTCGATTTGAATATGAATAATACAAGGTAGAGTGCATTATGGTAATAGCCTTCAATTACGCCTGCTATCTGCATATGTATGTCCTCTGCTTCTCCCACAGTACAGAAGAGACATGTGAAGACACTTCTCTCCTGTCGCTCATGGCATCAACATTTACAGGACAATATCAATTAATTATCATGACCTCTCCCAAATAATAAAGGCTTTTGATCCGTCACATCACAAATCAATGGCTTCACCCCCCAATTTACATTAAAGACGTAGCATGAAGGAGGATCAATATTAATAGCAGTGCATGGGAAGGAGATTGTGGTATCCGTGACTAGGAATGCAAAAAAAGACTATGCATCAACAGATCAGCAAATAAAATGACCCTAAAACATGGAGGTCCGTCCAAGCAAGAGGCTGTATATCAAAGCTACTGTAACTCAGTGTGTGCCAACACAGGTTAATCTTTGCTCAGCTGCCATGGGTCCCTGTCACTAGTGATAGTAACATCCACGCAGGCCTTGTGAGGATGATGGCTCATCCTTGGAGGTCAGAGGTGGCTGGCAGCGTGTCTTCTTGATGCCTCCAGCATCAACCTTGTATTGAGCTCAAAGTAATGGTTTTCAAGTGGCTGTGTAAATCTCTGAGACCATTTTGAGGATAACATAAGATAAATTAACTTTTATTTGTCACCGAGTTGTGAAATTCCAGTGTCCAGAGGATGACTGTACCTAAAAATACTTGAGTGTCATGTTATGTAAACTGCCACTGTTTCTCCATTCTATATTTCTAACTGCATTTAAATCTCTTCACCCACATTGACTTAATTGGGAAAGATTAGATTGTTCACAGTGGTCTAATTAGCATAATTACACATAGTTTCTATGGAAACACATGCATTCCAACTGGTTTTATTATGTCTCACTCCAGAGAGCCTTTTAATTGTTGTGCTGAGAAAAACTGCTGGCATTTTAAAACAATGATGTCAATTGATTTAAATGGACCAGATAAGATATGATCTTAAAGAGGCTGTTGTATTTATCACTATCTACATATCAATTGTGTAACTGCTCTCTGGTAGTCTAACATTATAAAGGATACACCTATTAACAACACTTAACAACACAACAGCACACAATACGTTATAGGCCTGAGCGCCACAAGCTGGCTAGAGGCCTATCAGTTTCGTAATGAAAGTGCGGACAAAGTGCGAACAAAATCGTGCGCAAAGCTTCCAAACACCCTCTAAAGCACTCGCTAATTAGTAGAGAGGAAATGAAACATTATTGTTGTAAATGGACTTTGCAGTCGTCATCCCCATGTAAAGCGCCCGTGTGCGCTTAGTCGCCCACTTCTGCGTTCCCCAACTGCATATAAACATGTAATGCAAAAATCAAACATAATTATTGTATAGAGGGCCAATAACACACAGTGGGAAAAGCCTACTTGAAAATAACTGACGGGTAGGGACCAGGGACCCACACCATGACGTAGGAATGCACAAGCGGTTTCCGAAAATGTATAGTTTATGATATTTAAAAAATGGGAAACATTGTTTTTGCATCAGAATATTCTCCTCCCTTCTTTCTTCTTTCTCCTTGGGACCAACCCCCTTATTTTTCATCCAATGAACATTGACAAAAAGTCAAGACATTTTGCCGTCTAAAAATTGTGCTTCTCTACATTCTGGCTAAATTTTTAAAAAATTGGCGCGTCAACAAAAAATGCATTACAAGATAGGAAAATGCAACAAATCCCATCATAAAATCATTACATTTGGCGCAGAGGTAACGTAAAAAATATTATCACAGCAACACTGGCCGCCCAACCAGATGTCGGCCATATTGGATAAAATTTTGCTATGCATGATAAAAAATGTCGTACTTTCACGGACTCCTCCTTGGGTGTTTGTCCCAAAAAATTGGTGAAAATGGTTATGATACATTTCACGGTCTCTGTACAGCGATGAGCAGCGCACGGCGATGTGCAGCGCACGGCGATGTGCAGCGCACGGCGATGTGCAGCGCACGGCGATGTGCAGCGCACGGCGATGAGCAGCGCACGGCGACGTGCAGCGCACGCCGACGTGCAGCGCACGCCGATGTGCAAGGGCTGATCCTTGTCGCTTGCGGCTATATTTATTATCATTATTATTACAGTGTATTTATATAGCAAGGTGTCTTGCCTAAGGACATAATGACATTTCCTCTAATCATCCCACTGTGGTACCTGCACTTAATACTTTTTCGTCCCTACACCACTGACAGGGTGTGTAGTACTTACAACGGGACTAAAAGCTGTCATTCTAGAGCACAATATGGCTTTTGTAGATTTTCATCTATTTGTTATTGCCGTTTTAGTTCTTTTTAGCAGGTAAATCACATCAAGCACATTTCATGGACGGGCATTTGCTGTTCTGAAAGTAAAATCCTCATTGAATTTGAACTTAGACTCCTAATTAAATATGTTTTGGAAAGTGTGATGGTGGCTACTAGTTATAAGTACATTTGAAAATATTTCAACTTTTCTTTTTGTAAATGTAGGAGAAAGGTGTGAATGCTGCTCTTCCGTGTCTCCCTCACCGTTGCTATATTCTGCACTCCCTCTGCAGCAGTCTGCTCTAACGACGCTCCGCTCCTCCACGCCCTTCATTCGACCTTGGCACACTCCCATATGCCCTCTGTCACTGTCCCGTACACACGCTGCCATCCCCATAATCGATAGTGGAGAATTAACTGCCCCATCACGCAGCAAGCAACACAGAGGGAGGGAGGATACTGGGAAAAATCTTTGGCTTTTTTCTGCTATGATATCTAGTAAAATGTAATGGGTAAAAGTCTGTTGCACATTGACCTGTTGTGTGGGCTGTTAGTGGAGTGTGTTAGCGTCTTTATAAGGTTACTCTTGTATCATGTAGTCCTCCTCCACCACCTCGCTGTGCCCCGCTGTTCAACAGGGCACTTAACTCCCCAGTGAGCCGCTCTACCTGCCTTTAAAACGCACAAACACAAAGCAGCTTTAGCTTTTGGACTTGCATCAATGTGAAGATGGAAAATGGCTCCTGATCGCTGTTTTCTGTATGGATTGTAAAGGTTAAAACATGAGATTTCTTTCAGTAAAGCTACTATATTTAGTTACTGATGTTTCAAAAAGCACTTAAGGTGGCACACATGATAATAGAGTGACAATGGCACAGTGAGCTAAGCTCTCTTCCCCTTGCTGGAAGTTAAGATTTTCAAACATCATTTGAGTGCATATTGCATTTCATTCTCTGGGCTAGAATTTCTCATGCAAAACATCGCATGCAAATCAGAAAAGAAAACACGCAAATTTCAACATAACTGAAAGATTGCTTTGATTTTAGATTTTTCCAATGATAATCTAATTATTGAGATTGCAGTTATGTACATTGCAGTAGAAATGATGGGTTCTATATACAATACTATTACTAACACACCTTTTGAAGGGCACATGTCTCCAGTGGTCATTCTGGTCTGTGTGTCTAACAGGCCTGAGCGCACAGATAGGAGCGTGCACATTTGTGTCCCCCGGGGGCCAGAGTCAGAACGGCCCTGATCACAAGTGGAATCGGAGCGCGGAGCTGTGTCCAATGATGTCAGTGCAAGAGGTCCGTCCGCGCCTCTACTGTAGTCTGCCCGCGTCCAGGGCTCAGGGCACTGATCCTATCAACCAGGATAAATTCAGTCAAGCCGCGCAAATGTGTAGCGCTGGACCTCAAGTGATTTAAATCATTCAAATGAGGCCATCATGCAGTCTGCGTACACTGTAGGGGCATCAAGGAGCAGAGAGAAGAGCGCCATCCACTGGTGCAGGCTGAGATAGGCATCCCACTCTGCAGGATCTGGCATCACACAGGGTTGGTCAGGTGGAAAAGATGCTCTGCCTTTAATATTATGTGCATTGGCTCAAAAAAGCAATCTATATAAAAACACTATTAAGACCGTGGAAGAACTGCTGTCTTCAGTCTGACAGAATCTTAACGAAACAGCTTTTGCGAGACACAACAATCACACAACATCTCGTCCATTTGCCAAATAATAGGCCACTGCCTTCTGCAATCATTACTCTAAGCTGAAGAGTAACAGTGTCTGGTATAATTGTGGGGTAACAGGCAAATGTCTGTGCTCGTTTTGTTGTGAAAAGTTTGTGGCTTGTGTGACTATTGTAGGAAAAAAATTAACATTGTTTCTCTTTTTAATCTTTTAATAGTATACAATGTTTTTATTTGTAATCACCTTAAAGCATGTTTTATTTATTTCCAAAATAGGCAGCAGGTGTTGAAGCAGAAATGTGCCTATTTAAAACAATTTAAATTGCTCAATTTAATTCCAATGAATGGAAAGTAGCAAAAAATCACATTCATCAAAAAACAGACAAGTTGACATCAGCCTTAAGTAGTAAAGATTAATTTACCTCTTTACATAATGTCCACAGATGTTAGTAGAGCGCAAAACAAAAACAATATTGTAATACTTGCCAAGTGGTGGTTTAAATAGATGCTGTTTGCCTAACTCACTAGGCAACATTAAACATGTGAAAGATAAAAATGTACAAAAAAAGTAAGGTTGTTGTAGAAATGAAAACTGAACAAAAAGAATAGAAAACTAAAGTGCTATTCCTAATACTTATCTTAAGCTACTACACTCCTGCTCTACTGGTCTACTCTCTGTCGACCTAAAAGCTGTGCAGAGTCAAAACACAATTAATATTTTCCTTTGCTTTTTATCTTCCTTTTGTCTTCAAAGTTCCTATCCTGAAGATGTGATTGTTCTGCTTTCCGCCCAAATCAAACCAACCAAATTATCAACCAAAACACATGGGGAGAGAGGAATTCGAGTCAATCTGCAATCACACCTTTCCCTGACATAAACACACCTATTAAACGCGACGCCAAGTGCTGTCAGGGTAAACAATGCACAACAACATGTGCCGTGTTTGGGGCTACAGCGCCTCCTCTGATTGGTCTGATCGATCCTCACAGGCATTTGATGTTATAGGAGGAGAGGCGAGGCATATTGATTGTGGGATAATCACGGAGAAGGCCTGGTCCTCCTCAATAATTCAAAGGAAGGATTTGGGGTGAGATTCCTTTAGATGGGGAAAAGGAGCGAGGGACGTTATAATCGGTTATAATAAAATAAAGACTTCATTAGAAAATACATAACTTTGATGTAATGGCAGGTTCTTATTTAAAGCGTATGCTGTGGAGCATTGCACACTCCAAAAATTGTCTAAATAATCTAAATAAATTCAAATAAATAATCTGTTGGTTTATATTTATCTAATTTCAGTTTTGACCAGTTAATACTTATTTAGATGGATCTAGTTTAGCTCATTTTATCTGTTTCAAGATGTTTCTGACTTGTTTGAATGCATTATTACTTTTTTCAAACTTATTTTTTGCGAGTGTGGTATAACATTTTAGTATCAAATTGGCAAATACATTTTTATGTTTCAATTAGGTTATCTTAAAAACAGTCAGAAAAGCCTTCAAACTAATGGAATATAGAATTATGCATCATAAAAGCACCTGAACATATCCAGATTAATATTCTGAATTAAAAGTGAGGCTAGACATTCTTTTTTTATTTTTTTATTTTTTATTTTTTGCATTGTTTTGCATTGTTTTGACCAAGAGAAGTTTGAGAACTATATTGAGTGACCAGGATTTAAAACAAAAGCAAACAGGATTTAAAAGAAAGTTTGTCACAGCAAAGTGTCATTGAAGCTTCTAAAATGTTGTTACAAACACACCTTTTTGCTTTTTAAAGTTGGGGATACTTATCCCCAACTGTCAATCCTGCTTCATCTTATTTACAGTTTTTTTCAATTGCTTTGATATTCTTCATTCTGAATTGAATGAACACAAAATCCTAAACCGTATTTCTGATTACCAAACAAAATTTTTAATTCAAAATGATCAATCTTCCCCCAAAAGTAAATTTTCCCATCAAAACTCTCAAACATTGGTCCGTTGCTTTTATGTGCTCTTTCATTTATTTGACACTGCAGCTTGGACCGACATCACAATCAACATACGCAATATGGACAAAATCACTTTGGACTCAATTTGAAAATGGACAAATGTGAAAGACATAAATGGGACTATTATTTTAATAATAATAAATAATAATAATAATAATAATAATAATAATAATAATAATAATAATAATAATAATAATAATAATAATAATAATAATAATAAAAGACACTGAACCTCAGAAGTCTCAGTAATCATAGTGACCACTGGTTCAGGGCAGGCTGCAATTGGGTTCAGACTTTACACATATGACTTTGGGGCTGTTTTTTGTCTAATATTTTTGTAGTAAATATAATTTAAATAAATTTACCAGGAAAAAAGCCAATACTTCAACACTTTTTGCAATTCATCCCACAGACACCACACTGGATATATATTTACATGTAGACTGTTGGATGTTCTATGCATTCATACAGTCTTGACTCTCTGCTGAGGACATTGTCCCAGTTTGATTCATGTGTAACATTCTTTGCTGTTATGTTTGCGTTTCTATATTGAAATAGACTTTGTTAAGGCCAAAGTTCTTTACCATATGTGAACAACCCTGTAGAATTGAAAAACAAGGTAAATTCACAAACAGAGAAATAGCCCAAGAACTGCGTGAACTGAGGAGAAATGTTCAAATGACTTGACCAATTAAGCCCTGTTCAGAATAAAGTGATCAAAATAAACCAAGTTTATTTAAAAAAAAATCCAATGATTGAGGAAAAACTGCAAACACAATGCTACAAGTACTGTATACACATAAGTTTATGCAGTGTCTGTGTATAGTCTTTTGGAACATTTCAGATGTACATTGTGTAGGAAAGAGTGTTTACCTCACCCCTAGGACCTTACACTGCAATCCAACCATTGATTTTGGTCTAACACCTCCGGATCTGTATGTGTGACTAAGGCAGTTTTACTGGCCGCCGCAACGCTGTGAAAAACACAAGAAGCACACGCATTTAAGCTTTTTTCTTTTTGTGTAGATTTGGCCAAGTCCTATTTCAATGCATATTAAATTAAATGTCAGAGCAACTGAAGCCTGTTGCTTGCATTGTATAGAGATAAAGGAGTGGGTGACAAATCAACACTGGCTAATAGTTTTTCACATTGCATTAGAAAATGTGGACCTATAAATCTTTTTTGTATTTTTCGAGTGTAACTTTCTAAATATGCTGTGTTAGCTTTAATATCAATACTCTATTCAGTGAAGACATTTGAGAGTGGATTTGCTTAAAATTAATATGTGAATCACTGTGCAACAAAAGATAAGCCAAAAGTGCAAGATGTTTATCTATTTGAACTGAAAACTGTTTTCTGTTTAGCATGCATGGTACAAATCTGGGCACTTTCGTGAAAAATGTTTGGAGAAGTGAAAATAGATTTATGGACAAACCCGTTAAGGGAGTTTTATACAGCCATAAATAAGTTGTGAACGTCTCTGTGAGAATATTCAGCGTGTGAAAATGTGTACTTTAGTTGAGAAATAGCAGATGAAAGCCCAGCTCAAGGTGCTCTTTGTGCTTTAGCCTTGTATGTGTCTGTATAGGCTCCTGCCCGACACTGTGGATCTCTGCTGCTCCAGTCAGACGTGTTCTGAATGACAGTATGCTCCTGTGCCTCTGCAGCCTCCAGGGGTCACACAAGGGGTTTGGTCTATACCACGTGATGTTGTATCGTCGCTTATCGCCTAATCACTGCAATTACCACCTAACCACTTGTTTATTTGTTTGTTTGTGTGTTTTTTCAGCATGGGTGCATTAGGCTGTGTATTTCGCTGACCCATGGAGACCAGTCAGGAGGGCGTTTGGGAGGGACACTGCGGTTAGAGGGCTATGAGGGATTAAGACTGTGATTTAGATATAAAATTACAATACGCTTTACTGCCATTGTCAGTGAACAAACAAGGAATGTGCTTCACAAAAAACAATATAAACTACCATAATATAAAGGGCATGCATTGAAGAAGGCTTTTTATAAGAAAAAGCTTTTTTGCCATGGTCAGGATTGCCCAAGTATTTGCATAAGAAAACAATGGGTACTAATCATAAAAAATACTAAAAGACATGAACATAAAGTACAAAAATAAAATACTAAATATGAATACAAAATATACAGTATAGACAGTACAAAGATAGCAGTGAAAATGCATGAAGTTGATGTGAGTTTAAATCTGCTTTAAAAAATAACTGTAAAGTGTTGTTAACATAAACTTTTTTCAACCAGAAAAGATGGTTTTAATAAAGCTGAATGGATATGATTAAGAATTAATATACTGTGAGTAAGCATATTATGATCTACAACATCGTAATTCATGGTTTTAATCACTGTAAATAATGATATTTGCATGTCTTCTCACGATAATTGCAATCCTAAACTCTGACATTGGAAATCTCTAGACAGTGGATTTTACTACTCATGGTGATGGTTTGAACTCTCCAAAGATATATTTAGTTACCTATCATGACCAATATAAAACTGTATATACAAGAGAAAGAAAGATGAAGATCATGAAGAATGTGATTTGATTTAGTTATTTTTTTCCCATAGCTTTCACTACAATGAGACCCGATCGTTTTATTAATTATTATTATTATTAATTATTATTATTATTATTATTATTATTATTATTTATTATTATATATTATTTAAACAACCATATAATGATGGGTATTTTTGTGGGAAATAATGCATAAATAAAACCTGAGCTTTTTATACAATAGTTAAATTAACACAGATCGTGAAGAAAAGAGAATGTAATTTGAATAAAAAGATTTCTCTCTCCTCTTGTCTCTTAGCTGTAGATTTACACACTGGAGCATGTTTTCTCAACAACTAAGCAAATAACAGCACTTCAGTATCAAGAGTCATTTTAAGATTTGGTATTTGTCAAAATTACTTGTTTTAGCTTCAAATCAACAAAAACTTTTAGTTAGGTTACACATTCTGAATAATTAGCTTATTGTTAATCAAACTTGCATTCATTTACAGAAACACACTTGAGTGCACTCGGCATGTTTGTAGTTTGTAGGAATTATTCTTTTTTTTTTTTTAAATTTTCCCTGCTCTTGCACACGTGTTCTTGTTCTTGCAGCCCGTGTCTACTCTGCTGTTGGAGATGAAGAGTTGACCATGTAGAACAACCGAGACCCCATTGCCCCCTCCCCCACCACTATGGCACCCAGGCTGTAATTATCCCATTTGATGAGAAATGGCTGTGGTTCTGTGTGTCTCGAGGTACGTGGATGTAGCTGTAGCAGTAGCAGGTGGACGCGGGGCTTTCTCTCCCACTCATCATTACTGCAGGAGATACCGGGCTAATTATAGCGCTGCGCGGCTGTAACATAGACAGACATGGATACAGGGCTGTCTGAGGAGGCTGCAGGAGAAGAACGAGGGTTATGTACAGGCTTTACACATTCAGCTTTGGGAGCAGTATGTAGGCATCGCCATTGGATTTAGGAAACACACGTTTGAATGCTGTTGTGGCCACAAGGAGTAATAATAATATAGTTGCACTGTACAGTTACGACGTGGTACCGTCTCACATTTTTCTATCAGATGATGTACCTTTGAAGGAACTACACAGTATATTTTCGCACACACACAGATCTGCAGCATTGAACTTTCTATCTTTATACATTATCCATTATGTATTGAGCCAACTTGCTCGAATACCTAACAATTTGCACTTCAATTTGCACACTTACTTTACTAGTTACTCCAAATTATACCTTTAAAATCACGCTAATCTTTTTGACCGTACAAACAGATTATGATACATGTTTGTTTAAAATTTGAATTTGCAAGCTATCACTCGGGGTTACATTCTAAGTATAATCTGCTTCAAAATTAATTCGCTTGAAGGGTTGTTACACCAAATAACTTGGCACATTGATTTTGCATTCGCTCTACATGAGATTACTTTCTAATGCAAACTCTCTCCTCTGTGAACCACACAAAACCCAATTGTTACTTGGTTTTAAAACTGGATACAAGACCTTGCCCCACTTTGATGCCCTCCCCCCAAACCTTTATATAACATCAGGGATTTTTACACTCTATTTCCTTCATTTGCTAACAGCTTTCTTATTCACTAAAGATGCAGTGTTTAAGTCTAAAACAGCAGCCTTACTCATCAGTTTTAGGTCCTCACAGCTGCTCCTTGTCACTTGCCCTTCCTTAAGCATGGGTTATATACGACTCGACCTTGATAGCCGATCTGTGCGCTAGCTGAGGGGGACGCACGCCGTATACATACTCTCTCTCCTCCCTGACCTAGCATGTCGCCCCTCCATCATCTCCTGTGTGTTTTTTTCCCCTCCCATCGTTATAATGGATTTTGCAGCATCATTCACAAAGCCCGTCCTTTGCCTTAAATGTCCTCGGACCCCTTTTGAAGCCCTCGGTCGTGTTGCGGTGAAGAGCTGCTGCATGTCAGAGAGCCACACGAGACAAAGGCAGGCCTCAGTTAATTACCTATCATTTAGAACAGATGGCTGCAGATGATATGTAAATGTTCAGGGTGTGTGGGTGTTCGGCCAATGCATATGAAGCTGTGTGATTGTGCATATGCCTGCGCCCCAGTCACTGCAATTAAACATGCACCCCATCTCTATCATTTCAGCAGCACGTTGTGATTTCTAAATTGGAAAATGGGGCAGCACTAGAACAACACACCATAAACTACTTGATTACTTGAGAATAAGTTAAGGATTAGTAATAAGTAAGTAATTTATTGTTTACAATGCATTCATTTATCAATAATAGTCCACATACGCAGTTGTAATCAGTAGCAACAATAATGAATATTTAAGTTGTGCGTAAAAACATTGACTATGCAATATTCTTTTATTTTTTAGTGCAATATATATAATGCAGATAAATAAAAATAGTCTAGTACACCCATTTACCGATAAGACGATTCACACTTTTATGTTGCGACATTAAAAGGCAATCTGTGTGAAATACATTTGTCACTCTCTATTTAAAAATGTACGTTTTATGGACAATAATTTATATAACAGTGGATTGGCACATTGCAGGCATATTTTAAGTTATCAATACATTTTTCTGTGTATTGAATTGTAAATTATTTTCCAAATCACAGCTACAGTGTCCTTATATTTTCTTTCCATAGTTTATTTATTTGATTATTGTCAATTACATCTTTACTGCTTTGTTGAGGGTAGTTATCGCCTTGTTACTGGATACCAAAACCTCCTGCCCTACTTACGATTTTTCCTTTTTGAGAAAATCTGAGCCACTATAGTTTTCTGTAGAGCATCTTCTATGTTTAAAGGTTCAGTTTTATTTATTGGGCGCAGGAAGCTCACTTGACACCAACGCTCGGCTGTGCGTTGCGTTTCTTCACATGGCAAATCAATGATGAATGTGGAGCGAATAGGAGATATATGTTACCATGCACTCTATGACACAGGAAGAAATGTAACCACAAGGAGCGGGGGAGAGGGGGGCCGGGGGCAGAGGGGGAGGGGGGAGAGAAAGGGGTGAGGTTTGAATCAATAACACTGCAAGAGAAAGACCTGTACATTTCTTTGGACTTCACACTGTAAATGAAGCCTTCTCTTTGCCAAGCGGTTCTCAGCGGTGTGCGATATAGAGCACCTTTTGTGTCTTGTCCTCTCGCTGCTGCGGCTGCACAGTGTGTGAAATATTCTTGTGTATGTTTATTCTCCTCCAACACGCCCAGCAGGGGCCCGCCAGCATGTGTGGCTGTAAGTTTGCAATGCCACAGATGGAGAGCCTCTAATTTACTCATCATGGAGATCTAATATGACTTCTAAGATCAGATGTAACAAACACGCAGACGGGATTTGGTGTCTTATAGATTTGAACGGATTTTATGAAATTAAGATTTATTTTTTTACATTTTTTAAATAAAGGCAGAAGATATCACTGATAATTATTGTTATGCTCCGAAAATGTACATACATGACCTAAATAGAGCAATGACATGGAAAGCTCCTTTTTGCACCTATAACTATTATATTTTACAATACCTTGGTTTGAAACAAACAGCTGCATCCATTATTGTGATTCACAATATAGAGAGGCTCATGGTATTCCAAATAGACATACCAAATTCTGTTTAGCCTCTATAAAAGTTTTTTAAAAAGAAAAAAAAAAAACATCTTAAAGGATAGACCAAATGAAAATAGCCAACATTTGTGGTGCTAAAAATTGGCGTTTGCGCAGGAGAATGTCACACGTGTAAACACTTGAGCAGTGGTTGTGGCTTCAAAAAACAGACAGTGAAATATAGGTCTGCTCTATCTCATCCCTGTGTGATATAGAAAATGGACCCAGTCGGTTTTGAGTGTTATGTTATGACAACGACGTCCTCTACTGGCAGCACGAGTCACGGCAGCGCGTCCCACACGACACACGGTGCAAGCACGTTCTCCTCCGGGAAGAGTGTATCTGGCATTTACTCCCCTCGGTGAACAAGAGGCTGCGATAAGATCTATGCAAGAGAATGAAAAGGAAACAAGTGGAAGGTTGACATCTAAAGACTAAGATGGCTATAGACTTGGTGTTGAATACAAAATGTAACCTGTGGTGAGAACCTTTAGTCATGATTGTGGTAGCAAAATTTACAGCATATCTTAAAATCGTTAAATACTAGTTTGAGAAGAGAGGAAGTTGCTTTTGTAGATTGAGAGGTGTAGTGATGGTAAATATTTAAATAAATACTTTTTTTGGGGGGGGGGCGGGGCAATTAATAATACTGCTACTTAATAATATAGTCAAAAAAAAACAAATGCTTATTTTTTTATATATATTTTTCATGTTATAGTCTTTGTTTTCCTTTAGGCCCAGTATAAAAGTTTTGTTTACCAATTTTGAGTGATATGATTACCGTATTCACGATTGTGAATTGTGGCACTTTGACCAAACAACAGTAAAATTCTTAATCAAACTTTCTGAATGAAAAAGCGATATTGTCACATAAACAGCCAGATAATAAGTAGTTTTAATGTAGTTTGACATAGTTGGAGTAAACATTAAACTGAAATCACTCATTGTCGGTGTATTCTCACAACAATGATTTAGTTCATATACAATTAATACCTGAATAATCACGATTGTCAATTAACCTAATAATCTTGACATCGCCACATTTCTATCTGTATTGTTTTATATGCTTTCCTGTTCCTACACTAGTAGTGACATTTTTACTGAATTTGAGTAGTCCAGTTAGCAGATAGCCCTCACAGTTTTCTCAAATCTTCCTCTCATCCTGTTGCAGTCGTGTTCTACTTTTGATGCCATTTTTCTGTGAATCCCCTGGAGCAGAAAACCATTACTCTGTGTCCACAATCACTTGACACGCAGGAGCAGCTCAGATCCCTGGGAAATCAAAGGTATAGGTGATGCCTCTGGATGCCACATCAATATTCATGAACACAGCCCTGCCCTATGATGTAATTGCAGTGGTAGCGAAGGTCAGTGCCTTAATGGCCAGACCCAATCAAACGTGTGTATTTTCAACAACTGTGCATGCCGTCAATAGAATCATATTTATGTCTGGGCTCTCCGTTCTACTTTAGGACATTCATAATACTATGCTCTTTATATTTGGCGTACAGGTCAGACAAGTCTCCGCCCACCTTCTACTCTGGGCTAGCTCTTTGGACCTGATTTGGTACCATGGCGGGTGATGTTTGTCAAGTATTTGTCTTCAGAAACATTGTGAATCATTTTGGGATTTACCCACATATGACTTACTGAATGATTGGTGAAGTGATTGATTTAAAGAGGACAGGCATAATAACTACAATAGCATAAGACCTAATTCTGTCAACATTTCTATTCTGCCTGTCTATGGCTTAACTTGAAAACATTGTCATTTTGTTTTATTTAACAGATCCATGGGGCATTCACTTAGGCAACTTTTTATGGAAAAGTACATCATTGGTCCTAAAGTTGGAATAATAATATTTTTTCAAGTTATTGCATGTTCACATGAAAAGTCCCAAAAGGCTAAGTAAAAACTGGCCTCACAGAGGAAACAAAACTAAATGATACCACTTGAGAAGCTAGTCAATGTTGTTAAAATATTACATATCTTCAGCTGTAAAAGTGCAAATTTGATTTGATTATTTTTCCTGTCAAACTGGGGTGGGATTAGGTGAGAGAAGTCAGCGAGCACTCAAGCCTCAAATGCAGGAGTAAACTAATAATAATTATAAGGGAATACCATTATAACATGGTTAAAAGTCATGTATAATATGTCTCCTTTTAAAAATGTCTCCTATAAGTCACCCTTTATGGGCTGTTACATTTCCAGCTTTATGAATGTGGTCAAATGTGGCGATGGCTAATTCTGTGCATTCTGGCGTTTGTAGTAGATTTAATTTTTAATAGGGCTCACAAAACGATACCAAGAATGAAGCATTTTATTGCTTTTGAGTATAATATAGCAGTATAACCTATTGCAAAAATATTGCAGCATGATTTGTATGGGATTTCCCCCCACATTAGCAAAGTGGGACTTCCTGAGCAGTGGAAACAGTACAGATATCCGTGAGTCCCTGTCAATGCTAATAACTATAGTGGTCCGCTGGAGAGCTCCCACAGGGGTGTTTGACTGTGTAGGCAGAAGGAGGGGTGGTTTCTCTGAGGGGCGGGGGGCGAGAGAGAGTCCGAGCTGACTGTCTCAACTCATTTAGCTCTTTTGGGGCATGGCCAATCCATTTCTCTCCTGTAGAAATAAGGTTGATCAAAAACCTGCTGTGTTTGGAGATGAGAGGGTGGCACACTATTGCAGGGGAACAACATCGGATATAGGCGGATATGAGTGCTATGAACCTGAAGCAGAGATCAGGAGGAGGGGGAGACGGGGTACGACACTTGTAATCGGATCATTGGCTACAGTGGGTCGAGTCAATGTGATCAATAGAAACTGCACATGCAGCAGAGAGCCTTTAATGGCCCTTAATCTCCATCAGGATGAAACCGGAAGTGGCGGGAGGCAAAAAGGGAGTCCAGCATCACATTACAGACTTGTCCGGGCCTCAGCTGTGGTGGGCCGATGTCATATTTCATTCCACCTTTTCATTTCAAATGCATTACTTTTTCAGAGCATTCCATTCTGCCGCTGACCCCCCATGATGCCAAAACTCGGTTGGAACATGTCATCCCTTCACGGGCCACCTTCCAACCATTGAATGAATGTAATAAGACTTGGACACAGGTAGAAAAAGCCAGTCTAGCAATAAACTAGTAGAAGATAATGCATTTTCACCATTATTTTCTCTATAGATTCAAATTTATGAAGACCAACCAGCCAAGTGTCCTAAGAGGCCAGTGCAGCATAGTAGATATTATAGATAGATATTATTGACTCCTGCCATCCGCAATGCATCCAAGCCGCACTAGTATTATTATTTCAGCCTTTTCTTTTTCTCTCTAGACTTCGAGCTATGAATTAAATAGTAGATTGACCCAACAGAAGCCGCCTGGGCATGACCTGCTCTCAAGCTCTGGAATAAATAATGCTGTTCAGGTGTGTGCTTAAAACATCTGCACGGAGACAGACAGACACTGCCGCCTTTTGTGTCAATTTAAATGAGCATAAAACAGAATACACAAAGGCGTCTTCTTTTGATGGGAGCTAAATTATGGCGAAGGACATCAGGAAAAGCATGTATATTAATTGACGTTAGCACTCTTATGTTCAGTCTCTACATAAAAGGGCTTCTAGCTAACACCAACGGCAACGTAGAGATCTGATTGGCCGTTGCCCGGAAACATTACAGCGGTTAATTAATGACCCTGGGCCATAAATGATCCCCCATGGCTGTGAAGGCTGCTTCTATGCATTACATTCATATATCGGCCAATGCAGATTTGTGAGGAGTGTTCTCATAGACTGCTGACTAATTCACCGCATCAGTAACAGAAGTACCTTTAGTTCAGGGTGTACAAAAACAAATGTTTGATCATAGTTATTTTTAATTCAGGGAAGTTCAATTCAAGGGCGCTATAAACACACTATACATAACCAATGCCAAGATGATGATAAGCATGATAATATGTTACCTATAATAATTCAATATGGACTTAAACCAGGGATCCTTTAGTTTGTGGTCGAATGCAGTCTATTATCATCCTTCAGTGTGTGCACTAAACTAATGATTGTTGTTGCTGGGGCCTCCGGCTGAACATGACATACCTATCTCAGATACTGATCGTAAAGACGTTGGTAAATTACAAGATGTTATTCACCTGTCATAATGTTATGGCTCAAGGCATTACTGTTTCAGAAAGTGAAAATTAAATAATTAGAGATAGGGAAACAACAATTGCACTATAATCTCTCAATTTAAACAGTACTTAGCCACTCCATTAGTTTGTGCATTAACTTTATTATCTTAATGAGTGTAATCCAATAGGCACCAGGGGGAGGCTTTTCCAATGTGGGGGACAGTTACTTAGTTTTATTCTTAGTAGCAATTAAAATGTGCTTTTTACAACACTGTATAAACTTTCAGTATGTGACACTATTTACCTTGGCAAAGGTGGCTGCAAAGCCCTTTGCTATGTTTGTGTCCAAAAGAACGTTTAAGAAAGACATATTTAAAGTATAAGTTTATGCTAGGCATATAAATATAGTAAATAGATATCTTAAAATTTAGAAGATCCATTGTAAGGGGAAAGTCATAATCCTCACAAACTAATTAAATAGGTAAAATATTTGACTATGTTTGCTAAATCTTACTGTTATGGTCATTTACGCTTAATTTTTCGTTTAATTTTTCAAGCGAGTGCTTATTCAAATACACATTTCACAAATCTGAAAAACTTTCTTTTCAAGTTGCTTATAGCGCCACCTCGTGGGTTACAAAGATAGTAACCGGTTTTAGTAACTTAATCACATTTGATTTTCAATTGCATTATTAAATACAAACACATTTAGGCCATAAGCATATTTAATGTAAGGTAATTATACAATTTACCTATGTAATCTATTTGTTTATTCACATCTTGAGTTTGGCATGACACTATTATGAAGTCTGTGCTTAGAGATCAAATGTTCAGTTTGTTCCTCGCACATAGTGATATAACCATGGCAACACTGACACCTTGCAGACGAAATCTCAGACATCACTGCTTGTCAGAAAATCCCTTTGTACAAATCCTACATAATGCAAATGACTTCACCCATCACTTGAATAATCCTATACAAATTAATATAACCCAGCAACCTCAATATTAAAATATTTTCTATGCATACATTAAAAACCACTCAGTGTCAGTGCAATGCCACAGACATCAATAAGGCTAATGTTTGTGAATTTTATATTATGGCCTGCAGAATCAAAACTTGAGAAACATGGCGGAAGTGTCAACCTTGAGACTTGCCCTAACCTTGCCTAGAGCCAAGTGTTGATAAGTGTCATCTGAATACTTCAAAGGCAGTGCGTCTCTCTAGATGCCTCCTTGCTCTCATGTGCCTCATCCATAAGGACTTTTGGATTGTCTGCATGAAACTTTGCTTGCCATTTCCTCCGGGTTTGGCCAAATTGACAATGAACCATCAAGTTCTGTAAATGACATGATGAGCCTGGATCTGCATGAAACAACTGTGTGGGCTTGGGTGGCTTGGTATCACAGTGAATATATTTATCCGAGTTTCGTTATAATGACTATTAGCACAGCAAATGCTGTGTTCACAAAGGACGTGCGATCTTTCAACCGAAAAGAAGGCGTCTACAACACATCATCAGATGTCGCTTATTATTACCACTGGTTTTCATAACACTGGTTTTCATAACAATTTGAATTCAAGCACAATCTGGGATGTGTATGTGAATTTTGAGGTGAATAAATGTAACACTCACTTTGTTGTGTTCACTGACAGATGAAAGTAGTGTGATCTTTTCAAAGGTTGCTTGTGAAAACCTGATGGATGCACAAATTAATACACAGAGGAGAGAAGTTGCAATCCAGAGTCTCCAATGTTATAATTACAGCCCTTTCTTCATGACAAACACAAATGAAGACCTCTCTTCTTCTTACTGCAGTTTGGCAGTAATTGCGAGAATGGTCTTGAAACCACAAAAGTGCTTCTCATCCTGGTATAATTGTGTTTGTACCTAGGCTTCAGAAGAAAGGAGGCTTTGCATCTCACTGAGAAAGCTTTGTGCTGTATTATGTCTAGGGCAGGGGTGTCCAAACTATGGCCTGGGGGCCAAATGTGGCCCTCAGAGCAATTTTTGTTGGCCCTCAGGCTTCCTGCGATGTTGGCCCAAACAACAATAAATAGGAAAAATTCAAACATTTTGATGTTATATCAACCTAATACTGATGTTCCAAGTCTTATTAAAAGTGTGGAGCCTCATCAAAACTATGTAAAATGTAAAATGTAGAATTATTCACTTAATTGTCATATCGTCTGTGTGCATAGCTTTCAAAATGTGGCCCTCGGTGAAAAAAGTTTGGACGCCCCTGTTCTAGGGGGAGGCAGACAGAAGTGTGATACAATGATGCGCTCTAGTGGCCACATGGACTAAATGAAAAATGACATTCTACAGCTTAGTTATTTTTTATTTACTTTTTTCCCATATTTGAGATGTCATTGTGTGCAATTTATTTTTGCTTTTATAATCAAAAAAATATTCCCAGTCAACTTTATAAATTTACTTTAAGATACGCATCAAGTTTAATTAATAATTCTACTCCTATGTCAGTGTTATAGAGCTGTAATCATCATTGAATGCAGAGACTCAAAAAAAACAGACAAAGTGACAAATATTTACTCTAATAATAGTAATTTTATTTAACTAGTGATTACCTTGAGGAGAAAACTGTCCCTATAGATTATGTCTTGCTGTTTTGGGGGAATCCCAGTGAAGCTTACAAAGGAGTGTGGGGAGTTCACCCAAAAGTGCTCGTGTTGATAAGGACAGACAGTCTGATTGAGCCTGAGGTACAGTCAAGAACATGGATGTGAAAACAAAGACACCCACAGGGCCTGAGCCACTGCTAACTCTACCAAAGCAGCAAGTTTCTCCTCAAACAAAGCACTTCAGAATGACAGAATCACAAGAAAACAAAAGGTGTGCCCTGGCCAGCTATCTTGGCCTGCTGCAGAACTCTTTTGGTACACAAAAAAATGCAGAAAACAACATTAATGGGTAGAGCGACGGTACATCTTATGATTGGCATAATTGTAGCTGTTAATTTCCACCTGTCAGTCTTCCACTACCTCTGTCTGAGGGTGGCCAGGCAGATGAATACTGGTTCATTTACTAAATTATACATTTAATCTAAAATTCTCTGCAGGAGTGGACGGCACTCGGCTGAATTCCAAATAGATTGAGGCATTAAAAATGATGTTAGCCAGGTGACATAATCTGACTAGTCTTGTTAGTCAGTTAGTTTGCTTACAAAGAAAATCAAAACAAGTTTAAGAGTTGTGTTGGTACAGAGGCTGTTTAGAATGAATCAAAGTGCTTCAATGACAATAGTAAAATAAGTGTTTTTTCCAGTAAGCCAAACACTAATCAACAGATACAAATGAGTTCCTCTATCATGTCTAAGTGACCAGATACATTATCTTCTTCAGTGGAAAGCCTCGTCTCCTCTCGATTAAGCTGATTTTGTTTAAGGTCCATCATCTTTAGTGTTGCAGAAAACTTGCTTGTAGGTTACTGTTTACTTCTGCTGCGTTCCTAGTTAGACACAGGAGACAGTCAACATCATCATCATCATCATCATCAAAAGTGGGGGGGGGGGAAATAACCTGCAAGTCAGTTAAATGTCAATGCACCTAAGGTTTTTTCTGTCACACAATGGACAAAAGGTTTGACGCCTTGATGTGGCAGAAATAATATAATTTATTCAAAGTAAAGTTAATCATCAGAATAAGTTGTATAATGGCTTACAAGCCACTTAAAATATTAATCACCTGTCACTGTTATGGATTTTATTTAGGGCTCAAAGGCTTTATTAGCGAGGAGAAAGAAGCATGAAATGGGGGTGAGAGCAGGGAGGACATTAAGCAACTGGTCGGAACCAGGAATTGATCCAGCGGCACAGAGCCTGACATAAGAGTTGCTGCTTAGACCACTCGACCACCGGGCAGCATGCCATGTAAACATTTTTAAATTCTTCCTTCAGCACACCTGCAGGTAAAATGTCCTAATTTTCCTTATTCTGATTTTGTGGTGGACGCCAATACAAATGGCAGTTTTTGTCAATGGTCTGGGAAACAGTCAAACAATCAGACTCAAAAAATGATTAAATTTAACTAAGTTACGCATAGATCACAGTACTTGTGTGTAAAATGTGATGTACAGTATGGCAATTGGAATTGGTTATGACCCAAATGTAGCATTTACATCCTAAAAACATCAAAGATGTTGTAGTGCGAGGAGATGTGTTGGTTTGACACTTCTCAAATGGAGAAAAGACAGACCAAACAATAGAGAACAATTAACCTTGTCAGGCCACAGAGGACAAGGACTGCGCTGGGCCGGTCCTGTCATGTAGGAGGTCAGTGCTACAAAAGCAGCACAGCACAGCGCCTGCACTACGAGGATGAAACAGGCGCTCTACTGACAGGTTGTTTTCAGAAGCCTGAAAACACCGACTTGAAATATTTATGAGAAAGTAACCCAGCGCATATTAACAAGGTCAGTGGCGAGAGACGAACTGAACATCAATAGAGTACCATCAGTGGGGGACCAAGGGGTTTTCTAAATTAAATTAGATTGCCATACTGTGCACTCATGCTGGCACTCCATAGCTACTGCTGGCGTCTGAATGAGTCTTTCCATATTGTAATAAAAACAATATGTGGCACAAACAGTAGTTTCCTCTCTGATTAATACTAGAGCTCAGACATTATGTTCAGCTGGAAGACATTTCAAACCTGGAGACAAACTGTACTGACTCTACTCAGCTCTGGAGCCTGTTTGCAGCAGAAGGGCTTATGTTGTTAAAGACTAATAAAGCATGAGGAGTTGTGGAGGGCAGAGAGCTGGGTGTTCAAAGGGAGATCAGAGCCAGCATCTGCCTTTGTCTGGAAGAAGGAATGTCTGGAATGTGGCCTATTTCTGGAAATCTCTGTATCTAACGCCACTTGAGCTGATCATCACCATCTCTGTAACAAGGAATTATGAGAAAATCTGGGTTTACTGAACTGCTCGGGACCAACAGTGATCTGACCATTTGCTGACATTCCTTTGACAACTGCCGTTTTCACCAGATTTAGCAACCGAACGGACAAACCACTGAGAGCAGGTGGAACAAGATCAGCTTCTCTTTAAGTAGAGATGTAACAATAACCAAAAAATATCATGATATAGCATTGTTAAAACCTCTCAATAATATTGTTGGCTGTCACAATATATCAAATTACAACCTCCTTTGCCTAAACGCATGATTTTGTTGCAGCAACGACATAGATTAGAGGGCCGGACCGCGATCACTGGTGGAACAAATTCTTATTGTTTAGTACTTATGGCTATTTAATCTATTATTTCATTTCATATCATCTTTATTAAGGACACAAGTGCAGACCCATGTTCCATAGCTAATACAAATAAAAAAGTAGAAATAGAAAGAGTAATATTTATTATCAAAAGCTGCCCAGGTCTGACCTAGACCATGATTTTCTGCTCCTTCAGTGCAGACAACATGAAGAAATAAGTGTTAAGCACTTTTACATCTTAATTCTTAAAGCCTACAGTAATGATTCACACCAAAGTCTTTTCAAGGCATTTTAAAAGGAAAAGGTAACATATCTACAATTCTTTTACTCGCCACAATATCACAATACATTATGTATCTTGAGATGCATATTGTGGTAATATCGTACCTTGAGATTTGGATAAAATTACATCCCTACTTGGAGTCTTTAACAATGCGCCAGTGAAAGTTCACTGTGTACATCACTAAATGATGAATAAAACAGTCTGTAGAGTATGTGCTTAGCTCACCTTCCTCAGAGCCTCCTCTTCTTCCTGACGTTTTTCATAATGTGCAAAATCATCAAAGATTGAGGTGGTATGCTTGTAAGTCGCAATTATTTTAAGCACTTGTTTGGACTTCTCCAGAGGCACCTCTTGCGTGTCCCTGGAGTTGGTCACTGGCTTGTTGTCATTGTTCTCTAATCGAATGTGGCGCAGCTGGTTGTTGGGCACGTCTTTAATGAAAATCCATTTTACTTCAAACTTGCCCTTCCACTTGTCCTGAGACCATACACCTGCATATGCATTGTAGTCCACAGGGGAGCACATCTCGGCTACGCCACAAAAGTGCCCACTGCCATTGACACTGAACAGCAGGTAGAGTGGACCCTTGCTGCCCAGGGTGCGGTAGGCACCATCCAAGCGCTTGTTTCCATGTTCTGTACTACACCAGATTGAGTACTTGATCGAACGGTGGATGTCATCTTCTGAATAGCTCTTGATAATGAAAACACGTCCATTTTTCAAGTTCCAGTCAAAGTCTTTGGGATTGAAGTTGTTGAGAGCCCGTAATTTCTCTAAAACAGGATGCACTTCTCCAGAGCAAGGAGAGGCGCTCAATGGGACACCGAAACCGAAGCCATCACCCCTGTTCCTGGGAGCCACCCAGCGGTTCGGGGGTGGGCCAGGCTGCTGAGGTGGCTGATGATGATGATGGTGGTGATGATGGAGATGTTGCGGGGGTCCTGGCTGGGAGGGGATGTGCAGGTGTGGGGGGCCAGGGGGCATAGGGTGTTGTTGTGACTGTAAGGATTGCAGCTGGAAGGACTGATGCTGGGGTTGGTGCTGAGGCTGAGGGGGCAGGGGGCTCTGCAGTAATGCCGGGGGCTGGGCCAGAAGCGGCTGCTGCACCAGCTGCTGACCAGGCATCATGGTCTGAGCTAAGGGAGCCTTGTTTAGGGAGCCCTTATCATCCCACGTCCCAATGTTCATATTGTGCTTTATGGGAGGTGGAGGGATGGAGACTCCCACCATCCCAATATTGGCTTTTGGCTTGACTTTAGGTTGTAGTTTGGCAGGCTTCTTGGCAATAGCTGCCCAGGAGGCAGGTTTAGGCGCAGAGGAGCTGATAGATGGGGGAAGGTTATTTGCTGCCATGCTACTCATGCCCGGTGTGCCCCCTAAAGGTGACCCTACAGTTTTGGTGACTGCGGCCACCATGTCTGTACCCAGTTTTAGCCCTGCCATACCCTGCTCGATGCTGCTCAGCACCGGTACCTTACTGAGTTGAGTGTCACTTCCAAACCCTTGTCCATCAGTGATGGCCCGTCCCAGCGAACTGGGGGCGTACCCATAGCTGTTACTGTATACTGAGCTTTGTGTGGACTGACCCTGAGAGACACTGGTACCCCAGGTAGAAAAGTCTGCATTTCCAGGAAAAAAGTTGAAGCCATGTTGACCAAGGAAAGGAGGAGTATTCCCAAGAGCTCCTGGTTGGCTGAACACACCGTCAGGTATAAAATGGGGCTCGCCATTGCTCATTTGTCCATAGGTAGTAAGGTACGGCATTGGAGGGTCTCCAGCTGTGGACCAAGCCGCTTCTCCCAGAGAGTAGGGGAATCCAATGGATGGAGCGTAGTAGCTGGGCATATAGGGATCAGACATTGGTGGATAGCTATTACTCTGTAAAATAAAAATAACAATAAGATCATTTATTTAGGACCTAAACCCAATTTACAATAACTAACAAACCAATCATGTCTGTATGGCAGTCACAGTACAACTTACTTGATTTGTCTGGCCGCTTAGGTAAGGTTCAAAGTCATCATCGTTCACACCATCCTTTTGATGCATTGATCCGTTTTGCACTAAAAGAAGAAAAACAAACAGATGCCTAAACCAGATCTAAACCAACAGATTGGCAACAACAGATTAGCTTAGTAACACAAATGCAAAAAAACAAGAAAGAAATAGTTATTAGTTTAAGGTGACAATTGTAATTAAACATAATTAAGAAGGACGTAAATAATTAACCATCACCTTTATTTGCTTGTCCTTTAGGTCTCTGGAAGAAAACATCAGAAAAAAAACAACATAAGTATGGGCCACACAGGTTGTACTAGAGCCTAGTGAGTGTATGGGCTGGAGAGAGCATCACACCACAGTAAATCTCTGTAGGAGCCGGATGTGAGCATTTACAGTTAGCATCTTCGCCAAAGTGACCGGATGTCAAACGCTGTGACATCCAGTGAGCCCCGTGTCGCATTGCCCACCAGCTGAACCCTGCGTTGGCTACTATTGGCCTACATTAGAGCTAATATCAACCACGTATCAAAGATCTGCCGCTGCATCTGAATGTTGTCAGCAAAGTTTCATTTGAACGCGCGGTAATTCACGGTTTCGCTCACTGCCAATACACAAACCTGGTCGACAGTGGTGGCAGACATCCTCCAGAAACCGACACGGGCTCTGCTTGTGAGACTGTCCAGGCGTCCCTCTGCTCTTGGGTGCTTTCCTGCTCGGCTCAATCTCACTGGCGGCGTTTTCCTTTCCTTTAGCGGTCAGACCTAGCGACGACGCGTGTCTCTGCCTCGTCCAAACAAGGCTGTCTGTCGGTAGCTTCAGTGTCCACTCCGGGCACAGGCGGTTTCTTTCAGTCAGTGTTAAAGTGCCTAGTGCCTAAATGAAATATCCCACACCATACTCCACAATGGCGGATGGTCTTTTTTACTCCGCTTCCGCTCCGCTCTGCTGCTCCGTGACCTTCCGCCTATGACGCTCTGAGTCATGTTACACACCGCCACTGACTGCACATGACAGTCACAAAAGCACCAGGCTATTAATACGCCAACGCTATATATCTTTATGCACTTAACAACGCCCTGTTTGGATCAACATATATTTGTATTTTTATCTTTACTACTCTCAAGCTCAAACCTGTGAAACGGCTGTTTGTAAAGTTAAAGTAACATAACACTTACACATATATGTCTATTGATAAGACTGGACTGTGTATTTAATCAGTTTTCATATCAGTATTACTTAATAATAGTGATAATTTAAAAATGTATTATTTTAAGAATGTAAGGCCCCTTGGATTTGATTTAGAGTTTATAAAGTCTTCAGTTTGCTGCGTGCGACTTTGACCGCAAAGTGGAGCATATTGCGTTTCTCCTTGTTCTTTCTGGCAGTTCTGATCGGTGCTTGTAGAGAAGTCTGTTTGAATGATTGTGTCTTACACAAAAGTCACTGCTATTTTAATGGATCCGTGTGTAGACACCATTAGGCCTACGTAAAGCGCTAGGACGACACAGCCGCTCTCGCGATACTTCCTCGGTGGGTCGCCAGCAGTATGGCGGCCGTGGCGCTGAGGTCCTGTCGCAGAGGACTTTCACTGATTTTTACGAATGGAGGATTCTCTGCTCGGTCTGCAACGTACTCGAAAGGTTTGTCCTATTATTATGACTAGCTGTGAGTAGCTTTATGTCCATTTACTTGTCTAACACGACCATAATGGCCTCGAGGGGGTGTGGCGCATTGACTGCGGTGTGGTAAATTTAGGGCATGTTGGTACGCTCTTTGCGCCTAGAACAAAATCTTTTGCGCTGTGGGTTTTATCATTTGTATCTCGCTAATGATTGTATGCTTTGCTTTCTAATGTTATTCGATATTTTATAATTGGCTCGAGATTGAACCCTTTTTAACTGATTTATAAACATGGCCTTCTGTCTTCCTTAGCTGAATTTATAGCCTAATGGTTTATTTCTGTGTCAATGTAGCATTTACATTTTTGATAGAATGTTATTTAATGCATCTCTCCCTCGTGACTGACTGCCTGTACATTGTGTAACAGACCCTTTGTTCTGTGTCACACAGTCGATAGGAGACACAAGTCCACAGTTCAATATGCCTCACGACCAGACCTCCCTAAACTGGCCTACAGAAGAGTAAAAGGAAAGACCCCAGGTGTCGTTTTTCTTCCTGGGTATGGCTCTAACATGAACGGCCAAAAGGGGGAGGCGCTGGAGGAGTTCTGCAGGTCACTAGGTCACTCTTGTCTAAGGTGAGACTTCTTCTTTAAACGTCACCCAAGCACTTAAACACTAAAACAGAGCAAGTCAGACGTGGTTATTTTCATTTTAGATGGCGGCACAGTGGCTCAATGGCTAGCACTCTTTCCTCTGGACGAGTTTCTTAATGTGCCTCACTAAATTTCCTCTGGGCACTTTGGTTTCCACCGTTATCGCCTAAATGCCTAAATTTGGTATTGTGCAAACTCCTATATATGACTTGCCTGCATCAAGTCAATTGCTCAAGCCAGACACACATGAATTCTGGAGGCAGTACAAATATTACGCTTCAAAGAACTACAAGCGTTTCCTCTGCAATGAACCGAACGCACATGAACGAGCGCTGCCCTCGGAGAAATCTCATACAAACTGTTTGACATGCACTTGAAAGCAGCCTAAAACATGCACACAATGAGCTCAATTCTCCAGTTAGGGTAGTCTTGACCGAGCCTAGCGCAACATCTGGCAGCTGCACTGCTCCAGGTTTTCCCCAAATGCATTGAAAGATGGTTGAATTGCGGAGGATGACATTTCCGCAGAGGGATCAATTAAGTATACCTTACCAAGCCCTTGCTGTGGAACACCATGCATCATGGACCTAGTACTATCTTAGTACTATATAGCATTAACAATTTAGCAATTTTTAATAAATACATTAATTATCCCAGTTAAATAGATATCTCAGAGGAATAAAACAAGTACATCTTGATTCAAGAGCACATTTGATCACACAAGTGAAAACATCTCTACATCTGTTCATGACTGTTCTCTTCATCTTTCGCTTTTGCTCGCTCTTTAGGTTTGATTACACAGGGCATGGAGCATCAGAAGGGGTGATTGCAGAAGGAACAATTGGCACGTGGAAAAAAGATGTTCTTTTTGTATTGGATGAGTTAGCAGAAGGTCCTCAGGTGAGTTTTACAGTTTGTTTGTTTTTATAACAGAACCATTAAGAAGACTTTTCTGACATACACTCAGATTAGTATTTTACATTGTGTTCATGTTAAACAACAATATTGCTCTAAAATGACTTACCGGTAATTGTGCTGGGTTCAGTGACTGCAGCAGAGCTTATTGAATACAATTAACCTTTCCCCTGAGAGAAATTTGTCTTGGACACAGTTTCAGCCATCTTAAAAAGAACGACCACCTACTAGAGTGTCTCACTGTGTGTTCTCCAGGTAAGCAGGCTGTCCAAATGTACTCTTAGTCCTAGATACTTGTATATGAGGTTATGTTTGAGGGCCCGCCCTGGAGCCAGGCCTGGTTGAGACTTGAATGCGAGCACCTGTTTGCCAGGTCTTCACATACGGGGCCAGGCTCAGCGTGGGTTGTCCGACGACCTGTGAGCTCACTAAGTGCAGAAGGAAGCACAGAAGATAGGGCGGTGGTCTAAGGCAGGTGTCCCGACAACCCAGTCCAAGGACACTTGCGTCACTGTTCTGATTTTATTTTTCTAAAACAAAGTACATGCATAGTAGGGATGTCAAAATTATTTGGTTAATTGATATTTATGATTATTTAGGTCACAATATAATTATAAGCAAAATTGGGTGATTTTCATCCGATCTTATAGTTAATTAAAAAAAAAAAAAAGTTTAGTTTCATAAAGCTGGTCACAAACTTGAGTGTTAGACCAGCTTTCACAGTAATAATCGTTCAATCGTGATGTTCTTCTCACAACAATCGTAACACTAAAATTTTACATCATAACAACACTAATACAGAGCAGTGGGAATGTATAGAGGGAAGGTGAAAATGATTTCAGATCAATTGCACCTCAAATGCAGGACACAAAAGATAACTCGGACATGTGGGAATCCCTCATAATACAAGTTTGAGTGAGTTGATGTAGAGGGGAACTTCTATAACGTGGTGAAAAGCTCTGAATAGTCTACTTGGCATAATATGTCTCCTTTTAACAGCAAGAACACTCTTCATACTGTGTACAATCTTGTTGTTGCACAATATTTCCTGAGGGTGGCGATGTACCCTCACTGATGTTTGCCGTTGTAGTTCTTTGTAATGCCGTTCTTTGCTCTTTCCTCAGATACTAGTAGGGTCAAGTATAGGAGGGTGGCTGATGTTGCTGGCAGCAATCGCACGTCCAGAGAAAATCGCTGCTCTCGTGGGTATCTCCACTGCCGCTGACCACATCGTGACATCATACAAGTCTCTTCCACTGGAGGTGAAACTACCAACAGATTTAGAAATTGGGAGTTTCCCCATGTTAAAGTAATAATTTAGTTCATAAATGTATGAATCTGTTTTTAATGTTGATGTTAGTAATCTCAATTACCTCCAAGTTTAATTATTTCATTTCAAATTCATGTTTATTTGTGTTTTATAGTCTAAAAATGTAACCCAATGTAACAATAGTAATACATTTTCCTCTTAATGCACAGACACGGAAAGAGTTTGAAGAGAAAGGAGAATGGATGGTCCCAACAAAACACTCAGAGGAGGGGTTTTATAAGTTTAACATGGACTTTCTTCGTGAGGCAGAAAATCACTGTGTTCTCCAGAGTCCCATCCCCATCACCTGCCCTGTCCGTCTCATTCACGGGCTCAAAGATGAAGACGTCCCCTGGCATATCTCCATGCAGGTGGCTGAGCGCATCCTCAGTCCTGATGTAGATGTCATTCTAAGGCGACATGGTCAGCATCGTATGTCTGACAAGGACGACATCAAGCTTATGGTCTACACCATTGATGATCTCATAGACAAGCTAACTACAATGGTTTGAGAGGGTGAGCCTATGGGCTGCTCTGGTCGAGGACTGTGATTACTGTGAATGCAGCCCTCAAGGGAATTACCAAACAACCGCACCTTCTTCTACCAAATATGACATGTACACCTCTGTTTATCGTCATTTTATCAATGTTACAGAAACCCCTAACATCCGATTTTGCCATGTAATATATATGTAATTCAGACACCTGAGTGTTATGTTGGTAAGCTTACTGTCTTTTCAACAGATCTTTTCTGGACAGCTTTTTTTTCTGTTTGAATTTTAGATGCATAGTTTACTGTGCCTTTTTTAATCTATATCTCTTTGGCCAATAAAAGTTCTGCACATCAAAATAAATCTGAGTTTTGTGTCAGACAAAAATAAATATGAGATATAAATATTTATATAAAATATATAAAATACTTGCAATGGGTATTTGAATCTTGATTAACTGTGTGGTGTGGACCTCTAGCCAAATACCCCCTGAAAGAAACTGGCTGTTGATGATTAACAAGTAAATGACTACAAGTATGACTCTGCTCAATGAGTTGAAAGTAACCAGCTAGTCTGTCAAGTCTGCTTTACTGCTGCAACGACCTTTAACTCGTGTATGATCTATGTATTTTGTCATCTTTGGGTCACCACTAAGAGCGCAGATATTTATGGGACGGCACAGCACCGCCTGGTGCACAAGATATGGGACAAAAGGTCAGTGCATATCTGTAATCTTTTACAATGTTCTTTTGTATACCAGTCAACTGGAAGGCAGAGTAAATGAACATTATAATGACCTTGTACCGTATACCCAGAAGTTGACAAATGAATGACTTGTGCTGCCCGGTAGTCGCGTCATTAAAGCATCAGCACATGTGCCATGCTCTGTGCAGCCGGTCACAGCGTAGAGTTTTCTATTTGCTGAATGTCTCCCTTCTCTCACGCCCATTACACTCCTGTCTAATAAAGCATACGGGCCAAAAGTACTTTATACAAATGTAAGTACCGTTTATATCATACTTACTCACTTTGTGTGATGACACAGCCGCAGGCTGGATTATTATTAACATAACTAGACCACACTAGCCTACAAAACATCACAAGGCAAAACAAAGATCGATGCTGTGAATATAGGCCTCCAATATGCCATTGTCCGTCACGTCTTCAGCGTTGGTCCAGCTCTGGGGACCCCTTCTGGACGCATATAAAGCGTGAGTCTCGCCCCTCCCGGTCAAATCGAGCTCAGCGTGGCCTGACGCGACTCTGCTGCGCTTCATGGATGCTTCGGCAGTAGAGCATCCTCATCCCTGCCCCGCTCGGAGGAGAGTCTACTGAAGCTGTAACGGGACGTGTGTAGACATCTCTTTGCGGTAAGTCAGCTGTACGTGTAGTTCTGTATTGTGACATAATGTTAATGATACGTGACGCAGTGTCGCAGCTAAGACGCGAGCATTTTTTGCGCAACGCTCATTGATCGTTTTAAAAAAAATTTTTTAATTATTATTATTATTTGCAAGCTGCTATATGTGGTTGTTGTGTGTAATTATACTGGTTTTAAATTTAGTCAATGTGCCCAGACAGGACACTTGACCCTCGAACAAAGTCAGAACAGTGTAACCAGCAGTTCATTCATTCTCTGAATGTGCCTCTTGAGTCTAATGTAATCAGTGAGTGCAGAGCAGGCTAAATATAGAACTTCTGTATCAGTAACGTTGTGAAATATGAAACTTCATAAATTAGGTTAGAGTTACAGTGGCACCATTATATTATTTATTTCACGTCATGTCTTTCCACTGGAGGTCATACTTTCAGCCTCATCCACTACTACTCATCATGGCACTTTGCACATTGGACTCTTGGTTGCCATAGCAAAAGAGGGTGTGTCTTGTGTGGGACAGCTTCCAGGGACCCCACCCTTTTCTGCAGAAGGTCCAGGTCAGGACACAGGCCCAGTCAAGACAGAAAAGGTTTATTTTAAAAAATATATAAATATGATTATTTTTGCATAACTGTCTGTTTGTTTTCACGCAGGTCTATATTGTGTGACAGGTAGAGGGCTACCATGGCTAACAGAGGTCCCAGTTATGGACTGAGTAAAGAGGTGCAGGAGAAAATAGACCTGAAGTATGATCCTGACCTAGAGCAAAAGCTGGTGGACTGGATTGTGGCTCAGTGCGGGGGGAACCTGGACAAGCCACAGGCGGGCAAACAGAACTTCCAAACATGGCTGATGGATGGAACAGTGAGTGACTTCAGGTCTTCAGCACAGGCTCTTAAAGTAGACTGCTGAATTATTAAAAGATTAGCTAGTCCTGTAGAAGTTTGTTAAAAGGATAATATGCACATGGATTATACAAATCCACATTTGCCTGAATGTCTAATCACCATAAAACACTATACTACCTTCACAGCTTTGGGCTGCTACACATGAATGAATGAAAATTGGATCTAAACTGGGAATAAACCAGGGATTTAACCAGGACTGAAACAAGGCTAAACCAGGTCTAGAACAGGACCAAACTAAATCTAGATGTGTGAACCCACAATTTATGCTGTAATTTAGGATGTTTTGCCGTAAACCTACTCATTTTACTGTGGCAATTGTTGGCATTTTATTATGTGGATTTATGCCTTTCAAATCTTGAAACCACAGTCTACTTGTTAATTTGTAAGGCCTTTTATATATGCTGTCTGCCTTTAAAAATGCTGTGCTTAGATTTGCCGTGATCTGTGCGTCAGCTTAATGTAATCAAGGCCTGCGTATTTCTCTGCCTTGTGCCAGATCCTCTGCAGACTCATCAACAGCCTTTATCCAAGAGGAAAGGAGCCCATCAAAAAGATCCCAGAGACGCAGATGGCCTTCAAACAAATGGAGAAAATATCACATTTCCTGCAGGCCGCTGAAGCTTATGGTGTCACCACAACAGACATCTTTCAAACTGTGGATCTATGGGAAGGTAAAGTTACATTATAATAGCAGCATTACCATCGTTCATTTGTTCATTCGAATACTTTGAGATTTACTGTGGCTAATAGTTATAATTGCATAGGAAAGGATATGGCCGCAGTACAAAGGACACTAATGGCTCTTGGGAGTTTGGCTGTGACCAAAGATGACGGACATTACAAAGGAGATCACGACTGGTTTCACAAGTAAGTTTACAGTGTACGTAAATAGTTGGCCCTGTTGAGGATAGTATTTCTCAAAGAGTTATAATGTGTTAATGACAGTAACACGGTAGTATGCGTGAGAGCCATCAGCACTAAAGAATTGATAGGAGTTAAAGATGGAAATATCGTAGCTGAAGATATTGAGATTATCTTTATTCATGACAAGAATGGGTTTGAATAGAAATGAGTGCAATATATTTGGTCTAATTGGTCAAGTCAGCGACCAGGGCTTGACACCACACTTGCTCCTTAGTCAAATTCTTGTAGATTTCTCTTTTGGATACGAAGACATTTTCTTAGTTGCCACTGGTGTTCTCCACAAGCAGCTGACGCCACCAGGCCAAGTTACAGGTCAGATCAGTGGAGAGGCTTCCCCGTTCACCATAAGAATGCATATTTTCCTTGTTATTTTTCAGCAATTAGAACTCCTGTAACTGAATAAATGCAAGATGGAAAAGTTTAATGCCATACTGTCAAAACATTTTCAGCCAATGCATGAACATCTCGATGGAGACAAACAAATGGCAGACTCCCCACATGAAAAGTTACAGTGGTCCTTTAATTTGTCTGAGGTCTTGATACCATCCATATTAGTGTATTTTGTATGTAGCCTATAAAGGAATCTTGTTAAAAACAGATAAATGTGTAAAAGTAAAATTAAATAACGCAGTATAAAGGGCTACGCTAGATTCTTCATAACACTAAAGCTAGTAAGATTTGAAAAGACAACTCATTGTGGACAGTGAGCATAAAAAATCCCTGGTTGTCTGTGCTGCCCGGTGTTCGAGTGGTTAAGGCACACATATGCCAGGCTCCAAGTGCAGCTGGCTGCAGTGTCTTGAGTTTGAATCCAGATTCCAACAATTTACTGCATGTCCTCCCTTCTCTCTCATCCCCCATTTCACACGCACGTCTAATAAAGCCTGCGGGACCAAATTCTATTTTTTTAAAATAAATAAATGAAAATCCCTGGTTGGCCACTAGCCTGAAAGCTGACAGTTCCATCTAATTTCCCATCAGTTTGTAATGCCATTGTGTCCTTGGGCCAAACACAATTTCCGGTGCAGTGTGTACATTGGGGGATAAATGTATTATTGCTTAGACTAGTGGTTCGCAAACTCAAAGTACCACCAGATCAATATCAGGTCTATAACATGATGACTATTTCTGAGCTAAATCAGGTCTTGATTAGGAATACAACATTGCCACAATAGTTTTAGCTAAGAAATTACTCAAGGAAGAGCAAAAATGTGGAGAATTTTTTTTTACTAAACAGGACAGAAACACAAAAACTGAACTACAGTACTACAGTTTGAGAAACGCTGGCTTAGACCATTATTATTTCACCATTTACATCAGAGACAGCTTGTGTTTTGGAAATATATTCAAAATTAGATGAAGGACATATGTTTCACTTAACTTTTTGTGCAGGAAATCTCAAGGTTACAGACGAGAGTTCACTGAGGAGCAGCTACGTCAGGGCCAGAGCTTGATCGGGCTGCAAATGGGGAGCAACCGTGGTGCTTCCCAGTCCGGTATGACAGGCTATGGTATGCACCGCCAGATAATGTAGACTGAAGACCACTGACTACCTAACCGTATTTAACAACTGCTCTGCTTGTAGCTCTTACTTTTACTAATACCACAAGTGTTGTAGCCCCAAAGCCTTTTTCTCACTATGCTAACCTCAACTTCCCTGGAATTGCTGCTTTTTTAAACAAAATATTTAAAATGATGTCAGATAATTTCCTTCACTGTTCCTTTCTTGCCTTGTTTACCCATAGGCACACATAGATTTCCCAATAACAGTCTTGCAACAGCTATAGCATGTTTTGTGTTTTATGGTAGATGTTAACATACAGGTATTTAACATCACATTTGAATAATACATTGATGGGTTACGTTAAATCCAGTGACTGATATTGCTATCTTGTCTGAAGACCTCACATGTTGCCGGGTTATGACGACAACGCATACTGGGTGCTGATGAATTAAATTTCATGCAAAACATTTGAATGCTCTGTTGCTGTAGTTGGTTCATGAAGTTTTAATTTATTTATGTGCTGTAGCCAGTTGAAATGTGACATGAGAAGTAAGATATTGCTTGAATGTGCACTAATGTGTCTTATTTGGTATATTTTGGAATATATTTATAACTGTCTGTGGTCACTGACTGTTACTGAAAATTAAATTAAATGCCAGTCCATATTGTGTCCTATGTCCCTTTTTATTGATACAATTGACTGTGTGTGTGTGTGTGTGTGTGTGTGTGTGTGTGTGTGTGTGTGTGTGTGTGTGTGTGTGTGTTTGTTAGGGTTTTGCTCTTATCTTTGGTTCATGCTGCGGCCCCTCCCACACACCCCTCCCTCCTGTGTCAACTCATGTGTACAATCTAATAAAGGGGCACATGGTGGCTCAGTCACTTGGGTAATATACAGATACTTATGATAAACAGGCGGCTTCCATTATTGATACTTAATGTGTGTGTACATAAATGACCAATAGATGGTTGGTTTTGTGCTTCTTTTAGTCTGAGTTGGGGTCATGGCACTGGCAATAAATAAAAAGTCTTTACATTATGAGTACCGGTATGTGAGATTATAAATGCTATAGTGATAAATATAATAGTGAAATGTTGTTTTATACAAGCTCTGAAACCCTCTGTGAATCTGTGCATGACCATAGTTTATTAACTTTCATGCTTGAGGTACTTTGAGTACAGTTGATGTATAACAGGCAGGGTCAAAAGAAATAAGTAAACCAAAAACTCAGCCCACCAATAAAAGTACATTGAGGACCAGCACATTCTTGTCTAAAGTGCTCCTACTTTGTGTATTTTAGGTTAGTGCGCTTCATTTTCAGTGTAGAGACAGTTGTTTTTTTTTTCCTGAAAAGGATATGCTGGAGAGTATTTGAGTTAAATATGACTTTTGTGGCAATATGGGGGGGAAAAAAAATTATCTGAGAGTCTATGCTTTATTGGCTTTAGTCTTGTTAGTGGTCAGAGGTGTTACACAAGAAGAAATGCAGAGTAAAGGTTGTATTTGTGGATATCCTGGGATACCGGGAGACCCAGGACACAATGGGATGCCTGGTAGAGATGGCCGGGATGGACTAACAGGCGAGAAAGGGGATAAAGGTAAGTCTATGACTTAATAATTATATTTGTATCAAAAATGATATTGAATGTGATCTTAGGAGATGCCGGTCTTATTGGATCACCAGGGATTGATGGCCAAAAGGGAGACAAAGGGGACACTGGTAATTATCAATGCTCAATATATTACGAACAACATTTGTATGAGCATTGTGTGTGACATTTATTGTGTATATTCTTCCTTCACAGGTGCAGTTGGTCCAGCAGGGCTCAAAGGCAAAAGGGGGGACAACGGAGAAAGAGGACCTCCGGGAAAAATGGGCCCCCAGGGGGTCCAGGGGCCCATAGGCCTTAAGGGAGACCAGGGAGAGATTGGACTGCCAGGACCACAAGGACCAACCGGGGCTGTGGGGCCCAAAGGACCAGAGGGTCCGAAAGGGGAGATTGGTCTGAGAGGGGACAGGGGCATTCAGGGCCCACTGGGCCCTCCTGGTCGTCTGGGGCCCAAAGGGGAAATTGGGGTTCCTGGACACAAAGGTAGCATTGGCTATCGCGGAGAGAGAGGATCTCGGGGAGATAGGGGTGATAAGGGTGAGAAAGGTGAAGCATTCGCAATCTTTAAAAGTGCCTTTTCTGTGGGACTCACAGCACAAACAAAATACCCAGCAGCCAATGCACCCATCCGGTTTGACAAGATTATTTACAATCAACAGAATCACTATGATCCACAGACAGGGAGATATACATGCTCTGTAAGAGGAGCTTACTATTTCACCTACCACATCACCGTTTTCTCCAGGAATGTGAAGGTGGCCTTGGTTAAGAATGGGGCAAAGATCATCCATACAATGGATAACTACCAGAGCAGCGAGGACCAGGCAGCAGGAGGCGCTGTGCTGCCCTTAGAGGCCGGGGATAAGGTGTGGCTGCAGGTAGCAGGAGGAGAGCTGTTCAATGGACTATTTGCTGATGAAGACGATGACACCACTTTCTCTGGGTTTTTAATATTTGCAGATGAATAAATCTTGTTTCTGCTCTTGTAATTATTCTGACAATTGACTGGGTAATTATTGTCGCAAGAGCAAATGTAGCCTAACTTTACTATAGCCTACTGTCTGTTTAATTTCTTGACTGTCAACAATAAAGAGAAAATAGTCAGCCAGCCTTTATGTTCTTCTGGTATTCAGGGATGGGCAGAAGCATTACAACAAATACCTTCTGAGTAATTGTTTGGTATGATACAGTCACACTACAGGAGAAAGAGGCAGCGGCATCTGGAAGGGCCAGTCTTTTTTGTCTTCCAGAATAGCAGGAACACTTCTTTTTCCCTTCACCGATGTGCGTCTGTGAGGGGCGGGGTTACTAGATCCTGTTTGGTCCTCATTGGGTCTTAATTGAATGGTTTTCATGTGGTCAACCAATGCCCTCAGCCCTGACCACCAAAGCCCCGCCCCGTGCAAACACTGCAACAAGTGCATTAGTGATGCTGACGAACCCAATCCTCCAAGAAGAAAGGTCCACTTTTAATGGGGTTTAACAACGGGATTGTTATTTTTTTCTCCGCTACATTTCTATCAGAGTTCATTTTTTGTTACTATTTGTGATAGTTATACTTATTTTGACGTTTTCTGTTGTAGATTTTAACCACACGGAGCTTTCGTCTCCGAAGAAGTTTATCAGTGAACCGTGTGCTAAGTGGCTAACGCAGTGTGTTCAAGGAGCCATTTCTCTCGCTAATGTTGCGACGAAACTAGGAGACGCATTTGTTTCTTCCGCAACCAGCATGAGTTTACGAGGCGGTGCTGAGCGAGCAGTGGAAAACCTTTGCACCATGGAGCGAGTTTGGGGACTGTACCATGGGTAAACAACATACGCGCACAAACAGCAGCTCCTTTGATGTTGAGGAAAGGTAGATGTGAGGATAACCTGGGCGACTATGAGCAGGGTAAGTCAGATGTTCTTTACTAATGTTTTTCTTAACGTAAGTACGGTACATTTCAGTCCTGTGTTGTTGGATAAATGGGACCAGAGGGGTTTTGCTGTGGCGCATTTGCCCCTGGTTGTTATAGTGATGTGGAAGATGCCAGGCTGTGAAGGGACTTGTTCTTGAGGGGCAATAAGAAGGTAAATAAATTAATGCAGAAAAAAAGCTGTCCTGTCATCTATACTACTTTATACAATAATCTTAGTCGTGTTGCCTAAATCAATATTCTGAACAACTCTGATGTACTGAGAATGTACTGCAACAGTCAGTGATGTGTTTTATTAGTTTATGGTGTCAAACCTTAGTTTCAGTTTACTTTTTGACTTGGACTTTGACTCGGACATCTACTTTTTAGGTCATATGTGAACCACTTATCACTGAAATTATTTATACTCTGTATTATGTGCCATAGTTTATGTTATCGAAGCCCAAAAACAATGGCCATTGACAACCAAAGCAGGAGTGTTTTGTCCCATCTTGTGAGTGGTGTTGGATTTCTGGTTGTCTGTCTCTATGACAGCCCACTGCAGATCGGGTGAGTGGGACACTCCCAGCTTCAGCCTGCACCTGGACTTCCCACGCTTTATAGCCAAAGGATCCCTGTTTCTGGGTGATCAAAAATGAGGAACTGTGTCAAGGCCAAACGTGACACCTCAATGAGGAGGACCAGGAGGACTACTGCAGCTCATGGCTCGCTTAGACTCATTACTTATGTATTGTGATCAATGACATCATATATTTGTTTTTTTATGTGTGGAATGCTTCTTTGTGCCCCTCAAATCCAGAGTTCACATAAATCAAAATCCCCCACAGGGAGTGTACAAAGCTTGAGTGTCACTCTCAGTTGCAGCTCAATTGCCTGGTTGTCTCCCTGATTAGGCTATCATGTGCAGATGAAAACAGTCCTATACACAGACTGGTAGAGCTCCTCTAATCAGATTATTACTGTTTTGGAAAAGGTATGGCATACAGGCACACTTGTCACACTTATTGCTTTTCATCTTGGGAGGGCTGGTTGTTTTGTACCAAACAAAAAATAATGATTGTATTCAGTTTTAAATCATTTTGAAATGTTGCCTAATTCCACCCACAAATTGTGCAAACCAAATTACAAACATATTGGTGTAAACTACTCTAGATGAGAGTTTGCACTCTGAATAAAGTTAATCAACCAAACTGTTGAGACACACGGCAGGCCGTTGTGTGTCCGCTAAAGGGACTTGTCACTGCTTGAGGCCAGTCTGTGACCGAATTTGGACTAGCCCAGAGAATGATGGGAACATTACTCTCCCTCGTCCTTCTTGTCTGCTCATTTAATGCTGACTTCATTGTAAACTAATGAGTTTTATCCTTCCCTGAGGCGGGACATGCCTCTGCACAGGTGAACTATGGGAAGAGGGTCACTTTACACTGTGCATTTATGACTTCTTGCATAACTGCCTGGGGGATCTAGCCAAACAAGAAGAGTAAATGATTTAAATACATTCCTCCCCTTTCTATGCAGTGTGTTTTTGAGAGCCAGAGGAATGTTGATGTCGCACATGTGTTTTGAGAGCGCATGTTTTAGATTAAGTCTGTTTATGTTTTGGATCTCGTTGTTGTTACTTGCCCATCTTCAGTGCTGGGACTCTAATCTGCGCCTGGCTCCAGTGGGCTGTGTGTGTGAAGGGAGTACTGCTGGAGTTCTTAATTAACCCTGCACCAGCTCCCAATATTACTCCCATGTACCACTGAGAACAACAAAGCTGACTTGTCATAACAGCCATTGAAAATGAGTCCAGAGTGCTGCCCGGTGGTCGAGTGGTTGTGGCACAGTGCACATATGCCAGGTGCGGCCGGCCGCAGTGTCGTGAGTTTGATTCCCGACTGCATGTCCTCCCTCTGTCATCCCCCATTTCACACCACTTTCCTATCAATAAAGCCTTCGGGCAAAAAAGTCCAGAACTCTCATAACACAGAATAAAGAGACCTGCACTGGTCGCCACCTGCACCGTATCTGTGCCAAGCATTAGCCAACAGCACAAGCCAACTGTGACAGTTGGTGCTGAGGTGATTTGGAGGCAGAAAGGTGTTAAATAAGGTGACAGTTTGCTCAGTGCTAAAACACGGTCTTGAAACTCTTGGAATTCTTTCTGTATCTCGCATATTTGTGAAGGAATCATGGTTGAGAATTTTTCCCAGTTTTTCCGTGTGGCTCTCCAGCTGCAGCGGTGAACGTACAAGAAGACAATTGAGGAGAGCTGTGAAAGCAGCACATTGTTGGTGTGCTGTGTTGACTGTCTGTCAGCGGCCGTGCTTGGCAGTGGTGGCTCTGTGTTTACATAAGTCTCTGTGATGGAGAGGCTGCTTGAGCTGACAGCAGAATCCACTGAGAGTTTGATGTAGAAAGCCCATCTGCTGCTGAAAGCATGACTCCCATATCCTTCTGCCTGTCCACATGGCCACCATCAGGCTGTGTGAGCTCAGCAACATGTAGAAAGATTTGAATCTCTGTAAGTATGTATTTGTAAAAGTATGTGTAATTTAAAGATTAAAATAACTAGTGTTTTGAGCAGTTGCTTGAACACTTAATTGTCTTGCCAGTATCTGTTTGTGGGATCATTGTTGCTATGATATAACTGTTATATATTTTAGCTATGCACTTAGACGATGGTAATTCATGTAGTAGTACTGTGATGGGGCAGAAGAGTTCGGTTTTGTTATTATATTTTTGTATTTAGTTTAAACGTAGCTAAAACCTTCTACATCATTGATCATTTGATATTCCCAAGAATAAGTTTTATTTTTAATACTCAGATGAAGTTGAAAACCCAAACCTTATCTCTCATCATAATCTGGGGCAAAACAGGGCAAATTATTCAATTAATCACAACAGATTAGCAGGTTTCACTGCTTGGTCACGCTCACAAAGGCCCACTTCAAAGTCGCTTTAGCCACTGCACTGAATCACACATTGGCACTACCCTAACAGGGCCTCTGCTCGCTCTGACTTTTTGTTGTTGTTGACTGAGGTTTTATTTATCTGGATTTTCTGTTGCTGTCTTCTTGGGGCCCATAAAAAAATACTTATTTATTTATTACAACCAGACAATTACAGAAAGTGAATTTATAAATATCATACAACACAAAAAACATCATACAGTTCAACATAGAGGGGTGGACACTACAATTGGCTTCATAACGTTCATCTCATGAGAATTGTATTCAGTTTCTTAAGTAGGGGTTGGCAATATTGACGAAAATGAAGATATCTATTTTGTTTTAAGTATCCCAATAACAATATTCAGACAGTATTATCCAACAGAAACATGTTAAAATGAGTTTTAAACATTTTATCATCAGACAAACGTGATCGGTCTGTGGAGAAATATCACTTTATACCCTTATTTATTTTTAATTTTTTTTTTTAAAGGTCTATCATGTACCAATAGCCAGTATAATTACTGACACATTCATTTAGTGCTGGTATGATACTCAACAAGTGATGGACGTACATACAGTTGAAACCGGAAGTTTACATACCTTTCCTGTTTTAGGTCTTATTAATTAATTAGGTCAATTATTTTAAAAAAAATGTTTATGTGCCGTACCAGAAAAATAATGATATAAAGATTTTCTTTTACAATATTTTATTAATTTCCCCTCAGTCACAGGTTTACATACACTAGAATGACGATGCCTTTAAGCAAAATGGGAATGCCCAGATGATGATGTCATGTTGTAGGAAGCTTCTGATTGTTTAATTGACAACATTTGAACACACCTGTGGATGTTTTTTAACGCACAGCTGAAACACTCTGTTTCTTTGTGTACCAAAATGGGAAAGTCTAAACAAATTAGCCAGGATATCAGAAATAGAATTGTGGACTTGCATAAATCTGGTTCATCCTTGGGTGCAATTTCTGAACGCCTTAAATTGCCACGCTCATCAGTTCAAACAATTATACGCAAGTATAAACACCATGGGAATGACAAGCCATCATACCGCTCAGGAAGGAGATGGCTTTTGGGACCCAGAGATGAACGTGCTTTGGTCCGACATGTGCGTTTGAACCCAAGAACGAAAGCAAAAGACCTGGTGAAGATGCTGGCTGAAGCTGGTAAAAATGTATCTTTATCCACAGTGAAACAGGTCCTGTACTGACATGGGCTGGAAGGGTACTCTGCTAGGAAGAAGCCATTACTCAAAACAAAAAGCATAAAAGCCAGATTACAGTTTGCAAATGCACACAAGGACAAAAACCTTATTTTTTGGAGACACATTCTGTGGTCTAATGAAACTAAAATTGAACTGTTTGGCCATAATGATCATTGTTACGTTTGGAGGAAAAAGGGGCGGCACTCAGGCCTGAGAACACCATCCCAACAGTGAAATATGGCGGTGGCAGCATCGTGTTGTAGGGTTGTTTTGCTGCAGGAGGGACTGGTGCACTTCACAAAATAGATGGCACTATAAAAAAAGAACAATATGTGGAAATACTGAAACAGCATCTCAAGACATCTGCAAAAAAGTTAAAGCTTGGGGCTCATATGGGTCTGCCCTATGGACAATGACCCAAAGCACACTGCCAAACTGGTGACCAAGTGGCTTGAGGATAACAAGGTCAATGTTTTTGAATGGCCATTACAAAGCCTTGATCTCAATCCAGTCGAAAATGTATGGGAAGAACTGAGAAGGCATGTGCGAGCAAGGCGGCCTCCAAACCAGGCTCAATTACACCAGTTCTGTCAAGAAGAATGGATCAAAATCCCTGCTTGATAGATTGATATCAAAAACGTTTGACCCAAGTCCTACAGTTTAAAGGCAAGAGTACCAAATATTAATGATTTGTATGAAAACTTTTAACATTCAAGAAATTATCAAATGAAGAATAAAAATGTCTATAAAATGTCTATTCTCATTTAAATCTGTCATTTTACAAAAATAAATATTTTTGTTAATCCTAATGGACCTAAAACTGGAAAGTTTATTCTGATTTTGTGATCTGACAATGAGAAAAACTGTATGAACAGTACGTAGTCGAGGTTCAATAAAATGCAATAGCTTTTTAGCTCTGTACATTTTATAAAATGTGCATATCTTATAATCGGTGTCTGTGTAATCCCTCAGTCATCCAGGGTCCATAGGTTTGAAACTGTGAGGCGGTTTCACTTCTGCGGCTTTTATTGTTCTTACTCTGTTTTACATGTTTTTAATATCTCGATAATGATAAATAGAGAATAATTTATTCACATATAACCTATTGTGCACTTTGGAAACTGTTTTTATTCTTTCTGCTATGTTGCTAAAATGGATTCATTCATGTGTCGTGGATCTCGGAAGCTTTTTACTATTTTGTTTAACAGTGTATTAGATAGTGAACCCATGTTCTTGTTTTTCAGGCTGAACAAAAGGACAAAGTCTTGTCCGTGAGTGAAGACTCTTTCGTCCACACCTCCAGAACTGACCCTGTGATTCGCAGTCGTCCCCTCAGTGATCTATATCCATTTCAGAGCAGTGCTGAAAGAAACGCCCCCTACCTGCTGTCAGGATGTGGCGCCCAGGTCCAGCCTGTGACTGTAGGTCCACACACAGAGGAAAACGGAGCCAATGGAATCAGCACCTCAGCCTGGTCAAACCCGCTCAAAGCTCAGCCTGCGACTAAGCCCTCCAGAATTATGAGGCTCTTTTCTAACTCCAGGAAGGGCCCCCTCTCCACTCACAGCCCCACTGCAGACTGTCCACGCTCAGCTTGCTGTCAGGATGGCAGCAGTGGCCTGCAGTCCTGGTCAGGAATCTCAGGACTGGGCGTTGTGGACTCGTTCAAAAAGCTCCGCTCTTCTGTCCTCCAGGGCATCCAGAGCAGAGGATCTACAAACCTCAATGGGGAACATGTCCTGTCATCTCACCAGGAGACTGCTAACAGCACTGACCTCCGGCTAGATGCAGAAAAACAGTTTACAAATGAAGGATTTTTTGTGTCAAATGGAACATTTTTACACCAAAAACAGAGCCAGTGTGGCTCTGACAATGAGGACATTGATGAGGAGGAGTATGATGAGGTAAATGGACAAACACGTAACTCCCGCTTCTCAAGGAGTATCCGTCGAGCATATGGAGCAGGCCGCATCTCTGTTTTTGATATGGGAAAGGGTAAAGCAGCAGCGAGTGGCAGGAGAGATGCTGTGGACAGTCAGAAAACAGATCATATCGATGTTTGGTCTCAGAGAGACAACTTTAGCGAAAGCTCTAATGTGAAAATGCTGAGCAGGCTGAGCAAAAGCGCAGAAAACCTCCACACATTTAAGACTCCTTTTAAGCGTAAAGCAACCACCCCAGGTCCTTTTTTGTTGTGCACCGAATCACAGAGTAGGAGCAGGGTGAACGGGACCTCACACATCCACAGGACCTCCAGCGTCTCTGCTGTGGACCTCTCTGCTGCTGACCGGAGGGGCAGCTCTGTCAAAACAATAGGCCCCGTGAGTAAACTGGTTGGCAGCATGACTGATCTATCCATGCGCCGGCGGCAGAGTCCTTCCCCCAGCCCCACGTCTCCCACGCCTATGTCCCCTCTTAGTCGCCTGCATGACGACTACTCTCGACGCTTGCCTTGTGTTCACACCACAGAGCGACAGCGCAGGCCCTCTCCCATCAGAGCGAGGATCCTGTCTGTCCAAATCCCTCTAGAAAATGACATCAACATTCACCAAGTCCTCATCAGCCCTTCGAGTTTGGAGAAAACAGACCTGTCCTCCCCAGGCCTTCACTGTGAATCAGTGAATCAATCCTCCACTAAATATTCTCACCACGTGGATACATATGAAGTACCTCCACTGAAGACGCATGAGCAAACAAACACCCAAGACTTGACAGTGGTCACGTCACTACTCAACCAGGTACATATTGTCATTCGTGTTTAATTGCACAAAAAATTATTAGTTTTATTAATTTGCTTGTAAATTTAAGATCAGTTAACAAATAAATTGTAATAATAATCACACAGTTTAAGCTCAGTATTACATTATTGTGTGTGTGTGAGAGAGTGTGTGTGTGTGAGAGAGTGTGTGTGTGTGAGAGTGTGTGTTGTGTCAGTAGTGTGTGTAGGGATGTGTTGTGTTGTGTGTGTGTGTCGTGTAGTGTGTGGGTGGTGTGAGGTGTAGTGTGAGTGTGTGTTGGTGATGTGGTGTGTGTGAGTGTGTGTGTGTGTGAGGTGTGGTGTGTGAGATGCTGTGTGTGTGTGTGTGAGGGTGTGTGTGTGGAGTGTGTGTGTGCTGAGTGTGTGTGTGAGTGTGGTGTGAGTGTGTGTTGTGTGTGTGTGTGTGTGTGTGTGAGAGAGAGTGTGTGTGAGAGTGTGTGTGTGTTGTGTGTGATGTGTGAGTGTTTATCTGTGCTGTTGTGAGTGTGTGTGTGTGAGGTGTGTTTGTGTGTGTAGAGAGGTTGTGAGTGTGTGTGAATGTGTGAGAGTTGTGTGTGTGATGTGTTGGTGTGTGAGTGATGTGTGTGGACGTTTGTTGTGAGGTGTGTGTGAGTGTGGTGTGTGTGTTGTGACGAGAGTGTGTGTGAGAGTGTGTGTGAAGTGTGTGTGTAGAGTGTGTGTGTTGTGAGAGAGTGTGTGTGTGTGTAGAGTGTGTGTGTGTGAGAGTGTGTGTGTGAAGTGTGTGTGTGTGTGAGAGAGTGGTGTTGTTGTGAGTGTGTGTGTGTGATGTGTGTGAGAGAGTGTGTGGTGTGTGTGTGAGTGGTGTGTGTGTGTGGTGTGTGTGTGGTTGTGCTGTGGTGTGTGGAGGAGAGTGTGTGTCGAGAGGCATATGTGTGTTGTGAATGTAGAAGATAGTAGGTGTGTTGAAGGTATGTCGGAGTGTGGGTGTGTGTGAGAGTGTCGTGTGTGTGCGTGGTGAGAGTGTTGCGTGTGTGTGTGAGAGGTGTGTGTGTGTGGAAGTGGGAGTGTAAGATGTGTGTTGTGAGTGAGTGTGTGGATGTGTGGTGGTGAGAGAGGTTGTGGTTGTGTTGTGTTGGAAGTGTGTGTCGTGATGTGTGATGTGTGTGTGTGTGTGTGCTGGAGCAGTTGTGTTGTTGTTGAGTGTTAGAGTGATGTGTGAGTTGTGTGTGTGTATGTGTGAGGTGATGCTGAGTTCGTTGAGAAGAGTGTGTAGTGCGTTGGTCCATCCAGACATGAATCCAATGTCTCTTGAAATAATTATCTCCATCAGGTGATAATTTTATGTAGTGATCTTTGAACCCTGCAAAATAGTGTCTTTGTGGCCGTTCCTTGTCAGCACAGCATAACTGTCCTGCAGAATGTTGTTATACTCGTTCCAAAGTTTACTTCAGTGACAAATAAATAAGGAGTTTTTCCGTTTCCTGTCTGTCGTGCTGGTACTTTATGATATAGGGCTTGTGACTTGACAGGTCACCTTCTCAGTGCAATGTGAGACACCCTGAAGGAGCTCCAAAGTTAATGATTAGACCTTGTTTATGATTAAGAATCCCTGCACTCAGCTCCGTGGTCTCGCAGCTAAAGCTAAGCTAAGCCCCGCCTCTCCTTACCTTCTGCCTCTAACTGAAGCAGAAGGAATCAAAGTCCAACCCTGTGGCCTAGGACAGTTTGGCGCCCTATGTCGATCCACAGGATCATAAACATGCAGGGACAGTTGTAATGCTTTCGGATATTTTGGAGGCAAGAAACTGACTTGAGATGGACCCTGGAAATGTTAGAGATGTTGATTTTAGAGTTTAAGTGGGATCCGTTGTCCTAGAGAACGTTCCACTGGGACAATGGTGCTTGTCTACTGTGTGCCTTTCAGCTGTACATGTCAAGGACCAGACCCAGACAGAGAAGTTTCAGAGGTGAGAACTGATGGGGCTGCTTTAGTGGAAATGGGAATATCCAGATAAGTAACTGTGTGCCAATGTTTGACTTATGTGCCTCCAATACTCCGAGAGAGTATGAGCATTTAATTGTGAAATATTTAGAGTTACTTCTGTTGCGTCTGTTTGTTTTTGATAAGCATGTAGCCTGATTGTGTTCAATAGCAGGGGCCAATCACTGTGTGAACTTTTGTATAAAATCAAGTTTCTCACGAGAATCCTGATATACTGCAAATGCCAACCGGCCAGCAGCAGCCATTGGTTTCTGATTAACTAATGCTCTGCCCAGAAATGTTCGGCAGTGGGGCACTATCACTATTATTTTTAACTACTTGAACTTTGCTATTTTCCAAGGTGACATCAGAGCAACATGGGGGGGAAACTCTTCTTCAAGCTGAGGAATCATCCCCCCCACCCAACAGCACCCCTCCTTTCTCTCCCATGAGTCTCTCTGACTCACCCACATCTCCTACTGCAGACACCTCTTCTGTCCAGCGCAGGAAACGAGGAAGGCACCCCAGACTCCGGCCATTCTCTGACTATGGGCAAATCTCACATAAGCAGTGTATTCCTGAGGAGCTGCTGTGTGAGAGGGCAAACGGCACGTTGCCCGACTGTAATGGTAGAAATGTGTGTGAAGCCGGCGAGAGCACAGTGGACTGCAGTGTGGACAGTGACACTCAGCTGCAGAGGCCCCGACCCATTTCAGTGATTGGAGTCCTGGATGTGTTTGATGTAGAGGAGAAGGGCGACCAGCCTCCTTCTGTAAGAATAATTCTGTGTATCAAGTATATTCATTTTTAGAAAGTTGGTATATAATTATTATCACAGTTGTAGTTCTATTCATACATTTGATTTTTATAAGAAGAAATCTTTTCTGTTTTGAACACGAATTTAAACCAAAGACATTTCTATCTATGTGGGAAGAAAATCTCTGAAAGTAAAATGTGAATCTTGTGCCCTGTTACTATTTTTTAAGGGATTAATAAGATAATTTAGAATTGCTCCTGTAATCTTTCTGTTTTAGCCCTTGCCTCGGCCGCCAGTCCCGTCGCACAGGGTGCCCCCCTACAGGGCGGTGTCTGCCAGGTTTCGCCCCTCTGCCCTGTCCCAGAGCACCCCCATTGGCCTGGACCGTGTCGGGCGTAGAAAACTCCACAGAGTGCTCAGTGGTGAGAAGCAGAGATCAGAGATGTTGACTATAGACTGTTGAATCTCATATGTGGGGTGCATGAGTCCCACATCTGCCTGTGGAGTCTGACGTCATAAAACTATGTTGTTAATAGTTTATAAGTGTTGTTGAGGCTGTATTTGTATACATTATTATATTACAGATGGCGTTTCAGAGTGTTCGGCGACTCTTGATGGCAGCGTGAGTGAAGAGGATGAGGATGGAAGTTTTGATGAGCTCACTGATATTACGCCGTATCTGCAGCCAGGGGTGGAGCTCTCAGTGCTCAACGAGGTGAGGCAGAGGACAGGACAAGTGTGTATGAGGCTGTGATGCGACAACATTGATCCCAACGCGTGCTTCAGCTATGAAAATGTTGATGTTTGTCTTGAGTTGTTGCGCAACTGTCCAACTAACTGACAGGCAGTGTGGCAGTGCACTCAAGTCGAAACATAATCCGACATGTTCTACATGGGTTTATGCTGCTTGTAATTGTAAGTTTATCTTATCTGCGCGTGTTTCTTAGTGGATAAACTCTGGTCGTGCGGTGTATGCTGAGGCTCTGTGGGATCATGTGACCATGGAGGAGCAGGAGCTGGCCTTCAAGGCTGGAGATGTGATCCGTGTCCTGGATGCGTCCCACAGCGAGTGGTGGTGGGGCAGGGGCGCTGACAGGGAGGCCTGGTTTCCCTCGTGTTTTGTCAGGGTAAGTGTACTGCTGACCTCTTGTTTGTATATTTTAATTTGTGAAGAAAAACAAATTAGCTTGGCTCCAAGCAAACCCATGTGGCCCTCTTGACATGCTTTAGAAAAGTTAAGTCAAACGGTTTCTGTGGCAACATGGCTGATTGACAGATTGATTCCATTAGACAATTTTACCATGGTGACATTATTTGATTGACAGGTGACATGATCTGCAACTTGTTGACTCACTTAACTTGTACAGAAGCAAGTCTGAATGTCTAACCATACAATCGTTTGTATAACTCAGCATTTTTACTGTAAATGCCAAAATGATCATTTAAAATAAACTTCAATAATAGTAGTAATAATAGTAGAGCACTGAGGAGCCTGTTCTGTCCTTTGAGTGCTCCTGTCTTCTGTGCTCCCTGATTCTTCTGCTAACAGTGGGCGGGTTGTCCGCAGTGAACCAGTGGCGAACTGGCGCTTTATGAAAAACACAGCGTTGAATAAAGCGTTTCAGACTAAATTAGAAGCACTATAAATGCGCAACATCTATTAGTCAACGTAATATTGCCAAAGGGGCGAGATAGCAGAAAAAGTCTAAATCTGATGCAAACAATGGTGAGGCTGAGGCTGCTCCACCCCTGTGCTGCTCTCTCCTCTCCAATCAGTCTGAAGGCTCAATGAAGGATCGCATCGGCGCTGGGCATTTGTTCACTTTGAGAAGTCTTGGCATTACGTGTTTCAATTCTTAAAACCATTTCTCTCAACCATTTTTAGGTTCGTGTCAACCAAGAAGACTCTAGTACAGAGAGTGCTGAAAGTGTTGCTGACCCAGAAGCTTCCAAAGATTCCCACAGCTCTCACCACAAGGAGCAAATGAGGACAAACGTGGTCCAGGAAATCATGAACACAGAGCGTATCTATATCAAGCACCTCAAAGACATCTGTGAGGTAAGCGCTGTAGTGTATTAAAATATCTTCTGAAATGCATTGCACAGAATCTGTCAGACCACATGTCTTGTCATTTTCAGGGTTACATTCGCCAGTGCCGTAAACATTCAGACATGTTTACAGAGTTACAGCTGAAGACTATCTTCAGTAACATTGAAGATATCTACAAGTTTCACAAGCAGTTCCTTAAGGACCTTGAGAAAAAATACAACAAAGACCAGCCCCACCTCAGTGATATTGGCTCTTGTTTTCTACTGCAGGTATATGATAAGCACTTTTTGTATGGTATTAATTATATCCAAGCAATATCCATATTTGTATCTTATTAAATATTTTTTCATTTCAGGGAGAAGGCTTTTCGATCTACTCTGAGTACTGTAACACTCACCCAGCGGCTTGTCTTGAACTGCAGCGCCTCATGAAGTCAGGACGTTATAAGCACTTCTTTGAGGCCTGTCGTCTCCTTCAGCAGATGATTGACATTTCAATAGCGGGGTTCTTATTGACGCCTGTTCAGAAAATTTGTAAATATCCCCTGCAACTGGGAGAACTGCTTAAATATACTCCCCAAAATCACAGGTATAGGACTACTCCCTGAACAAATATGCATCTCATATGTTTATTACAAATGTTTTTCAACTGGTACTTCTCAGTGATTACAGCGGAGTGTGTGAAGCCTATGAGGCAATGAAGAACGTGGCCAGTCTCATAAATGAGAAGAAGAGGAGGTTGGAAAGCATTGACACTATTGCTCATTGGCAGGTCTCGATTCTGCATTGGGAGGTGAGTTTTAGTCCACTTAATAATGCTTCTGGATTATCTGCATGTTTCTCTGTGTGACTCGGCTCAATGTTTTGAAGGGACCTGACATTTTGGAGCTCAGCTCTGAACTCATTCACTCTGGTGAAATGACTCGAATCATCCGTTATGGCAAAATGCAGCAGCGCAGCTTCTTCCTGTTCGACCACCAGCTGGTGTTCTGTAAAAAAGATATCCTGCGCAGAGATTTGCTGCACTATCGTGGACGCATGAATATGGACCAGACTGAGGTGCTGGATGTGCCCGATGGACGGGACTTGGACCTGGGACTGACTCTGAAGAATGCTCTGCGTCTGAGAAATGCCTTCACATTGGAGTTCATGTGCATGCTCTGCTGCAGAAAGGCCCAGGACAAACAGAGGTGGCTAGAGGGCTTTAGCAAAGAGCGACTTAGGGTCAAGGAGGATCAGGAGATGGGTGAGTGGGCCAAAAGCTTTGTGTAATACAACTGTCACTAACCACAATATGCAATACTAATGTATGCGTACTCTTCAGGGATGGAAATCAGTGAAGAGCAACGAAAACGGGCGATAGTGAATGCCAGGAGAGCCAAACAGGGGAAATTAAAATGTAAGCCATTTAATTTCTAAGCATATTTTTCCTCCTGTTTAAGCAGTTGTTAATGTTTGGCATGTTTACCTTGCAGCTCTTGGATACTCCAGTTCTGTCCCACCTCACCACCAGAACATCCTGCCCCTGCACCAGCGCCACGTCACCATCCCGCCCAGTGTACCTCAGCAGCAGGTCTTCTCACTGGCCGAACCGCCCAAGAGGAAACCCTACCACCTGCTCTACAGCATCACCCGCAATGCCTTTTTCCGAAAATGAAGATCCACTCTTTTGTCCGTCATCTTTCTCTGTACCGTCCTCAAAGTCACATGAACACTTTATCTTTGTCCATTTTGCCTTTGAATGTGTGTAAAGTTGTGCCTTAAGTGTTGTCTCTTTGTTGCTTGTTTATTTTATTAAGAAGCTGCTCACAAACCCCACACATACCCCATCTTATCATTAACCCCAGACACAGTGTTTTAATGTTGTCCTTTGGTTTTGTGAATTTTACAAAGGCTGGATCCTTTTTGCTGTGAGTTTTCAGCTCTGAGCATACAAAAAATCCAAAGGATGATCAATTTACTTAATAATTGTCAACAATGTAAATAAAACTCTTGTAAAAACATAAATTGGTTAGTCTCTACGTTTTACTAGAAGAACATAGTGTTTAGCATTATATATTAGCCTAATTATGAAATGATCCAGCACTATACCTTAATAAATTAAACATTGGTTTTGACATAGGACTAAACCCGCCTTGCTACCACCAGATAGATCTTTTTCCCTACTGCCTGGCTGTGCTGAAAGATCAGGTTTCTCACACCTGTTCCAGTTGAGACTTGGTGTGCTGTCCGAAAGCATCCAGTCCGCACCGCTAAAAGACTTGTCTTGATCCAAAGGTAAAATATAGGTCTCTATGATGCTGTGGTGTCGGTGATGAAAGCTTGAGGGTTTCTGTGTCATGTCTGTGTCATGGGTGAGGAGAACGAGGAGAACAAAAAGAAAGCTACCACGACCGGAGACGAGGCTACGACATCACAACAGGACTGCGCTAGTGTGAGTGCTGCTACTATACTTCTGTATGTATGACACAAATGTAACTCCAAAAGAGTCATCAGTGTATGTATGACTCTTTAAAGTATCTTAAAAGTAACATGTAACCAACCAAAGATTTGCAATACTTTTAGATGTAGATTGAAGTGCACATGACAGGTTAGACTACACAATTCATTTAAACGGAGTTAACAATTATATTGAAGATATTTCTGAAGACTCCTCGTTGGACATGGCCAGTGAATGTGACATGCGAGGTAAATTCAGAACTGTTACCTAGCAACCAAACTGTAAACAAAGGCCACATCTTTTTTAATTTGCACAATAGTTATTATTTGACCAATGAATTACTTGACTACATATTTTATTTTGTAATGTAAATGTTTACACTGTCAAAGTCCTGATCCTTGCTCGTAAATTGTCCCTGCAGTATGACATAAGACGGGGGATTTCCTTTTAGCTACTTAAGCAAATTAAGCAAAGGGGGGGCATCCAAAGAAAAGAAAATGAAGTCCCATTTAGTCCAATGTCGATCAAATGTGATTTTTTTTTCTTTCATTTCCCGTATGTCAGTTATGATGTCGGTCCAGTCCTTAATTGTCGGCGCAATTTGTGTCATCCATTTTTTTGTGATGGCATTTTTTTATGTATTAAGTATATTTCAAACATATCCCTTTATTGTGTCCATGGTAGGAGCTTTGAGGCCAAAATTCATAGTTCTGAAATTGAGTGGGATGTTGGCGTAAAAAATAGTCTGCAATGCCTTGTTCATTTCTGTCCAATATTTTGGGCTACTTGTATTTTTCCAAGTTTTCTTCACAAACTTGACTGATGTAAAATGATGATACATTTTCAGCACAGTACTATCACACCAAACAAACATGAAAACCTAAACAATCTTGTACAAGAATGACCATTTTATAATAGTGCCACTGCTGCGTATGGGATGACCATAATTGAATAATGCATGTTTGTAACTCAATGAGGAGTATTACATTAGATAGTTACAAGTAACCAGAGATAATTGTAGTCTTACTCTTGCACCTGGGACAATAGGTGCATTTGGAGTAGATTAGAATTATGTGCAGCCTAGAGTAATGTTAACTGGCTGGCCTGGATTAGTCACTGTGATAAAGCCAGAGTGGAGGCAGCCGGTTTAAGCACCGATGGGGTCCAGTAAACCACCTCAACTAGCTTTCAAAGGATATGGATGAACTTTGACCCCTGTTATACACAACTGTTAAAGCTGCCTGGTACTTGGTGATATTAGCACCAGCTGTATTTCAATTATATTCAGCAGAAGTAAAACTGCCATGGTTAAATGTACTGTAAATGCCACTGCCCTTTGCATAATATAATGTAATGCCTGACTCTAGATCAAAGATGTGTCTGTTGAAGTCTCCACTGTGGACCGGGCCCTGCAGAAGTTGTACAGGAGGAACAGAAGGCGCAGGAAGCAACCGAATCAATTCAAACAACTGTGGCTGCGTCTGCTTAACGTCCCATACATTGCTTTCATCATCGCAGCGGTGATGTTCGTGGTGGTTATCATCATTTGGTCTCTTCTCTGGGTCTACATATGTGAGTTGGGTATTTTCATGTTTCCTGTTCATTTGCATTGTTATCAGTTCAATTTTATGACGTGCGAAGTTAAATTATTTTATTTTTTATTGTATAAGGTATAAAAATAAAAAGTGAACATGGCCTACTTGAGTTAAGCCTAATAATATGTTCACTTATGATTGTTGGTGTACATCTGTATATTGAGTAGGACTGCAATGATTAATCTGAATAATACTTGAAATATTCATGAAATGTTATGGACCGTACAGACTTTAAAATATGTGCCTAAAGTGGTTTCATCACAAAAATGGCAGAATTGTTAAATCAAGCTTGCAAAAAAGAATAAACTCTGTGATTTTTATCAGTAGTGCACATTGGTTGTAAATATTCCACAGCTAGAAGCCTTCAGTCACTATATTTATACCTTAATCTGATTATAAATGCATTTTAAAAATCTTAATTTATAATCAAAATTATCGAAAAAATTATCGCCGACTAGTCAACCGCTAAAATAATTGTCAGTTGCAGCACTAATTTTGAGTGTATTTTTGTACTGCAATATATATTATTTTGTTATTGATTATATACTAAAACTTGATTACATATTCACTTGATTTTGGTTTGTATCTCTTTAGTTTGCAGAGAGAGCAACAGTGGAGCATATTTTGCCGGCATGTTTCGAGTTGCCAACATGGAGTTCATCCCGGAGTACCGACAGGTCGAGTCCCATGAGTTTGCATCCATGGCGAATAAAATAGAGCATGTGGTATGCGCTGTGTATACATTCATTGCATGGCTGTTGGTGCTTGTCCAACACGGTTAATTGGTGGTATGATGTAGGTGAGTTATGTGTACAAGCAGTCCTCCGTGTCCAGGCTCTACAAGCAGGCTGTAATTTCAGACCTCAGGTACAGTAGATAGTAATTTTGAGTTGTGATCTTGTGGATCCACCTCCTTAAATGTTGTTTGTCTCATCCTTGTAGTAACAACAACAAGGGTGGTGTCCTGGTGCACTTCTGGATGGTGTTTGTTGTGCCCCGTTTGAAGACCCCGGCTGTGTGTGAAGAGTGTGTTGGGGCTATTTTCAGGGACTGTGTGTACACCAGTCTGCAGAACCGCTCGTCTGTGGGCTATCTGCTCGGCCTACCAGTGGATCTGGACTCCATCCTCATCGACGGTACCTATTCCATCAAGTCCACTATTAGGCTTACATTAACCAGTAAAATGCCAGATTCGGATTGCACTAGTAATTATATTTATTTTAGTGATTCAATAATAGCTACATCTCAGAAAATTGTTCTTTCAATTTTTACTAAAAACGTTTATACATGTATTATTTATCTTTGCAGCTGTCCAACGCGCTGATTATACATCTAATGCAGCAGGTTGAAAATAACAACATTGAAATAACAACTGAAATCTTGTCTTGTGCCACTAAGTTCCTCTCTGTGTTCTCAGGTTCACAATGCATTGAAAAACTATATGCCAACCGTCCTGGAAGGAGGATTCCTCTAAACGTGTTCTCGTCATGGGGTGGTGTCAGTTGCCATGTAAAGCTGACCGCTGCTCCTGGGTTTCTGATCCGACTGACCGTCAGCTCGTTCCTCATTGAGCCAACAGACTGCGTGAACGACGGCCTGGTGGTGTACGATGCTCTTCTGCCCATGAGGGGGCGCATTCTGCTGCGGTCAGAGAATTTTCACATCACGTTTTCAAATTATTTCAACATTATTTCAACATTAGGGTTTTTTGTTGGTTGTTTGTGTATGTGCTTCAGGATGTGTGAGCCAGTGACCAAGGCTTTCTCCCTGGTGTCTACCTCCAATGTGATGTTGTTGTCTTTCACTATGACAAGTGGGAACAAGAACTTCAGGGGGGACTTTGAGGCTATCAGCGAGGAATGTATGATGCAAATATCTGTTTTTTGAAATGCATGTGGGTGTGCATTTTCTTTTATGTTAATAAGCCAATCTATTACTCTGTTATTTGTAGTATGTCTATCTCACATTGAGATCAAGTCACATCCTGACTTCACTGGTGACCTTTACAGCCCTTTCTACCCCAGTCTACTGCCCCCACAGTGCTCTTGCACCTGGAAATTTCAGGTACTACACCACTGTAACAATGCAGTCCACACTGTTGACTGCCTTTTATGTCAGTGTATGTATTTTTTACTTTTTTTTAGACTTCCAGTTCAGCTTTGGGAGTGGCTCTTCATTTCAAGAACTATTTATTAAAAATAAAGGATATGAAGGCTTGTGACCAAGGCTGGTGGAAAATCAATGAAGAAATGTAAGAGGCCTTACATATATTAAGTATGTAACCATTTGACTAATTTGTATACTTCCAATTGCTGTTTCCTCTCTTAATAGTTACTGTGGGACCTATGTGGACCACAGCACAGTGTTTCGGGTGAGTAAGCCCCGTCTCGAGGTGGAGTTTCGCTGTAGCTCTCGTACCTCACTTAAGCCTTTTGAGGCGTCTTACACCAGTTATAATATCAGTCTGCGTAAGTATCACAAGAAATGATTATGTACATGTACATGTCTGTTTTCTCAATATTGCTGTTCAATGATTCCGTTAGCTTGTCCAGAGAGCCACTTCCTGTGCTCCACTGGCCTGTGTGTGGAGAAAGTCAGACGATGTGATGGCCTGGATGACTGCTGGGATGAGAGCGATGAAATCTTCTGTTGTAGGTTATAATTAATGTCTGGGCTGCAAGTCCGAGCGGGAAGGACACCTTTGTCCCAAGGGCTGTTACCCACCTCAGTCAAACTGGCCTGACACAGGACCGCTTGACTCTTCCTCCTGTTAACTTCTGCATGAAGGGGATAAATAAAGTTATTTAATTGATTGAGTGAGTGAGTGATTGATTTTAAAGGTGGCATATTATGCTAAAAAAAAAATTGTTTAGCTTTTGACTATGTTAAATGGTAATCATTAACTTGATTCATGCACTTTTAAGTAGTCTGTGTAGTCCTGCATAACTTGAGACTTGAGAGCTCATAAAATGTCTATTTTCATCTAGCCCTATTTCCGCTCATTGCGTTGTACTTGCAAGATAATCACACAAGGTTCAGAAATATCACACTGCCATTTTTAAAAAATAATAACATGTAAAAGGAAATCTGTTGCTTGCTAAGTGTCAGAAAGGAAGAAAAAAAAGCATAATATGTCTCCTTTAAACTGTTTCGTCTTGTCTTTTCCTGTTAGTTCTTTGTTTGTTTTTTGCATGTTTCCTTAGGCTATGTTTTTAATTGCTTATGTCTTCATAGCAAGACCGTCAACTAACTGTGCTGGCAGCAGTTTTCTTCACCCTTTGTTTGTATGTAATGGAGAGAGAGACTGTTCTAATGGAATAGATGAGATCAACTGCACTCAAGGTACACGTCCAACCTGTCTAGTCTAGGGAAATCCTGCAAATATGTGTCTGTTAATTGTGTGTTTCATTCCTCTAGAAACCACCTGCTCAGCCATAAGCTTCCATTGCAACAGTGGGCCCTGTATACTGAAGAAAAATGCAAAATGTGATGGTGTTTTTGACTGTAGAGACCATAGCGATGAGATGAACTGTGGTGAGTGGCCTGAATTTCATTAGTAGGATTATCTGCTAGGGCTTTGCAGTTCCAAGTTCAGGCTGATTTAAGCAAAAATGTATTCAGGCACTGGGGACAGATTGACTGATGACAAATAGTTTTTAAGAGTATCATCATAACTAGTCCCAAAGGCTATATAGATATATGATTAAATTCTTAAGTGGACAGAGCACTGTAGTTCAAATTTAAAATCCCTTCAAACAACCCTCTTATGTGTGCTCAAGATTGTGGCGACCCCTCTCCAGTAAAGAAAGAAACCTCATCTTCATCTGAGCGCATCGTGGGCGGGGTCACCTCTGTGGAGGGGGAGTGGCCGTGGCAGGTCAGCATGCTCTTCTCTGGGAGCATGTACTGTGGCGCCTCAGTGCTCTCCTCTAATTGGCTTGTGTCAGCCGCACACTGCTTCAGAAGAGACAGGTCAGCCTGTGCTGCTCACAAACACACGTCATCACAATAAACCAATGATGGTTACATTTCTGTCACATGCTAAGGCTTAGGGGTGCCAAGCTGACTTTGTGGTGTTTGACATGAAAGGACAATGGGGCTTTTAATGAATGGACAAATGGTTCCTCTCCCCATCTTGGAGAGTGACATCACCATATGCAGTAGTACAGCCTGTTATTGTCTTTGCTAATATTAAATGTGTAACATCCTCAAACAACTTGTTTCTAATGAAGTCTTTTTTTTTCTAACCACTACACCTTGCAGGCTGTCAGACCCACGCCTCTGGAGAGCTCACCTGGGCATGCTGAGCCAGGGCAATGCCAAGCATGAGGCAGAGATCCAAAGAATTGTAGTTCATGAGTATTACAATGCTGCCACCTTTGATTATGACATCGCACTGGTGCAGCTGAAAAAGCCCTGGCCACATACCCTCAGTTCTCTGATCAAGCCAGTGTGCCTGCCTCCTCCGTCCCACACGGTGACAGACAGCCACCCCTGCTGGGTTACTGGGTGGGGGTACCGCTCAGAGGAAGGTGAGTCAGCTGTACGCTGCCAATGTAACCAATATATACAGCATAAAAACTGCTGCAATGAATTAACAGTTGGATTAACTCTCTTAAAGATAGACATGTAATGTGTTGGAACCAGTGACAATCTCCCCGGAGATGGAGCACATATGTCTATTCAACTAGTGATAAAATGATTCAGACATTATGAAACAGGTGTGATTGAAGGGTTTACTTATGTATCTTTTATCCCTGTTTTTTGTATTCAAGACGGGCATCTGTCTTTATAATATGCATAGTGTGATATAAGCCCATGTGGGCTTGTATATATAAAAAAGCATTTATTCATTCACTCTGTGAATGAATAAATGCTTTTGTGAGTAGATGTGTGTATACAGTACATTGCTTAGAAGAAAGTCACCTCCTGGATTTAACTTTAGCTGTGGATATAATTTCATATAATTTCATATTTTTTGATATTTTATAATCAAAAAATGAACATGCTGTAAATGTAATTACTTTCCTCACTATCTGTCCTTTTCTGCTTGTAATATTTTAAATATAAAATATAATAATATGGCTTGTTTCTTTTTAAATTTGAATAACACATCGTTGCTCTCATGTCACGTTCCATCAGACAAAATGCTGCCCACAGTGCTCCTGAAAGCTCAGGTGTTTATCCAGAGCCAGACAGACTGTAAGAAAAGCTACAGTCTGGCCTCTCCTCGGATGCTGTGTGCGGGAGTGCCCTCTGGGGAGCAGGATGCCTGCCGGGTGAGTCCAATTGCACACTGTGATAAGATGTCTTTAGGTTTATGTGTTTAGCTTTTTATCATTTCATAATGATATTTTGTGTGTTTCAGGGGGACTCCGGGGGTCCTCTCTCGTGTCAGGAGCCTGGCGGGGGCCGTTGGTTCCTCATTGGCATTGTGAGCTGGGGACTCGGGTGTGGCCGACCTAACCTGCCTGGAGTCTACACCCGGGTCAGCAAGTTCACCTCCTGGATCTCCAGCTATATCAGCTGATACACCCTATGCAGTACCAGTTTAAGACCTGGTGCCTGCTTGAACCGAACAATAAAAACTGGTGGAATAACAGTAGTTGTACAGTGTCCAATTTGCTTTGTTTAAAGAAAATAAACAAATAAAGAAACTATTTGGCTAGATTTACATACTAATATTTCCAAAACTGTGCACCTATTGCTGTTGCAGGGGTGGATTTAGCTGTAACTGCAATCAGGGTTGTTTTGCTTTGATCCAAGGGCACAGCAGCCGAGTTCCGATTGTAAAACCTTGCACACGTTTCTCTCAAGCACTCTTTTGTTCCCTGTAGCCATAGCCCCCCATACACATGGAGTAAGTTTGCCCACAATATCTGTCGCACGGATGGTTGTGCGGATTGTACCCTTCATAGTGCTCTCATTGTGCCGCATTGCATTCTGGGGCTCCGTGTGACACCTGCCGCCCAGGTGAACGGGAGGCGATGAATGCCCGCCGCATCCGAGCCGCTCAGGTCAGGTTTCTGCACTTTTTTCTGAAAGGAAGCGGCACCGGGGGTTTCCTCTCTCCCTCTCTCTCCATCATTTCATGCCCAGGCTTTGTTGCCTATTGCCTATGTGGAGCTTCACGGGACAGTGCTATGAGGACTCTCCCTAAAAGTAAAACTTGTCAAGTCTACTGCGTCTCTGAAGATGAACTTTCAAGCCACACCACTGCACAGGTAAACTGCATCATTTCTTTTGACTCACTCTGATGTCTGCAGATTAACCTCTAACCTTGTCATTATTATTATTATTATTATTATTATTGTTAAATTACGTTGTCATATTCAGCAATGTTGCCTTAAGTCGGGGTAGTAATTACTGGTAAAGCCGTCTCTAAGGGGTTTGTGCCCCCACTCTGTGAATGCATACGAGTGAGCCTCTTGATTGAGCGCTGACATGGCAGCGCGCGGCCGTGGGAAAGCAGACCCCATCAGCCACGCTTTGTCCTCTCCCGCGAGGAACCCTGCCAGCGCTTTTAATGCTGCAAGAGACCTTTTCAGCTCCAACATGCTCACCCTGCACTAAATCACTGCGCAGCCATAAACTTCATTGTCTTTGTTTTTATTGTCTTTCATAGACATAAACAATTAGGTAGAACCTAAGCCCAGGCCTAGTATGGTATTTGGTTCATGTCCTCTTCTAATTTAGGGAGATGGGAAGTTGAAGGAGCCCACCCAGACATCGACCCCCCCCACGAAGCTGAAGCAGCAGAGAGCTCAGGGGGGGGCACCTCCAGTGTGTTCCTCCTGGAGGAGATGGCTATTAGGTCTTTCACTTTTCATTAATTCAAGCATAGCCATTGCACTGACACTCCACTTCTCCCGATGTAAGTACTTCTCATGGACAGCAGCTGTTTTCTGATGTGTTTGTTTTGACTGGAGTGTCTCCTCACTTGCCCTCCAGCTCCTCCCCCCTCAGCGTTCTTTCTCGGCGGCTGCATGGAGTTCACAAACTTGAGTTTTTCTTCAGAGCTCGTAGACTCCACATCTGCGCGATTTCGCCTGCAGGCTCAGGCTCTTAGCCATTATGTAAGTGTCACACTTTGTTTGGTCTCTCAGTCTTTTACACAGGGAACTGCCTGACCTGAGGATGGTCTACTGTATTTTGGATATGGGTGATGACTCGGGTGTCTTTGCTTTTCAAACACTTGTCCATTCTGCTGTCTACTTCTGCATCACAATGTCTTTTCTTGATTTTTTTTCTTTTTTACTTTTACCTCACTTTCTCAATGGTGGTGTTAAATGTAAAGCTGAAACAAGAGATGGGCCCTGTGTGTGTGAGTCCTGGGACCTCAGGGAGAGAGTCCTTTCAGACCGGAGGACAAGCTGGCTGTTTGTGAGCCCCGACTGGACCCAGGCCGCAAGAGTGAGAGGAAGAGCAGCTTCAATAAAAACATTGTCTGTGGCTTGCACACAGTCGGCTGCTCTGTACCTCAGCATGGATCTGGGCTTAGGCAGAGGCGGGACCGTGAGGAAGCAGGGGTTATGAAGAAAATAAAAAAGTGTTATTAAAAAAAATTCCGCACTGATATCGTTCTCCCCATAAATCTCCCCTTCAGACACTTGTCTAAGGACACGGGATGCTAAGTCCCTATGAACATTGTTTAATCTGTTCTTACTGACGCCCTTTGAGGCAACCGCCGTTGTGATTTTGGGCCTTACAAAAATAAATTGAATTGAATAAATATATAGTTAAATGGTCATTTTATCAGGTCATTAGCAGAGAAAGGTCAGCAGTCCTTCCCTCTCGTGCCCAGTCTGGTCCAGAAGCAGCTCCACACACAATGGTGCTCTGTGTTGTTCATAGGCACAACTGAGACACAGTGGGATTGTTGAGTTAGGATCCTGAGGCTCACTGCCTCATGCGCCTGGACAACTGGAGATATGCCCTGACCTGCACCTCAGGGATGTCCCACCTTGGCTTCTGCTCTGACATTTTGACTGTGTTTTAGTTTTCTAAACTCTACGAGTCCACGCCGTGGAGCACTTACTATCTCGGCTCAGGAATCACTGCCTTCAGGTATAGTCTTAAATAGTTTTATCTTCACATTATGGTATAATCATTAACACTGACACTATTTAAAACTGTTTTTGTGACAGCGAAGGAGCAACAGGACTCAATGTTTTCTATTGGAGTAAATTCTCCGCACCAGAGGATGTTGCTGTGGCAATTCGCAAATCCAACCCAGGGAGGTTACAGCGTCGACTCCCAGGCATCAATAAAGTCCTGCATGACAGTCAGCATGAGCAGCGCTACTTCATGGAGCAAGAAACAGACATGCTTCACCTGCTGGGTACACACTCTGTCACACACACATCCCTCACATGAAACCTGTGCTATCAGTGTCATCAATGTGTATTTGGGACTGCAATCACACACAGATCTCTCGTTTATGTTTTTGCAATTATTTTCTTTTTTTGTGTTTCATTTAGCCTAGTCTACTCCCCAAAGTAGTTTTTTTAATCAATTTATGGCATTTGTTTAATTCTTAGGTCTGGATCCTGATGACTTTGAATCTGAGGAAAAATCTGACAAATTTAAGAATCCAAACAGCATCCAGGGTGGAAAGTGGCAACTTGGTTTCCAAGGTGAGACTACAGAAACTGAAGCGTGTCAGGCCCTCGGGCTCTATTTTGTGCTTCACATCTATTTTCCCCTAAAATCTCACATTGTGTCAATCAGATGAACAACAAAGTGATTTATTTATTACTGTTTGGATGTAGCTATGTCCTTCGACCTATATGCCAAATATGGGAACAACCGCACCCTGAGCCTGGTGAACCCTAAGAAACCCTACTATCAGTGGCGTCTGCGGGTGCCATCGGGGCATGTGGTCCGGCTGGTGGTTCTGACCCTTCAAGGAGCCACTCCAGGCAGCTGCATTGCACACAAGCTCTCTGCCTATGACTTCTTACTTCCTTTACAAAACAAGATCATAGCAAGGTACATGCATACTGAACATGCGTTGGAAGATATTACTGCTCTCTGACCCTGGTTGTCTTCAGATGGTGTGGACTACCTGTTTCTGGTTTGTCTCCGGTCATGAAGTTAATGTCGTCTGGAAATGTCATGTTGGTTACTTTCTCCTTCAGCAGACAAAGAGACGGCGCTGTCTTTAAAGCTTATTTCCAGGCCATTCCAAAAACAGGTTTGACAACTCTTCAACAACCAAAACAAATACTCCTCTGACAATGCATATTTGATTAAGCTGTCTATTTTTAGAACTTATTATTACTTATGACCCCTTGTTTTAGGTTGTGGGGGATCAATAACATCCTGGAACGGTTCAATTTCTTCACCTTACTACCCATCCTTCTATCCTCCAAATATAGAGTGCACTTGGACAGTTCGGGTGAGCCTACTTTGTGTTTTATGATGACAAAAATGAAAGTATCAGTCATGTCTGTGTTATCTTGTCCGTGCACATTCCAGGCATTAGTCGCTGTACTTTGTTTTCAGACCCCAATGCCTGGATACCTGATCTCTATGACTATTGTGAAGTTTGACATTCAGGATTCTTCCTCATCAGATGGTTGTGAGAAGGACTGGCTGGACATTGGAGGGGTCAAGTGAGTGCTGACAGAAAGTTTTTGAAAGTAGATGTTTGGATTTACTATAAATTAATACTAGTACTATTTTGGATTTACGATCTGCACCTAACAACTTTAGGTCAAAAGTAGTTGGCTCTCATCCTCCGTGACTCCTTAATTAATTAATACAGATCAATGAATGGCACATGAGTACAGAGAAAATGTCTTGGAGCCTCCCACAATCCAATGACCAACTCTATTTTAAAATTGTATGATTTTTTATTTTATTTAATAATTTTAACAGCACATACAATTTACGTGGTTTGACTCTTAACCCACGTTTATTCATGGGTTTCAGCTTCATGTTACATGTGACATTTTGACAAAGTTTTCCCATTCAAAAGATATTACATTTCGTTTTAATTTGTTAATCGCTAATGGCAATGGTCCTAATTTTTCATAATTCTGAAACTCATACACAGGTGAGAAAACAACTGTCTAGAGCCCTCTGCTGTCTTTTTATGTTATTGCAACTGTTTAATTAATATTAAATGTAAAAATACGTAGTAATTTTAAAGAAGTACACTGGAAGTAGTACAGCTAACACATAAATATACATCATTTTTTGTGTATGTGTTTTTGTAGACTATGTAATTCTATTGTGGAGAGCAGTAAGAAGCGTGTGTTCTCGTCTCCACTGTCCATCCAGTTTCACTCGGATGAATCCATCACTCACCCAGGCTTCTATTTGAGCTACAGAGCCTTTTCTCCTGAGGGCAGTGAGTACAGATTAGTTTGTTTGTGAACAAAATGCATTGAATTAAAATACAGTTTAAAAAAAAGTTTACATAAAATCAAGTCACAACTATCTTCTTTAGCAGATGGGCTACATTCAAATTTAACTTAATTTGCAAATTCAAATTAGTATCTACTTTCAATACTAGTTTTAGTATTAGTTATTATCTGGATATTGATGACAACCCTGCTATTGTTATTTGATATCATATTTGGCAGAGAGTCAAATTAGTTTGTTGTGTGCAGCATGTCCACGGCAGTTTCGGTGTGGAGATGGGCGCTGCATTCCTCTGAGGAAAGTTTGTGATGGAGAACGAGACTGCTCAGATGGACGAGATGAAGCTAAATGCAGTGAGTCTCTTGTTTAAGTCAAGGAGTGAATCATTTTAAGTGTGTCTATGAATTTATATTTTACTATGATAGACTCCTGCAGGCCCGGGGAGGTGCAGTGTACGAATGGACAGTGCAAGTCTCATAGCAGTCAGTGTGTGGTCCAGAGCACCTGTTCAGACAGCAGTGAAGAGTGTGGTGAGCTGACACAATGGTACAATTTTGACCCAACATTATCACTGCTTTAAATGATTTTTGTTAACAGCCAGTAAGTGCTACCATGTGTGCCCAAATAAGCAGTGTATACCAAAGTCTTCATTGTGTGATGGTGTTGTTGACTGCAAAGACCGAAGTGATGAACTCAACTGCACTAGAGCATGTCAGTTTAATCATTTTGACAACATATATTTCTAGTATACTGTATTTTGTGTTTGAGGCAGAACAACTCTGCATTAAGTATCTATTATTTGTAGATTTGAAAGGTTGTTCTTCGAACTCTTACAAATGCGCAAATAGAAAATGTGTGAGCAAGGTCAACCCTGAGTGTGATGGAGTGAAGGACTGCTTTGATGGGTCTGATGAACTGCGATGTGGTAGGTAATATTAATATGTGTTACATGTGTGTGGGTCAAACAATCTGTCACTTTTTTTGTCCCTATGTCTGCTTGTGTCCAGCCTGCGGGACCAGGCCCAGAAAGCGCACCAAGATCGTGGGAGGGTCTGACGCAGGGGCTGGCTCCTGGCCTTGGCAGGTCAGTCTGCAGATGGAGCGCTATGGCCACGTTTGTGGGGCCACTCTGGTCGGTAGTCGCTGGCTTATTTCAGCAGCCCATTGCTTTCAGGACTCAGATGCAATCAAGTAAGTGACACCTCAGCACTTTTATACTATATGTATATTCTTATTTCGATTTCTTTACACTAACTTTCTGTCCTGTATAGATATTCTGATTCTCGTGCTTGGCGGGCGTTTATGGGAATGCGTGTGATGACATCAGGAATTAGTAGTGCAGCCAACAGACAGATCCGAAGAATTCTCATTCATCCAAAGTACGACCAGTTTACCTCGGACTATGACATTGCCCTGTTGGAGCTCAGCGTACCCATCTTCTTTAATGACTTAGTTCAGCCTGTGTGCATCCCGGCCCCATCCCACTCCTTCACCACAGGAACAAGCTGCTACGTCACGGGCTGGGGGGTGCTCATGGAGGATGGTAACACTAATACCGCCCTATGCTAAAATGTCCTAGTTTTTGGTATTAAGTAACCTTAGTGCTGACTTTGTCACAGGTGAACTGGCTTCTCGGTTACAGGAGGCTTCTGTCAAGATAATAAGCAGAAATACATGCAACAAGCTGTATGATGATGCTGTCACTCCCAGGATGCTTTGTGCTGGAAATTTACAGGGAGGGGTAGATGCCTGCCAGGTGGGGCTCGGGATTCTATGTATGTTATGATCATATTAGTTTAGCATTTTCTCATTGATAAGTGCCCTGTCTTCTCAGGGAGACTCGGGGGGGCCTCTGGTGTGCCTGGAGAGGGGCCGCCGCTGGTTTCTGGCTGGGATTGTGAGCTGGGGTGAGGGCTGTGCCAGGCAGAACCGACCTGGAGTCTACACACAGGTGGTCAAATTCTCTGACTGGATCCACCAGCAGACCAAAGGTCAGGTGTGATTCAAGCGGACACAGGTTCACTGCGAAGTGTGAGTGTTTTCAGACGGATCAGTGTGGACATTCACCACATGTTGACCACCAGTCCAACTGAAGCGGGGCTAGACTCTAAACAACTACATGTAATTAATGACTTAATTATATTGTGGCCCTGACAAATAAGCTCATTGTCTGTCATTAAAGTATAGTTTTATTTCCACAGATATATATCCAAGACAGTACCTCAAAATTACACGATAATTTTGTGATTATACAGTGTTTTACTGTTAAACAAGAAATGTTGTTTTTAATTTATGCAATACAGGGTATGCTATTTGAAAATTGTATTTATAGTAATATATATACATTCATAACATGTATCATTAATATTCTGCTTGTTTGAACAAATAATTTGATTACAACAGCAGAGTCCCCATTCTTTGCTGCATGCTTGCAGAAATGGAGAAATCCTCAATAGACAAAGTTCTCCTCAAATGAATCATAACACAAACATGCCTTTTATGTCCATGTACTGTATATGTGACTTTTTTATGTACTGTAACAAACTCCTTGTATTTTGTACTTTTGTTTGAGTCATAGAAAATAAACCACTGAATTTTTAGTCAGCTCCCTGGGAGATTAAAGTTGGAGATGGAGCTGTATTGTTATTGGGGAGTAGACTTGGGGAGTAGACTTGGCTGCATGTACTTTGTGTTTTTCCTCTTTCACGGTGGTTTGTCTCATGATGACTTCAAGTGGTGCAAAGTATGTTGTTATTTTTGTTGGAAAGGATCGCAGATTGAAACACGAGAAAGGGCACTTTATTAATCAAGACACCACCCGTTTCCCCACTGTCTACGTGCTATTGAACCCGTTTGTGTGCCAAACGGAATACGTGCGCCAGAAGAAGCTGCGCATCCTAAGAACCTCACATTCATCTTCAGAAGTGAGCCATACTCCGAAATTCCGGGGTTAGATTAAATTAGATTAGACGACAGACTTGTTTCATATCTGTGCTGTGCGGGAGTTAATGGTCTATGGGTGTGTCAGACACGTCACGGAAACCAGTTATCCGGTGGTCAAACTGTGGGAACAGTATAAATCCGACACAGTGTCCGAAAGCATGGGAACAGTTTTGACGCGTCCTGTTGCGTGATCTGAACTCCCGCAGTTTTCCTCAGGAAACACCACCTCCATTCACAGACTTGTAGAATCGCCCCAGAGGCGAGAGCACTGCAGCAGGAATACACTCTGAGCTCCTGTCAACAGGCACTATGGACCTGGCGCTTTTTTGTCTCTTATGTGGATTGTATTCGGTTTTGGCCAGAGGTGAGCACACATTTGGGTTTATGTCATATAACCACCAGAACACCAGCATTTTTTGGCTTGCCTCTTTTTACACTGTTCTCTGATATGTTTAAATTGTTTTGCCAATCAACCCAATTTGATTTAGTTAAGATTTTTTAAAGACTAATCCAGGGGTTAATCTTTATTTTAATTGTAATTTGTTGCGGATTTGAACGGTGCGCGCGCTGAGGCCTTGTTTGGATCGAGGGGCCCCGGGGCCTTGCTCCTGATGCTCCAGGCCTTGGATGGAAACGTGGACACATTTGATGGGTTCATCAAATGTAAGAGGTCACGGTCGTAGAGGGATAAATTCCTCTTCTTTATCTGCTCTAAAGACCTCCACCCCTGCGAGGCGTGTTAACACTAATGAACTTATATATTTCCTCCATTCTAGAATATTTACAAAGCTAATACGTGCAGAGGTTTTAGACCAGGCCCTTTGAATGAAACCATAGAGCCTAACATGTCATAGCGCCTCTTCTATCTTCGATTTACTTGGTATATTGTTATTATATAATTGGTCCTCTTTTTTTATTTTGTCTTTCCACCTCCAAAATATTTCTAGAAATTAACTAAAATCAAATTATCCTCACCCAACTGTAATATTTGGCCTGAATATATTAAAAGATGTGTGAAATTAATTATAATAAATTCGTGTTGGTGACATAAATTAGCCTAATCATTTATTGGACAAAACAGATTTATTGTGTTATAGCTCAAATAATAATTTTCACCGCATGTTCAGAGGATTTTAGGACAGTTCAAAACAGTACAACATTTTAAATAAGAAAAGGTAAGTGCACAATATAACCTACAGAATTATCTTGTGTGCCAATCTGCAAGGATTTTAGCCACAGTTTTTTATATATCTGTAAAGATGTTCAAGTCAGTCTGTAGTTTTAGGCTGGTGAGTTCCACAGTCTGGTCCATTGGAGGAAAGACTGGACTATCCAAAAGATGTTCTGAACTCTGAACTTTAAATGTGAAACATTGAAACGTTTTTGGGTTTTTTTACATTAAAATTCACAATGTGGCACCTCATGGGTTGTTTGCCAAATGCCTTAGTTTTAATTGTCTGCTTGTACAATGAGTGACCGTCTTAAGTGTTGAGGACGGGGCTGTGACCATGAGCTGAGACAATAAGAGGGAGAGAAAATCATAGCATGCAAAAATAACAGCAGCTTGATGAGCGGCCCTCTGATAAGACTACAATTGCTCTGGTTTGGTTTGTCTTTCTGCACACACTTTTGACTTTTAGAGATATAAATTATAATCCCTATATATTTTGTCTTGTTTGCTCCTTTGATTGATTGTTACCTTAAAAGGGTTTGCTGAAGGTTGTGTATTTATGGTTAAGAGGTATTGCTCAAGCAGGAGATGTTGAACAGAGCTTCTGTCTGACTCACTTCTGAGTGGAAGTGTTGAGTTTGTGTAATGGGACCTTTGTGATGAGGCCTAATTGGCCCACTTGAACTTCCATGTCAGTTTTTTTATGCATTCCCAGTGGGTCAACCTTTCTGTAATATTTTGCGTTTGCACGGTACTTTGCAGCTTGTTGAAAGGAGGAGATGTCTCACTTCCCTTAAGTGTCTCTAATGCTGCACAGTGGCTCTGGACACAGTGAAACATTAGGAAATAGTAAAGGAAGTCCTGGTAGCACTTCTGATTGTAGAGGGGCCCAATGGGGCCTCCACTGGGAACAATGATTCTAAATTTAAATTGTTATAAACACATGTTTTGCAGTGTGATTTGAAAAAAAACCCCCAAAAAAATAGCTGTGTTTTAAATGGTCAACTATAGTCTATAGGTGAGTGTAGGCACACTTGAGAAAAAACTTCCCTAAATGATGTTTCCTTGTTTTTCGGAAGGAAGGGTGGAGAGACAGTGGTCTTTATCACTCATTAATAAACCTTTGCCATGGAGTAGAGAAATGTCTATATTTGATAAACAAGAGGTACAGTGCTTACGCACTTCCACAGAGCTGTCAGGTCTTGATGTGGAAAAGATCACATACTCTTAGGAAATGCAACATTATGCAATTGCAATTGTTGGCCTTTGTAGTTACAAACAGTTTTATTTGTTTTTTTCAGTGATGGGAGCCACAAAGCTTTTATCTTCCTTAACCCTCACAGTGATCAGCATTAAGATAATCATAAAAATGTTTTGTCTTCCATGTTTGAAATAAAAGTAATCATGAATCAATAAGTTTGCTAATTCTGAGGGGGAATTTGTTTAGGTGGGCCAAGTAAATATTGTCAACTCTGAACAACTGTAAACACAATAGGAGTATTTGACCAAATTTGTGTTTATTATTTTAGAGGGAAGGTATAGTGCACCTGTCTTGGATGTGAAATCACAGCAGCTTGTCCTGGGCGCAGACCAAACACTGCTACTCAACTGCAGGTAGGTTTAATACTGACTCTAGGACATTTAATCATTTTAACAACCTTTATTTTAAGTAAAGGACAGTTTTATCTATTATTTAATTTTAGTATATGTTGTTATAACATATTATATTGAACTGTATAGGTATATACTTATTTTAAACATCATTATAGCCACCCTCCTCCTATCTCTGTGTGCTAAAATCATAAGACAAACAAATTATGTTACGTTTCATGTTTTATTGTGACAAATACTTTGCACAGTGTTAATTAAACTACTGCTTGTGACAGGGGTCGCTGGAAGCTGAGCTGGGTGTCCCCTCCTGTGCTGGCTGCAGAACAGGTAAAAGTAGAGAGCTCTCGCTGTGGAAGGACCAAACAGCATTACTGCAGCCGTCTGACCATCAGCCACACTAGGGCAGAGAACACGGGCCTCTACAAGTGCTACTACGAGCATCGCCCCGAGAAGAACACATCTGTGTATGCTTTTATCACAGGTAAGACACTGATTCTACACTCACTCTTCACCTCTGGCATTGTTTAGAAGTGCAACTTAAACAGGATACAACAAGTGCTAAATACAGACCAATGCCAGAGAGCCAATTATATTTAAACACACTTTGCAACAACAACAAATCCGTCTAAATGATTCTGGCTCAGCCCCTCTCCCTCCCGTCTAAGTATAATTCCTTTTTTACTTTCGCTTACGTGCTACCTCTGGACCAGGAATAGCTGCCGGGTAGAGTTTCCCAGGGCATCAGCCTTATCTACTGGCCTCAGCCTTCAGTGAGCATCCTGTGCTGGGGGACAGGCAGGGAGGGGATGTGTCTGTGTCTACAAGGTGCTGTGTTTGTGTGGAGGACAGGGGCACCGGAGGCACACAGTCTGCATGCCCAGTGACTCCTCCCAGTCCTTGGAGGGTCGGCGTCTCTACCAGGGTCAGAGCCACGCCACTGTGCAGCCAAAGGGCCCCTGGGGGCCCATCGACACTCAGGTCATCATGTCCGTTAAATGTCAGTCCTGACCCACGACAGTACTTACACTATACACCTCCTACACACAGTCCGCTTCACAAAAATCAAAGTAAGAGAAGGAAAGCCCTGGGCTGGCTGGTCCTTAGGGTACTTTTGTTCAAATGTTCAGTCATTTGCTTTCTCAGAATAACACCAGCAACAAACAATGTTGACAACACCCACAACTTTTAATGTCCATAGTCATTACTGTGGTGGACATGGGAGGGTACACACAGAAGAAAAGCAATTTTAACAAGCTGCCTGTTTATTGTCGACAGTGGGTGCTTACAGCTGGCTCAATGCGATTTTGAATGATTGGGTGAGGAACGTGCACATTTGTTTTTGTTTGTGGCTCAAATGAATACACAAGTGTTTGTGTATACAATAATGTTCACGGTGCTTATGTGTGAATGTTTAATACTGGTTTACCAAGTCATATATTCAAGGCACTACGTTTTTTTTTCTGTTTTAACTAGTCATAGTTATTGTTGATCACTGACTTAAACATTTTGTGTTTTTTTGACACGTCCCTGTTTTTGGCTTTCAGACAGCGATCAGCCATTTGTGGAGCATTCAGGGATGAGCCCGAATGTGCTGTACAAGAAGGACAAAGAAGCACTCATCATCCCCTGCCGCGTCACTCACCCTAATACTACTGCCACACTGGCAAAGGTGAGCAATTGTCAAGCCAATTAAAAATGTTATGTACTCAGAGTATATATTTGTGAAACCAACAGAAGAAAGTAAGAAGAAGTTATGTGTGACAGCCAAATATAACTGAAACTGTTCTGTCAATTCAGACATTCTCAGGGCTCAGGAGATGGTGTGCTCCTTTGGCCTATGCTCAGCAGCATTTCCACATATACCCCTTCCACATTGTCATAGATCATGCAACTAACCGCCCCCTGATGCTTTAAACAGCTGCCAGAGGAAACACTGGCTGCTGCTGCTGCTGCTTCTGCCTTGACACATCAAAGTATGCACTTTGTCTACTTATAAGTCATCATTGACAGGACATCGCCTACGTCAGTGTGCTCATAGACTGCAAAAACAAATCACATTATATGTAATATGTCTTTACCGACAACCTTGAAATTGTCATTTAATTGCCAGTCAATGCTTCATTTGTCATGACCCCTGCTTGGTTCCCCACCCTTGCTGCTCATTTTTATAAATAGCTCCATCCTCTGCTGGTTCGTGTAGCCAGTCCATTCTTTTTTTTCCTGAAGTAATTTGTCACTTTTCTTGGGTCCTTAATGAATGTGGACAAAACCAATGAAGTTTTATATTTACTGGGAACGTGAGCGATGGAAGTTGAAATATCCTTCACACCTACGAGAAGAAGATCTATACTTCTTGCTTGCTGCACTGTATTTGAACTATAGAGATGAACAGACTGATGAGTGAGTTTTGATATGAGGGCTTCATTAGGAGGCTAATGTGTTAGCCCCCTCAAACAGGAAAGGAATTTAGTGTTTGGTGAAAGGGTCTACCTGCTCCCCGTAGTAGAGGCTACAGCATGACAAACTAGTAAACACCCCAGTCTTGTCCAATAAACTGTTAGACAAGTGTCTGTGTCAGGGTAACTTCACAACTTAGGCGATTTTTTTATTTATCTAAATATATTTTTAATGCAATAACGATAATAACATTGTTTATGAACGAAAACAGCTGTACTTCAATTACTGAGCATTTTTCCTTCTTCTTTAACAGTTCCCAAATGAGAAAAGACTGAGCCCAGATCAGAGAAACATACTCTGGGACAGTACGATTGGTTTCATCATCCGCAGCCCCACCTTTTATTACACAGGGCCTTTTTTCTGTGAGACCTCGAGAGCTGGTGCAGCGCTAAAGTCACGGATATACATTGTACATAGGCCAGGTCAGTGCAGTAGGACAATTGCACTAAAAATAAAATGTATTTTTTATTTGGTGTCTAAATAACAGATAACATAATTTACAATAGCAATGATAAAACCATTTTTTTTCTGCAACAGTGAGCAACATCCTGGAGGTGTTCCTGAACAGCAGTGGGTCGGTGCAGGCACTGAAAGGGGAGAGACTGGTTCTGAACTGCACTGCTACTGGAGAGCTAAACACCAGGGTCAACATCACCTGGGACTATCCTGGACAGGTCAGGCCCAAAACTACTGTGAAATCTTTAGATAGAAAGAAATATGTTGTATTTAAATATATCCACCTGAAGCCCATATCAAAATGATCACAATACTACTGTTAATGTTCACATAATGAAACAACTTACTTTTGCTTCAGAATAATAGCTTCCACGACGTCACAAAGAGGATCCATAGACACAGAACCCACGTTCTATTTTATAGCATCCTGACAATCCCAAAGCTGCAGCACTCCGACCGCGGCCAGTTCACCTGCCGCGTGTCCAGCGGCGACAACGTCAAACAGCAGAACGTGACAGTGACCATTTATGGTGAGTTTCTTTTAAATAACAAGGTATTGCTGTTCTTAAAGTGATATGATAAAACAGTCTCATTAATTCTGTTGTTTTAGACCATCCATTCATCCGCCTCAAGCCCCGACATGGATGCTTAATACAAACGGAAGTTGGACAGAAATCCTACAAAATCTCTCCCAAAATACGAGCATTCCCTGCCCCAGAGATCATGTGGTAAGACACCGCAATTTCAGAATCAGAATCAGACAGGTTTATTGCCATTGTCAATGAACAAAATTCACAAACATAGGAACTTGCTTCGGCATTAAGGTGCAACATATGCATTAAAGGAAACAATTTCCACTAAGGTTGGAGAAGCAACATAGGAGGTCATATTGTTTGTTTGTTTGTTTGTTTGTTTGTTTGTTTGTGTGTTTGGATCCCCATTAACCATTGTCTTGCCTTGGGTAATACACTATTTATCTTCCTAGGTTAAAAGATGGCAGAGTTGCTGCAGAGCAGTGCTCCAGATATAATTTAGAGGGGCACTCCTTGGTCATTCGGGATGTTGCAGAAGAGGACGCTGGAAAATACACCATCCTGGTACGAAACCAGGAGCATGGACTTTGTCAGAATCTAACACTCACCCTGGTAGTGAAAGGTGGGTGTAACCCTCACTTGACCTCTGGTGCATCTTTGCAGCGTGTTGTAGTCTGAGGTCTCTAATCTGCGGTAATTTTTTCTCAACAGCAAAACCTCAGATTGGGGAGAAAGCGGTGTCATTACAGGACCCTGGTCCAGTCCCACAGGGAAGCAGACAAACACTGCACTGCACATCACATGGGATTCCCCCACCTCATATCCACTGGTCCTGGCACCCCTGTCCTGCAAAAGGCGTGTAAGTAGATTCTTCACTGGCATGATCACTTGAATTCACACTGAACAGCTGGGGGGGAAATCTGAAGTCAGTGCAAAAGACCACATCATAAGCTGTAGTGTAGTGTGAGGTGCAGTCAGGGGTGTTTGTGTGTGATTCTGAAAGGGACATGTTTTGTCTATTTCAGCATGAGTTCAGACGGAGTTTCCTCTTTAACCAGAACAGCTCCTTTTCATGTTTATTATTGTATGAGATGATTTGTACTGTATGTGTGTGTCTCATTCTTCTCTGTTTCCCATCTATCTGTTCTATATCTTTTTTAAATGCTTATTTAAGGGCACGCTAGGCGGTTTCATAACAGTACCAAGAACTAAGTTCATACTCCGACTCTCAGTCCCTATTTTAGTCAGAGAAACCACTCAGTACCCCCTTGTTCGCATTCACGCAGCAGTTTACGTGCACAGAGAACTAGCGCAACTGGCTGAAAGTGGGTCTAACATTTGCATTTGTATAGTACTGTAGTGTGGAATATTTAAATTGAATTAAAAGTGGTGAGAAAATAATTTTACCCCCCTTCATTCTACTACTATGGGGAGCTCTATACCACGCACATAAACATAATTATATGAACAGCTAAATTGACCACAGTTATTTAGAATTGTAATTGTAATGAATTAAGAATTATATGAACTATGTCACAGACATATCTCTTGTGGATAAAAAAAAAAGTTTGTCTAAACCTGAGAATGAAAGGAATAAAAAATTCAAACAAAGTGAGTGTTGTAAATGTACTTGTGTCACCAAAAGGTTCCTGGTCTGACAGTAAAGTACCTACCCCAGAGCAGGAGCTTAAAATGTCTCCAAAGACATCAAAAGGATTGAATTGAAAAAGGTTCCCACAAGGCAACAATCTCTGGAGTGATTGTTGGACATGTTGAAAGGCCAACACACACTGTCCAGTGTACTAAACTGGAAAGGACATGCTTCAGGAGGAACTGTGCTCTCTTTTCCTAATCCAGCACTATAATTAAATACATTTCCTGTACGGGACACTGGGTGAGAGTTCTGTTTATTAGTCAGAGCATCCTGTGATGATTACATAAATGCCACACACAGGCTATATACTGTGTACTGTATGTGAAGTTGTCTTAAGAATTTGCTCCGCTGAAGATGTGAGGGACAGTGAGAGTCTTGGCACAGACATAGCAGAGCTGCTCGCGAAGGTCACACTTGTATTGTGTTGCTCCTGTAGAGTCAAAGAGGTTAAGTATCACCTGAGAGGGACAGAGGCCAACCACACGCTCTTCAACAGCCTCTGACATCAATCAGTGATTGACCCCTGACCCCTACTTCAGCGTGGCGCCTCGGTGCCTCCAGCAGCTTTCATCTCTGGTGCCAACAGTCATGCACAGAACTATTAGAGGCATACTGTGCTAAATCACTTAACACTTATCAGTGTTTGCTTACTAACCTTTTTTGTTCGGTATTTGTTTAAAGTATGTGTATTTTCTAATGAACTAAAATATAAGCATCAATACATCTGCACTATGCAAGATATGTTTGGCCTTATGACAGGGTTATGTGTGGAGTTTGCTCTGGTTTATTATAGAGTTTTTCAGACTTTGTGGCTGGATCCTGACTCGGCCCTTGTTCTTTGCAGCGTGGCTGCACCACGAGCCTGACGCCGCTCTGGAGGAGGCCCAGAGGCAGTGGACCGTCCTGGGCCAGACTGAGAAGCCTATAGTGCCTGGGAACCGCAGCACTCTTATCTGGCCCTGGCAGGAGGTGTAGTGGGCTTCCTGTACAAAAATCAGAGCGCTTTTCCTCTTGTTGTTTGGCTTCCTCTTCGATGCGAGACGCTTCCCAGCAGCATGATTGTCCCTTCTTCTTCAAACGTGGCACAGTCCGCTTCCTCAAGAGCTTGATCTATTCTGGAGAGCCCAACCACCCACTTTTGCCTGCTCTGCCCCCACATTGCTCAGCACCAGCCTCCCCTTCACCTCCACCTCTACTGATCTCCTGCTACGCCCCTGGTCGGACTCTGCAGGAGGGCTGTTCCTGCCGGACTCTGTCTCTACTTCACAGCTTGTGCCTCACCACTGATGCTCTGAGATCTACTGGCTTACACTAAACACTGCTGAGCAGTGCGGACCAAAGTGCACTCGAAGGACACTTGTTTGTTAATTTTTATTTATTTATTCTCTTTTAAGGCCAGGTCTCAGTCCAACCCATCATCCCCGCTGTTTCATAAACAATTTGAGCCAGACAAAGTGCAATTGCACCCACTATCCACATTTCTGGAGCTGCTTTGCCTTGTGTCCTAGAGTGGTACTATAATGGGTGCTTGAACTGTAGCTTACATGTACCCAGATCTGATTCTGATATCCACAAAAGCTGTGAGTTTATAAAACTATTGTAGCCAGCGGAAGTGTGCTCGCTTGGACAGGAGAGAGGTTTGTGTTCACAGTGGGCTGCAGCGGTTCTCTATTTAAAGACTACTTGTCCAAAGATGCCTACTATGTAGGAAGTCTCAGACCACAGACTATGTCATTGTCAAATGTGCTAAAATGTGCTTTAAATAATGTATAGTATAACAGCTTCTTTTTTGTGTGTGTAAGCCAACCAAATTCATGTGTAATAAGCCATTGCAAGAAATGAATGAAACTGTGTGTGCTTGTGATTGCATGTGAATATTCTACGGGTGACTTTCACTGTGATGTACTTCTATAGATGTTAATGAGTAATATATGAGTCTAATATTTAATAATTTTATACAACTAACTTACATATGACAATATTTGCCAGCATTTGTATTAAAATATTTGTTTAAAATGTTATATATTGTGAGTGTTTTGCATTAAACTTTGCTCATATTTGTCTGTTGGTTCACCTGACTGTGGTTATTTTGGGCTTGAGACAGGAATGGACAGGGACTGCGTATACTATTTTAGGCAGTAGGACAAAATGGAAAGAAAAGGAAGGAATTGCCCCTGTGATTCACAAATACTCAATTCCTTCTTCCTCGTCGAAAACACGTCAGGCACATGTGAAAGTAACTGTGTGTCCCTGATTTATGCTTTAACACCTTTGTTTTCTAACTATATCTGTCTGACTCTTTTGTGCTTACGCTTTTCCTGGAACCATGAGTGTGAGTGTGATGTGTCTGAGGTGTGGTACCTGTGCAGAGGAAGAAGTTAACTGGTTGAAAACCCATAAACCTCGGTGGAAACCAGCAAATACTTAATCTTACATTTTAGTCTTTTTGCATATTATTTCTCTTTAACTTATTGTGGCTTATTATACTACTATATATACTATATACTTTATTTTTTTCAGTGGAATTATTTTTTGTGAGAGGGGTTTTTTTTGGATACTGGAAACAAAAACATCTAACATATGTATTGTTATTTGTTGTATCATGAATAAGGTTCAGTCATGGTTTATTTTCTGCAAACTTAAATAGGGGCTCAGTGGCTTGCATTAGTCCCAGTTCACACAGTCACTGTGCGTATTCTATGGATTTAGACTTGTGAGAGAACTCTTGTCCTGGAAATGTAGGATGATTTGTTCTAAAAGGAAGGAAGTCAATGCACAAGACGACAAAAGCACCTCAGCATCCCCCTGAGATTAACAATCAGGCCGTTCATAGCACTCCAAAGACTGACTATTGTCAGCCCGAGCCCCGAGTGGAAGGATGTGTTGCTGTTTTATAAAATCACAGGCAGGAAGATGACGAGTCATGCGTAGGATAGTATCAAAATATCAAGCAGAGATGATCAAGGAGTTAGAGGACCACCTCCCGCTGAGCACAGCTGAGTGAAACGCCTCCATCACACCTGTAGACACTTGTATCAACACAGCTGAGACCTGTCCCTGCTGCAGGTGTGAGTGTCCCCCGTCCTCCTCTCTGTGGGCCCCTGTGACTGTGGGACAACTTACCACGGCCACAAGAAACCACATCCTGAGTGTCTCCCAGCACCACCAAGTGCTCCAGGGCAAGAACAAGGTGAGTCTGCTGCAGAAGCACAGAAATCAACTGTGTGAATTAGTACAGCTACTTATCCCCTCCAAATTCTTTAAAACATACAATAGTTCAGACAATGTGTAGCTTAACACTTCATAAAAATAGGTAAATGAGTTAGCACAATCAATCAATCAATCAATCAATGTTTATTTCTAAAGCACACTTACAACTTTAAAAGCCCAAGGTGCTGTACAGCAAAGTGCAATAATACATATATACAACCAATTAATATACACATAAAGTTAATAAAATAAAGACTCAGCTTAGTTCGTGTTTAAAGGCCAAAGCGAAAAGGTAGGTTTTTAACAAAGATTTAAACTGCTCTAGTGTCTCAGCAGCTCTAACATGCAGAGGCTGTTCCAGAGCCTGGGCCCACCACAGAGAAAGCGTGGTCCCCTCTGCTTTTCAGCTTTGACCTGGGAACATCCAGGAGGAGCTGAGAGGAGGACCGCATGGTACGAGCAGGAACATGGTGGGACAATAACTCCTGCAAATAACAGGGAGACAGACCATTTAAAGACTTAAAAACCATGAGCAACATTTTGAAATTGGATTCTGTGGAGAACTGGAAGCCAGTGTGAACAATTGGGCTGAGGGACCTCTATTGTTCCTTACTGGGTTTTGCCTTAGGTGGTAAAGGTAAAGTGACTGTTTTTACCCTGCGGATGTTTATGCTGCAGACTGTGGGGGTCCTGACTGTGGTAGAGGCCTCTGTCTCTGGAGTGTATCGTTGCATCGCCTTCAATTCTGCAGGCACTGATCACCGGGACATCCACTTCTACGTCACAGGTCAGTCCTGTTCACACTACCTGTTTTTGTCAGGCTTCATGCAGAACATCAACATAAAATCTGTCACTGAGGCAACACTGGATCCATTTTACATGATCTACTGAAAATCACCTTGTATCTCCTAAGGTGTGTGTGTGTGTGTGTGTGTGTGTGTGTGTAGCTGCTGTGAGGCTGCACGAGCGAAACAGGAACCTGCCACTCTTATCAGCATACTTCCCTGCACTCACACTTCCTTGGCCTGGCAGCTTGCTTTATTTCAGGAGCCATAGGCCATCAAGCTATTTGGGAAGTGTCAAATGGCTTAAACAAATAATTTTGCCTGTAATCCAATGGCTGCTTTTACCTACAAGTTTTGGCTGTATCAGCTCAGACTTAAGGAGTCCTGTGCTCAGGTCTCTGCACTGGCTCCCTGTGGCTCAGAGAATAGACTTCAAAGCATCTCTGCTTGTGCAGAAGTCTCTCCATGGCCTAGCACCAAAGTACATCTCAGACATGTTAGTGCCATATGAACCATCTCGGACTCTGAGGACCTCAGCGACCGGCCTCCTGCTGGTGCCCAGAGTCAGGACTAAACATGGGGAATCTGCATTTCAGTTTTATGCAGCTAAAATCTGGAACAGTCTTCCTGAGGATGTGAGACAGGCCGCTACTCTGGCAATGTTCAAATCTAAGCTAAAAACAGCTTAGTTTAGCTGTGCATATGACTGAAAGGATTTTCTTTGCACTCTTCTCTTTTATGTCTTAAAATGTTTTGTGAAGCACTTTGAATTGCCTTGTGTACGAATTGTGCTCCACAAATAAACTTCCCTTGCCTTGTTCATGGTCCCATCTCTGTGCTGTTTAGATGTGAAGGGTGGCTTCAGTGTGGCTCAGGAGGAGGAGTCCTGGGAAGGCGGCGATCTCCATCTCACCTGCAGAGCCAACAGACACCTGTACAGCTCGTTGTCATGGAAACAGATGAACAGGTTGCACCCTGTGCCAGCTCAGCTCAGTGTGGGAGAGTACTCCTCTGCTTTGGTGCTGCTGCGTCACAACCTGAGTGCCACAGATACAGGAGTGTACAGATGCTCTGCCCACCACCTGCTGACTGGACAGCAGGCTCACCAGGACATACAGGTCAATGTGTCCGGTAAGTGCACTTACATCACCAAACCAGCAGGTTTGTCCAGAGAGAATATACACAATACAATTATAAAGTTCTAGTTATGTCATTTAGGGATTTAAACTTAAAAGCTCTTGTAATCATGTTGTTGAACAATGTATCCAGCTGAGCTTATATATGTAGCTGGTTGTTTTCTGTGCATTCTCTGAAGCTCACATCCAAATAAACAAAGAGCTTCAGAGTTCTTGAACTGAGTCCCTTGCACTTCCTGGGGCCGCACCCAGTCTTTGCTCTGTGCTTGGGCCCCATACCTCTTTCACGTGGGAATGAGCGCTTGTCAGGAGGAAGAGACACAATGGCACTTCCCACAATGCCACATTTACAGCCCTTCACAGAGCCGGACGAACAATCGACCAATCAGACACTGTCAGGCCCCAGCCCCACACACAATCATCAATTGTTGTTCAGGAGGAAGATAGAGGAAACAACAATCAGACTCAGTGACTTTTCTACATGTCTTTTACTGCTGTGCTATTCAATCAGACCCGCACTTCCTCTCATGGGACCCCTACAGGAACTACTCGAAAGATGGGGACTGACAGAAGAGAGTGGGGTAACAGACAAAAACAGGTTAAAAACACGTCATTGGTTTTACAATTGTCACTGTGTAGGGGCTCGCTGAGTCACAGAGAGAAGCCAAGACCAGGATTAGACTAAACTATGTCATCAAGAGCTTATTGTCCAACAGTGGCACTTGTCCAAAAAAGCTGAAGTTTTGCTTCATCACTATTTCATTTATAGTCGAACGTCTTGAGAGTCAGCAAGCTATTTTTGTTCCTTGTAATAGACAATACAAGCTTATCCCTCGCTAAATCCATTCTATCCAGTTGAATTCTCTAATAACTAAATGTTTGATGAACAGATTTTACTATTGGCTATCTTGTCTCATCTGAGTGTTTATTAATAACAGCATTCATATTTCATTGATTTGTTTTCTTTTAGTTTTAGAGCCACCCATGCTCTTGAATAATTTGAATGACAGCACAGTAAACTCCAGCAGTTCTGTGACTTTAAAGTGTCTATCCCATGGTGTGCCACATCCTGTGGTCACATGGTACAAGGGAGAACAAGCTCTGCATCAAGGATCAGGTAAACATGTCATCTCTTCAACCATATTTAAATGCATTAGGCTGCCCTATACATTCTCCTGTGTTTCCTCAGGCATTATGATATCCCCAGAGGATGGTACGCTCCACATTGTCCGGATCACTGAAGATGACCAGGGCCTGTACACCTGCAAAGCCACCAATGAGAGAGGCTCTGCACAAAGCTCCGCCCACATATGGGTCAACAGTGAGTGTCAATCTTCACATACATGCAGTATATTGTCTTATAATATAAAGACAACAAACCATATTAGTCACTGCTACTACTAATAATAATCCTTCTACTACTGCTACAACTAATATTATTACTACTACTACTACTAGTATTACTACTACTAAAACTACTACTGCTGCTAATGCTAATACTACTGCTGCTGCTACTACTACTACCATCACTCAGCCGTTACCAGAGCATTTGTAAACTCACTGGTGTTATGAATTGGGGAAGTAAGCCAAATACTACTACCACCACTTCTACTGACACTACTCCTCAGCGTGTAGGCCATAGTCGTGCGGATGCAGTTCCTGGTCCAGCCCTGACGACGAGGGATAAGTAAGTGTTGTTGTGTTCTGATCCTTTAGGAAGGAACTAGTCTCCCACTTTTATTTCCTGTGGAAATTGCCAGGCTTGAATCTCCATGTGGCTCAGCCCTTAGCTGAATCTTACAAATGAAGAGCAGATACAACAGCAACCAGAAGAGTGACACGTGGGAAGATTTATTATTATTAGTAGTATTAGTGTTAGTGTTAGTGTTAGTAGTATTAGTATTAGTATTAGTATTGGTATTATTAGTATTATAAAAACATTCTTTTTTTTTTGCAACAAGACAAAAGTATGTCGGTGTAGTCCCTCATTCGTCCAGGAGTGTTCCATTGTAGAAAAAGATTCAGTTGTAGTCATCTGGACTCTGTTTTAGAAAATCAAAACGTGTCGACTCTCATCCAAGAGTCATTCTCAATCTGTGAATCAAGTCTGGGAACTCAGGTTTTATATCCTACTCTGTGTAAACCCTGCCCACCGGGCGGGACCTCCTGATAAAGGGATATTTCCAGAGAACTACTCTTTTTCTATAAAAAAAAGTAAATTTCACACTTTACAAGAAAGCGTATAACAATTAGGTTTTGGTTTTGTTTCATGATGTGTTCTTTTATTTTTAGGTATTTCACAGTTTTCTTTCCTTGAGGTTCCTACTCTGACGTGCACTTGTGTCGTGGCCACACTTCTCTGGCTCCTGCTCACTCTGCTCATTCGAAAACTAAGACAGGTACAGCCTTTTACCAATATATTAACTGTTGCAAAGTATTTCAAATAGTCTATTATGTTCCTAATGTCATATTCTGTTCTCTGCACCCACAATGTTGCTACACTAGCTTAGTTTTGCCTTTGCCCTCTTCTGATTATTTCTAATTAATTAATAAGAATATACTGTATGATTTTTTGGGGGGTAAATAGTGTAAACTTGCCGATGCCAATTTAAAACTGACCTTAACTGTAAAAAAAAACCTGCGTGAACAAATTTCAAATACGTTTTTTATCTCTACAGAACTCAAACACAAAACCGGAGTACCTGTCAATCATCCTAGCCAGAGGTGAGGGGCCTCTCAATGAACAGTGCCATCGACTGCAGTATGATGCCAACCAATGGGAGTTCCCTAGAGAGCGCCTCAAATTAGGTACATTTCTTTGCATGGTTCATCAGGGGCTATAGTTTTGGTGTTTCTTTAAATAACTTTGGGAATGAACTACATGATGTGACTGTCAGGACTGAGGCGTGTGTCTGATAGCCTATAAGATACTGGACTTTCTCATAGCTCTTATCTGGTATTATTGGGAGTAGCTGGCATTTATCAGGCTCAGTGATGAACTAATCAGCTTGATGGGGGATGTCTAAAGTGTGTTTACTGTAGCTAATCAGCCATTCCCATTCACTAACATAGGACCTCCAGTCTCATGTTTAGGTGGATCAAACTAATTACGTAGGAATTAATAAAACAGCACAATTGTAAACAAAAACACAGATCGGTTTATTGTGTCTCTGACAGGAAAACCCTTGGGCCGAGGAGCGTTCGGTAAAGTGATCCAGGCATCTGCTTTTGGTATTGACAATCAAACTAGGTGCAGGACTGTGGCTGTCAAAATGCTCAAAGGTACAAAACAGGTTACATGTGTTTATTGTGCAAGCCTATGTGTGACAGTTCAATGTGTCCACTAGAGGGAGCCACAATCAGCGAACACAAAGCTCTTATGACTGAACTGAAGATCCTCAACCACATTGGAAATCATTTAAATGTGGTAAATCTATTAGGAGCCTGTACAAAACCAGGAGGTATGTGTAACATTTTATTAAAAATGGATGTTGTTGTTTATTTGTCATACATTTTCAGTGTATGTGTTTGTCCAGGACCTTTGATGGTTATTGTTGAGTACTGTCGTTTTGGAAACCTCTCCTCCTTTCTCAAAACTAAGAGAAGTGTATTTGTGGATCACAGAGTAAGCGAAAATTGTGTGACCATTTTGTTCACACTTGCATACACCAAAACGTTTGGTTCAGATCCTTACAAAACTGTACACTTCTGCAATCGGCCTTAAAATGGTTATCTTCTCATAAGCAGGACCTCTACTTCCTTTTTTTTGTCACACTTAACAAAAAAATGGCAATTGTGTTCACAACTATATAGGCACTTCACAATAAGCAAAAATAACTACTTTTTCTTGTTATATGTATGAAGCATATTTTAAACACAAGTGCTTTTTGTTCATCTCACCAGAATCCGTTTTATAATGGAAAGTCTAGTTTTTGCAATGCACTTCACAGGCATGAAATTACCTTTGATCAGAAACATAAAAACAAGGATGGTAAGAGTTCATTATGTAGTCTATTCCTTACACAACAGATACTACAACATTTAATGTTTTATGTAAAACTATTTTATACAGAACAAAATTCAGTCTCAAATGCTCCACTATTTCTGGAAGATCTCATCTCGTTCAGTTTACAAGTGGCCCGAGGAATGGAGTTTCTAGCCTCACGCAAGGTGTTCATCTATAAAGTCTATGTACCTTATTGCTAGTACCAATACATTTGAATATTGTGCAATAAGAGGCATTTTGTCAGTGCATCCACAGAGACTTGGCTGCTAGGAACATCCTGTTGTCGGACAACAAAGTGGTGAAGATTTGTGACTTTGGTCTTGCCCGGGACATTTACAGAGACCCTGATTATTTCCGCAAAGGTGATGTAAGTATGCAAAGATACATCCTGTCTCTCATAGTGAAATTTCACATGTTTTTGGTGTCACAACTTAAGATGGAATCACAGTTCATCATTCATTCATTCATTCATTCATTCACCAAATCTATTTTCCATGCCCTGGTTGACGGAAAGGCTCGCCTGCCTCTGAAGTGGATGTCTCCAGAGTCCATCTTTGACAAAGTGTTCACCAGTCAGAGTGACGTCTGGTCCTTTGGGGTCCTGCTGTGGGAGATCTTCTCTCTGGGTATAAAGCAATTATGACATTGTCATGAAAGTAAAAACATTAAATTTACCAATAAAATACTGTCCAGGAGCATCTCCGTACCCTGGTCTTCACATCGATGAGGTGTTCTGTCACAGGCTGAAGGGAGGAACGAGGATGAGAGCACCCGAATATAGCACGCCTGAAATGTAAACGTAACTAATTCAATTCAAGACAAATGTTGAATGTTAGCGACATAACATTAACTACAAATCAGAGACGAGCAATCATTTTTTTCTAAAGCCTGCAAAGATTACCTCTTTAAATGAAATACACTACTCCACACTGTACTTCTTAAAAAATCAGACATGTAATTACATATCATCTTGTTGAGGATTAATGCATATACTACAGAATCAAAATATAAGCAATGTATCCGGCCCTTAAGTCAACTGGTCGTCACGATGAACTAAAATTAAATACAACATTTTTGACCTCCTAGTGCAAACTTTCTCTAAAAGATGATCTAATTCTTTCCAAATAGTCAAATAAAGTTCAACCCAGTCCACGCTCTTTTGGGGAGAGTACTGTAATATCCTAAAATAAAATCAGGTTTCATTGATGTTCAAACATTGGGGGCTTTGAAATGAAACAATATGCCTGTTTTTGCACAGTTACAGTACAATGCTGGCCTGCTGGGAGACCAGTCCTTCAGACCGACCTACCTTCAGTAACCTGGTGGAGACTCTGGGTGACCTCCTGCAAGCACGTGTCCAGCAGGTCAACTCTGCTCTGTGACATACAACTGTGCTGTAAAGTATAGTCTGAAATATCTTTTTTCAAATACAGAATGGAAAATATTATCTTCCCGTTGGATCCTTCAAGACTGGAATGGCAAACTACAACAAAAGCCTGAAGCAAAACCCTCTGGCGGTAACAAACCTAAGGTAATTTGTTGGTTTGTTTCTGTTACTCAGGTCTCAAATTTATTAGATAACATGTTTTAGTTAAGATAATAAACGCTATTAGTGATGGGCCAATGACAAAGCAATGGCTTCAGGTTGTGCCTATAAATAGATATTAAACTTTTTATCTTTGCGAGTTATGAAAAATGAAAGGTGCACTATGTAACTTCTCTGCTACAATTAGAGTTGTTAATGCTCAAAAACTCTGAACAACATCCATTCACTCAGATTTACCCAGATGCCAAAATTAATGTCAAGCTTAACCTTATTAGGAAATTGAGGGTTTTTCTTCTGTTTTAATGGTATACTTGTAGTTACATGAGGGGTATAGACTCACTGCAGACATTTGAGGAACCATCGCTGGAGGAACAGACCAACCCAGGCGTAAGAAAAGGCCTCCACTTCTGCAAACATCTGATGGCTTGAGATAACAAAAAACCTGTTGTTTTTTCAGGAAGAACAGAGCGATAGTGGCATGGTCTTGCCCTCAGAGGAACTGAAAAATTTGACCGAAAACAACAACTCAAAACTCAACAGGTGGATTTAAAAACAAAGCACTCACATTAAACATGTATGAAGTTTAATTGGCCAATAAATAGCCTTTTCATTTCTTGTTTAAGGTTACCAAGTTTTGCTGAAACTCGGACTAAACATGGACCTATCACACTTTCTAGGCAACTTTGATTATCTAGAATCTGCCCTGCCTCACCTCTGAACCAGAAACAACATTTTTACGTCTTTTTTCTATTATTTCATTATTTCCATGGTAACAGTCATAACTTTACACATAACATGAATGAAACTCGTGTATTGGCACAACCACACTAGAACATATTACTCATATTTTCACAACCCTTTGAGGAGCAGCTATGTATTAGCGAACCGTTAAGTGCTTATGCATTCAGTTATTTGTAGTGTAGATGCTTTTTTGTAAGGGTACCTCATTAAGCTTGTAAGATTGATACAGTGCTGTCTGCTTACACAGCTTATGTATGCTGGAAACAATGTATATTTAAAGAATGTATGCATTTATATTTTTGTCACTACTTCTCTCTAAAAAAAAGCTACAGCAAATGTCTACGAACCTTAATTATTAACAATGTACTAATGCAACCAAGGAAAACAAATATTTTGGTATTCTTTATTAAAATACTGCTGTACACACAAATATTGCAAAATCTGAGACAAGAGGGTCTTAAAACGTACTAAGATGGTGATTGTAGTCATGTGATGTGGGGAGAAAGTCATCGCTAACATTATTGGAGTGTGTTGTTAAAGAGATGAACTTTTTGTCTGACAGGAAATTGTGTCTTTTTGAGGTTTACTAGAGCACCACATTCACCAAAGATACTTGTCTGTTCATTTTACTAAAAAGGTAGGAAGAAGTACATGATCCATTACAGAAAATGTTGCCCCCAAGAACAGAGGATAGCCTACAATGTGGACACAAATTTCATTATTCCTATGACAGTGTGGTTGATGCACACAACTCAAATCTGCCTGAAAAATGTAATGATACAATAACAATTTATAAAAAAGGATACACTCGATTCTGCAGAATATGCAATGTGCTTAAGGGCAACAAAAAAATCTTTCCAGCATGATCTTCACAAAGCCATTCGCAGCAGCTGAAGACGTCCTACCCACACCAGTCGCAGGCCAATCGGACTGGGCAAAGGACGACCCAATGACGGCAAAAACATTCAATCATTAGGGCCCTCCAGCTGTGTGACATCCTGAGAGAAACCCGAGCCATTACAAGTGAACTCGTCTCCAGCTCGTCTATTTCGTGATCGTAAAAATGCAAATAAAACAAAACTTTGTTTCTTCTGCCCTCCTTTCATTGCCTCCAAAGCAAAAACCCCAAACTAACCCACATGGCATTGGTCCGCAAAGAAAACGGTTTGAATGAGGCAAATACAAACCTGCTCAATCCAATCTTAAATTTCGCCACAACTGAGCAAAGTGAAATGCCACGTACAAAAAAAAAACAATTTCTTTCAAACACAGGGAGGGAGAAGAAGCTGTGATGTAACGCGAGGTTTGGATAAAAGGTGGAGAGGTGGATGGGGAGGACAAAATAAGGACATTCGACAAAGAGGCAGCTGTGGGTCCACCTCCACACAAGCTGCACCCACAAACCAAGTGCTGGACATCATCTCCCCAAATGCAGTTTGTGTCACTTACGGGTCCTGTAATTCATAGTTGTTGCTACATATGTAACAAACACCTGGAAATTACATTGCAAGAGAAGACACCCCTTCAGTGCTGGATCACATAAACACCCTCCAAAATCTTTCCACAAATGATGCCTCACCAGTCCTAAATCAGTTGTTTTCAGACCTGAACTCTACCCAAGTGCTTTGTCCGTTTGAAGGGGAAGCATCAGCCAGGGCAAAGATGGGCTTGGTCCTCCCACTAATGCCTCGAATGATGTGTCCCATTTCCTAGTGCGTCAGAATGAAGGGGTGTCTCCAGTCGGAAGAGGTCAACAGAGAGCTGCATTTTTTTATCAGTCTGTTATGGTAATTGTCCGTGTGTGTCCCGTTTCTGTACATCCTGTTGACCACACATTCAAAAATTAAAATCTTAGTGCATCCGCTGCAGAAAAAAATGACCCAGACAGTAGAATTAAACAATAAAAGCAGGAAAAATTTCAAAAGGTTTGTTCCCCAAATCTGAAAAAATGGTCACAGCTTCTGCATGTCCTTTACTTTCATCAGTTTAAGCTGTGGGGTTCATGAAGAAATAAAAAAAAAAAATACACTTTAGAAAAAGCCTTCCTGATGGACAGGGTCAGTGTCAGTGTATAAGACTGAGGTTCATGAAGCCCTGCCCCGCTGCCTGTCCCATGCTGATATCACTCTATTCGCCTGCTCCACTGTAGTGCAATAGTGTGCTCTAGGTTTGGGACGTCCTGTCCCAGGACCAAGGGGGCTACAGAGAACCAGAGGCAGCGGCCTGCAGCTCCTGGAAGGTACTCTCAAAGCAACGCTTCAAATCAGAGTATGTCACTACCAGGACGCTCTTTTCATCCCGAGACACAAGGCTGATTTTCTCAGGAACGCCAGCGTCCAGCTGTGTGCGATGGAGATAATAGCACGTTACATAGGAAAAGAAATACAAAATATATTCTTTCCTGTTTGTTAACTTACTTTGTTGAGGCAGGAAACTATGTGGCTGAGGTCGATCCAGGGTGTCCCAGCTTCAGTGACTTGGTGAAAGAGGTGATCTCGGAAAAGTTTCAACAGGTAACGATCCCCCGTCTCTGACCAAGTGGGATCTTTCTGAAACCTAAAATTAAACATCAGGGTCAGATCACAAGCAGAAAAGGTTGTGCAAGCTCGAAATCAATCCCTTACTCTGGCCGTTCATTGATGGTGCCCAGTTTAGCGAGCAGGCGGAAGAGACGGCCATTTTGTACTTCCTTGAAATAAAACAAATATTTGTTATTATAGTAATGGTGGGTTTGTATTTGATTTAACATGAAAAGAAAACTGTTGTGAATGAGATTGAAAATTCCAGCATAATCTGCCAAACAAGAGTGCATGCAAGTTTAGAGACAAAAACAGCCAACGTTCTTCCTTATAGTGCATCCAAGTTGTCTCCAACAGGTGAAGTAAAGTATTTACATTCAAAGCTCACCTTTGTCTTTAGATGTATAACTTACTCCTGTCCCTCCCTTCTCCTCCTCCTTTTTGTCTGCCTCACTATGTTTTCTGCACTGATGGACAAAATACAAATTACACGTAAGCTTGAATAGGTTCTAAATTCTAAACCGTAATTGTTCAAATGAATCCCTGGACAATCTGCTGTTCTTGAAGTTTCAGGTCTATTAGCAGGACGTCTTATACCTTGCTGCTCATCAGTATTTAATTACCGGTAATTACAAAAGTCATAGGGAATGAGTTTATCTTCGTCAGATGCAGCTCTCACTTTAAAACAATGGTAAAGCTAAGGCCCGACGCACACAAATACCTATACAAACCTAATACCATCATTACTAGATGTCCCTCCCTCGATGTATCTGACCCAAACTCCACTCACAAAACTCAACCGGAACAGTGTATATAATTAGTTCAGTGTGTTCCTTGTAGGTAAATTGTTCCTGCATTTTGGATGGAAATGTGTGTATTGATGACAGAGAGGAATTCCTGTTTAGAACGCAACATTACTTTCTGTAATGTTCTACATGACCGATGTAAACCTAAGATCATTATTTACCACATAGATTAGCTCACCAAACTAAGTTATAATGAAAGACATAAAAACATATTCATGTCATATGCACTTTAACTACGCAACAAGATGTCAACGTCATTAATGTGAGCCAGGTTGACATTGCAGCAGGGCAAGCGAGTGGGCAGGAAGAGAAGGGAGATCCAATAGAGAAAATCCAACACTTAGGGCTGGGCAAAGAAAATATGGCTTTATCCAACAACAACAAAATATGAGTGTGTGCCCATCAGTGTGACTAAAGAAAAGTGTACACCAGGGAAACAGAACAAATAGTCTATACCCCGGTATTATGCATGTACCTTTGCAAGGTCCTCCTCGATGACATCATTTCTCATCTGAGATGCATCCAGCTGAGTGTAAAAGCGAGCTCCGATCATTGGCATGATGTCGTTGACACTGCGCATACGTGACTGTTCAGTCAGCAAGTACCTGCCCATGCACAGAAAAATGTGGTGTTTTGGATATTTTTTTTTTTTAATCTATGTGAATTGATACTAAAACTAAACTGGATTTTCGTGCAGAAAAGTTGAGTGTTTGTAGATTGTAGATTTGTGAAAGGATCATCTCTTACAGAATAAGATTCTTGAGGTCTGAGGAGTAGTTGATAGACACCAGCTCCATTGCTTTCTGCAGGTTCTCTCTTTGAATTCCAGCCAGTGAGTTACAAGCTAGTGCCAGCACCACTTTGCCCAGAGAGACTAGGTCTGCTTGCTTAAAACAGATGCAGAAAGACAGATCTTATTACTACCATTGAGCGAGGAGTGTCTAGACTTTTAACATGCTTAAGTGGGTTAAAGTACCTGGTACTGGGGCATTAGGGCAAGATGATTGGTCTGGCTGTTGTCAAATGTTAACACATCAAACACTCCTACACAGTTCACACGTAACCTGCACCAAAAAGACCATTATTATCACATGTTTCTGTGGGTGGGTTGTGAAAAAAGGGAAGACTCCTCTCAAAGCACCCTTCTCCTTTTTATACGGTTATAGTTAACAGTCATAAGTACACATTTATATGGGACCACTGAATACCTGGTCTTCCCAGTTACTAGAATCTTGCTGGGGTCCATGACCCGACATGCCAAACCCGCAGTGTGAATGGTTCGCAGGGCAGAGGTGAGCTGGACAATGTACGCCCATATTAGAGACTCGGGCAGAAGACCTGCATGCTGGCGTGGAGGGGGAGGTTCATGTTGTCCTGAACAAAACAAACAAACAAACATTGCATGATTTCAAGATAAAAATTCATATTTAGCTTTTATTTTTCATATAACAACACATACAAGACAAGATGAAAACGGTTTTCAGAACAAAAGCGTTCATACTGAGTTTCATACTGTGAATTTTATGAGACATTTTGGCTCTGGATTCCCGCATTTTGGCTAGCACATGTAAAGCAGACAACACCTGGCCAAGGATCAGTTTCAGCCACAGTTTCCTTTAGGTCTTAACACAGTGTTTCTGTAATCCAACTGTCAGAATAGTGTTGTCGCAATACTAAAATTTCAAACCTGATTTCCATACTAAGGAAAATACTTGATTCTTAATACCAATTCAAACCAAAAAAAGTTATCTTATTTAGGTCAAGGTTTAAACAGAGCATAACCTTTTGCAGAACTGGAACACAAAGTACTATTATTTTTAAACCGTTCTGGAAAAGCCAAATATTTTCTGTTTATGTTTTTTATCCATACTTGTTATAATGAGTATATAGTATCAATTAACCATTTTTGATACTTTTGCTAACCCTACATCAGAACACTCTAAAGCAGGGCTATTCAAATATATTTTCCGGAGGGCCAGATTTTTTGGAGGACCATGGTCTCCGGGCCGGAAGTGCACAACACGCCTTTGTAACAACATTTTGGGTCGCATAATAATAATATAAAATAACTACTGCTAGATTAGATTTTTGTGAGAAATAACATACAAAATACTTTACCAACATTGCTCACCCACCCATGACAGAATTAAATTAGGACTAGAACCAGCTAGGTCTGAACTAGGACTAACCCAGAATCAAACAAGGACTAAACCCAAGACCAAACCAGGTCTAAACGAGTGCTAACCCAGAATTAAACCAGTAAACAAGACATGCTTGACAGACCTGATTTGGCCTTAGGTTGAAAAGCTCTGCTCTGCTCGAAAGCCTAACCACAATATTTGTTTTAAATTTTATTTTCATCACTAATGATATGTACAAATATTAAGAGTCTTCTAAAAGACATTTCTCAAGTAGTGCAGGTCTCAATTCATCCAAGTAAAAACGACAAATGTCATCCAACATAAACTTAAGTGTCTGTGAGGTACAAGAGTTCTGATATCAACAATGAGGAACTCTTCCCCGCACAAAACTGTGTCACACAGGAGTTCAAACTCTCCTGCTAAGCCAACAAAACTGCTAATTACAAAGGGGGTTAATATTTACAACAACAATGTGATCAATGTTGCTCTGTCTGATCATTTGTGTCTTATTTGACCTGTGTTTTTCCCAAACCACCGGCTGGTCCTGCAGTTGTTCGGAGGAGACACAAATTATGGCACAGGTGCACTGTTTATGGAAATGATAAACTTTTAAAATGTCTCATATTCTAATGTAAATCCTTTGTTGAACTCTGCTACATCTAGTGCTTTGAATGTTATGGACATCATTGCCCCTATGAAGGCTAAAAAGTTTAAAAATAAGCAGAAGGCGCCATGGAGAAATTATGACGATTCGGTCAGGGCACAGAAAAGGAAGTGCCGCTTAGCCGAGCGGAAATGGCGCAAGTCAAAGCTCCAGGTTCAAAAAGAGATTTACAGAGAAGTTGTACATGTACAACCTCATTTTATGTAGAACTAGGGAAGGATATTTTTCTGAAATAAATCGAAGCTGCAGTAACAACTCATGTGTCCTGTTTGCCACAGTAAACAGATTAACAAACCCTCCAGTTTAGCTGCCATTAAAACTAATTTCCACATCTAATGACTTTGCATTATTCTTTCATGTCAAAGTTCAGGGCATTAAAAAGGCACAATACACATAATAATCCTAAAACCACCTAGACACTTAAGAGTTGACTCACTTTGCACCTGTAATTGACAAAATTGTCTAGGAGATCATCACCCGTCTGAGTTCATCTACATCAGGGGTGTCCAAACTATGGCCCGGGGGCCAAATGCGGCCCTCAGACCAATTTTTGTTGGCCCTCAGGCTTTACCCAAATAATAAAAAGTAGTACTTTTTACTGTAAAATTGGAATATTTCAAATATTTGGATGTTATTCCAACCTAATATTAATGTCTTATTAAAAAGGTGTTGAGGCTCATCGAAACTATGTCAAATGCAAAATTTTGAATAATTCCCTTCATTGTCGGGTTGTCTGTGACCCTCCGCTCCGTATAAGTTTCAAAATGCGGCCCTCGGTGAAAAAAGTTTGGACACCCCTGATGTACATGCTGCCTCAATGAGTTTCCCACCAGATTTTTAAAGTCTGTGCTGAACAGTTTGTTATCACCACTCACATGTCGCTTCAATCTGGAACATTCTCAAAGGCTTTGAAAACTGCGGTCATAAAGCCTCTCCTAAAGAAGAGCAGTCTTGATGCCGCAGTACTGAGTAATTACCGGCCCATCTCTAATCCGCCATTTTGGGGCAAAGTCCTTGAAAAGGTTGTTTACCAACAGCTCACTGATTTCCTCTTAACAAACAATTCATTTGATGTTTTCCTGAGGTTTTGGACCTCATCACAGCACTGAGACTGCTCTTGTCAAAAGTGACAATTTACGTCATCCACCTGAACACTGACGCGGGCAAAGCCTCTGTTAGATCTGAGTGCTGTTTTTGACAGTTTATAATGGGATTTAGAGGACTAGGTGGGCATCACTGGCACTGCCCTAAATGGGTTAAAGTCCTATCTGGAAGACGGGAAGTACTTTGTTGAAATTGGTAACTGTGTATCAGACCACATGCCCCTGACCTGTGGTCTGCCCCAAGGGTCAATCCTGGGACCCCTTCTGTTCAACCTCTACATGCTGCCATTAGGTCAGTTGATACGCAACGAAAATGTGTCCTATCACAATTATGCAGACGACGCTCAGATCCATGTTTCACTGATGACAGGGGAATATGGACCAGTGGATTCACTGCATTCAACGGATCAGTGTGTGGATGCAAATCATTGTTTTTGGCCCACAGAAATAAAGAGAAAGTGTTAGCTGTCACCTCCACAGACTCGCTCTAAAACCTACAAATCAAGTTCGAAATCTGGGGGTAATAATGGACTCAGACTTGAACTTTAACGGTCACGTCAAATCAATATCAGCAGATGTTATCTATATTTTCTAAAACCAGACTTGGAGAAACGTATCCATGCATTTGTCTCTTCAAACGAGCTGTAAAAAAGCTGCAGTACATCCAGATCACTGCTGCTCAGGTCCTGACTAGAACCAGAAAGTACGATCACATTAGTCCTGTGCTCAGGTCTCTGCACTGGCTTCAGGCTCAGAGAATAGACTTTAAAGCAGCTCTACTTGTATACAAGTCTCTCCATGGCCTTGCACCAAGGTACATCTCGGACATGTTAGTTTCCATATGAACCATCTCAGACTCTGAGGACCTCAAGGACCGGCCTCCTGCTGGTGGCAGAGTCAGGACTAAACATGGGGAATCTGTGTTTCAGTTTTATGCAGCTAAAATCTGGACGAGTCTTCCTGAAGATGTGAGACAGCCCTCTACTCTACTCGACTCTAAAAACAGTTTAGTTTAGCTGTGCATGACTGAAATGATTTTATTTGCACTCTTCCCTTTTGGGGTCTTAAACCGTTTTGTGATTTCTGTCATGTCTGATTTTTAATGCATTTTTTCCTGTTGTGTGAAGCACTTTGAATTGCCTTGTGTACGAATTGTGCTCTACAAATAAACTTACCTTGCCTTGCCTACTTAATAGCTGAACAATGTGTGAAAAGATAAAATAAACAAAGCACTTCGACTCAGGTTCCACTCACCCCACTTTCTCTTTGTGAAGAATGAGTCTGCAGTCGGGGTCATTGAAGTGCCTGCTGTACATGGTCTCTGCTCCCGCATGGAAATCATAGGAGAACACCAACGCTATAAGAAACCATCAAACATGTGGTATATGAGTCAACCTTCACAGTAACTGGTTTGGTTGTTTTAATTATTACTTTAAATCAGTATCATAAGATTTCAAATCTTACAGTGGTCCCCAAATGCCTTGGTGGTGAAGACCTCCCTCAGTGTCACAGAGTTTGAATGTTGAATTTTCTTCCACATGTCCACAAGCATCATGCACTTTGTGTTGACAAGGCGGAACCCTAAACACATTTGATGATAACACCGTAACTTTTCTGTTGTAGATGTATTGTTTTGTTAAACAGCACAATCACCATGTATTCTCCTTAAACAATAAGGAAGATCATCCTTGCTGTTTACGGCTTTGTAGCAGGAGGTGATATAGCTGAAGTTGCTGGTCTTCTGCATACGGTTTGGAGGTGGGAGGGGCTCTAGAGGAAAAAGGCTATGGTAGCTGTCTACCTCAGATGGGACATCTGCAAAAGACAGAGGTCTCAAAAGTAAATGTTAGAGCCTATTTTCCCTCAAACACTGGCAAGAGGAAACTGGTCGTACATATCTTTCATGGCACTTGCTTTATTGTGCAGCTAGTCTTACCTGGATTCTCTGAGTGGTCAATCTGTGCCATTGTTATCAAATGTCTATTTATCAACTCCTGAAAGAGAAATCAGAGCATCAGTTTACTTTTGATAAAGCATCAACATGAAATTAATTTACATACAAATTTAAATAGGTGGAAATACCTGTCTGAGTTCATCAACCATGAAGAAGGATGGGGCATTGGCTTTAGGCTGCATGTAGGCCACATGGGGTGCAGTCGGGGGATAGATATGGTAGGAAGGAAAACACCTGCAACAAAATTACATGGGTTTCTTCTGCATCATTATAACAAAATCAAACCTAGTTTCATTAGATAAACAATTGGAGAAAATAAAACTTGTGTATAACACATAAGAGGAAAAAAATAGACAAAACGCAATTTGAAAACTAAAAATACAAACCATTCCAGCCATTGGAGCTGGGTGTGTTGTCTGTATAGAAGTAGGTTGTTCCTCCCACCGTTCTCTTTTTGAATAATGTGAGAGGCTGGGTCACTAGCAGTGGTGGGCACCATGTAATTGGCCGGGTTTGGTGTGTGGCTGCGCCGACGAGGAGCAGGTGAGGTGTGAGGCGTAATTTTGGGAGAGTGGAGAGGAGACGAACCCGCAGATAAAGACATTCCTAAAATGCAACAATAATGGTGCTTAGTAACGGGATATTTTCTTTGGCCCAAACTGTACAAGTAATTATTTTATGGTAAATAAACAAAGTTTTTTAATACACAGTATTCTGACCTGGTGCCAAAGCAGCAGCTGTAGAGCTACTGAGGGCAGGATGAGGGAACATGGTCGAGGGGAAAGCTGGGACAGTAGACTGTGCCATAGTAGTCATACGAGGCGTTCCTTTAGGGATGAATTCACTTGCTGTCGGGTTAGGAGTCTGAGGATGGAACAAAAAGAAAAATAATTACCTTGGCTTGTACAAGACAACCATTTAAAAAGGAGACATATTATGTTTTCTTCCAGGTACTTAGTACTGAACTATACCATAAGTGGATCATTATTTTACATTTTGTTAACTGTAAACTGCAATATTAATCTATCTTAGTACTAGAAACAGGTAATTGACTTCCTGTTCAACATGTCAGATCTGACAATTCACTATAAGTAGTATCAGGATTTCATTTACATGTTTTTAAGTATTTAAAACATATTTTAAGTGACATTTTAGAACCAATATGTTTCATTTGGAGTCCTAACTTTTCAAATAATTATAACTAAGTGCAAGATGTGGGCAGGGATAAGGGGTAGGTAAAAAGAACCCTTGAGCCTCAATGGCAGGACAATACAGGATTGCACAATCATGCATAAATCACACTCCAAGTAAGATAATGATGAGGAAACACTGCTGTAACAAGGTTAAATGCTCATTAAAATGGATTTTGCATTATATGACCCCTTTACGTTTCACTGTGGAAGTTCCGTCACCTGCTTGTCTCATGAAAATATTATTTCTTTGCCTGGAATGTCCCACAGTGTGAAATAAATTAAGTCAATTATTCAAGTTTTTATGTCATTTTATGGAACATTCAAGGCAAAACAACCTCTACATGGAAAAAGGGATTCGGACCAACGTAAAAACATACATTTAGACTGAACACTTACCTTCCTCCTTTGGGAAATGCTAAGAGCACCAAAATCACTGAAGAGTGATGACGTTGGGGAGTTGACAGGATCTGCAGTATTAGAGTATTGGTAATTAATAAGTGTATTATTCAATACATTTTGAAAGATTGATCATTGTGAATATCCTACCATGACTGCTGTGGCTGAAGTTCTTGGCACCGTCATTAAGGAGACTTGGAGAACTGCTGCTGGTAGTCATACGCTTCAAAACACAAGTACAAGTGATATGTTAGTCTAGAGAAGAGATAACAAACGTTTGCCCACAATGCAGTCAAATAAGATTTGGACAAACAAACAAAAAAACATTTAATACCTGCATCATAGAATACTTTGACTCTGCTGGACTTCCAAAACCATTTACCCCAATAAAGCTGCTGCTGAAATAGGAGTTGGTAAGATTGGCATCACTCAGGTTTGCCCCCTCCATTCCTGGAACTAAGTATGATAGAAAGTAACATATAAAAAAAAAATCTGCAACAAAACAGCATGAAGACAAGGGAAACAATAAACAACACAGATTGACATTACTGGATCGACTGCAAATGTCAAAACATTCCCAAAAAATGAATAGTGGTTGCAACATCGTTTCAGGAGGAAATTACATCAAATGTTTATTTTCTGAGAGATATCGATCCATCCCATGTGCTAAAATCACAAAAGAATAACTTTTTGTTGGGATAAAGTAAATATAAACATGTTACGCTACGGATGCTCAGGAAGCACTAGCACCGAAGCTAACGACGAGGGTCGCAGCTTGAAGTCCAAAACAGCTGTCATTAAAGACTGGACCTGCAAGGTCCACACTTTGACCACACGTGTTTGGTCCACACGGATGACTCATTTGTGTTTAGATCAACTTTACACGACTAAGTCCACATGCATGCTCGTAGGTAATTAGCATACACATGGAGGTAAATGGAGGGTTAACCCACATTGTTTGGTTTTTAGGCCTCAGTGAATCCCCGGGCTAGATTTTAAAAAAGCCACGCAAGGCCCACGGTAAAGTTCCCGTCAGTGCTCCAGCAGAAGGCCCGGGTATGTGACTCACTCTGTAACAGCTGCCCGTCCAGAGACGCTCCGGTGGGGCCCAGGGCCTCGCTCTTTTTGGATACAGTTCCGCTGCTCGGCCCAGTAACCGCTGCTCCGCTGAGCGCATATCCCGCGGGCGGCGCTCCTCCTCCGGCCATGGGCAGCGGGACGGGACTGCCGCCGCCGTGAAGGGGCAGGTTGGCCATGGACGGATCTTCGTGCAGAAACTGACACTCGTCTCCATAAAAGCAAGTTTTGTCTTTTGCATAATATCTGCAAAACTTGACCTTTACGGGTATCCCGGGACCTCCTAGCGGAGCGGAGGCTGGGAGTCCACTGTTCATGGCACCGCTGCTGCCGCCACTGCCGCCGAAAGACACTCAAACATAGAGACGAACGGAGCTAGCAGCTAGCATGCAAACTGTCCTCTCAAAACACAAGTTAGGATAAATTCAGCCCCCAACAACACCGTGGACCCAACAGAACTCACATCATAAAGCTACAGTGCATAATTGTTACATTACACCATGAAAATCCAGCTCGTCGTTATTTTCGGGGTCCATGCAGCTCCTGCACAGTGGTAACGCTAGCCTGTTGTTGTTTTTGCTCGGCTCAGGTTAGCATGGCTTTGCATTGTGGGTACTTTTGGGACTGCAGCCCATGCAGCCAGTTCAACTCATGGTTCAACTTGAGAGTGAAGGGAGTTAGCCTGGATAAGAGGGATTTTCCCGTCATGAGTACTTGTTTATGTCAACATTTTAGTAAAATGTGTGGCTAAAATTCCACAACATAATTATTAATACACTGGAACACTTCTAAACACCTGCCACTTTAACTGCAACTATTCATCACTCACTGCACTGTCACTTTCTGCACTACTTTAAATTTAACTGTAAACTTGTGTACATAGTAATGCCTATTTTTATTTTATACTATAGTAATTTTAAATTGTTTCTCAATGCATGCCCTTTTGTTTGATTGAATATATGTTGTTTTATTATTGATCAGTGTTTTGTGTTGCACCTTAATGCCGAGACAAGTTCCTATGTCTGTGAAGCTTGTTCATTTTGACAATGGCAATAAACCCTTTCTGATTCTGATTCTGAATAATTGAAACATCTGAACAACTGAATCTTTTTCTACAATTGACAACAATATTTGAAATGTTTCTATTATTAATCATTATGTTGTGGAATTTTACACAACATAATTATAGTTGTAGTCATCTGGACTTAGAGTTAGTGTCCAGATGACTTGGAGTCCAGATGACTACAACTGATTCTTTTTCTACAATGGAACACTCCTGGACAAATGAGGGATTACACAGACTGTTGTCAATGTTATTAGGCTGGAATGTCGCAAAACCTATACAAGAATATACAATAAAGGCAAGGAAGACTGTTCCAGATTTTAGCTGCATAAAACTGAAACGCTGATTCTCCATGTTTAGTCCTGACTCTGGCACCAGCAGGAGGCCGGTCCCTGAGGTCCTCAGAGTCCGAGATGGTTCATATGGCACTAACATGTCCGAGATGTACTTTGGTGCTAGGCCATGGAGATACAAGCAGAGCTGCTCTGAAGTCTATTCTCTGAGCCACAGGGAGCTATGTGCAAAGAGATTTCAACGAGAGACACGTTTGTTGCTACGTCATTGAGTTTCCTCTTTTAAAAGGTAAACCACAGAGCTTGGTCAAATAGTTTCAGACACAGCTCCTGGTAGTGAACATGTCACTAATATAGAGAAGCTGAGAGATGATTGCGGGTAAGTCATATAATAATGCCTTATTAACAATGTATTAGGCCTAGACATCTAGATGTATAAATAATCATAAGTATTTAGGCTAAATGGAAATATATTAAATATACTATATTTCTTGGTGGAGCTCTTGGTCAACGTCACTTAGACCTATTAGAAATATCCTAGCACTTGTTAGTTATTAAATTTGATTGCTTTTTTGTTTAAAGGTGTTTTCCTGCTGTTTGCTGCCGGGGTGTACTCTTCTGACCATTCAACCGGCTGTGTACCCAGTCACGAGGTACCTCACCCCTTTTGAATTATTTTTAATGCTTTTTTTAATATTTGTACAGATAAAACACAATTTGCAAAATACATTTGCAAATCTATTTTCCAGGTCAAATGCATTACACTGGCTGATATTCTAAATGCCTCTGGTCATGTCACCATATATGCTGGTAAAATTCTCACCATTTCCGTGGAAGATGGGAACTCTTGTCAGTGGATTCAAAGGAAAATCCCTCTAATGTCAGTTAAATGTCTCAAAGTATTATTTTTGGCGTTTAAAAGCTTCAACTAATGTTTCCTTTGTTTCAGCAATGGTAGCCACATCCTGAACATCCAGACACTTTCTGAAGCAGATTCTGGGGACTACATAATTCGGTGTCAATCCCAAAATGTGATTGTGCATCTTCATGTGGTCACAAGTGAGTAATAGCTAAACCTGTTTGTTCTTGAATTTAAAGCTCTGCTAGATTTGTGTGTGTTGAAGAACTATTATTTGTCCTTCAGAACCTCCCACAAGACCAATGTTGATTCTGAATCAAATCAGAAAAAAATCATCACCATGGTTTAAATGCATCACTGATGGTTTCCCAAAGCCTTCACTTAAATGGTCAAGGTAATTTATTGGTCCACTCTCTATATATGGTTCATACGATAGCCTATATTTTAAAGTTTATATAAAACATGTTTTATTTTTAATAGTAATAAAGATGGAAAAGATCTAACTACAAATGATGGACGTGTTGCAAGTGAAATATCTACCGTTAACTATTATCGAATGGGAGCTGTGTGTTGTGCTTCCAACAAAGCTGGACGAGAATGCAGCCAACTCTATGACTTTGGTAATTAAAAAAAAAGATATGACTGACTAAATTGATTATACCCACATTTTTTTATTTATATATTTTTTTTATAGATTTATCCGCCACAGACAGCCTTTTTAATTTAACTATGAGCCCTGGGCAATCTTTACTGATGCGTTGCAGTGTTATTTACCCCAGTGTTTGTGAATGGCAGAAAGACAACCAAAATAGTATAAATATATCATGCTCCTCTAACCACACAAACAAGGTACTGCAATGTTTGTAATACACACTATTCAACTGGCTTCTTTAATCTTTTCCAGCATTGTGTTTTCATTTTACATTTTAGGCATGCATTTTGGCGGATTCACATTATTCTACCATGATGTTGTACTTATCTATTCCATCTCTCAATGTTGACGACAGTGGCACATATACATGCAGAAGTGGAACCCAAACCAAATCAGTTCATGTTTCAGTTCAGAGTGGGTTGGAATAATGATTAACTTTTGAATTGTTGAAAATGGAAGTTATTCTCTCAAACCTATTTTCACAGCTGAAGTTTTTTTATCGGTTGAACTTGAGAAGAGCTTGATTATAAAAAGGGGAACTGCCTCGTGCTTGCAGGCCAATGTCTCCTACCACCCCTTTCTTCAAAACTGCACATGGGAGACACCCGATAAAATGGAAATTAAATGTCTCACAGAACCATGGGTTACAAAGCATAGGTACATTATATTATATATTATTTATTGTGACAAACAAAACTATTGCATATAATGAGCATGTATACGGTTGTGTATGTGTTATGTATAGTTATGTGAAGCTGTGTGAGCCTCTTAAAACTGGGGAGTACAGGTTACATATTGAGGCTGGCGGATTAAAGAAAACCAAATCCATATCATTATGCATTGCTGGTAAGATTAATGTTTAGATATAGGTAACATGCATAACTTTTAAGTATAATCATCTTGATTCCTTATTCCAGACACACCTGATTTAAAGATTACGAAAGTTAATGATGCATACATTGTAACAACCATGAGTGTTGTCCCAGCCAATTACTCATGGATGTCCTGCTCTAATGAGAGGTATGTTCAATATCAATGTTTTCAATATTATATTTAATTTCCATTGGACAATTTTTCTACCTGTTCACAGCTGTGAGGTAGATTCCTCATGGGATGTAATTGCGCAAACCTTGAAGTCAGATTTGGAAGTATCCTGTAACAGGACAATTAAGAGTTCTTTGAATAAAGACCTTGTTTCTGGACTTTATGTGAGGTTTTGTCTCACTAACTCGGTCGGACAATTTTGTCAAGTGCGACCTGTACATTTCCAGCTCGCGCGCCTGGCCTCCTTAGGTAAGAACTGTTCATGAATGTATAGTTCAACTCAAAACATGTTTTGAATTTTTTTTTCATTAGGTCAGCCATATGATGAAAACAGTATGCTTTTGAAAACGGGCAGTCTTTTTTTACTGCTTGTGTTTACTATTGTTACAATTCTGCTTCTGTATTTTATCAAAAATAAGGTAAAGTACTACTGTTTATATATAAAATGTAGGTAAATTTTTTTATTAAAAATTAAATGAATCTTTTTCACATTGTATCCAACAGAAACCCAAATATGAGCCTCAACTTCAAATGATCCAGATGGTTGGACCAAATGATAATGATTATATCTACATCAATTTTAAGGATTTTGCATATGATTCGAAATGGGAGTTTCCCAGAGAAAACCTAGAATTAGGTATATGACATCACCACCTGCAGATGATTTAAATATTATAATATAATTTAACTCTGGCTATCACTGGCTACAGGTAAAGAACTAGGTTCTGGTGCTTTCGGCACAGTCGTCCAGGCTACAGCATATGGCATCAACAAACCGGGCGTCTCACAACAGGTAGCTGTAAAGATGCTCAAAGGTCAGTGAAGCAGCAACTTCTCTTGTAAAATGCATATTATAATACATATTATTAGTAAATGGTTATATCTGTAGAGAAACACCAGGCAGTGGAGAAGGAGGCTCTCATGTCCGAGCTGAAGATGCTGACTCACATCGGTCATCATGTCAACATTGTTAACCTGCTGGGGGCTTGCACAGAGACAGGTAAACTTAATAATAGATGTATTAATCTCTTTAATTTAAATAACCTACAACAATCTTTTTTGTAGGCCCCATTTACCTGATTTTCCAATACTGTCATTATGGCGACTTGCTGAATTATCTGAAGCACAACAGTGAGCGCTACCACAAGTCTGTGACCGATGCATTCATGAAAGACTGCTTCAGCAGCCTGTACCACAACCTTCAGTCTAATAAACCAGCTAGGTATAAAGATAATTGTAATTTATATGTAATGTGGATTTTAAGGCTTTTCCCATTTAAAATATAACCACTAAAGTGATTTAAACCTTTTCAATGGTAATCTTTTGTGTAATGTAGACCAACTCCATTTTTATATGGCAATAAGCAACACTAAATTTTACAGGGAGACGCCAACTCATGTGGACAATTATGTGCCAATGCACAAGTCTACCACCAGGGGGCAGGAGAATATCACCCTTCTGGCCCTCAACTCGACTGACGACATGGATTGTTTTGAAGGTTAGAAACGGAATATTAAACAGGTTTAATTAAAAAAAAAAAAAAAAAAAAAAAAAAAAAAAAGTCTATCCTAACTGTCTTAAATGTGTCCTTAGACATTTTTGAAAGCCCAGATGAAGCAGATGAGGATCTGCAAGCCCTTACATTTGATGACTTGATCAGCTTTGCCTATCAAGTGGCAAAGGGCATGGAATTCCTCTCCTCCAAAAATGTAATAATAAAAATAGTTGCAAAAAATTAAATGCTAAATTAAACTGTGGTCAAGTATTTTATTTTTTCATCGTAAACATTTTGGTGACAAATTAAATGTATTGTATTATATTAAACACAGTGCATCCATCGTGACCTGGCAGCTCGAAACGTGTTGGTCACAAAGGGTCGAATGGCAAAAATTGGGGACTTCGGACTCGCACGAGACATCGACAAGGATTCAAATTATGTTGTGCGAGGAAACGTAAGTACACCAATAACTGCTTTCTATTCAATATAAATATGTTAATCATAATCAAAATAAACATGTGTTTTAGGTGCGTTTGCCTGTGAAATGGATGGCACCAGAGAGCATTTTCCAGGGAATGTACACCATGAAGAGTGACGTCTGGGCTTATGGCATTTTGCTGTGGGAAATATTCTCACTTGGTACACTGACATAAGAGGCTTATTCATTTTTAGAGTAAATTATTTTGACCAACCTATTATTTTGATTAGGTATTACTCCATATCCCGGCATGAAGGTGGACCACACTTTCTATGCAATGATTGAGAGAGGATTTAAAATGGAGTGTCCATACTATGCCAGTGAGTCTGTGTAAGTATCCTTTGTGCAGGTTGTGTGCTTATTAACACATTATATGAATACAAAAATAACATTATTTTTATCTTATATAGATACAACATTATGTGCAAATGTTGGGAACTTGATTCATGCAACCGTCCCCCCTTCTCCACGCTGGTATCCTTTATGGCTGCCCAGTTAACAGAGATAGAAGAAAAGGTTTGCGCCACAAAAAATAATGATAACGTTCAGAAAAGTGCCGACAGTGAAAATGTTCTTATTCCCCCTTCAGCTTTACCACAACACACTTGACTCCAACTCGAATGAATACAAAAACAAATCCTCTTTTTTGGAGATTACAACGTTAATCAATCAGACAGAAAACAAGACTGTGACAGGCAACGACTACCGTCCAGCCTACAAGACAGAAGAGAGTGCGGGTAAAGAGTGCAGCACAGACACCGCAGTGGAACATGCCAAACTCCTGATGTGATGGTACAGTTCTGATCTTGTTGTAAGGCTGTAATTGCTTCAATCTTATGAGCTATGTTTAAAAGTAAGCCTTCTTGACTTACAACATTTATGTCCCATACTGCTTGTATATGTATGCAAAACTTGCAATAAAGTGAAAAAAGTATCAGTAAGTCTAGACCTTCTTTGGAGATCAAACTTAACAACTTATAATACATTAATGCCTAGCAGCCCAAACCTTTGTCCCAAAAATTCTGAACAACATAAACATTTACTCAGTAGTCAGAGATACATTGGACCCCACAGGTCGTTGACCCCTTATGTCAAAGCATTTGGAAAGAGTAAGCTCACACCAGTTTGTAGTCTCTGCAAAGGAGTTACAAAAAGTATAATAAATCCTTGAACATGGACGTCGCCGCCATAAATGCTCTGGGCTATGAAGATTTTGTGAAGATTTTTGGTAACGTTGTAGAGAAATGTCCTTTAATAACAGCAGCTGTCTGGTCCAAACGTCCTTTTGCCAACTTGTCTGCTTTAGAAGCCGCTTTTCACGAGTTTATAGATGCGCTTCCAGACTCAGGTGAGTCACAAACGGTAACAAAACATTTTGGACATGTTCTTACAGCGCAAATGTAACTGTCCAGGCAAAGAGGGGCTCTTACGTTGCCATCCAGACCTTGCTGGAAGGGACCTCCAAAGTGGAACTTTGACTACCGAGTCTCATGAGGAGCAGACACGAGCTGGACTCAATGCTTTGAGCTCAGCTGAAGCATCGCTTATGGCTCAGCTCAACCAGGACTACAAAACGCGCTTTGAGTTTCCATTTGTCATCTGCGTCAAAATGAATGACAAGGCCACAATTTTACAGCAGCTCTTGGAGCGTGTTGGCAAAGATCGCGCGGAGGAGAGTGCGCGCGGGATAGAAGAGATGAAGAAGATCGCCCACCTACGTCTTCAGGCCCTCATGCTGCCTAAACTCTGAAACAGACTATAGCCCTGTCCTGTCATAGGCGATATTGTGATTATATTGTAAATGGCATATAGCCACAATTAGGCCTCTAAATGTTGTCACCTTTATTCACATTGAAACGTTAATATTTAAATCAAATGTTGTTGAACAGTATAGGCTATAGTCTGATCCGATGTCAAATTAGGCAACAAGGGGCCTGTTGGGTGGGCGGTGAATAGCCTGGCCTAAATGTCTTCCAATGCATTTATATTAAAGAATTATATGCAAAATATGTATATGCCTATGCATTTGTAGCTTAATTATGTCTAAATCTACGCGGGCTCCCGCAGTCCGGCCGTGGTAACAGTGAGCCTCTGCGGTGAGACCGGGGATGTGGGCCTCTGGGGTCCATTGGTGGAAGACATAGCTCCTCCTGCCTGGTCCCCAGACGAGATGGCGGAATCCTGGTCTGCGCCCCGGGCCCGACGACGGTCCTCCTCCTTCTTCCACTTCATACGTCGATTCTGAAACCAGATCTTGATGTGGCGCTCTGTGAGGCTCAGAGTCAGCGCCAGTTCCACGCGCCGAGGCCTCGAGATGTAGCGGTTAAAGAGGAATTCTTTCTCCAGCTCCAGCAGCTGCGCGCGTGTGTAGGCTGTCCGCGTGCGCTTGTTCTCCTCGGTCTCCCCCATTACATAGGGCCCTATAGGAAAGAGCGTCTTTAGGCATTGGACTAATATGGAATAAAATTACAGCTTTAAAACTGGCGTTAATAGCCTATAATTTAAGACATAACATTTCACAAAGAAAAAGTGTTTAACAATGTAAACAACAAGAAGATATAATAAAACAAATAGGCTACAACCTTGAACAAACACCCTTTATAAAAACAATCAAGTATAAACTTGCCTGCCCACTGACCCCTCCAGGTATGTGCGTGAGATTTGGTGGTCTTCATCCAAGGGAAGGGGAGCTGGTACCTACATTGATCCATGGGCTCTGTGAAAACCCCGGGTGGCTGCTGAGATTGCTGCTGGAGCACCTGTGGGTGGTGTAGTGGAGGCACCACCTCATCTCCGAGAGGTGTGGAGAAAGAAGGGGATCCCGTCGGCAGACTGGCCTGTTCCAGGCCCCCCATAGACGGAGGAGTGTACAATGAGTGTCCATGTCTGCTCATGTAAAGGCAGGGCGGTGGGCTGCTGTTGTACTCAGCCCCTTGGGGCCTCTGGTACGCACAGGAGTCTTTAAAAACATGTGAGGGGTAGAAATGATCTTCCCGATGCATGACTGTGAACCCAGAGCCACAGAGCTGCACTACACCTGGCTCCAACTGCAAGGGCCAAGCAGCTCCACACAGGTGTGTCACCCAGGTCCCACGTGACTACCCAAGCGCAAGTCATTGGCTTCAGGGCGCCCAAGAGTGTTTAAATCAATCCCTCTATGTAAACACCACTTTAGTCACAACTGGCAAGTAGACACGGCGGAATCTGCAAATTGAAGCCAATCTGTCTAAGGAAGGGAGCCAGAAAGACTCAGCCTAACTATCGACAATAGGCTATTCCTAAACGTGTCTTTTATGTGCCGGAGCTGTTAAATCGATATGTATGGGCACAAACATTGTTGGCCAGTCATTGAGATAAGAGTGGGATAAATGGAGACACAGTTGTCTTGGAAACTCAAATGGGCATCTTTTCCCAGTTTTATTTAATGTTCTCCATAGTACTTTGAATTCGTCTAGAAACTAAATTGTACCCATTAAAAGCATTTCTGTAAATGGTTCATTTAACACCACTTAGCGGGCGTGGACACGCGTGTACATAATTCTTTAAAGGGCCCAGCCAGTGACGATAACAAACACGCGGTTGCTGGGTCGCTGCGCGCACTGCACTCTGTCGTGTTTGCTGGCCATTAGCGTTTGGTGGGTCGCGCTCGCGCCATTACACTACGGGCCTTGCAGTAAACCAATTAGTAGCGACAAGAAACACCACAGGCGCTTACAATTTGTGGAGAAAAAAACATTTATAGGCTTTGTTACTTTGGATAGCAGGCCCAAGTTGGTCCGCACAATATTATTCATTTTGGCACAAAGTCCTTGAAAAGCAATTATGGCAGTTTTCACTATATCTTAATGAGGGCACTCAGCAATGCAATAAAGTTCAAGTAAACCAATTCTACACAGATCACGTCCTGCACTATGGTTTAATGGTGTAAATATTGATCAATGGAAACCGTTAACCGAAGCTATTTGCCGCAGAAACGGAGATGAACAGCGTGATTTATGTAGCATGATATGCTTGCGTAAAATGCCTTTTAAATTCATGGAAAGCTATGTAATGGTTAAGTGAAAAGGGGAGAAAAAAAATCAAAGCAAATGTACAAAATGTAAAAGAAACAGCAAATGTATTGACAACATGGGGCATGATGTTACAAATTATAATGGATTATAGACTACTAAATTCTTCCCCTGGTATATTCAGAACAAAAAGGGAATAAGATAGAACATTGATGCTAAATAAAATAAGCCTACCACTAACAGAAATACATTTATATTTTTATCCATTTAAATAAACACTCCAAAATCATGTATAACAATCTATTTAAATAGCCTTCACAATCTTATGTGTGCCAGGGAACATAAATTGAAAAACAACAAAGGCAGAAGGTCATAACTAGATATTAAGAACCTTTGCTAAAGGAACACAGGAAAGCAGTCATATCAAATTCCAGAGTGACTTTTTCTTGGTCAGGGTACGTACAGTAGTCCTTAATCTGATGTTAAGCGTTCTGTGACTGAGCAATGCTTATTTATGTCTGTGTTTTTTATTACTGCCATTCTCTTTAACAGGTTTCCTCTCTCTGGTGTGTCCGTCTCTTCTTTCCTTCTCTTTCTCACATCTTTTATGTTTCATAGAGCTGTCTTCTCGATTGAATTTATCTCTCTGGCCCCTGTGTCTCTCGCTGTCCCTGTGAGGAGGTGATCTGCTGCGGTCACGTCTTCGGTCAGAGGATTCGCTCCTCATGCGCCTTCTGGACGTAGACTCTGACTTGGATTCATCTGAGCGCCGCTGTAGACTAGTAGAGCGCAGTGTATTCAGAAGAAACCGCTTGTTTGTGCTCTTGAGAGGACACTTTAACCTTCAAAACAGACCAAAGTATAGATTATTGGAAATTAATCTGTAATCTTGTGAGAGCAATCGTTTAGAATTACAACATAGTTGAGATTTTTATATTCCTAATTCAAAAAGATGAAGAAATTAAGAATACCGTGTGCAGGCTCATGCAGACGTAATAGGTTTCAGCTTCCTTAATAATTTGAGGACTTTTACCCGTTGAAAATACATAATATCTAGTTTTTGATTGTTAATTGCTATGGCAAGGTGCAAGATCTTCATCACTCTGAAACCCATGGAAATCTATGCTTGGCAGCTTACCATCCCGTGGGGCCCATGGTCTCTGCTCGCTCTCTGCCTCGATCCGTCTCCCTCAAGAGTTCCTCTATTGCACGCCTATAGAGACAAAAGCACAAGTCATGTTATGGAGGAGGCGCAAAAACGGTTTCATGAAGTTAGTCAAGTTAAAATACAGTACACGGTCACATTATAAGTGCCTTGGTCTGGCAGTGTTCGCTCACCGACGCGGTTAAAGTTCTTCACAATGTGAGAAGGTTTTAAACGTTCGACCAAAAGGCTATACAGTTGCGTTATGCTAGCAAAACATACAAATTAATAAAGCGGGTTTTTTACTTTTCAAGATCATTGTCCTCTTCCATGGTCGTTGTTGTTAAGTACAAGCTACGTTATATATTTCCTACAAACAATCAAACAGTTTTGTCACAGTTTTGTTTATTTTCCTTTCCGCTTCCTACATGGGGTCCATTACGAAGGACCCTACACAAGGTCTGGCTTTGACACTGCCGGATCAAATCTAATAACAATTTGTAGAAACCGTTTGTTGAAGGTAAAATACACATAACATGCAATTAGATATTAAAATCACGTTTGCTAATACAGAATCTGCACAATCTATATGATGATTTTCTCACAATCAATATTTGCAGTCATTTAATGAACAGTCAATGATTTTTCCTGATAGACAATCACAAGTCCCGCCTACTCACATTGACGGACACCCGTGGGCGGGACTTGTGCCTCGAGAGGCTCGGGGGCGTTTACGTGCGAGTTTGCGGAGAGGTTTGTTGCGGTGAGTGCGTGATTGAGGTCCCGCAGCGAATCGTCCCCTTCTGGGGCTGGAGTGCACGCCGCCGCGGAGCAGTCTGAACAGGTAATGTAATGAAACACCGCCTGTATGTAGACACATTAGAGCAGCACGGCGGTGGCAGTGTCACTGTGTTCTTGCTTTGCACTGATAGGCTGCTGCTGCTGCTGCTGTTGCTGTTGCTGCTGTTATCGCTACATCAGTGCACTGAGGATGGCCGGATGGACACGGGGTAATGGTTGAAACAGGCAGAATTATATGATCAAACAAAGAAACGCCACCTGGGATCTTCTGATTTTTCTTTTTTTACCATTGCCAATTTGGGACTGTAACTGACATATTGCATTTGTCATTGTATTCAGTGTTATGAAACAAACACACCCACAAATTGACATCGTTCATAGTAGATTTATGAAATCAAATCAGGGTGTGTGCAATGTGGCTTTTTGGATGATTGGCGTGCCTATACAATTTGGACTAAGACCCTTTTAAAGACCAAAACTGATGTCATCTGGAAAACCAATTTCTAGGCCGACGCGCAGCATGTCGCTTTGTGTTGTTCGGCCTATGTTTATTTAAAGTGTAGTGTATTTTGATACATACATTGTAATATCAGCATGCCACAGTCAATTTAAACATTTGCTTGGTGGGTTGAGGAAAATGCTGCATTGTCTAAAAATAAATATACCCAATGCAACCAGAACTGCTGCAAAAAATATATATATTAATACCAATGTCTACTGAATATTTTTAGTGTATTGCCAGGCCTACACAAAGACTGCTGTAACATTTAGTGTTTACTTTTGTGAATCAGTCTGTGGTCTATGTGATGATGTCACAGCTTTGTTATAGAAACAGAGAAGCCTTGTGTCCTCATGTTTAATTCATGTCCAGCTGCGGGATAGAGACAGAAGCAGCCAGTCACACGCAGACAGAGGCTCGTCCCTCAAGGAGGCTGGACTCAGTCACTACCGGTCCGGTCGTCAAGGAGACAGAGGAGACAGGTTGTCTCAGAGATGGGTAGTCAAGGAAACAGGCAATGGATGCAACACAAAATAAACTAAGGAGGAGGCTCACATTGTCTAAAAGGCTTTGAGGCTGTACCAGCGAGGACCAGAGCATCCTGCCGAGAGGAGTGCATCTGTTGTGTGGCTTCACTGTGAATGTCAAGGCCTGCTGAGCACAGGCTCCGGTCGTCATGGAGACAGAGCAGAGCTGAACAGAGGCAGGTAGTCACAGTGACCTGCTGTGGGTTTAGGCACGCCCTCTGCTGTCAAATGATAGCACTATGCCAATATCATGACAGGTTTTGATGTGAGGCAGTGAGACTTTTGTACTTTTGGACACATACCCTTGCTCTTTATTATGAGACACCGCTTATGCCATATTTCAGACCTACATATTAGGCTATATTTATTATATATATATAGATATATAAATAATAATGATATATTTAATTTGATTTATTTTGCCCTCATTTCTTTATTTTCTGGCTGGACCAATCTTCTTCTCTCTTGGTTTCCCAATCCTACTTCGTCTGATCTGTGTCCTTTCTGTGCTTCAATCCTAGATAATTCCCTCTCTGTGAAATTGGAAGATTGCAGCAGGCGAGAGCAAAAGAGAGATTATACTGCCAGATTAGTAGACAGGAGCAGCAAAACATAATCTCAACACACTAGTTCATAGACACACATTCAGACAAGTTTGCAAGTGCACAAAGCATTTACTGCATACAAATGCACAAAATCACTTCTTTTCAAACAGCTGTTTAACCAATTGCTGTCCTTCTCGCCTGCAGGGAGATGTGAAGTCAATCCCTGGGGGGCATTTGTCCTCTCTGCCATCCATTCCCCTTATGATGTTCATGGGATAGGGACGTTTTGTAACCCTCCCCAGGACCACCGCCCTACTGGAGTCTTCTGTGCCAAGATTAAAAAGTGTTGAAGCAGCGGATATGGGCAGTCCAGGCTCTGAATTGGCTCTCCCCAAGCCAGTGGAGCCGGTGGTGGACTCTATGTGTTCAGAGTGCGGGCAACTGCACCGGGGCTGTGAAAACCACTTGTACAACTATCGTCTGGAGGTGGATGATGACCTTGTCTGTCACATTTGTCTGCAGCCGCTGGTACAGCCTCTCGACACACCATGTGGACACACCTTCTGTGCCCGCTGCCTCCGCAGTTTCCTCCAGGACCGGGACTTCTGCCCCCTTGACAGGGCCCACCTGCAGCTGCAGGCCTGCCGCCGGTCTAGCATCCTCGTTCACAAGTTGCTGGATAAGTTGTCTGTGTCATGTCCTTTGACCCCATTCTGCTCTCTCAGCATGCCACGATGTGACTTGGAGGCTCATCTCAAGCACAGGTAACCAGAGAATAATGCACTGAATAGCTGATTAAGAGTATAATGTGTCGTAATGTTACAGATCCCGGTTCTCTATACCAGTAGTGTAAACATAATTTCAATTCAATTTATTTTTATAATGCCCAAAATCACAGCAGTTGCCTTGGTCAAAACCAATGAAAGTGAAAGTCCTCCCTGAGTATCTGTCCTCAGGCTCATTTGGACCAGGTGCTGTGAGACCCTTATGAGATTATTGGGCTGTAGGTCATGTGATCGGGATTAGTGTTTCTCTACCACAGTCATAGGCTAGCTGACCAAAAGCTGCATGTTCCCATTCTGTAATCATGCTGAGCAACTTCAACACCAGAGACCTCTTCAACCATTTCTTCTGCGAGACGGCCAAGGGCAACCCTGGGCTATGGTAAGTCTCGTCAGTGTGATGTGGGGACAATGTGCGTCTTCTGTATCTTCTTAAAAGATCTTTTTGTATTGAAACTTTACATTCCTTTTACTTTGTAAACGTTTTACTTTTAGTGAGTGTATGTTGTGCTCAGTGCTTTCTTACATTACATTTGGTGGGAAAGATATGTTGCCAGAAAGTTGTCAATTTTAGTCATACATTCAGTTGGATCACACATGTTTTGTTTAGTTTTTTTGCATAGGTTAAACATATTTTTTGGCATTTGGAAGGCAACTGAATTTTTTACTTAACCAACTAATGGTCCTGTGATGCTTAGTTATTGACTTATGTGTGACCACCTATCACCTCACTATTAGATGCACTAACAAGCTGAGACTAACAAGCTTTGGCTCCCAAGCTGCTGAAATGTGGCATGAGTCAGCTGTTTTTAAAGAATCCCTGTCTTATGAGAACTTGATATAATTTTTTCAGGATGTTCAATGACATTGCTTCAAATATATGCTCTAAATGTTTTTAAAAGCAACATACAGGTTACTATGCAGCAAATTATTCAAAAAGCAAAGGTAGGTTAATCCTGACATTCTTTAGTTAAGATTAACCCTGGTGATCGAACTGTCCCACTAACCTGCTCACTAAAGCTAGGGAAAGAAAGGACAGAAGTCTGAGGTTAGCATAGCACATCAAAGTCAATTATTCATGGAGATGATTAGAGACAAGGCACTATTACAAAGGTGGTTAGGGTGAGGTGACTGAAATAAAGCAATGCTCTTACTGGTTACTATATATTTTTAAAATGTAGTCTCAACATTGATATTGGAAGTGGGCACAAACCATCTCAGTAGTCTTGTTGCTCCGAGACTTCTAAGAGGAGGGATCAGTTAAATCATTTGACCTGTTAAGAGCTACCAGTGAAACTCTAAGAGCCAATTAAGTGAGTGGGACCACACTGATCCCTTGAGACTGTTTACTTTTGTTCTATTTCTGTGTGAGGAGAATCTATTTATGGGAGAGAACTGAAACTTCTACAAACTCAAACAGATTAGAAAGAATCTGCTCTGAATTACTTCTACTTCATAATATGTTACACAATCAAACCAAGCATGTGTTCTTTATGTTATATTGTTTTTGTCTGAATTGTTAAAAAGGTGTCCCGGGACAAGGTGCCAGCAGACCAGTGTGGACGGTCCACTTAGTGAAAGTGGGGACGAACAAGTTATGGTGCCAAGCCCTCCCAGATCGCCACAGTCCCCACAGACGACTATCAGAGAGGACAGCCCCTCCACACCCCGCAGAAACAGTAATGCCTCTAACAACGGCCCAGTGTGGACTGAAGACGCTGGCCTTGACAATCCTGCCTTTGAGGAGAGCACTGAAGAGGACAGTAAGTCAATACGTCCAGTGTTGTATGAGAGATTTGGCATGTCAGTTTGTTTTAGCCTCACTCCATCTTCAGGTGTGGTGGGTTTGGAGTGCGTTGTCCCCAGGGTGAAGAGGCCCCTCAGTAACCCTTGCATCCACCTCCTTCGTTCCATCAGCTCCACCTCATCTGGCTGGGACTGTCCCGAATCCCCACCTCTGTCAGCAGAAGAAGGTCTATAATTTCTCTTTTCAAACCATAGTGATGATGATCTGAAATTGTGTAATACAACTTTTGTGCGTTAGGCTGCGTGAAGCTTCCCTCTCTTCCGGAAGGGGAGATAACTGCCATAGAGGTGCACCGTGCAAACCCATATGTGGAGCTGGGCATCAGTATCGTGGGTGGAAGTGAGACGCCCCTCATTAACATTGTGATCCAGGAAGTGTACAGAGATGGAGTTATTGCACGGGATGGGAGATTGCTGGCTGGAGATCAGATTCTACAGGTAATTAAATATGTTACTATAACCAGGCCAAAGAATATAAACTGAAAAACCAGTGGTCGAGTGGTTATGGCAGCAGCACACGTATGCCAGGTTCCATGTGCAGCTGGCTGCAGTGTCGTGAGTTTGAACCCTGGCTCTGACAGTTTACTGCATGTCCTCCCTTCTCTCATCCCCTCTCTCATCCCCATTTCACACTGTGCTGTCCTGTCTAATAAAGCCTACGGGCCAAAAATCCTTTCAAAAAATGTTTTGTTAAAGGGGACATATAATGCTAAATTGATTTTATGATGACCTTAACCATGTGTTCCCTCCCCATCCCCGCCCACATTTTTTTACTTTTGTACTTACCTTGGCTTATTAAGTCTGAGACATACTCATAGGGTTAAAAAGTTGTGTGCCCATTAAAAAAAGGTAAATCAAATGAAATAGCTACCAACACTTTATGAACAGGAAGTTAATTGTTAAAAAAAAAAATAGTTTAAGATCACTTTTGCAGTAATACTATTGTAAATTGGATTACTTACAATTCTGTTCAATACTACATAACATAGCATGTCTTCTTTAGATTGCAGTGTCACCATCTTTGAGGGCTGTTTGCAGGTAGACTTTGATGGCCAAAGTTCAAGGCCAAATTTGTAAGCTGATTATTGACTAATATGATCACAGTTTTTAGATTCAGTTCAGATTGATCTGCGATTATATAATGTATTGGTACCAAATCCAGATCTCCTGTTTTGGATGAAAATAGTGAATGTTGATGATAATTGATAATAATATATTACATGATGATTCTGTGTATAGATTTTAAACAACTGTTCTTTGCTTTTTCCAGGTTAACAATGTGGACATCAGCAATGTCCCACACAGTTTTGCTCGCTCGACTCTTGCTCGGCCCTGTACCACCCTGCAGCTGACTGTGTTGCGTGAGCGTCGCTGTGTGTCACGAGCCCATCCACCCTCCTCTTCTACCTCCTCCACCCCCGCTGTCCCCCAGGCCCCCTGCTCCACCCCTGAGGGCAGCCCATCAAGCCCCACCACCCTGAGGATAACCCTACACAAGTGTGATTCCACTGAGCAGCTGGGCATCAAACTGGTACGGAGGACCGATGAGTCAGGAGTGTTTGTGTTAGACCTTTTGGATGGGGGACTGGCAGCAAAAGATGGGCGTCTGCGAAGCAACGACAGAGTGCTGGCTGTTAACGACCAGGACCTTCGGCACGGCACCCCCGAGCAGGCCGCACAGATCATTCAGGTGAATTGAATGTTTATTTTACCTTTCTAATAAATGTATACGAATGTTCACACAACCTGATGTAATGCATCTTTAGGCTAGTGGAGAGCGTGTCAATCTGCTTATAGGACGACCAAACAAACCATCTCCACCCCCACCACCAAAATCTAGCTCTACCAGAGACCTGTACTGCCTTGAACACTTCCTGCCAAGTCACAGCGCCTCCCCGAGTCCTGTACCCTCACACCTGTCCCACAGCAGCACCCTCAGAGTAAGGACACCAACAGGTCAAGTGGAAAAAGTGACTGTAGCTTATAGTATATTATTAATATGTAATGTGTACTATCAGGACATGTCCAAGTGTCTTTCATGTAAAGAGAAACACATCACAGTAAAAAAGGAGCCCCACGAATCGCTGGGCATGACAGTGGCAGGAGGCCGGGGCAGTAAGAGTGGGGAATTGCCCATCTTTGTCACCAGCGTCCAACCACATGGCTGCCTGTCCCGGGATGGACGAATCAAACGAGGTGTATTTTCACTGAAATAAATTTGTGTTTTTGCTGTATCAACTTGTATCAGCATCTACATACAACATAGTGTTGATGTACTTTAGGTGATGTCCTACTAAGCATCAATGGACAGGACCTGACCTGCCTGAGCCACAGTGAGGCTGTTGGGACTCTGAAGGCATCTGCTGCGTCTCCATCGGTGCAGCTGCGTGTGCTGGAGGTCAGTATGGTGGAGGAGCATGACCAGCTCCTGCCCCACAGCCACGACAGTGATTTTGACGCCAACTGGTCCCCTTCATGGGTTATGTGGCTCGGTCTGCCCAGGTACACTCACATAGTACATATTTTGTTATATTATATTATATATATATATAATATATATATATATATATATATGTTTACTTCTAAGTAGGGCTGAACAATGTTGAAATAATATCCCTGTCATTGTGGTCTATCCATAGACTGTATGCTTATGGGTCTTTTTGACACATTCTGTTTTAATGGTCTAAACTTAGTTGACAGTTTTTATACATGAGATTTCATGGATATAGGATATTCAGTTGTTTGCAAAGGAAATTATATGATATGAATAATTGAAAATTATTTAGCTAATTTTGAGTCTTGAAATTGCAATTTCACATTGATTACTTTAGTATTACAGCTCTACTACTGAGCTTTAGCGTGTTTGTCTTCATGAAAACATACATTTTATTAAAAATGTTGTATTAATTCACTCCTCTGTGCTCTGTCATAGTTACCTCCACAGCAGTCATGAGATTGTGCTGCGCAGGAGTCACCCTGGGAGCTGGGGCTTCAGTATCGTTGGAGGATATGAGGAAAACCATGGAAACCAGGCCTTCTTCATTAAAACCATTGTCCTTGGGACACCAGCATACTACGACGGACGCCTCAAGTCAGTGATCTATGACTCTTCATAGGGTATTTATGGTATCTGTTAGAAGTGATTCATTTGTGAATAACCAGGAAGATATTAAGGCAGTGTGAGCTAAAACAGTAGCATTTGTCTTTTTTCCCCATTAGATTAGTTTCTGTAAATTTGTAAACAAGGAAATGTTTTTGTATTTCCCCAAAGAGTATATTATAAAAGCTGCACTTTAACAAAAATGAGACCACTGTGCGCTGTCTGCATCTAATAAAGTGTTTCACTTTACCAGCTAAAAAAAGCTGCTCTTAAGCAGAGCACGCGCCTGAAAATTAATGCACTGGATATTAACAATGTGCGAAGAGTTTGAGAGGCAGGAACTGTTACACTTAAATACCTACTTCTGGTTTTGCTGTGTGACAGACACCCCAGCCTTAAGAGAGAAACAATTAGCCATCAATATGTCCTTTTTCCGCAAATTTATTTTTATAGTAATTACCAGTTACATTTTTCTAATTAAACTGATGACCATTTTTAACCTTGTTTAATGAGAAATGTCATACATGTTGCATGAGATGAACTGGCTGTTTTGTGACTTTATTGTAGGTGTGGAGACATGATTGTGGCAGTAAACGGCCTGTCGACCGCAGGGATGAGTCACTCTGCCTTGGTGCCCATGCTGAAGGAGCAGAGGAGCCGGGTGGCCCTCACAGTGGTGTCCTGGCCGGGCAGCCTGATATAGCTAGTGCCAGGTCCCTCCAAACAGCCAATGGCCTGGCTGAGTTGAATTCAGGACAAAAAGCATAAAGACTGTAGAACCACAGGACAACCTGTCCTGAGATGGACCTAATCCAGATTGTGCCACATCTAACTACAGCCACACTTAGCTGTGTTAGTGGTTTGTTCCCCTTGCGGGAAGCAGGTAGTGCAACAGTTTGTGCTGTTATTTCGCAGAGCAGTGCAGACAGACTCTTCAGGTGGCTGCACAGCTGCTAGTAGAGTTCATTTACAGTCAAACAGACAAGCGCTGTATCCAGCCATGTTAGCCTCACCTGGAGCTCACTGCCTAAAGCCTCATCACAAACCAGCTCCTCACTCAGCTGCACTTTTATACGTGTGAATGTGTTGTTAATAAACAATCCTCAAAGGAGCACTGATCCGTGTCATTTTTCACCCTGTTTATAATTTAAAAAAAAAAAAAAAAACTGTACATTTAATAGACTCAACCCACAGAGCATGAAGGAGGCTTTATTAGACAGCCTAATGACAAAACAAAAAGTAAAACAAAAAGTGTTTTACCTTTGCAGTCAGTTTACTTGCTTAAAATGCGTTTTTGCCAACTTTGCAGCAAGTGTGTTTCCTTCCTTTTTATTCCCCAGCTTTTTCTGCAATTAGACAAATTGAAAAGTAAAAGATTTGTCATCTGGATAGTTTTAAAAAACTAGGAGTTTCGACTTGCATCCAAAAGTCAATCTTTTGGATGAAAGTCGAATCATCTTGCTTTTCAAAATTGTGTCCAGAACACTCCTGGACGAATAAGGATTACAGACATGTCCAGTTTATATTATACATACTTCAATTTCTTTGATGGATCATGTATTACACCATGTCGCCATAGGCTTTCCTAAGAAATTTCAAGCGGCAATGAAGGTCACTGAATCAAATGTTAAATAGTAAAATACTTACCTTCATGGCAAAGCTCTTCCCACATCCAGAGACCGCACAGGTGAAGGCTTCCGTCCCGTGTGACTACCAGAACATGACTCTCCAGGTGAAAGCAGCGACTGAATTTTTTATCACAGCCTTCTTTGGACACGTAAACATTTTTTTCTCCCCAGAATGGACCTTCAGTATATGAAGTTTCAAAATCCAAGCATTACTGAACTGCTTTTGGCAGTCAGCACACGGCAACTTGACTGAGGACAGTTTTACATCATTTAAGTCAGTTTACCCCTTTAAGATTAAATTCACCATTAGATGAATTACCTTATGTGCTTTTTTGTGCTTCAAGTACTCGGTCCACGTATTTCCTTTGAAGATACACGCCACCTCTTCTCACATGGATAACCTACACAAAACAATGCGTTTTAGTTAAAAGGAACACAAAATAACCGCCCAGTGGTATAGCCATTACCATTGTGCATTTTCTCATGGTGTTTCAGTTTACCATGAGAGGAGAATGCTTTTGTGCAGCCAATGATTTTGCAACTGCAGGATTGAAATGGAAGTCAAAAAGTGAACACATAGTTACATATTTAAATGAAATACTCACTGAAAAGGCAGTGCTTTGGTGTGCACAAATGTATGACACAAAGTTGGTTCCTCTTATTGAAGCATTTTTCACAGCCCTGAGAGTACACTGCAATGTAGAGCAAATGTCAGCATCTTAACCATTAGCAGTGGTTTATAAAGCTAATAACTTCTCACTTTGTATCTTTTCTCTTGATCGTGAACTCTGGACATGTGGTTCTTCAGGCTGGCATTAGTGACAAAAGCCTCAGTGCAGCCCTCAACAGCACACCTACAAAACAATGAATTAAGTCTATTCCAAACATATTTGGGCAGTGGTTTCTTACTTGTGTGGCTTTTCCCCACTGTGAATCAGTTCATGTCTGGTGGCTGATGCGATGGTGCAGAAACTCTTGTCACACTTGTCACAAGAGAAAGGTTTCTAGAACAAAATATATTTTTTCTGATGTTAATGCTCAATATTACTTGTTGAAATACTCTAACTGCCTGAATTCCACTTACCAATCCTGTATGCTTGCAAAGATGAGCCTCTAGCTTCCAGGACTTACTAAACACAGCCTTGCAGTCAATAAAAGAGCAAACAACTCTTTCTCTCTGCAACCTCTCCCCCATCTTCAATGATAGATGTCAGATGTGGTGTTATGGTTACAATCAACTAAACTTTGGGTACGTGGAATAACAGAGAAGGGTGCAGGCCACTTTTGGACCTACAAAGTGCAGCTCACCTGTGTCTCATTTATCTAATTGGGCTGTAACCATGTGAGGCTTGTTCTGGGGGTGCACCACAGTCACTGCTCATACTCAAACACTGTAAATGGTGACTTTTTCCTCTAGATTGATTAATACAGGCTCTAAATGTGCCATGAAGGCACCATGGCCGGCTGTCTTATGTAGTCCACAAGAGGCGACGGTCTGTCTCCATTCATTGCGAGCAAACACAACATTTACAACTCTATCTCACTCTTATCAACATTACAACGTGTTTTCTGATAAATGTGATGAATTTTTGTCAAAAAATAAATCTCTACCAAGCAGAGCCTACAATTTAACACCTTGTCAGATATAGTTGAAAACAGAAAACAAGCACACACGACATTCATGTAGGCCTAATATCTAATTTCTTCTTCTTCTGTCTCAATATGTGATCCGTCTAGGAATAACAGAAGTTGTGTTGTTTAGTTTCATAAAAATAATACTGAATAGAATTGTCTGTTAAATTCAACTATCATAACTTAAAGGCAACAATATTGTAAAGTATGGGTCTGTCAGAAGAGGCAGAACTAGCTGCATGGAGTGACAGATAGGGACAATCGAATATACTATCTGCCTGTCTAAACAGCAGCGCTCACCTTTTGCACAAATGCCAGCTCTTGTGTGAACCCTTAGGCTTGACTGTAGTGAATGAGGCCTATTGTAAAGCGTGTTGGGCGTTGACTCTGTGCCCCCCACGCTCCAGGTATGACCAGGCTGCAGGGGGTTATCAGCCCCCTCTCCCCATCCGGCCCCCCCTCCCCCCTGTGGCCTGTCAAGGGTGCTGCAGCAGTCAATACAGCTGGTCCAATATTCACATATAGAGCCAAGCCTACCCTGTCACTGATAACTGTTGCTGTTATCACCCAGCTATCAGATTCAGGTACTGGGTGCACGTCTGTTTGACTGCCCTGGGATTTCCTGGAGCCTTGTCAAAGCTTCAGCAGCGCTTAGTCATACTGGGGGTTTCACAGTCCACTAATAGGCTATTCATGGTTTCATAATATTAATAATAATTAATAATTCATAGCAGTTGGAAAGCAGTCGAGAATAATAAAATATAGCCTACTTACTTTTAACATATCTTGTAAACAAAGTCAATTAGCCTATTATTTAATTGACAAACCAAACTAAAAGCCTTCTAAAAACTAAATCTCTCTAATTCTTTTAGCTTTTCCATTCTATGACAACCATTGAACCACTGTGCAGTGACTGATTTGTACAAGGTCATTTCTAGTCATTTCCAAGTTCTAGTATGGCATTTCTCTGTGATATACGTAGTTGTAATTTTTATACAAATCTCAGAACTATTACAATTTTTACAGAAATGATTAAAGTGACATCTTTCAAATGGCTTTCTTTTGCATAATTTGCTGTTGTCCGTCTGCCCATGTCCAGTATCTCCCTGTGTGTGGGGTAATATGTAACAGTGTGGGTCGATACAGCTGCCCTGAGCCGCTGGCTAAGCTTACACATCAATCTGTGAGTGTCAGAGCGCGCGGTGATTAAGGAGTTCATAGTTTCTGCCTGTTTATCCGCACGGCTTGTCTCGTCTCCTTCTCCATCTTCCACTGCTGTGCTACTCTTCTTGTCTGTTTACTTTCTGTTCCTTCAATTAGTAACCTTTGGAGTTGGGAGACACCAGCCCAGTAACTTACCAATACAATTGATGAGTTAATTCATATATAGAATGTCCATATAATATAACTATATTTTACACATTTCAGCTACCCAGAGATGTTTTTTATTGCTAAATAGAAGGTTGAGCTGGGGAATATGCAACAATGACGCCCGTCTTATCTCAATACTGCAAAGAGAGCTGTCAATCAATATCAAGGGCTTTATTAGAACCAAACTGTCCATTTGATTTTCTGCACCTTTATTTTAATTGCTCTTCACTTAATTTGTCCACCTTATAAAGAAGAATGATTGTGTAGATCCAAAATGGCCTATAAGGGTTTTTTTCAACATATCATCTTACCATACACATTTTCATGGACTATACAAATTGTAAATCTAAAAAATACACCGTGTTTGTATGACTGTGTAACAGTTACACCACAATGCTTGTCCACAGTCTGCTCTGACACAATGGACACATGCCATTTCACCCCCGTCTCAGTAAACTGGCTAAATAAGTGTCAATACTTGTTAGAGTAGTGAGCTGGGATAAGATAACCCATTAGTCACATCAGCAGTCAGGCATCCATTCCCAATGATTTAACACTCAAGTACCACACTCTGCTACATCTGTGCACAAGAAAGAGCTGTGGTATCACACATTCAAAAAATCCAGTTGTTTTTAACTAAAAAAACATGAATGGCTTTTAAACTTTGTACAGCCATATTTTCTAGCCTGGATATTTTATTTGAGTTAAAGCCTTATGACCCTCAGTCATTTCACATGTGGCGATTGCTTTAATTTCTAAAGCTACAATCTGGCATAAACATCCAGCCTATATTGAGTTTAATGTTATTGTCCTGAGAAATAAATCAGAAATGAGAATATCTGTATCTGTATCTGTTTTGGATCATTTCTTTAATGGGACCTATTTATGGTTTTATTTGCCAGGATTTGGAAGCACTATAATGAATAATAATAATAATAATAATAATAATAATAATAATAATAATAATAATAATAATAATAATAATAATAATAATAATAATAATAATAATAATAATAATAATATAAATACATTGCAATTACAAGAAGGCTATAGAAAACCTTAGTAGTTTTAAAGTGACAGATTTCATATTTTTCTAATCAGTTTAATTAGACAAGATAATAGACCTACATGTTGTAAAGATTAATTATTGTTTTACACAAAATTCAAGATCCCCCTGACCTGTGGGGAGCCACAGGGGCCAATCCTGGCAACTCTTCTGTTCAACCTCTAAATGCTTCCGTTAGACTTACGCAGCAAAAATGTGTCCTATCACAATTAGATCAGATCTATGTCTCACTGACAGCAGGTGAATATGGACCACTGGATTCACTCTCACTGCAGATTTGTGTGTGGATACAAAACAACTTTTTCCAGCTAAACTCAGACAAGACTGAAGGCACCAAAGAGAAAGTATCAGCAGTCACCTCCAGCTTCTCGCTAGAGTTAGAAATCTGGGGGTAATAATGGACTCAGATTTCAATTTTGAACAGTCACATCAAATAAAAAAATAAAAAAATAATAAAAACATCTGCAGCTTTTTACCATCAAAAACATCTCTCAAAAGTATAGTGTTTAAACTGGACCGGAAGAGAGGTATGTAAGCATCTGTCTCCAGTAGGTTAGACTACTGTAATGGTCGGCTCACTGGCCTCACAGAGAATAGACTTTGAAGCAGCTCTGCTTGTGTAGAAAGTCTCTCCATGGAATAGCAATTTGTATATTGCTGACATGTTATAGTGCCATATGAACCATTTGGGACCGGCCTCTTGCTGTCGCCCAGATTCATGACTACCATGGGGGATCAGCATTTCAGTTTTATGGAGCTAAGTCTGGAACAGTCTTCCTGAAGTGAAGTGTGAGACAGGCCTCTACTCTGACAATGTACAAATCTTGACTAAAAACAGTTCTGTTTAGCTGTGCATATGACTAAAAGGATTGTATCTGCATTCTTATCTTTTAAATTATTATTTATTTCTGACACAAATGTGGTCCATGATAAAAAAAAAAAAGATCGACACAAAAGATTAGTCCATACAATTCTAGTCCATACCATTCTGAATGATTATAAAGTCTCTTTGCCCAGTGTTTTCTCATAGCAGAAGTGCAGTGGCATGAGCTAATTTCAGGGTTGCTCAGGGTCATTATAAGGACATTTTCATCCACCGCCAGGTGCTGCATGAATTTGTGTGTCAAATGTGTGTCAAGTGCCTCACAGGTGGGGACGTGAGCTTCCACAAATTGCTGACTGGCACTATGCCACCTTAGTACCCGTAGCAAATGCCAAAAAGCGTCCACTTTGATAGGTGGGCTGTGTACAGTGGAGTATATAAATTCTGAACAAAGAGAACTTTACTTCAGAAGAACACATACTAAACTGTCTCGTTAACGTGTTTGCCTGGGCATACAGTTGACAGTATTGCCTCTTGATGATGATAGTTTAAAGTCAGGAAAGTTCACATTTTCATCTTCTTTACTCCTCGTAATCTTCATTTTACTCTTTGTGGTATAATGCTTTATGTTAAATTACCTGCCAAACTTAGAGCTAGAGATTAATAACTCTAGCGCTAAAGACCCAGCTTGTTTTATACCTATTTAGCTCTGTGGATAATATATATATTATATGGTAAGACACCTTTCATTACTTAAATGAAATATCTGTCCCATTTCACTCTCATTCATTGATTAGCATACCAGAAAAAAAATATTCTAATCAAATATTTTGGCACACCTCTATTTACTAATTAAACTAATTTGTTGTGGTTTATCAAATGACTTGGTGGCATTGATAAAATGCAGATGAATTAAAACCAAGATATTTCTATTTACTTTATTTTAGTGCATAAATTCACATCAGTTTCATGTCCTTTGTTAAAAAAGTAAAATGTTTTGTTTTAATGCATATGTTCCTGTTATGTACAGCACTTTGATTTACTTTATGCATGAAATTGTGCACTACAAATAAAACTTGCATTGCCTACTAAGAAACAAATTTTTCTGGCATTTTGAACATAAATTTAACATTATAAAGCTGTTGTCATATATTCAAATAACTATTGTTGACTAGCTTTGCAGGCCTTCTTTATGTAGGCTGCAGTTTGATACTAGAGCTAAAAAAGCTGTATCTGTCAAGTAAATGAACGAGGGCCATTAACTGGTCATTTGCTTATGCACACTGCCACCTCATGGAGAAGCAAAGAGCAAGCAGATTTTTTAGAGGCCCTTTCTCAGGCTCATGGATGTATAAAATGGTCAGGCTCCATCCGAATTGGTTAGATTATAAAAGTCTAGGAAGCTCCTTACCTTATAATTGACCCGGACGTGCGTCATCGTCCGCCATGACAAGGATCGTCCGAATTGATCAGTGAAGTCAGGAGGGAGTAAAGAAATGAGCAATTATGCTTCTTGTCATAGTTTAAGCATAGGAACCTCAGGAGGTTCCCAATCCTCAACTGAAAATGCATATTCCGGAAAAAAAAAAATTTAAAAAAAAATTGCTGTCCTCATCATGTAGAATTATGGGGCGCAAAACCCCAAAACTGTGACATGGTATGACAGATTCAGAACCAGAAAGGGTTTATTGCCATTGTCAATGAACAACATTTACAAACATAGGAACAACATAAAACACTGATCAATAATAAAAATTGAAATACAATGACCTTTATGTCATTAATAGCCTTATAGTAGGCGTGTCAACTGTTTGGGGGAACGTCGTTTTCTCTTGGGGCCATTTGTTGACGGACCCTAAAAACCACACGGAACATTTGCAGGTGCTTTGCGCGATCACAAGTTCCATGCATCTAATTCGGCACCATCATGTAGAGCAGGGCTATTCAACTTGATATTTCAGAGTGCCAAGGCTTCTGGGCCGCAGTTACATAACACGCGGTAATGAGTTAATACAAATAACTGCCGATTAATTTTTGTGAGAACATATAAATGCGTTACCAACATCGCTTTGCAAAAGTGCCATCCTGTAGATTTGAAACAGAATTAAACTAAGACTCAACTAGTTCCAACCAGGTCTAACCCAGAATCAACCAGGTCTAACCCAGAATCAAAACAGGTCTAAAGCAGAATTAAAAGGTCTGAACTAGTGGCAATCCAGAAAAAGAGATTATTTTTTTGGGAGGGCCCGCCTCGAGTTGTATAGCCCTGATGTAATGTCATCTGAGCAAATGTCAAATATCCCCAAAAACATTCAACGAAGTCTCATGCTCCAAAAACTGAAACAGGCTTTAGTTCACATATGGCCCGAGGAGAGGGTTTTGAGGCACGGCCACGGACTTTCCATTTTCCCAAGACTTCTATTGTGATTTACAGCAGTCAATACATAACCATTTCCCCCCCCCTTTGTTTAATCCAGGCACATTTTCTTTTTCTACTTTTATATTGTTTACAACATTACACAGATGCCTTGCTGCATGAATACATACTTCTACGAGAAGGTTCCACCAGAGAAAAAGGGAATCTGTCAGCAGACAGGCCTGTTCAGGCCTCCCATAGATGTTTTGACGTTTATCTCTTAGTGAAAATCCTTTCACTTTTATCTCAACTATGACACAAAAAACAGATCGTTTCTGTACAAAGACTTTATTAGAGCAAATTTATGCCATGAACTCATATGGGATTGGCTCCAACAGTTGGGGCTCATTCTTCTTGGTGCTGACAAAGTGAGCATCACGAGGAGGAGCAGGCTGGAGAACAGGTGCAGAGAAATAATGTTCAGCAGATAAACATAGTACATCGAGACTTTCTTCAAATGAAACGCATACCTGGCGCTTAAGCTCCACCCAGGTGCCCTTCTGTTTGGCTTCCAGTTTCTTGGCCTCGTTTTCTTTGACGCGCTGGAGGAAACTGTCCCTGCTCTTAGAGTGTTTGACATGCTCAATACGAACATTAATCCTCTTGGCCAGGATTTTACCCCTGTAAGAATCAGAAATTGTTAGATCAAAGCAAATTACATGACCAACTGTCCAGCTGTGTCTCCTCAAAATATCACAGGTCAAACATTGAGTTAGACCACAGGTTTTTGAGGAGTTATATTTTTCCCCAGATGAATGACCACTGAGGACAGATGAACGTCCTGGAGGCAAAGTGAATCTGGGGTGAGAAACTTTTCCTATAACTATGATGATTCATAAACAAAGTATTACAAGGATTTATCAAATTTATCCAAAACGTGCGCGCAATCATGAAGCAAAAAACAGCCCTTTTCTCGAATATTTAACTCAAAAGTCAGTGCCTCAGTTAGAAAGCAAGAAAATTGTGGATTTATAACATTTTCCAATTTTCACTCCTTTGAACAAGCTATGCCAGATTAATGATGAGCATGATTAATTTCAGTTTGTGGAGGCCAATTGTGAAAATACTAAAAAGTCAAAGCCAAGATGAGCTACAGAACCAATCCCAAAGGCATCATCAAATAAAAGGCGTCATTACATAAGCTTTGGTTTGGTGTTATGCTTCCTTATTAAATTGTTATTTCCACTTACTTGACTTGCTTATTGACAATGATGCCAACAGCATGTTGGGTTACATTGTAAACGCGTCCCGTTTTGCCATGGTAGCACTTGTGGGGCATGCCTTTCTGAACAGTTCCTGTGCCCTGTTTAAAAGTGATTATTTGAGATCAAAAGATCACCACAAACAGTAACTGAATCTTTAAAGAACTATGCATACCTTGATGTCTACAATGTCACCCTTCCTGTAGATGCGCATGTACGTGGACAGTGGAATAGGGCCTAGAGAAGACACGTGTGAGGCAGGGTTTGGTTTATGGAGGAAGAAATTCACAGTATCAAGTACTCACCATGCTTGCGGAATGGCCTGCTGAACATATACCTTGTCCCCCTCCTTTTACCTCTGGTGTTAGTCATTGTGCCTAATTACTGAAAAAGAAGATACAATCAGGACAATTTGAAAAAGTTAAACGTCCATCCAAAATTGAATTCATCAAAAAACAACAAGCCTTAACAGTAACCTGTGCAGTCACTCTCAGTTCGCCGGTGAAATATAGTGCATTTTGTTTCATTCTTAAATCAATGGAGGAGAATCATCATTGAGTACCTGCACTTTATGGCTTAGATCAAAACATATGCAGTAACGCTTATGATAGGGTAGAGTTGACGCCGTAGAAACAATAGGCCTATGGACCAAATCTAAAAACCGAAGTTAAACGTAAAATTATATTAAAAAAATAAATAATTGACAATGGTGATGGTCAATGATAGTTATGCCAACAAATCAAGGACTAACAAATAAGTAACAACACAGCCTATGTCTAAACTGACTACGGGGCATACGAGGCCCACATGGGCAGCCACGCTGGGGACTCAGCGTATTTCACACGGCTTTTTCCAACACATTATGTATGAGTCTTTTAGTATTTGGGTCAAAGGTAGAAAGATAAAGGTATTTGTCACATACACATTCAGAATCTGGCTAAAAACACACACTAAACAGTTAGATTTCGCCATTAAACGCGGAGAAGATCTTACCCCCGGTATCTACAAGATGGCGGGTGCAGTGGAAAGAGAGAGTTGAGGACCCAAAACTCCGCCTTGAAAAACAGGCTGGGGCAGCTGCAACAGCGCCTGAACAAATTCAATCATTTCAGCTCGAACAAATGCCAGTCCAATGTATTTAGTTAAGTAAATCACACACACCGAAGCGTATTATTGCCTCAAAATGTTGTGTTCCATTCAATTACAAAAGTTATTGCTGGAAAATATCTAAACTCTTAAGTGAACCCAGACAACAAAGTAATGCTCCTGTCCACTTGTGATTGCAGTGTAAATAGAGATGCCGTTCAAATTATGTAAGATATATAATTATTCCAAATCAAAATACCTTGCTAACAGGTGAAAAAACCGTTAAATATTTTAAAATTGTGAGTCTTTAGCATTGGGTCTTTTGCTGCTGTCCGCCATGATGAGTGGTCAAAGGTTATTTCATTTCGGCCACTTGGGCATCGAAATGATTTCCCAGTTTCCCAGTTGAAATCATCATGGAAGTATAATTTAATAGATCCAGTACGAGATGAGGGGGCGTTCATGTGCAATTTCCCACTCGTAAAATGGTATTTACCATATTTCCTATAGCACATGAAGGCAGCATACGTGAAGAAGAATACAACATTTGTTAAATTGACGGTCGCCGTTTGTGGTTTGATTTTAAGTATGTATTCATTTTAACTGAGGTACATTTTAAAATAGATCTATGGATAGTATACGTGGTCATCCACAATACTTAAAAGTGATTAAAATTATAAACCAAAACGAACAGGGAAGTGAGTGTAATTGTAGTGTCTTGCCTCTGAGGCCAGGCCCAGTTATAAACAGCACATCGACAGCTGCCCTCCGAGCAGCCCACAGTCACCGCGGCGTAGTGGAAGATGGCGTTAGCCGAATGGAAATCCTAATGACAGTCTCAAAATTAGCCTCTTTTTGTACCATGGTGAGTATTCTGCCTTTTGTCTTTTGCATCATTTAAACCTTACACTTCAAGATTATGTAAAAAGCATGGCCTATTAATACTATTATTGTCTTACAAAGAAATATTCCTAATGAAGTAACTATTAAGTGCTGCTGTCTATGCTAGCAAGTCGTTTTCCGATACAAGCAAAGCAAGCCCCAGCTTCACCAGTCAGTTCAAATGCCACAAATAGTTTATTTATATAGTCATTACTGCTTTATTACTATCCTCTCTGCTCAGTAATGTGATTTTACCAAGTATTTAACGAAGTGACAGCGCACCTGCTGCTAGCTGGCTAACATTGGGCATCTGGAGCTAAAGCACTGTTGTAGTTAGCCTTCAAACAACTGGCCACATCTGGTTCATTTGCCCTCAACTAACGACGCATTTGGGAGAATTGTAAAACAGTGTAATCTAGATCATTTTATGTGTTTCTGCATTTAGGAGATTTAAGGGTTTATTATTGCAGGCGATGACGACATGGTTTATCATTAGCTACGCAGTTGTGGACCCGCTCCAGGTGTAATCATTGGCGTTCACTTTGCACCAGACCCACCGATTTATCTGTTTGTGAATAATTTGAATACTTATGATACATTTGTACATTATAATTAAAACCTATCCTTGCTTACAAGTTTAGAAAAATGTGTTAATGCAATATGCAGTATGATAATTGTTGCATTCTGATGCAGACTTGATGAATATCCATTTGTTATAAATTGTAAAACGTGTAGCTTATGATTTGACTTGATGAGAATTTCACTGTCATAATTATAGGGCGCCAATGCCTCTGCTCTGGAGAAAGAGATTGGATCTGAGCAGTTTCCGGTCAATGAGCACTACTTTGGGTTGGTCAATGTAAGTGATTCTGTCTGTATTTGTTGTTTATTTATTTATTCATTTATTATTATTTTTACTACCTCTGCACTCTCTTTTAGTTTGGAAACACCTGCTACTGCAACTCGGTACTGCAGGCGCTGTACTTCTGCCGGCCTTTTCGGGAGAAAATCTTGGCATACCGTAGCCAGCCTCGGCGTAAAGAGAACCTGCTCACATGTCTGGCCGACTTGTTCCATAGTATTGCCAACCAAAAGAGGAAAGTGGGTGTTATACCACCCAAGAAGTTTATCACACGTCTACGCAAGGAAAATGGTGAACATGACAACCTAACAACAGATGAATTATTATGAATTGAATTAAATGAATTATTATTTTTCAGAACTCTTTGACAACTACATGCAGCAAGACGCACATGAGTTCCTGAACTACCTACTAAACACCATCGCCGATCTGCTTCAAGAAGAAAGGAAACAAGAGAAGACCAATGGCCGCCTTGCCAACGGCACATTGGACTCCCAGAATAACAACAGCAATGCTTCACCAGCTCCTACCTGGGTCCATGAGATCTTCCAAGGCACTCTAACCAATGAGACGCGTTGCCTCACCTGTGAAACTGTAGGTTTTCAGATTTGGTAACTTAAACAAAAATGTATGCACATAAAATGAAATATCTTAAATAAGATTGGTTTCTGTTTAGATAAGCAGTAAAGATGAGGACTTTCTGGACCTTTCGGTTGATGTTGAACAGAATACCTCTATCACACACTGCCTCAGGTTAGATAGTCAACAAAATACCTAGTTTGTTTATGTAGTATGTTTGTCACAGGTTCACGCTGTTTCCTTTAACATATTCCAGAGGTTTTAGTAACACAGAGACACTGTGCAGCGAGTACAAATACTACTGTGAAGAATGTAGGAGCAAGCAGGAGGCACACAAGAGGTCAGTATTCATTTGTGGTATAACTAATCTATTGATAATGTGAAAGCATGATTGTTCTCCTGCCCTGTCACCAGTGAACTTTTGATCTTCTCTTAGACCCAGTGCTCTACTTTGTTTGTTTTTCCCCTTTGTCATGATTGTTCTCATGCTGTTTAGGCAGATGGAATAGATATATGACTGCTTATACTGTCCAACATTATATTTATGTAAAATGTTTTACAGTACGACCACATATTAACTAAGATAAGATTAAGCTATACTGTGGAACATTAATTCAACAAAAACTTCTTCATGGAAACTGGCAGCTGGTACAAGCAGGTACACTCCACCAGAAAAGTTGTGTGGTTCTTGCTTTTTAAGGCTTTATAGAAAACTATTAATATAAAAACAATAATAAAAGGCATTTATTCTGTACAGGATAACTCTCTCAGCATTGAAAGTTGTTTCACAGATACATTTACATTATTCTGTTCCGAAGAGCTAGATGTCATGTTTTACGGAGGAAAATGGCCCTGCTTGAATGCAAGTTTTATATCTCTGATGTCTGTACCTCTGTTTTTGGTATGATATATAGAAAATGTACATTATATTATACAAGCATTATCCAAACCTGAGATTTGATTGTACTTTGTTATGCTCTTCCAACACTGCTTTACTGCCCTGTTCATATTGCTTGTTGTATTGTCACTGTTTAACTTCCTGATGTTCCCGTTGTCAACCATAGTTGAACTAATTTGTGATCACAGAATGCGAGTAAAGAAGTTGCCCATGATCCTGGCTCTGCATCTTAAGCGCTTTAAGTACATGGAGCAGCTACAACGATACACAAAACTGTCCTATCGTGTAGTCTTCCCTTTGGAGCTGCGTCTCTTCAACACCTCTGGAGATGCCACCAATCCTGAGCGGCTCTACGACCTAGTGGCTGTAGTGGTCCACTGTGGAAGGTAAGTTATTTCAAATACCCTACAAAACTATATCTGCCCAGGTTTGTAGTTTACAGTAGACATAAAATACTACCACATCATGGTCTCATGTTATCTGTGACATTGATTGTTGACACTTAAGTTATTTAAATATAATCAGTGGTGTAATGTTACGTGGTTGTTACCATCTCAATGCCGTGGGTTTGTCTCCTGACTATTAACTATTGCCTAAGATCCCTTTCCATTTCATGCTACAGGCAGATCATCTTTAGGGGAATAAATGAATACACAATGTGTTTCAACCCTTTTGTATTGCAGGAACAATTTTTAAAAAAGGATTATCATTATTTCTGTAATAATAAAATACAACTTATACACCCATAGTGCTATGAGTGATGATGAATTTGTGAAATGCATTTGATTGTTTAACCTCTAGCCTTCGTGGTTCAGAAAAAGTAATATGATTTAATCTTTGACTGAGGATATGAATTGTATGGTCACAATTATGAGACCAGCCCAGGCCTGAAGCCTGAACAAAATTATGGGACAACTTGGACAAGTGAGATCATGGTGTCCAGGCACACAGGCGAACTCCAAACAGAGGAAATGTGTTACCATACGCTACAAATGTGGCACCAACGCGTAGTTCTATGTTTGAGCATAGACCATGATCGGCGCGCACAGATATGCCACAACAGCTCTGAGATAGTAAAGGTGTTCCTAATTTGCCTTTAGTTACCCTGAGACAATACTCTGAAAATGCTTTCTTCTTCTGCTGTTTCGAGGCACATTGGCTCAACATAAAACGGGCGTCCAAACTCTTTTCCCCTTTCTCCACAATTGAAACATTCAAAGCGGAGAAATGCAGACCAATAGGCAATACAGATGGGTGCAATAAACATGGCTCTGACGGCGTACCTTTTTTTAATAAAGAGTAGAACATTTATTTTAAGTCTGTATCCCAATGCAATGTGATTTAGTCATTATAGAATTGCTTCTATTTGCAATAAAAACTTCTGGCTATGATCATTTGAGCCAATTCATCAGGAGACCAGAGGGCCGCAAATGGCCTCCGGGCCATAGTTGGGTCGCGCTGAATCTAAAAAGTAGGCCTAGAGCTTATTACAGGAGACCTATACCTACAAGTTGGTGTTGGAGTTGTTTTTTATATTTTATTTATTTCAAAAACAGATTTTTTTCACTTACCTTGCCCTTTTCAGTACTATGCTTTTGAGCTAAATATTTAAAACATAACTTGTTAAAAACATGAACTGTAAATATTTTAAAGGTAAACATTTTATTATACACAAACTAGCAGTTATATGTATATATTGTGTGTGTGTATAAATTAATGTTTTATTGTGAAGGGACTGCACATTACAGTACTGTTTGTCTTTGCAGTGGACCAAATCGGGGTCACTACATTGCAATTGTAAAAAGTCATGACTTCTGGTTGCTATTTGATGATGACATTGTGGAGGTAAGTGATTATTAATCTACATGCGCTCAATTCTTTTTCACTTGTTTTATTATGTTTTGTGTGTTTTCTGTAGAAAATTGATGCACAGGCAATAGAAGAATTCTATGGCTTGACGTCTGAAATCTCCAAGAACTCTGAGTCTGGTTACATCCTCTTCTACCAGTCCAGAGATTAAATGTTGAGTGTTTCCCAGTAGGCGAGGTCTAATTCCTCTTTGCGTAGGGCAAAGGACCCTGCACCACCGCAGGTACTGCTCCTAAAGCTGTATTTTTAACCTGTGCTTTAGGCCCTCAGCGCTGCCGCTCAGCTGTGGAAGTGTCCCCCTGAACAGCTGTCCCTTCTGGTTCAGTCTTCATCCTGTATCTCTGGATGCTTTCTGCTACAGGGAAAAGACATTGTTGAATGAAAACTGTGTCAAGATTGTTCATTGTTTAAACGGACGTTGAGGAGGGTTGTACAGATGCAAGTTGGTCATATGAGTGACATACTCATTTTTGCCTTGGGAGTTGGATGAATGGTTATTTAATAATTCATAAAATGTAATATCGGCCTGGTGTTTTCACCCCACACTGTTATACTGCACTGGCATTTACTGGGACTGGATCAGGTTTATGATCATGGATGTATCAAGGTGGGATGGGATACGTGTCTCCTCTGGGGCACAGCAGGGGGGGTTGTGTCTTTCTACAGTGTACAGAATGGTATTTGTATAAATATTACAAGAAGATATTATTCTCATTGGAAAATGTTAGACATTAAAAAGATGTATTAACACTATGGTGCACTTTTGATACCGTTTTGTAGGTGTTGGCAAATTAAATGTGAGGGTTTGCTTGAAAAGGCCTGTTGTTAACCGATCATTTTCTGTTTTAAAGAAAAAGAAATAAAACCTTAAACATGTCTTTTGGATGTGCTCCTTTTAGTGTCAGCCAGGTGCTCGCTGATGACTCATAGGTGCTCACTAACGCCCAGCAGAGGTGATACTTTGAGGATCCACTTTCCCAAACAAGCTATTTTAATCAATTTACACCCTAAAACTAAAGTGTTTAGTGATCATGATCGACATGATGCACACCAACGTATTTACGCGCACAGGGCGCACCTTAACGGAGATGTTGGGCGCAGAGATTGAAAGAGGAGCTGTTGTCAGGGAGGAGGCGGCACACATCATGCTGCTGTTAATAGCACAGACAGGACCAGAATAGAAGGACATCGCAGGAGGAGAGTACTCACTGCATCTTGGAATCTGAAATTTGACACCAGTTTGCAAAATCATCAATAGGCCACTAATAAATAATAAATGCTGGGCAAAACTTGCAAGCGTTTAGGGGATGGAGGCAAATGCCTCCTCACAAAAGCCACACTATTAAAATTGCCGTCTCGCGTGAATCTGTCCTTGACACGACAGGACAAGACGGGCTTTGTAAGAGTTCAACCTGTCTGGCCTATTTGGGACTCCTCCTTCGCATCGACCCTCTCTCCCAAGCCTCTTGTCCCCCTCCTCACAGCGCCTGCTCTCTGCACAGTCGCAATCTACAGCGGGCACTTATGCGCACAGCCTTTTCATTCTTCCTGGCTGCGAGGATCCCGGTCAGCATCTCCATCCTCTCTGGGCTGCGCCCCCGTCGCTGGCGCTGCGTTGCCCACATCCACACCATGGACATAAGCAGCCATTCTTTCATTTAAACCGAAGGCCCACCTCACTGTCAAGGTAAGTTTAGGGCTGTTCATCTTTTGCCTGAGCATCTCTATTTTAATGACCACACAAAGCACGAGCAGTTTTGTGTTTTATGCATCTGATGTAAGTAAACGCGATAAGGACAGCACGAGGGGACGATAGAATCCTGGTTGATTGCAGGAGCAGTCGATATGAACAGTGCAGCACTTATCGTTGACAGCACGAGAATCATACCGGCATTTGGCCCACCAGAATGTGCCTCGAGCAGCTTTGAGTTAGATTTTTTGAAGTCCAATGCACCGGGAGATTATCTTTACCTTCTACAAAGAGTCCATAGCCTGGACTGCCCCTTGATGGAGAACCAGTTTCTGTATTTTGAATAGACTAATTATCTCGGCCACATACAGCACATTAAACATAACCTAAATGTTTATATTTTGTGTAACGCTATTTCTTCCAGTGGCGCTTGCACAGAATTGCTCAGCCGCGGTCCCCTGCTAGGCCTACAGATACAGGGTTAATACTGAAATGAATAGTCCATTGGAGTGTCAAAGCTCTGTAACTATTTGTATATTCAAAAAAATGTAACAGTTCTTTTGTTTTTCAGACAGGGGCACAATGAGTGAAGATTCATCTGTCTCCCCCAGTTGGCTCGGCCAGGACTCAACCACATGGGCCAGTGGAGGTGGAGGCCCACTGGACAACAGCACAGGTCTGGACATATTTCCACAGGAAGACATCTACGCACCCAGCCAGCTGCCTCTGCTGGTCAACCCCTGGGACATTGTGCTGTGCTCCTCTGGGACTCTGATTGCCTGTGAGAATGCGTTGGTGGTACTGGTCATATGGCAAAATCCGGCACTGCGGGCCCCCATGTTCCTGCTGATTGGCAGTTTAGCACTGGCTGACCTTTTGGCTGGTTTGGGGCTGGTGCTTCACTTTACATGTGCCTACTTGCTCCGCTCTGACTCAGCTCAGCTTCTCACCGTGGGGCTGGTGGTGGCCTCTTTCTCCGCATCAGTTTTCAGCCTGTTGGCCATCACTATTGACCGTTACCTGTCCCTGTACTATGCCCTGACCTACAATTCAGAGCGGACAGCAGCATTTACCTACACCATGCTGGTACTGCTTTGGGGCTTGTCCCTGTGCCTGGGGCTGCTGCCGGTCACAGGGGTCAACTGTCTGGCAGAGGAAGCCTCCTGCAGTGTGGTGCGCCCACTCACCAAGAACAACATTGCTGTACTTTCTGTGTCATTTCTTCTACTCTTTGGCCTTATGCTGCAGCTCTATGTCCAGATTTGTAAAATAGTGATGCGCCATGCTCACCAGATTGCCCTCCAACATCACTTCCTAGCTGCCACACCTCACTATGTCACCACACGGAAGGGTGTGTCTACACTAGCCATCATCCTGGGGACCTTTGCTGCTTGTTGGATGCCGTTCACTGTCTACTCTCTGATTGCTGACTACACCTACCCTCCTCTATACACTTATGCGACACTGGTGCCTGCCACATACAACTCTGTCATCAACCCCGTCATCTACGCTTTCAGGAACCAGGAAATCCAGAAGGCCCTGTGGCTGGTATGCTGTGGGTGTGTGCCCAGCAGTGTTGCCCACAGAGCAAGGACCCCTAGTGACGTGTGAGTGTTTGAGTGAGGCACCCTGCACCAGCTGTGCTCTTCACCAGCCCCACAGGGTCCCAGAGCAGCAGCAGGACAGCAGGGGAGAGGATCATGTGACCATGGCTGTAGCAACACTTCTAACTACAGGGGTGCCACTGGTTGATTCAGTTTTATTAATTATCAAACGCCTTGCTGCGGGGATGGTATTGCGTTCTTTGTTTCACACATCACAGGGCATGGTGTATCACTGTCTTCCCCAGTGATAGCGCTCTCCTCCGCTGCCCTCTTTCGTTTAATCTGTGCCACGCCCTTTTCCCTCGATTCTGCAGAGAGCGCCTCACATGTTAGAGGCAGCAGATGTACAGAAAGCGTGCATATTTAACAACGCCTAGGCCTGTGGTTGACACGTGTTGTATTTTCAGATGGGGAGGGATTTTTGTTTAGTAATGCAGTATGTGCGTAAAAGCAGTCGAGATATTAAACCCGTGCGTTCGGTACAAAAAGCAGTAGAAAGCAGAGCTCATCCACTACGGCTGAGATTTCCACGGAAGAGAGGTATGCAGAAAGCCCGTCTGGAGCAGCATCCAGCCGCTCTTCTGCTGCACTCTGAACGTGCATCGAAAGCCAAACGGTCGCGGTGGGCTAAAAATAGACACGGCGCTCTGATCCGCGCCCTGCGTCCTCCACAGATGCCGAGAAAGAAATTAAGAAGCTCTTTCTCCTCGGATCTTCCTGCACATCTTTAATCGTTTCATCTAGCTGTTCAGATAAAGCCCGAGAGGCTCCTGTCCGTGTCAAAACGAGGTCCAATTGGTCACCACTGTTTCCAAATAACTGTTAACGTGATATAAGTCATCCATCCATAGTACATTCCGGATTCCACTGATTTGCGTGCAAGCACACAAGCGTTTTTCTTCAGATCCCCTGCTATACTTCAGGCCCCCTGCTATACTTCAGGCAGTGTTACTTGACGTTTTATTGTCACAAATAATTGTATTGAGCGGCAGAATTATACTCAAGACTTGTGTGTACCTCATATGAATTCCAATGAAAGAGCTAAATCATCACTTAAGTGAAATTAAATGCATTGTATTGTAGTTCAGAGATGTGCTGTACCAGCTGCTCTGCTCTGTATTGTTTGTTCATTCATACAGATCAGCAATAACACGCTTATGAGTGATTAGTGAAGCAATACTCAGACAGCAATAACATCTCTGTCCCACCCAGACTTCTTCCTGCTGAGGTGGGCAAGAAAGAAATGTTGCCTGAAAAGTACAATTAAAACCTTTGCCCGAAAAGTGGAATTGGTCCGCCAAAGGTCTTCTAAATTGGGTGTCTATGGTCTAACTGAATTGTAAAAGCTTGTGTTGCTTCTGCTTTGTGTCTGCATTGAACAGTTGTCAGTGTGGGAGCATCTTAACTGCCCACTCCAGGATGTTTAACTTGAGACAGTGTTGGTAAGAGTTGCATGTACATTGTGTGTGTGTGTGTGTGTGCGTGTGCGTGTGCGTGTGCGTGTGCGTGTGCGTGTGTGTGCGTGTGTGAGATTTTGACCCAGCAGTTCAGCAGGGTGTGATCCTCCCCTTGTGTAGTCAGGGGTTATAAATTGCTGTAATAAGGGTTGCCCTTTGTTGACCCCTAACTTTGTGAATGCTGCCAGTCTTCCTGTGAACTCTTGAGAGAAGAGGCCTCGCTATGTTGTTTTGTTATGACGTTTGTCTTACAGCATATAGACCTTTTCACGAGATGTATTTATGATGAGGACGGAAATGTTCCAGCACTTAAAGCCAAAGTGAAAGGACTCTAAATTAACCAGGATCGTACTGTGTTTTATGTTAATATAATGTTTATATTCTCTTGTACTTAAAATAATTCTGGGTTGGTTAAGGTAAGTGCCCATTAAGTGACCTCTGAACAATTACATGAGCTAAAATTGGCCACGTCCAAAGACATATGTAATGCTCCCTCTTGATTTCCTTAAATAATTAATGTTTTTAAAAGAGGAAATCAAAAGAGCAGCATTTTCCATCTTTGGACTGTAGCCGCTGTATGTGAACTTGTGCACAGTGTCAAGATTGTACTTTTCTGTGAGCACCAACAGCTCAGGCTGGCACACCACAAAACACCACAAACTTGTATTCCTTTGGAGAAAAGTCTATTTTGTTATATTCATTGAAAAGTTCTATTTTTTCCACTTGCTGGCCTGAGTACTTTCAGATTCTGATGTTGTATGCTGTAATGGCGCTGTAAAGCCTTTTTTATGAATGTAGTATTAATCAACACGTTTTTTAAAATGAACCCCCTCACCTCACAAATAAATTGTTTATGTAAATAAAGCATGCCGATGAGGAAGACCACCATGCATGGTGCTACCAAAAACCAATAAGACTACAGTTGGTTGCACCACTTAGATAATGAAGTATGGCAAAGGCAATGGTAATGTAACTTTTGTTCAAGTGACATCCACTTTTCTTGCTTCAGTCACATGCCAGTGTTGATAAATGATTAACTAGCCAGACCGGAGTTTGGTGACAAAAACATGGTGTTGGATGAGTGAATGTTTTTGACACATGACAGATGTTGAATTTGTGAAGAGGAAGGTGGGCAAGTGAGAAAAGGGCTTTGTTTCCACCAACAATATAATGAGACTGTGAATATGGATGTAATCTGTGTACACTTGTTAATCTACAGGAAGGTTTAACTGACACTTGCTACTTCTGTAATACTAGGTGGGTTTTAGGAGTGGTTAGTCAATGATGAAGGATCAGTAGTCAGAGAAAGATGCTGATTCTGAATCTCGAGCTAAATATCAAACACTTAAGGGCCTGTGAATGTGTGTGTGTTTTTATTTCAGACAGAAACACAGTAACAGCATCTTGTGTATATAATATGTATGCGTAGTTTTCAATGTGAAATGCACTTTATTTTTTGGATGAAAATGGCACAAATTAAGTATCTGCAAAATGAAACATATGATAATCAACATGCACTAACTGAGATATTGTACAGTTTGTGTGACTGTGGCGTCTATTTTTCCAAAGTGTTAGCTGTACTTTTTATTGCTTATATTGATTAGTTCACTCAATTAAGATATCTTGTTAATTTTGTATTAAAAATGTGCTGTGCATAAAACTCATGCCTTGTCCTCATCCTTTCTCGCCCGGCTGTTTCCCTGGCAATTTCCTCCTCAGTTGTTCCGTTTCTGTGGAAACTGAGCCAGGTATGTGTCGTCTCTATGACGACAGTGGAACAGCAAAGACACAATGCTTCATTCATCCTTTTATTTTTCCCACTATACAGCCACAATCTGTTTGTATAGTGATCAGCAATAAGTTTAAATATCTCCTTTACTTTATCGCAGCATATACAGAACACTCTGCTAGCGGTTTGTTGCTTGCAGTCTCTTTTATGTGGGCTACTACTTGTTAAAAACCTACCTCTGATCTATGGCTTAAACATTTCAATTAAAAAAGTACATTGGTGAGCTCAAGAGGAACATTTCTAGCATCTTTTTGATTATATGAGATAAGCTCCTTTACAGGGTGTCTATAGTATTTCAACAGGTAGAGAACGAGGGTGCATTCACATTGCTCCGTTGAAGAGGCTTGTCAGGATTATAATTTGTGTGTTTAGCATGATTTCCAGTTCTTATTAGATGGTTAGCTTATGTAAACATACAGCATAAAATTGTGTATTTTCAGCAACAATACGTGAGTAACCGTGATTGTGATTCAGTGGACATTAGTTCAACATGTGTCTTCAATTATGTGTGTGTGTGTGTGTGTGTGTGTGTGTGTGTGTGTACAATGAGTGGTTAAACTATCAGTTTGTACAGTGTGTTAATCAGACCAGTCATTCTCCTCTAACTCCGAGTCGTCCTCTGAGTCAGAGTATTCCACAGCAATGCGTCGTGACAGGATCGTGGCCACATCATTTCCTACTGGTTCCCTCTTTGCCTGCTGCTCTTGCTGCTCCTGCACTTTCTTGAGTTGGATACCTGAAACAATACCATACGTTATGACAGATTGTTGCTTGTGATACATGTTTAATACAAAGAACACAGTTTATACTAATGTATAAATGCATGTTTGTCACTCTGACACTTACCCATGCGTATGGCAGCCAGGAGGTCGCTCCGGGCATCACTGACCACTGAGCTCTCAGCAGGAGCATGATGAGATGAGGACATTTTGCGTGTCATGGAGTGGGGGGCACCAGCTGGGATGGGTGGAGGAGGTGGGCCAGGGGGAGGTGGGGCAGCCAGTGCTCCAGACACAGGGGGTGGAGGCGGGGCATAACCCCCAGCAGCACCCATTGGTCCTGGAGACATGGGACCTCCAGGAGGAGAGGCGAAGGCAGTTTGAGCTGAAGGAATGAGTGGGGCAGGAGGAGGGGGAGGAGGGGTGTTGGCATAGCCATCCATACTGATGAAAAACAAAAGGAGAGTCCAAAGTTATCATATCAGCCCAGAAATGCCAATAAATTCATGTATTTAGGACATGCCACTAGATGGCAGCACTAGCTCATAATCGGCATCCTACAGGCTTTGTTAGCAGTGGTTCCCTTGTGTAAGGAGGACTAAATTGGCTCACAAAGTACCCAGGTGTTATTTTGATTGTTATATTTGCTATGATAAATGTGGTTGTGTGGTATGGTATATTATACCTGTAGTCTACTGGTGGGAGGGACATAGAGCCTCCATTCATGGCTTCAGTTGGTGGAGGTGGCAGCGGTACCTGGTGGTGCGTGCGGCCCAGTGTCCCGCCCTGATAGGCCATGGCCCGACCTCTGCCCTCCAGCTCTGCCCCTTTAGGGATATGCCCTGCTGCCATCTGAGCAGCGAGGACACTGGGAGGTGGGCCAGAGTAAGTGTGGGCATGTCCAGCGTGGTTCATGGCATTAGGATAGTGATGCTGCTCATGACCATGACCCCTAAATGACACAGTACAGAATGTTTATTGGATGAGCGAGATGAACAAACATAAAGACTAATCTGCAGTGGAAATACCTGTTTTCTGGGGACATCGAGCCCTCAGAGGAAGCGGCTCGGTCTCTGTGTATTGTGTGTCGATGGTCGGGCCTCAACTCTTTATCCAGAGCCAACATATTCCACTCCTGTCGACGGTTTCTTGCTTTGCGGACTTTCTTGACTTCTCGCTGTAATGTGCCATCCACACAACGCCTCTGCTCCTTTTTATAGAAAATTATCAAATGTTATAATAATGCCATGATTAATAAAACCCTATTAGCGTGTTTATACCTTTTGCTTCCTCTTCTCTTTTCTCTTGTCCTCTGTGTCCTGCAGCATTTTCTCCTTCCAAAGATCAAAGAAATAGGAAGGATCTGTATAAAACTTTAGTGCATCCTTCTTGTCATCCCTGTAAAGACAAATGAGAGGACTGAATAACAAGTAGTAAATTGAATTAACAACATTTTTATATAGAATAACAAATAACCGGTATGATGAGAGGATGCTGAGAGGTGGAGGCTTGTCACTCAGATTATACAGGTCAGTAACCGGGTTGGGTATGCTGCTCTTGGACACCACCTGCTGGTCCTGAGTGGTGGAGCTCTTGAAGGCTTTCCTCATGTTGATGTCTTGCAAGGAAACTATTAGACACAAAAGGAGGAACAGGGTAAACGTTATAGAATAAAAGAAGAGCTAGAAAGGATATGAAAATGTACATGTAAGAAAATGACACCCGAGCGAAGCATGTCCCTTTTACCCACCTTCTTCTACAGTCGAGTCCAGCTGAGTAACTTTGACGGCCAGCCGGTCAATACGGTCCTGTAGTGAGTTGGCACGTAGGTAGAAGTTGTTGGCCTCATTAAACAGCTCGCCGAATATGTCCTCTGCATGTTTACCTAAAGACACAGAGCAAATAGCATAGGACTAGGAGAAATAGACCTGAAATCTATATCTGGAGTAAAATATGTCTGCATGGCCAGAGCACCGATCAATACGGCAGAAATGTGACACAAAGTGAAATCCAAGTCGCATTGCAGGACTGCACGGAAAATGTAATAACAGGTTTATCCTAAGCCAAATGCTGCATGAAAATTTGTGTTTTTGTTCACTTAACTACACAGAAAGCCAAGACTCATTAAAATGTTCTGAAGAAGCAGGAAACCTATTATCTTGGGTGCTGGGCTTTATTATGTTTAAAGGTGTGATTCAAATCAAATTTAAAAATGTAACTCGATATTAGTGGTAAATGGAAGCGTGCTCAGTTTCACTCAACAACATGCTCAAAAGTAGGATGAAAAGATGGTGCACCAAACTCAAACGTACCAGGTTTATTTCTGTCCCTCCTGCTGACAGGATGGGCTGCAGGAAAAATATGAGGAGGAAGGAAGAACCCTACTTCCTGTAGTTGGACTTTGAACTCCTCAGGGAATTGGTCTGGTTCATAAACAACAAGTCAAGAAAAAAAAAAATTCCCTTGGGCCTATACTATTTACTACTACTAACTATTGCCAAGTATTATATCTGATTCTGATTCTGATTCTATTGTCGCTGCTATTGTTCAAACTCAATTTCACTACTAAGGAATAGGATCAATACTCAATACTTTTATAAGACAATAGTCATTTTCAACACAAAATAATAGTACTTTCTTTATGGTACCATGTGGTCTTATATTATACTAGCTCTGATAAAGTTCAAGATCTTTGCTTTTTATATCTATACTTGCTCAAATGAGTATCTAAACGGTAGTTTTACTATAAATTAGTATCTTAATTTATAAAAAACTTTTGCCGATCCTAGTCCCTGCACAGACTGAGGACTAATTAACGCTGGAGAATAAAGATAGGGCTTTGTCATTTTGTCCGAGAGACACATTTGTATGTCATGTCTGTATGTAGTATGTAGACTAGGCCCTTAGGCTTATATTTAACCCACAGCTGCTGTTGAAAGGCCTACTCCCAGTGCAGGAACTTGATACAATGCAATGGTCAGACTCACAAAGAATGGACCGACTCAATGGAGTTTGGAGCAAAAAACATTTGCTTTTGATTCAATTGATTTCAATAGGCCAGTAAATTGTGATTTTTCTCACAAATATTAGAAACATCATGACTATGAATGATTTAGCTGCAGTTTGATTACCTTACTAGTAAAATTTGTTTTTAGCTAGTAGAACAACAAGTCCTTGTCTAAACCCGGGCTTGTCAGGAGATAGATTAAACAACTATGGTTTTAAAGTTTATGCTGTAGTGTAAGTAATAAACTTATTTCCAGTCCTAAATAAGCATGAAAAACAACTACACCACTCAAAGGCCTTAAAACAGTGGCATGTCCACAGCTGCCCTGATGAGTTCATTTTTGTGACCATCTAAAAGGATTACATGTCCGGCCCCCGTGTCCCAGTCCCAGGCCACAATAAGCTCGCCCAATGACCCCGAGCTCCGTAACTATGACAACGACCAAATCAATCACTGCCGTGGGATTAACGATGAAACCATGTGATCTTGTCCTGCTACAAAGAGGCTACACACAGTAGATAGACCTCAAGCTTGCATCCTGAGGAAATGACATAGGAACTTTTGGCCTGTTATTAAAATCAATTCAACACGTGGTTTGTGACACCCTCAGTTTATACAGTGTGTATCTTACTTAGACTACTCAGCTGGCGAATGATGGCGGATAGGGTGTTGTTCATCACACATTCAAGCTCACTGCCGATGCCCTCTGGGAGCTCGCCTCGACAGAGGTGGCGCGGCTTGATGTTCCTCTTCACCAGCGGCATGTTGAGGCCTCACACCAGGAGTGTCCCACCAGCACCAACTGTACAAAGGACAAGATATGAGACAAGCATGGGGAATCTAAACCAGTGAGCCCATTCTATTTTGATTAAGCAGGGGATATTGGACTAAAAACATCTAACTTGCAGCATTAAAATATTTTCTTCAGTGATTGCATGGCCCAGCCTGGGAAGCAAAGGCAGAGAAGCAAACCCATAACGCAGCGTTATGGGTTTGCTATCTGGCCTGACCTTTCGCCGAACGTCTATATCCTCATTATCCCCTCATTTTTTTATTTAAAAAAATATATATATATTTTGTTGCCCGTAGGCTTTATTAGACAGGAGAGGACAGGGTGAAATGGGGAACGAGAGACCACTCGACCACTGGGCAGCACTTCTACCCCGACCACTGGGCAGCACTTCTACCCTTCATCCTGAGAAAAAATACACACATATATATATATATATATATATATATATAGATGTCTACTCTATATATGTAGAGTAGACATGAACAAATTTACCAAAAGCCTGAAAGCAACAGCCATCAGTGTCCCAAAGTCACCAGTGAGATTTAAGCATTAGGAAGATACAATGTTCCTGCTAATCCCAGGACAGCTTGACAGAGACCCAGCTGGAGTCTTGTCACACAAACTGATTCCTGACCGTGTAGGGCCACCCAAAATATGTAACATTAGCACTATACAGTGCAAAGGTCTACAGATAACAGTAAAACCATTTGAGATTCAAACAAGCATCACAGCGGCCACACTAGCCGCTCCTTCCGGTTTCCTGTTTTTACACTCTCAATCTGCTCCTGTTTCCTGGTACTCCCAATGTCACATCTCTTCTTCCTGCCTAAACACTTGAACGATATGGCTCAAGGAGAGACTGAGAGGAAGGACAAGAAAACACACACCCAAAATGTAAAAGAATTATAAAAGTATTCATTTTTCATAACACATACTGAGAGAATTAGACAGACAGCCATTACATGCTGAGTGACACAAGAACCACAGAAGGATAGATACTACAATATGCATGTTCAAAGTCTATTTTTAGCTTGTTGTACAGTTTTGTTTTGTCAGTACACTTTGGTGTTTGAGGGTATGTGTTACATTGTGGAACAAGCCAAAAAAGAACCATTGCAAATGGTTCGGTTTTTCCCTTTGGCAATATTTGAATATTGACATACTGAAAATCTAAAAAAAACATATTTTTGGAGTATCATGATATTCAGACGATATCATATCAATTCAACGGAAATATCATAACTTTCAGACGAAATGTGAAAAAATCACTAATGTACAAAATATTACCTTACCCGTATTTGAAAGTTTACAACATAACTTTTCCAATAAAACATTTCAATCAGCTCTTTTTGTAGCATTTGTACTATAAGCAATACACTCAATATTCACTAAACATTCAGTCTCACAGAGATTGAAAATCTTTTTTCTTGCCAAGAAGCAGCAGCAGAAGCTGTTGAACAGCAGATGATGTTGAATTTGAATGACAAAATCTTAAAAACTCAAGAAAATTAAAACCTTTCAGAGAATAGACAACAAGACTCAGTACTCTGTAATGACTTTATGAGAAAGCTGTTGTAACAGCTGTCAATGACAGCGACAATTCTTTCACTGAGGCCAACTCTCACTAACGGAGCCCTGAACAGGCTGAGCTGCCCCCTGCAACCACCAGCCTCGGCCAAAATAGACAAAACAAAGGCTCAAATGACATCATCAATGAAGCTTATCAAATTATGGTTAATAAGTGTGTCATAGCCAGTTAGAGCAAAAACAGAAATTATGGGGTTGAGTGTTCTTTACTGTCTGTGTGGCATAACAATCACATCTCTGAAATAATGAGGAAACAAGGGTGCGTGCAGGAGGGGCAGAGCTTTACGCAGCTAAGAGAAATTAATGCAAGGTCGAAGTACCGGATCGTTCGAAGTGGGACAAGAGCTCTCAGAGTTTTGGAAGTGTCAAAAGGGAGAAGCAAACTCAAACTTTAAGAGATAGACGTATCTGTGGGTGTGAAGGGAGTAAAAGGGGACAGCATTAGGGGGAGGGGTACAAACAAGCATCTCGGGAAACCACTGAAAGCTTTCCAGGACAATAGAGCTTCGTTCACACGGCAACAGCGCTAGCTCTCCTATGCATCCTCCCCCTCATTCTCCCCCGCTTCAGCCTCCTTTAAGGGCCCCTGTACCCCCACCATGAAAGCCCAGTGAGCCAGCCTCCTGCACTCATTAGGGAAGAAGAGGAAGGGAGTGTACAGCATGGGCTAGAACTAGAAAGTGTCACCCAACACTCGAGCTGTCGCTGTAAGACACATAAACAGACTTACAGTACAGTGTCCAGCTCGAGTTTCTATCAACCGTTTTGTGTCCCAGGTCTGGATATTGAATAATGCCTATAGCACTCTGGGGTCAGACCCACAAAGTAGCCTTTCAAATATCTTATTAGCAACATGCAAACAGCCCCATCAACTGCAAAAAATGTCTTTGATCCTCCAAAGGGGTCACATTTATACTGCATTCAGGGTACAATGCAGTTCCTTGGTGATTCCTGTAAGACACCAATAGAGAAACGCTGAGGCACAGATGTGGGAAGTCCATTAAGATGTGAAAGAAGAATCATTATCAATTCATGAACTGAGTACAGCTCCGTGTATGGCTGTTTGCCTTGCTCTTATGCTATGAATTATACAATTTTGGTTTATGTCAGACTTGGTGCTGTCCTAATATCTACATTGCTTCTGTGCTAATGCAAGGACAATAACTGTCAATATTGCAGTGGTATATGTAGGGATGATGCCGGAAGGCCCATTTGTCTAAATGTCACAGCGGAGTGGATAAGCACTGCTGGGGAGTAAAAACCACACTCGTTTTTCCCATGTTAGTATATTACAATTACAAAGGGATAATAACACGTCTAAGCTCAGTGAAGTCAGTTGTAGCTTTTGCAGTTTGGAAAAAGATATATTCTGGTGTAGTATAATATTAACATATTTACACTGTATATTAGCGATAGTATCTGAACAAGAATAATTATTAACAATTACAGTGTTTCCCATTGATTCAAGGAGGACTTGATTTGAATAATTTATTCTCATATAATTATAAATACTAAATGTTACTTATTGCGTTTATCAATCTTTGAGCAGTCCTTTAGGTCCAGTATAGTTACTTTTACCTGTTTCTAATAATACAATGTTGTGATGTCAATTTATATAGTCCAGGTTGGTTGGGCAACATAAAGTTCCTCTTGGAAACACTAGATTAGCAAATGGGCTCTACGTTTTATACTCAACATTAAGTGCTTAAGAAAAATGCAACTATGAATTGGCTGAACCATGTTCACTTGCAATGATAACATCTATTTATAAATGTTAGGTTTGATCCATGGTCGTCCACATTTACATAGGACTTGTCATCACATGGATGTCATATTCCAGTCACTGTGAACAACACAGTGGCTGTTATGTTCGTGGCTCCTCTCAAAGTGATGGCTCTATTGCCCACTGGCTGTCTAATACTCGCAAAGGCTTGAACTATAGCAGCTCGATCAATCACTGTTCCGCACCGCCGCTTCTGGGCCGTGTCTGACCCACATCTGCTCATCCACATAGCGTTTCCTCCCACCACACTATTTTTATTCGGCATCTTGTAAAAATGTATGACCAGTTGGGACATATTATTTGTAGTGGAGTTTTACCTATAAACATTAAATACCGCATGCTTATTATGGTCCACCGGGGTCCGCTCGCTCCACTGACCACTTGGGTAGCTAGCGCACTGATCTTACTTTGAGATTTAGTTACTCCAGAAAAAAACAAATGCAAGCATAAATACAATTGCTTATTTGGAATAAAAGTTAAATATTACACTACTACAGAGTACTTACAGGAACTTAAATGATCAGTAGAAATGCGTCCGCCTGCATGTCCCGTTAGACACTCCAGCCATCCCGTGTCCACGGCCCGTCTGGACGCTCCACGGAGGGACCAAAAAAAAAAGAAAAGCCCTATGATGAAAGGGCGGGACTTGTTTGGTACGCCAGCCAATCAGATAACATGGTAGAGGATTTTGCAATTGAAGGACGTTTTCCATAGCCAATGGTAGCTGTATAAAAACATGAGTGACACCTTGGACTCAATGAACACGGGGCGGGGCCACGACTGGGCGTCTCTGAAGCGCTCAACAATGCTTCATAATGCGTATGCTTTTGCTGGTTGTATTCATTCTTATAGTGGTTATGTTTACATGCAAACCAAACATTTGATCTGATTTTTGGAGTCATCAGAGTATTGAAATATCATGTAAACTGTTACATCTGAGTTGAGCAATGATTTTTTTGGGTAGTTCAGACCTGTGCAAATTTTGTGGCAGAAAAGAGAAAATGTTAAAGATTAAGTTTTATAATTAATTGTACTTTGTCCAAATGCATTAATCTATTATGCTATTATGTGTCAGTTTATAAATGTAATGTCACCAGGGGATGGGGATTATATCAGATTTCTTTAGTGCATGTAAACACAAACCAAACCAAACAAATTTATTTATTGGGTTATCCAATTATTCTAGTTACCAGATTTTTACAGGCCATGTAAATGTACCCACTGACAAATTACAGATATGGAGTTTCCACTTTAATTCTCTTGATTGTTGCAATGTGTAAAATATTTCAATACAGTACAGTACAATGTATGTTCCATGATCTGCCATCTCCATGCGGCTGGTTGGTTTGTAAGGCCTCCCCCAACAGCGAAAATGTGCTGCTTGGCCACACTTAAAATCATGAAAATCAGATTAAATGAACATTTTAAAATCAGTCACTGTCTTTTCCTTGTGGTCTCCACTCTCCACCTCAGCAGGCAGTACACATCCTCCATACATGCCCCCCAGCAACCTAGGTCAGATCACAGCTGCTGTCCTCAAAAGTCTATACACTTAAAAAGACAGAAGCACAACTGTCAGCGCTGGCAGTCACATTGCAGCTTTGACACGGGCCACAAGGACAAGGTAACTGACTGGAGCAGAAGGTAATGATGAAGAGGGGAGTGGCGTATATAAAATGGTTTTAAACCTGGCCATTCTGTACTGCTTTAGAAGGAATATTTCATCTCCTTGTCTTGGTAGCATTTCACATCCACGCATCCCAAATTCAACAGCTGCTCTATACTTGTAATCCTGGGGAATTGCTTAGAAACTGTTAAGTACTCTGTTTTGTGGGAACAGCAAGGAAGCCCTTCACATCCCTTAAGTACATTCTTTCAGGTGAGAGTGTTCAGGGCGATGCCGAATGAGTGCATGTATTTGCGTATGACTTGAGTCTACACGTCTCAGTAGCGGTGGCTCTGGTGAGAGTACTGGGGCGGCTGTTGGGAGGTAGAGGAGTATCCCATGCTGCTCTGGGGCAGTGATGTGCTTGGTCCTGGGTTCTGGTAGGCAGCATGTGGATTAGAGCGCTGCAAGGAAAACTGCAGTGTAAGTTTTCAAGAAATCATCAATGCTACGTTATAAGAGACTACAGAGGAGTACTCCATGTACCTGGTAGTCTGAGGTCATAATGAGCCCCCCTGAGGTAGTGGTGGGCGGAACAACTCGCACTTTCTTCAACGGTGGCCCTTGTGTGTGGCTGTTATCAGGGTTGCCAGTGTGTCCAGCTCCATTTGTGTGGTTATTTCCCTGTTGTTGTTGCTGGTTTTTCTAAAGGCAATGTCAAAATACAACACAAAATGATTGTAATGAGGCATAAATATATGAAGGTACAGTTAAATATTCTTACCTTGTCAGCCTTGTCCTCTGGCTCCTCCTCTGTTAGGAATTCCCTTTTGGGATAAGGAATCTGGCAACCTGCAAACACACTAAATAAGGCAGCAAAATGTAATAAATCATGTCAATCATATCATCTTGTCCGAATCAGAATCGGTTTTAGAACTAGGAACTCGCTTTGGCATTAAAGGTTCAACATACAACAATGTATACAAAAAATAATAGTAAAATGTATAGACTATGCTAAAAGATGATAAAATAAGGGCATGCAAAATAAAATGTGTGTAGAAAACAGTAATTTAAATACCAGGTGATGTATTTTTGTACATTCTTTCTACAAGGTAACATTTTTTACTTACTCAGAAGTTGGCAACGGTTCTTCTAAAAAATAAGGGTCCTGCATGGCCTGTTCGGATGTGATTCGGCGGATGGGATCCATTGTTAACAATTTTTGCAGCTTTAATAAGACACATGTTTAATGAGTAAACAAATATATGTTCATAATGAAATACTTTGTTTTTGTAAGATGGTCTTACCAAATGGAATGCTTTACTGTCTGGTTTGACTTTGTGTTTTTCCATGTACTTTATAAGGCTGCAGTTTGTGTATCTGGATAAACAATCACAATTATAAATATAATTATTATAATTACTACTACTACTACTACTACAGAATAAAAAGAGCCTCCATATCCAAATATCTACAAAACAGCGAGACACAAACTCACGTATTTCTTCTGAAGTCTTTCATCAAAGTTGAGTGCTCTGGCATCTTTTTGATGTCCTCCCAATCTTTATCTGCAAAATAGAAAAAAAGACAGTAGTTCTCCAATGTCTTAAATGGTTTAAACAGATGTTAAAAAGAAATATAACTGCAAACCTTCGAACGTATAGTTAATTTACAGTGTGGTTATAATATTCATAAAGCAATGTGAAATTGGCCCAATATTCAAAGGACTACAGGTAAACAATACCAGACTATTATTATTCTGTATTAAATATTTTAAAAAGTAGGGTACAGTATGTCCTCTATCTATTTAAAAGTTTATAAAACATGACCTATCCTCAGATACAAGTCTAATTATTTTTAATTGTAGATGATGGCCAAGTTGTTGTTTTAGTTTTGGTTCTCAAGCTGACAATCCAATTAGAAGGCAGTAGGAGCCTCACATTTGGGTGGCCTGGGGGCCAGTCTTACTCAGACCTTTTCGCAGCCAGTCTCATGGTGCTTTCATGTGGTGCCGTAAATACAAGTTTACGGAAGTTGCACATTGCACCAAAGCCTGCGAAATGGGAATTCTGGAAACAGCACGGACGAATGGAGTTGTGACGTGGTGGCCGTTTGATTGGAGGGAGGCAAAGTAGAGTCAACTACAAATAAGATAGATTGCAATATATTTTGTTTTAAGTGAACAATACGCTTTGAAGAACTACATCAACTTATCTACCCCAAAATAATGAGACAAACGTGCATAGACTGCAGTTTCCCATTTAAAGAAGAGATTACAGTGCCCCCCCCCATAGTCTCATTTTTGCCCCCAGTCTAAAAACAAGCTGATTTCCAGATTTGCCCAGACTTCATAAACCCAGCTATCACAGCCCACGGGGTTGGAGCAAAAAACACAAACCGACCACTCAATCCGCTCAATACAAGTCTAAGGAGGGGACATGCCCACCTCCACCAAAATGATCGGGCCAAATTTATATAGCGTTTACCAATCAAGAGTATTTTACAATCACAAAACACATGGATAAGACCCACTCACACTAATGTGCTGCTCATGTCCGAGTTTGGGCTTCATGGAATCAATAAAGTAAGATGGCTACATTGAAAAATATAAGCCTGGGCCACTTGAGGGTCGAGTGGATAGCACAAATGTGGACGGCCGCACTGTCCATTTTCTGCATGTCCTTCCCCAGTTTCATGTAGGGCTATGTGCATATTCTTAATAGGCCAACATATTTGATGATAATTAATAAGTATGCTGTTAGTGTGCCTAAACATTGTAATGCGTATTTTGATTATTTTTCATGTATGAATTAACATTAATTCTACAATTATATATTTTTTAAATGTTTAAACATTTAAAAAAGTTAATTTCAACTTGAATAATGATTAATGTGCAGTGTTTATCAAGATTTAAATATAAGCCTTTCTTCAAACCAGCTCCGGACCAGGCTAGATCCCTGGCTATATTTCCATTGCGACTTGGTCCATGTAAAACTATCTTAGAAAGTAAATCAGTTTTATGAAACAAAAAAAACCAAAAAATTATCTATTTTGTGTAAAAAATCTGAATTGATCATCAAGACCTGCAGTGTGGATGTAGCTTAAAACCACTTCGTTAAAATCTAAAATTCCTCTCTATGGTCTGAATGGTCACCTAAAGCCTAGCATAGTTCAGTAAGAGGCTACATACCTTTAAGTATTTGACCACAAAGACAGCAAGAAATTCTGTTTGGAAGTTGAGTCAAATAAGTCTTACCAGCAGGAAAACCCATAACATTGAAGATACGATCCAGCTGGTCATGGTGGTATGGGTTACTGGTTTTAATGTCCTCTTGGCGACAATGGAATATAGGCTCAGATGTGAGTAATTCAGCAAAAATACAGCCAATTGCCCAGATGTCTGTAAAAAATGGCCACAGCCCACATTCACTATAATATATAATATATATATATATATATATATATATATATATATATATATATATATATATATATATATATAAATAAATAAATAAAATAGCACCAGAGCCTTGTGCTCTTTCGTATTTTGACAAAATATATTGAAACCGTAAAAGTTGTTTGTACCAATGGCTTTTGTGTAGTGCCGAGCTCCCAACAGAAGTTCAGGTGCCCTGTACCAAAATGTAACCACGACAGGGTCAAGATCAGCTAAAGGTTTTAATGGTGAGTTGAAGAGACGGGCAAAACCCATGTCCGCTGAAAAAATGAAAAAACAGAATTCTTGGTGCCAATCTAATTTATTATACAAGTTATCATAAATGGTTAGAAATACATACCAATTTTTACTCTACCCCTTTCAGGTCCTTCTCCCATCACTAAAATATTGGCTGGTTTCTGGAAGACAATTATCAGACATTTCAAAAATTTTACATCAAGTACTTTTTACTTCCAATTTAATGCAGTGCCCTCTAGTGGTCAAGGACAAGACACACATCAGCGAGTGAGCAGATGAAACATATATGTGACATATATAGCACCCTTGCAAGGCAAACTTTCAAATGTGTACATGCAGCAAAATGTATTTGTTGAATTATATTGTATTTTCCTTAAAGTCTTTTTTTGTGTTGTTTTGCTTATTCGTATTCTCTTACAAGATCTCGATGAAGGACCCAGTTGGCGTGGAGGTAATGGATTCCATCCAAGATCTGGTACAGCAAAGACTTTACCATTCCTCTTGGAAGCTGAAGAGGCTTTTTGTTAGCCTTGGATGCTCTATGGAACTTAATAATGTGCTAAAAAGGAAGACAAAAATAATTATCCCAAACAACCCATTTGCTCTTTGCCAAGTTAGCATACTGACTTCACATTAAAAGTTGTATGATGCGTTGAGCTCTGAACCATGCTGCAATATCATTGACTCATCAAAAACATACCAAGAGTCGTGTTTTGTTTTTTTGAAACATCACACAATCATGAGGGCTTTTCATACTGTATGAACCATAGGCAATTCTTGGTAGTTTTTTTTTTAGTACCAGTCCCATTTGATGTGATTTCACAAATAGTAGGAACTAGAGACCGGGGCCACAATTTGGGGACTCTTAGCTCCTGCTCTGGGGCAGGTACATGTACAACATTGCCTTTGTTACATGTTTTCATTTTCAGATTCAGATTCACACAAAAGTTATTGATGCACAAGCATTCATTTAATTCTTTACGTTTTCTCACAGTTTATGTGCATAGTTTGCAGTGCTCAATATAAACACACACACACAAAAATGTTCAAGTTAACTCATTTAAAACGATGAGAGGTTTGTAATTTTCAGCATTCTAAAGTATAATTTCAGTATTCTAAAGTAGAATGGCAATCATTGGATGCACGAAGAGAACAGCACTGCCTTTTGTTTGTGTATAAAGCTCTAGTTGGCATTTTGCCTGATTAGTTATCAAGTTTATTGCACATCAGATCAGGTATTCACAGTTTGAGTTTGGTCTCAGGACATTTTTATTTTACAATCCCATCGTTTTAACACAGAGACAGGAAAAAAAGATTTCAAAATCTTTGCTCCCTCCTGTGGAACAAATGAAATCATTTTATGCCTTTTAATGATTTTAAAGCACTGGTACGGACTACCCACCGTGCCGATGCACTTGTTTTATATAATTTGATCTCATATTGTATGTATAAATTAGTTTTTATGTATTAGTTAATTGTATATTTGTGTTTTAGTATCATGTGTTTTGTTGTGTTTTAACAGTATATCCATGAAAAAGAGAAATTTTCTCATTTGGTTTTCCCTGTATAAATACAATAAAATGAAAGAAAAATCATAGGCACACACATCAAGCGTGAGACAGAATGTAAAAAAAAATTTTGGGAAATCCAGGAAATCACACTATGATTTTTAAACAATTTATTTGTGAAAATATGGTGGCCAATAAGTATTGGGCAGCCAGCAAAAGTTACTTTTAATACTTTGTAATGTAGCCTTGTTTGGCAATGACAGAGGTCAAACAGTTCCTGTAGTTTCTTGACCAGGTCTACACACACTTTAGTTGGTATTTTGGCCCACTTCTCTGCACAGATCTTCTGAGAGCTGTGATGTTTGAGGGCTGTTGCTGGCTATAGGCCACACCAGAACCTTGATATGCTTTTTACGGAGCCACTCCTTGGTTTTCCTGGCTGTGCTTTGGATGGTTATCATGCTGGAAGACCCAGCCAGGTTTCATCTTCAATTCTCTGACCGAGGGAAGGAGGTTTTTACCCAAAAATGTCACAATACATGGCCCCATTCATCTTGCCATTTCTACGGACCAGTCTTCCTGTCCCTTTTGCAGAAAAGCATCCCCAAAGCATGAATTCCAAGCATCCCAAAGCATGATGTTTCCACCGTGCTTCACAGTAGGTACGGTGTTCTTGGAATGCAACTCAGCATTCTTCTTCCTTCAAACACGGCGAGTGTGTGTTTAAACCAAATTCAATTTTGGTCTCATTTGACCTCATCACATTCTCCCAATCCTCCTCTGGATCGTCCAGATGGTCTTTAGCAAATTTCAGACGCGGCCTTTACATGATTTTTGTGTCGTAGGGGAACCTTTCGGGCAATGCAGGATTTCACCTCATGATGACGTAGTGTGTTACTTATTGTCCTCTTTGTGACGGTGGTCCCAGCTGTCTTCAAATCATCGACCAGTTCCCACCGTGTCGTTCTGGGCTGAATCCTCACTGTTCTCAGGGTCATTTGAACCCCACAAGGTGAGATCTTGCATGGAGCCCCACTCCGAGGGAGATTGTCAGTGATGTCATACTTCCATTTTCTAATAGTGTTTCCAACTGTTGATCTTTTCTCACAAAGTTGTTTACCATTTGCAGTTTGACTCATCCCAGCTTTGTGCAGTTGTACAATTTTATCTCTGGGGTCTTTGGGAAGCTCTCTGGTCTTGGTCATGGTGAAGACTAGAGTTTGACAGTTTGAAGGTGTGTGCAGGGGTCTCTTATGCATCTAATCAGTTCAAACAGGTGCCATTCATACTGTTAACGAGTGGAGGCCAGAATAACTTCTTAAAGAGCAAGTGACTGGTCTGTGAGGGACAGAAGTTGTTTGTTTTGTAGCTGCCCAATACTTATTGGCCAGCCATTTTCACAAATAAATTGTTTAAAAATCATACATTGTGATTTCCTGGATTTTTCTTTTAATATTCTGTCTCTCACGCTTAGTGGCCTATGGTGAAGAACACGGGCATCTTCTTTCTGCTTTGATGAAAATGCTTAATGTTTAGACTGACAGCATGCAGTGGACAATGTCAATAAAATAAATGTTCTCTACTACAAAAAAGATGCAAGCTTTGAAGATTCACCATGTAATTTTCTGGTGGAGTCAAGCAGGTGATACCACCAGGCCAAGTCAGTCACCTGTGATCACCTGCACAGACTGCAGCCTCCCATCTGTCCAGGACCCGTACATCACCAGGACTTTGGGACGAGCTGACCCTCCTCATCCTGCATGTACTCTTTGAGCCACTCCTCTCAGGCAGGAGGCTACCGTCAAGCTGAACCATAACTTCTTGCCAAAAGAATAGTTTATGTCCCTCTACCGTTGGACTCATGGGCCTGACTTTAGTAACTCACATCTATTTGCACAACTAGTTTGCACGCTGTTCTGAACAGTATATATTTTGTATTTATGGCAATTTTATTTCTTGCACATATTTTTGGCATGCCCTTAATTTAACAGTCTATATTTTGATTTGTTTATATTCATTGTTTTATTTGCTTAATACCAAAGCAATTCCTATTTTGTTCGCAGACAATGGCAATGACAATTTTCTGATTCTGACATCTGAATATGCATAACATAACACCTTTAACATAGAATAAATTGTAACTTGATAATAATAATAATAATAATGATAATAACATTTATGTTATTATTATAATAATAATAATATTTTATACAGTGTTAAAACAGTGTTTGTACTTTACCCAAAGATCATGTTCAGCGTAGTCAAAAAGAAGCCATACTTTGCGGTCTGCATGTGACAAAAAGACTTTCTGAAGTGAGATGACATTGGGGTGTTTTAACTCTCGCAGAAGCTGCAAACGATACATTGAGAGAGAAACAAAACACACATGTTAAAAGACATAATTCTGTATGAAATGCTTAGCCACACATTGTGTCTCAAAGTATCAACAAAAATACATTGGCCTGTCCAAAAAAAAGTCACAGTTGGACCACCTTCAGCTTTGATTACAGCACACAATCGCTATGGCATAGTTTCAATAAGCTTCTGCAATGTCAAAAGATGAATTTATTTCCAGTTGTTCAATTATTTTTCACCAGTTGATCTTGTATTGATTGTATTGAGAAAATGACCACTGCACAAAACCTTCTACAGCTCATCCCAAAGATCCTCAATGGGGTTCAGATCTGTAGTAGATTAGTTTCTGCTTCTCCTTAGATGTTTTCTCTGCTTGATGCCAATGATTTGAGCCTTCTTAAACACACTGACATCTTTTCCATGACCATGGGATTTGTCTTTCCACATGGTTGTTCCAGAAGCCACTCACTGCATCAGTTGGGTTTAAATACCGTGTTGCAACTGAAAGATCGTCACCCATGCAGCAATTATACAGTAGGAAGAGAGGACCTATTTGCTTAGTTGAATCCAAGTAGCCCTTCTTTTTTTTTTTTCCTTTTTTTTTGGACAGGCAGTGTATTAGTAAGTAGTTCTTACAGCAATCTCTCTGCAGGCAGACATGGAGATTCCAGTGCCTTCAATCTGCTTGAGGGCATAGTCTTTGTCATCTTTCCTACAAAGCAAAAGTAAAGTAACATCAGTAAGAGAGTCCCCAGAGGCCACTCATGAAAATATTGAATTGGCCACTTTGTAGCTGGAGATGTCAGACAGACCAAATCCCAACCCTCTAATGAAAACAAAACATTAAATTGGACAGAGAATTAAAGGTGCATAAAGTAATTTTTCCAGTTTAGGGTTGGCCACCAGCTTGAGTCCAAGAAGATGATATATAGCTTTGCCTGGAATGTTCCACAGCATAGCATTCATTCAACTTTATTCTTTTGAATAAAATACATTTAAAACATGCATTATTCCTGGTAGCAGGGCCACCTCTCCACAGATCTGACCTGTAACTTGGCCCAGTGGCATTACATGCTCATCCCCATGGAGATCAGTTTAATGCCATATTGTGGAACATTACACGTAATGCAATAACATTTTCTTCATGGCGAGAACCAGGTGGTGGACCCTACCCCAGAAATTGTATACTGCACCTTTAAGAATTACACCACACAGAATTGTTACGGTCCTAAAATGCAATGCTCTGTGAAGTCACTAAATCAAGAGAACAGTTGTTTCTTTACGATACATGTAGCGCACACAACGCCTACACATAATTTAGACCAAAATAACTGCAAAATGTGCAGTCATCACATCCATCTTGCTTTTGAAATTTAAGTTGCTTACTAGGAGAAACACAGCAAATTAGGGATAGGGAGCACCATTAATAGAACAGGGCTTTTACTGACAGACTGCAGAGGCTTTGTTTGCCTCCACCTTCGCTGCATAAAACAAAGCTTTAGTTTTCCAGCTTGTAGCCCTTGATAGCGTCTTGACGAAGAAAATGTAATCAAAGGGTATTTGGGAGAGGGTTGGTGGATATTGGTGCAAGGGTTTTAGCACGAGGCCTTGGTGGTCATCGACTCACCCATCCTTTCTTTTTGCCTTGTAAACATGTCCGTAGGTGCCTCTTCCCACTTTGCATCCTTCGTACTCAAATAGGTCTTCAACTCGTTCTCTTTCTCCAGTAAGTTTGACTTTGAAATCATAGTCCATTTTTGCTATGCAGGTAAAATCTGAGGTCCTTCCTACGTCGGTGTGGGTGCAACTAGGCTGCTACTCCGACGAGCTCGGTTTACTCGGCTCGTCGCCTTTCCCAGTGCGTTGCTTACTTCGACACCGTGATTACATTGAGATTTTCAGTGAATTTCGAGTGTCGACCAGAATGTGGGGTGTTCAGCTAATCCTGTTTAGGAATGAATCCGGACAAATAACCCTTTCTGTTGTTGCTGCGCTTCTCTGCCGGTATCTGCTCGGAAGAGACGCACTTTATTCCGACAATGGCTTATTTGTGCACGGCACTGTCGCAAATTGTCGTAAATGCTGAATGAAATGTTATACATTTTTTGAAATATTATTTTAAAAGCAGATATTCGGCAGGTTCACATTCAGCGAGCATATCTTTTTTGGTGACTGTCATATCAAAAAGAAGCAACAGCAAAATTACCGAGAAACATCAACAGAACATGTATCTATGTTAGGCTATAGACGAACACAAATAATACATACAAATGACAACTGAATAGGTTGGTTTACAGATTCAGTTGTGTACGCATTGTGCAATTAAAGTACTGGTACTTTCTTCATAGCGGAACCGATTTCATTGAGAGGGTGTTTCCAGTGGGTTGCGTTACCAGTGTGACACCGCTGGTCCCATCTTGATTTGAGCGAGGGTGAACACAGGAGGAGAACACCGTCCATATTACAGCTGCTTTGTCAGGTACCAAATCCCGTTTACTGTCACTGGCAGCTTATAAAAACTTTGGGGTGCAAAAGAGTAAACATCTGTTAACATATACAGCCATGTTAAAGTCGATTCCGGAATAGTACACTTGAGCTATTGTAAAGATAATTTAAGATTGAAAGCAACGAGCTAAACTAGCTGTCGACTCTGCTCTCCTTGCTAATGCTAACTTGGCTTGCAACTAGTTAGCACCCATCTGGTTGCGCATTTCAAAATGCCTTTTCTACAACTAACAAGGCTAATCGTTAAACTGTTAAAGCTTGTAACCAAAGCAAACTAAGAGAGAGGGTTTAGTAAACCACGTAGAAAAGGATCCTTTGTCTTTTCTTTTGCTAGCTCAGCGTTAACAAGGAGACCTTTAGTTTTTTCCAGGCCAGTCCCTGCAAAACATGGATGAGTTTCGGACCTGTCGGCTTTAATCCAGGATGGCAACCACCACATGCCTTCTGATTTTTACGTGGCTGTCTCAATTCGTCTGAAATTGTCTCATATCAAAATACAAAACCAGGAACCGTTTGACTAACCTTCACGTTAATTGTATACAAATGCATAACCAAAACAAATCTATTAAATATTATGTAATGGATGCATTTCTAATCTCTGAACCAGCACCTCCTACAGCCATGGACCCTCCTGGTGGGGGAGATGAACGGCGGAGGCAAGCGGAGCGTCTTCGAAGAGAGGAGGCATACTATCACTTTATAAATGAATTGAGTGAAGATGAGTACCGCCTCATGAGGGACAGTAACCTGTTGGGCACTCCTGGTGAGGCCAACACAACTTTACCTGCATTACTTTGTAAATAAAACACATTTTAATGTTGTATATTACTTTCCAGGGGAGGTTACAGCTGAGGAACTTAGGCAGCGTCTTGATGGAGCTAAAGAACGTGTTTCATCTCAACCTCTCCCTGAGCATCCTGCTCAGAATATCAGTCCTGGAGACCAACAAGGTGGTGGTGATGGGGAAGAGAGAGGGCCTGGAGGACGTAGACAGCCAGGTATTGAAAGTGTGATCACCCCTGTCTCTTTTGCGATTAACATTTTATTCTTAGACTGAGCTTGCTTGTCCTCTCTAATTGTAGGAAACACAGAACCAGGGGCAGAGTCATCAAATGGTGATTCATTACTGGAGTGGCTTAACACTTTCAGACGTACTGGAAATGCCACTCGCAGTGGACAGAGTGGCAATCAGACTTGGCGTGCTGTCAGTCGGACAAACCCTAACAGTGGAGAATTTCGCTTTAGCTTGGAAATTAATATCAACCATGATCAGCCAGAGCCTGGGGAGCATAATGACATCTCTGAACATTCAGAACTACCCGTAACAACCCAAAACACTGCATCCATTCGCACATCATCTGCCTTCTCTAGTAATCGGCCTACTCTAGCATCCAGGCCAGCGCCATATCCCACTCCACGTTCATCCCTTAGTAGGAGGATGCATACTCGTCGCACACGCAGCAACTCTACTGCCCTTTCTACAAATTCATCAACCTTTTTAACATCTGTGCCACCTCAATCCACTGCTGCAAGGAGAGGATCCTCTTCACACACTCTAGTATCTTTGCAACCTGTCCCTGCTCCCTATTCAGAGCAAACTGTGACACAAAGCCGAGCCATACATGCTGCATTTGAACATGAGCGTGATAATACAACAACTTTGGACTGTCCTCTTGAGTCACAAGATTCTGGATCCCAGGTCCAATCTGGGGCACATGAAACGCGTGGAAGTAGGACTAGATCTCGTGCACGTACACGTAGGGCTGCAATTGGAAGCAGTGTTTCAACACGTGTTTCCAGACGAAGCCGTTCACCTTTGCAGCAAACCTCCATTTCCAATTCTAGTACCCAATCTATAAATGGTGACAATAGCTCCAACCGTCCTGCTCAACAAAGCAATTCCTTAAATTCTGTTCCACTGGATTCAGGAAGGGAGCAGGTAACGGAACCCACAACTGTATCGGAACCCATCACAGAGACTGTAGAACGTGAGAACGAGTCTCCTCTTGCAGGAAGTACAGCAGTTAGACGACATCCAACTATTATGTTAGACTTGCAGGTGAGAAGAATTAGACCCGGAGAAAACAGAGATCGTGACAGCATTGCAAGCAGAACACGCTCTCGTGCTCGTGTTGCAGAGAACACTGTGACATTTGAAAGTGACAGCGGAGGATTCAGACGCACCATCTCCCGTTCTGAGCGGGCTGGTATTCGCACCTATGTGAGCACCATACGCATTCCATTGAGGCGCATTAGTGAGACCGGACTCGGGGAACCCAATTCCACTGCATTGCGGTCTATTTTGCGTCAAATTATGACTGGATTTGGAGAGCTGAGTTCGCTAATGGAGACTGAAGCAGACTCTGAAAGTGTTGCACCTTCCCACACAGATGCTGTTGGCATAAACAGCCCAGAGATCCAACACTCAAATGACAGATCCTCTAGTTTAACTGGGAGTGGTGGAATTGATCAGGAACGACCCAGGCCGTCAGAAAATGACGAAGAAGACATTGATCAGTCCAGACTACCTGGAGGTGTAGTAAGCGCTACAGAGGGAAGAGTCAGAGATACCAACAACCTTGTAGAGAATGGCACTTTACCCATTCTGCGTTTGGCGCACTTCTTCCTGCTGAATGATGAAGAAGATGATGAACACCCCCGTGGCCTGACTAAAGAGCAGATCGACAATCTAGTCACACGCACCTATGGTCAGGCCAGTTTGGAGGGTGAGATGGGCCGTGCTTGCAGTGTCTGCATCAATGAGTATGCACAAGGCAACAAGTTGCGCCGCCTGCCATGTTCTCATGAGTTCCACATCCATTGTATAGACCGCTGGCTTTCTGAGAACAACACTTGTCCCATATGTAGGCAGCCTATACTTGGAGTCCATCATGATTAATTTATTGCAACTGTGATTTGGCTCAAATGAGCAGGACCCAAGTAGGATTGCATGTATATAGTGCTTTTCATGTTACAGTTCTTTAAAAATTGTGTTGAGAGAAAACCTGAAACTGAAGTATGGTTAAAAAAAAAAAAAAAGCTATAATTGCAGAGAATTAACAAAGTTTATTTTTTTAGACTTTTTCCCATGTGTTTTATTTTAATTTTTCCTGTGACCATTTGTATTGCGCACATTAATGGATTGCATTGATGCTTAAGAAGCACTCATAGCTGCTGTTGAATAGCTTCATATAAACTCCTTGGTGTCAGAAATATTCTAACTGGATACCACACCTCAAACAGTAGGCTGTAAATATTTCTCTTCAATTGTATAAGGTTATGATTAATCAGGAAATCATTGATCAATTGACCATAATTTTAAGGCTCATCCCTATTTTAAGTGTCATACTTTGGTTTAGTAGTTTCTTTGTTTGCAATTAGTTTCAAATTTATTAAGGAAAAATATGATAAACTTCTAAAATATGTATTTATTTGAAATTCTGTTTACTTAAGTATGTCCCATAATTTGCAATGCAGAACTCAATTGAGTCACTTTATAATTGCACAGTTCTATTAAATGCAGTTCACACCTGTTAATCAGGAGATCGGTATGTATATAGACAATTTGTGCAATAAGGAGCAAGAAGAAACAGTGTTGTTTGTGTTGCTTTTCACTGTTGTTTACACTGTATTGCTTAAATATAGTCGCCATCCAAATCATAACATTTGAAATGAATTTTCTCTTGGCTGTTTTCTAACGGTTGCACCTTTTGTTACAAGATTTTAATTACAGTTTTGGCCCATTCGGGTCATACAGATCACAAGTGAGAGATTTATATATAGATATAAATATTACACACACACACACACACACACTCACGGCGGGCAGGCAAACTCAATGAGAGAAACTTTTTAACACAAGTACCCTGTTGAATACAAAAACTAACACAATGTCAATAAAATAAAAATTAAAACACACAATGTGGAATACAATCATGCCAAACAAGAGCACTGGCACATGTGGATAGACTTTAACAAGTGCTTCGATTTAATTAAAAGGCATACAATAATTGAATTTAAAAAGCCTTTGTGTTTTTGTTCCATAGGCCGGGAGCAAGTTGCTGAAAACCTTTTTCGAAGCTCCATAATGATTTTGTGAGAATGTAAAATATGAATGTCCTGAGATCTTAAGCGATGGATACCTTATCTGATAATTCAGCAAATTTGTTAATTCAGGCAAAATCCCAATGAGGGCTTTATAAATATACAAAACGGTTTGGAAATTATGGATGGATGGACCACCAGAACGTGGGTTCATGTCATAAACTGCAGGAGCCTTTGTTGTTTTTCAGTGTTAAAAATATAAACACATTTAGTAAGTAAGGATTTTAGCACCTTTTCAGCATAGAAAATATAGACATAGTGCTGCCCGGTAGTCGAGTGGTTAGGCGGCATCACACATGCCAGGTTCCATGTGGCTGCCTTGTCATGAGTTTGAATCCCGGCTCCGACAATTTACTGCATGTCTCTCTTTCTCATTTCCATTTCATGCTCAGCTGTCCTATCTAATAAAGGCCTATGGACCAAAAAATCCTTTAAATTTTTTTTCTCTTTAATATTTAAGTCTTTCAATAAAAAATCCCCAACAGGTCCTACACAGAACCCATGGACAAACCAGTTCCATGGGACAAACCCACTTCGGCCCATACTGGAAGCCCAAGATAACCAATATAGCACCCACATTTGGCCACAAATGTAATGTTGGCTGAGACTGGACCTGGAGTTGAGCGAGAGAGAGGATCTGTGGGGGCACTGGCATGTGAAGCGATTTCTTACAACAGGAAAGTTTAATCTAATCATATCCAAAGCAAAAATAGGCATGCCTGAAAATGTAAATAAAAAGTAATTCTTCAACCATTCTGAATAAATTGGCCTACTGTATTATAAATGTGAAACAAATGGCTTAATTAGGCTTGATCGACCTGTATTGGCTAGTATTTTTTATTAATGTATTTAGGCCTATTTGAAGATAAAGCCTTATTATTAAAGTATTGCCAATGCCACATTTATTTAGTAGGCCACTGATAAATTTTAATGTAGGCTTATTAATAAAGATGTAGCAATCCCCACACACTACAGTTAAATACATTTTTCAAATAGCAGTAAGGGAGGCTATACCAAGCTAAATAATACTATTACCAATTATATATATTATATATATATGATATAATTGTAGATAAATTATTAGCCTGTAAATGAAGGCTTTCAAATACATATTACCCTTATACTATGAATAATGATAATATAGATAACATAGAAAGATGTTTTGCTAAATTTAGATTTAATGTGTCACACAATTTGGGATTTAATAGCGAGAGAGGAAAAGAAAAAATTCCACTCTCCCTTGAACGTAGCAGCTCGCTGCGTCTGAACCGTTATCTTAAAAGTCACCACAAAAACACCACACATATCAACATCAATTCTCAATGTAGGTATAAATATCAATAATTTTCGCACAGAGACAAGAACGGCGGCTGCTTCAGCATTGCAGTTTAAGCGGTCTCTCTAACGCATGCGCTAAGCGAAAAAGGGGTTCAATTTGGTTCCGGGGTCTGATCCTCCTGTCACAATCAGGTCACAATCCCCTTCGTCTTGGGCCTTGCTTGGCCGAGAGAAATACACTATGACTCTGGAAAAGTGCTGCTGTCAGGACTCGCTCCTGGAGCTGTGTCCACCGTATTGAACAAAGACATGAACATGTTTTTGCTTCGACTTAATTTTCTGGGTCTGCCTGACGCTTATTTTACGCGCAAAATGTATTTTAATCGGAGAGGGCAAGAAGATCCCACACCGAAGAGAGGTAAGCTAATTTAATGGCCATAGATCACGCCTTATGATTTGCTTTAGCAGACCACCCGCCTTTCGTTTAATTTGCGTGTTATAGTTGTAACAAAATAAGATTGACTCCGTTTCAATGTGCTGGCTTTCGTTTTTCGTGGGCATGTAACTGTTCATGTCTCCTATAGAAGACGTCCTGTGTGGCGCCCATATGCGTCATCACTGTTCAGTGTTTATTCGTTATCGCGTGGTCTAACGTTAGGTTTTTATCACGTATAATAGGCATAGGTATTAGGTATATTTTTGGCGACAACTTGAGCTGCAACGTCAGGCAATAGTTATTAAACGAGATTCGTGTATGTCAGAGCTTCTCAAAATGGGGCGGCCGCACACGTTTTCCTCTGTGCCTCGCTCACACAACGTCCGCCTCTGTGCCCCCTCACACATGGGTTTGCCCTGGGGTTGCTCAGAACGTCCCACAGCTTTGGCTTCTCTGCGCATTGTTGCACTTGTCTCGCTCCCCTTTTTGAATCTTTTTGATCTTGCTCTGCCACTGACTGGTCATGTGAAGATATAAAGCATATGCGAAAAAGAATGCGTGTGCATTCTTCTTTCTTCTTTGGATGGTGTTTAATGGCGGTTGGTATCCATTATTCTTCTTCTTTTCTTGATGGTGTTTTATGGCAGTTGGTTTCCACAGTGTTACATTACGTCAGTCTTTAGTTGTTGTATTGTTTTTAATTGTGAGGTGGCAGCCGAAAGGTGCATTTACTGCCACCTACTGTAGATGTACGGTCTTCTGTCATTGTACGTCTTCTATAGTTGTACATCTTCGAAGTTATAAAGTACGCTATACCGTAAAAGAAAAAGAAAAAAACAGGGAGAAAGAGAGAAAAATAGCGAGAGAGAAATTGAGAAAGAGCCATCACTAGTTGCAGGAGAATGTTACATTACCGCCATTCTTTAGACTTTATTCTTTTGACTTCATTCTTCAGACTTCCTACTTTATTCTTTAGACTTTATTCTTGTCGACTGTGCCAGAGAGCTGCATTCACCGCCCAGAAACCAACTCGTGAATCTTCTTCTTTTGGTGTTGTTTTATGGCGGATGGTATCCATAGTGTTAGATGACCGCCCATTCTTTAGACTTTATTCTTTAAGACTTTATTGGCTGTGCTCACCGCCAGGACTATACCAACAGTCATAACGCCACCAAAGAAGAAGAAGAAGCCGGCCAGGACACTTCCTTTCCGCTTTGATACCATGGGCTTTGAAGATGTTGAACAATAAACGACAGATGGCTAAAGTCTCAAGAATGAAGTCTCAAGAATGAAGTCTCAAGAATGAAGTCTCAAGAATGAAGTCTCAAGAATGAAGTCTCAAGAATGAAGTCTCAAGAATGAAGTCTCAAGAATGAATGAAGTCTTCTTCTTTGTTACATTACCGCCATTCTAGTTTAGTTGTTGGCGCTTCCAACAGCGGCCGGCAGCCAACCGCAAAGGCGCATCCTTCCATAGTGCCACATTACAGTCACCCACTCTAGTTGTGCCTCTTGGAGTCACTTTCGCTGTTGTCACCGCCCTCCATGGCAGTCGGCAATTGAGCGCACAACACTACAACGTCGCACTCAACTCTAGAATCTTCTAATTAACCCTGTGAAGTTCAAAAGAATTGAGTCAAGAATAAAGTCTAAAGACGGGCGGTAATGTAACACTATGGATACCAACCTCTTTCTTTTCTCCCTCTTTTCTCTCCATCTTTCGCTCTCTTTCTTCGTTCTCTCTCTTTCCTTTTTTTTACGGTGTATATAGTAAAACACATACTTAGATGTACAACTACAATAGGTGGCTGTAAATGCACCTTTCGGCTGCCAACCTCCATTAAAAGCAACACAACAACAACATAAAACACCACCAAAGAAGAAATCAGTCTGTGTGTGACGGTCGTGGACCCGCAGTGGTAAAAGTGATCTATAGTGACGAGAAGTAACGTGAGTGCGTCTTCTCCTTGAAACGCTGTATTTACCGCAGTGAAGCACCAATTCTGCACTGTCCCAGAGGCTGTGGGGGGCGTGGATATATATATATATTTTTATCTCCCAAGGGAAGCACTCAGAAAAAGTTTGAGAAGCTCTGGTGTATGTTATCGCTTGTTAGTGCGGTCATTGCGATTCTGTTGAGGTGCTGCTAAAATTGCGCATTTCTTTGCCAAAATATAGGCTACAAGTGAGTTTTTCAGATAAGATACATATGATCCAGTTAATAATCATGTCCACAAATGTGTTTTGTGTCTGTGTATTTCATGGATATTTTATATTATCAAACCTAAAGAATGGTTGTAATGTAACACATGGATCTATTATATTATCGGTGTATTTACATCTAAGTCACATGCACAGCTTTCTTTCCCTTAAATCAGCAGGTGTAGTGATGGCCTGTCACCAGTAGGGTTTATTGTTCATACCCACTGTATATGGCCGGAGGAGAGGAGGATGCGCTTCTATGGGCTTTTATTATTACTGACTGGCACATGTACTATTGTGTAGCTCTTCTCTTTGTGTTCGTGTGTGACTGTGTGGTCTTTTGCAGTGTCCAGATATAGAAAGCAGGACACAGCAATTTCTGAACAAAAGAAGAACGCCAATTTCACATCTTTGACCACTGGATGGTTCACAACTTGTTTGTTGTCTGTTGTCCTAAGGCTACCGGTACTTGCGTAGAGATTGTCTTTAAAAAGTAAAAAACGGATATATAATAACAATAATGATAATAAATGCATACTGGGGGCACAGTTGTTAAATATTGTAAAGGATGGAAAGGCCGGCACATTATCATCGGAACATTCCAGCTGGGCATATACATTTTTTGTCCGCTACAACATGTAACATGTGTTACAGGGATTGTTCATGGTGTCTTCCCTTTAATCTCTTGGAGTCTGACCTCTTGATTCTTTACTCTAATTAGAGAGCCTTGCAATGACGTATGTAAAGTCCAATCTGTTGAATTTACTGACACGTACAAAATGATAGCAAATACATTTAGTATATGTTGTCATGTTTATATAAATGTCACTCATCTTTAAAATATTCAAAAATGATTTGACAATAGGGTATACCTCCAGCCTTTGGCTGCACATTGGAAACATCTGTTTCAAAGAGATAATGAAGACTAGTTGACAGTCTGGCTTGACTTCTAGGTACTGAATATGTCATTCGAGAGATAATGTGTAGGCAAGATTATTTCACAATATTATTACTTGAGATGAACAGGAGAGGGCGGTAATGATCAAGAAATGGTAGGTCCAACTTTTAAATTTAAATTCATCACATTCTGAATGTCTCCATTCATTATACTAAAACACATACAATTTGTATTTATTTACATTTTGTCTTGTATGTGTTTTCTCCTGTTGGGGCTGCTCTCAATGCTCACAGAGCAGTTAGTGTTGACCACCATTAGACAGGAGTCTTCTGAACTGCAAGACCCAGACCTGGGTTCTACTATGTGTGCCCACTTCACAGACAGGTTTGACAAAAGTGAGTGTGCTCACAGTTGACTGCCCCAACACCCTATTTGTGCCTGGAGTCCAAAGGTGCATGTAGCTCTGCACTATAGAAAAGAGCAGCTGTCGTTCAACCCCTGGCCCTCAAGAGCTACACATTTCCTCATGTTAGTGACTGACTCTTTGCTCTTTGGGGTTTGGGGTGATGAATGATGACTTGGATCAACTATCTCTGCATGTGCCTGCGGCAGGCTGGTGACCACTTGTGTCAGTTGGTATTGATAAAAACTGACAGATGCGCACAAGGGCTTCAAGTATGCTTGCTTTTCTTCAATATGCATGTATAGGTAAAGCATGGCTCTATTTAGCAAATGCATCCAAAATACAGGCTGCATGTGAGTTAAAACGTAAAAGAAACAGATGCATGTAGTGTTGCATGTTATGTGTTTAAAAATTAAATTAGAATTCAAGTCTTGTGATATTCTTTTTCATGCAAACTCTTTAAGGCTATCATCAATGTTTTGAATAACTTTTACAGTATGTAGGATTATGGCTATAGATTAGCAGCAGGTGAAGTTGCAGAGCAGACATGGAGGGGATTACCGTGCGCGCTCTCTGGACTTGTAAGAGGCTTTCTTGCCTCACTTTGTATTGCTCTTGTAAATGAACCCACTTGGAACACAAGATATCGGGTCAAGCAGGACCATCCCATTGAACATGCAAAACCCATAAGTGACCTGGATAGTCATGGGACCTAGGGGCCGCCAAGGCAGACGAGGTTCCGTTGGTAATGTTGTTTTAAATTCTTTGAGTGAAGAACACCTCTTTAAAGATGGATGCCTGCCTTGAAGATGTTTTATCTTCTGACATTTTGTGTGTTTTGTATTGGAAATTTTGCATAAACTTTGTTTATACAATGTATTTCTTAAAAAGGGTTTTTGAAAGGTTGCAAAGGTCGAGCTTGTAGTATATCCTGAGAAACGTGAGCATCCTCTGAGTTTTTGGCGAAGCACCAAACAGTGTGTGGATGGTTCTGCCATACTGGAAAATGTAGATGAATTATGCATCAGTTCCCAATCCATTATTTACCTGCCGAGTCTGCTTCTTAATACTGAAACTTTGACATGTATGCACTGAGAAAAGAGTAGTTGATATTGAGTATTAGAGTCATAATGTACTGTTAATGCTATAGGGTATGGGCTCACAACATAAATAAATTAGTTGTCTGATTGAAGGTTATAAGATCAGTGTGTTTGTTTGCTGCGGAAGTATCAAGCTTGTCTAGTACTACTGCCCTGAGCAGGGTTGACTCATCTCTAATAGATTACGATATTTTCCAAAGGTGAGTAGACTATTTAGAAATGAACCAAAAGCTGTTTTAGTATGGACATATAATCTATATTGAGCTAACATAAAAAATGAATGGAATTCCTGCCTAAATGGAATCACAAAAGAAGAGCGGGTCAGGAGCAGTCAGAAGTAAAAGTGGGCGGGGACTGAATAAGGTGACTACAGAAAAATTTATAAAAGCATTATAGGCACAAATCACAATAAAATAATCATTATGTGTACTGTTTATGTATGTTGATCATATACTTTTATGACTCCACTACACCTCTGTAAACCTTTTAAAATACTTTGTCGTCAGAATGTTCAAAAGGCAGAATGGAGGTGACTGGAGGCAAAATGTAGTGGAGCATGCCCATCAATCTATGATCATGACACATACCAATGATTAACTGAATCAGATCTAATTGACAATAATTTTAGGCATTTACAAACGATAAATGACAACTGATTATTTATTTTTTTGCAAACAATGGAAAAAATTACTCAAAATAGTATGTGAGCGGCCAAAACAAAAACATGCAATACATCTGTAGATAAAATTTAAAAAACAATTGTGGGGTCAACTTTTCTGTATTTGTCCAATAAAATTTTGCTTTAATCAAAGATACTATTAAATAAACAAATAAAAAAAAGTACAATTGGAAATATCTTTAAATTGGGCTCTTATATTACCGACATGTATCTTGAGTGGTTACATTTGTCAGACCCACCTGCATTTTTCATATTTTGTGATTATCTGTGGTTAGTGCCCGATTTATCCGTTTAAATTGCATTATGTTTTGTCTCAGTTATGGAACTTTAAAAGGGTCTATATAGTGTCCTTGCAGAGTCCTGGGTTGACTTGTCACTTGAAATAGTGATAGCTTCCTCTAATCACAGGTTTGAGGGACTTCGACCCTTGCCCATAGTTTACACTGCACAGGTTCAGGTGAAGATCTGGGAAGGGTGGTAATTTAAGGGTCCATTTAAGGTCAACTAGTTTAGAACTAATTGTGGAAAATGAGACTTAGTAATATACTTAAAAAGACCATTTTAATTCATTGCGCACTGGAGTACCACTGGTGCCCTTGTTGTGCTACACACATGATAGCACCAGCCTCAGGTCATTAGTCCGTGACATGGCCCATGCTCCGTGCCCACAATGCTGCACCATATCCGGCTTCTGGCCCTTTAAAAAAGCACAGTCCCGGGGTTGGCCATGTTTGGCCCACCTCACACACAAGGAGCCCCATATGGCTTCTCCTCGGTGTCTGAGTCTGCTTGTTGCAGTGAGAAAATGAGCACTAAATCAGAGGGAGGGGTCCCCCATAAAAACGCGCCGAATAAACGTGTCCCGGGTGGCGGGCAGTGGACCATGACACGGGGACGAAGCTTCGCAGGGTAGAATAGGGCACCTTTGTATTTAAGCTGAAGTAGTGAAGTGGTGCTACTGGCGCATCTGTCCTCGCCCAGGTTCGTGGTTGAGGCAGCTGAGCAAACTCGAGCTTCATATATTTCGGTTTTCATTTGTTTGTCTTTCCCTCGGACACTATCTGTGGTTTGCGCTCAAATACGTCTCGATCGTGAAGTTCCTGAGTGTTGAAACGTTGATCACGGTGACTAAAATGTTGTTGTGAATGACAAAGCGAAGCGGAGGCAAAGTCTGTCGATATTAACGGCATGTTACAACATACGTGTTATTACTTACCATTTGAGGGCCTAATTTAAATTTCAACCAGTTCTCTGTTTTATTCAAGGTGATTGAACTGGCATCATCGTGTGTTTGTTCGCCATTGTCCATCTCTCAGCAGATCTATTATACGCAGGAGGTCCCGTGGGCGTCGCGCAACGAGCGTGTGCGCAGTGACTGTACAGTTGTATATTACTTTTAGGGACTGTAAATATTGGATGTGCTCTTTATGTGCTTTAGTATCACCACGGGTATCCGCCGGTAGTAATTGGGCTTTGAACTGTAAACCACGTCTTCCGTCTATGTTTCTGTCTCCCCCTGGCTCCCCCTGGCTCCCCCCTCTTTCTTTGCATCTGTGTCTCGCGCACTCACTTAGCCTCGCCTCTCTCTCATCAATCCCACGGTGCAGGACCTGCTTGTTCGTCCTCCGGGTACCGCAAGGCAGATGATGAGATGTCCGGAACCACGTCTCAGGCGGACCCCGTAGATGCCACTGCGCGGACGGTGCTTCTCAACCGGCAACAGACCACCAAGTTCTGCGACAACCACGTCAGGTGGGTAACTCTCAGTTACTGCATGCACTCCGGGGGTTCCCTTACTGTTGAATATTTCCCTGAGCGCATGGGAAGCAAATGCATCTTTTTATGGTTTTATGATTTTTTTTTCCTGCTTATTTTTCTGAAATAGCCTGTATTTTTAAATTGTACAAATTATTGTTATTGTTTCACCATTATTGAGGTAACTAAATTTACTTCACCGTTTTCAGAGCTTTACACCCATGTAACAAAGTCATAACATATCTGATATGCACTCCCAAGGATCAGTACTCAGGACTTTGGACTGGGCTACTCCACTTTATTTTCTTTTTATCATTTCCTTCCTGTTTGTTTTGTGTTAATTACAACTACAAACTTTTAAATGTTGCTAAATTGTTAACTAACATATCTAATGACTACCTTGGTGAATATTGATGAAGCTTTATTTGTGTCGTTCTTCTGTAGCTGTTTACAGTAAATTGGATGTTTGTTTCTCAACATTAATTAAAGCAACAGGCTATCTAACGCTCTTTGATCTTAGCTCCTTAGTCTAAAAGTACGATAGTACTCCAGAAATGTACATCATGTAGAAATATGGGATATAAGATATATGTTATATATAAAAAATAAATGTGTATGTGTGTATATATATATGTATGTATGTATATGTGTATATATATATATATATATATTATATATATATTATATATATATATATATATATATATTTAATATATATCAGAATCATAAAAAGGTTTATTGCCAATGAACAAGATTCACAAACATAGGAACTTGCTTTGGTGATTTGGTGCAACATATATATATATATATATGAAATCAAAATATGTATATATGGTTTTCTCTGTTTGTTTTGTCCTCATGGGAACATTTAAGTGAACCAAAGGATATCTATGATGCACAAGGTCACAGACATGGCACAACATGCAAGTGTGAATATTTGTATCACAGTAATTCCTATTTTGAGTTAGCCCTTGTTATCAAGAGAGTGAGGCATTTTTTCCCCATTTCTTACTGTCTCCCTGCCATTATTGAATTGACTTTTTACAGCAAGAAGATTAAACAATGTAAGTTGATATTCTGTGGTTCGCTGTTATTGTCAGGCGACTCGGTTTCACTTTTAAAAGGCCTATTTCCATTTTACTAATGCGATCAGAGTGGGTTCTCTGAGACCTTTCTGATTGGATGCCGTTAGCTGGGCTGCTTCCAGTGTTTGTTGAGTATGTGTAACTTGTGGAGCGTGCACTTTGGTGTCCCTGTGTTCCTGTAACTCTTTAGTTTATGTTTTAAGGTTCAATAGCCTTATTGATTTTCAGAGATTAAAGCCTTGTAGCTTTTATTTGTATACTCTGCTCACTCCCCTGGTTCCCTGAATCCCCCACCATATTACTATCTGCACATAGTGCATTTGAGCTTTCCCAAAGCCCTTATCATTTAATACACAAAGGCATACTTCCTCTTTAAATAATGCACAGGGCCGGGTGTTGAGTTCAACATCTTCTTTCCCCCCCCCTTATTTTCTACTAAAGGCTCTCAGCAGCACATCACCCCTGCAGCTGACAGCTGTTAACACTAGTATGTTGGACGATCACTGGTCAAATATAATATCTCAACATGCTTTGATGTAAAGTCTTTTGGAAACACTGCTGTTAGATATCCTATGTCTGTGATTAGATTAAAGGACCGTTATCTGCACAATCTAGAGTAAAGTTTCCTTGACTCTGGGCCATCAAGATCATCAGAGGAGGATGCTGTGTTTGTGTATATTTAATGTCTTGGCCTTTTTTGCCTTTTGCTGGTTGGAGAGACGTTTAAATTGATGATTAATTTCCTGAAGGAATCGTGTGATAAGAGTTAATACATTTGTCTGCCTAGCAAGCATACACACTAAAACAGCACCAACAAAAAAATTGAAGGCTGTCTGTATTTTTAGCCACACTAAAAGCTATTGCGGTAGCGGCTTGCTACAACAAGGCTAATCAATGCAGGTGTCGGTTCAGTCAAGGTGATTGATGGAGAAGATTAAGGTCACCAAGATTTCTTTCTTTTTAGGGTTCAGAATCTAAGTTTAGACAGATAAAGAAAGCCTCCCAATAATAGTGATGTGTGTGCATTTGTCCGTTTAAATGATTCTAATAGATTTGCAAGTGCTGCACTTAGCAGCTAAATGGACAAATTAATACATTGCATTAACTCTAATGCCCAAGGTTACACGATCATTTATGCATGACTTTGTATTTGCTACTTTTCTTTTGCAGCACCACCAAATATGGGATTCTTACCTTTCTGCCACGGTTTCTGTACGAACAGATCCGAAGAGCTGCCAATGCCTTTTTCCTCTTCATTGCACTTATGCAGGTAAACATGATTGATTTTAATTATGTTGATTATGTAGTGGTCTGTCTAAAAAAATTTAAATGTTTTCCACAAGAAGTTTCCTCGTTTCTATATATACTTTTTATACAGCTATTAAGTATAATGAGATCCTCCAATTGTCAAACCTAAGTGTACTTGAAACAAACAAAAAACAAACAAAAAAGAACCCATTATGCCTAATTACTATTGTAAATCCTCATACATTAGTAACTGATCTGTGCTATCAGTAATGGTCCACCCAGAAACCATTAAGCTATTACACCGCAGCAATCAGTCTTCTCATTATTGTGTCTCTGAGTTGTGCCTTCCACCTGTCAACAGCAAATCCCGGATGTGTCTCCGACTGGTCGTTACACCACCCTGGTCCCACTTATCTTCATACTCACAGTAGCTGGAATCAAAGAAATCATAGAGGATTATGTAAGTACCATTTACTTAATGACTTAAGAATCTTTTTAAAATCTCTGATAAATAATTGTAATTCCAGAAAAGACACAAAGCAGACAATACAGTTAACAAGAAGAAAACAACAGGTATGGGTCTTTGTGTATGCTCATTGATGTGTGTGTCTATTTTGAGTAGGGCTGTAAAAAAAAAAAAAAAATCATACCTCAGTACTTATCTATACTAAAACTGGTATTGTTAGATAGTCATTTGAACAACTATCAATACTGAACCGTTTAAACTCCAGTGACACTGGTCCGTCATCGTGCCACCAGATGCTTACCACTTTCAGACAATGTAGCAGAAACAGGGTTTTGCCTAGAGACATGCTCTTTTGCGCACTTAATCTTTATTTTGTGTCCTGTCCCAATAATTGTGAATAAATTTGAGGTTAAATCTTGGAACCTCATTCATATTTAATTGCCTATGATATGCGAACTGTGCAGTGAAAACCTGTGGTAAAATCTAACTTTATGTCTTTCCATCAAAACCGGCAGGACTTTTAGTCATTATTATAATTTAGTTTTAATTTAGCAAAAGATGAGAGGCAGACGAGAGCTTCCTAAAAAAATATATATATTAAAAAAAATGATAATACAAAAAACATTGTATTGTCTAAAATACAAATTATCATCGTCATCATCATTTTGATATCAAAATTGGTATAGAGTATTGAGGTTTTTTGTTGTTGAAATGAAACAGAGTTTGAAATGTTAGTATCATGACAACGCTAATTATGAGAAACCTTTTGTTTCCTTTCACAACTTTGTCAATGGCTGCAATAATACAGGTTTAGTTGGTATGAATACTGTATGAGGCTGACTGATACCTATGTGTCCCTTCTCTCAGTGCTACGAAATGGAGCCTGGCAGACTATTATCTGGAAACAGGTAACATTCCCCCCAAAGAAACTGCTTATTTAACATTCTTTTGACTTTACAGTGCTTAGGAGTTTGTGGTTCTTTAACACAAGTTAAGTGTTTGTCCTCACCACAAAGCCTAAATATTGCTAATATCTTAATAATTTTATTTTGTTTTTTTAAGTAATAGATTTTTTTCAGAGAGCTTCCATGTGTATAACTTTCATAACTAGTTTCACATATGTGGGCCTGATATACCAATCCAGGTGCCAACTAAAAAAAAATAGCATGTGCAATTTGTAAGTGTGTTGTGCCATATGATCAGAGAGTGTGCATATTATTTCTGCTGCAAAACTGTTATGTAAATAAGATTATACAGCGGATGCACAAATGTACTGCTGCTTTTATGATAATATAATGTGAGTAGCCTACAGCCACATGCAAAAGATGACTAAAGGACTGAATATGACTGAACTTTGTTTAGAATGCTTAAATTAATATAAGACAACAAATTACATCTCTAGCCTGCTACTGTACTTTTGTTTCTCAAAAAGGCTCATATAAAGGAGATGGAGGAACTGTCTGTCATTAAACCATCAAACATCTAAAATCTACAGTGACAGTGCTGATTGTTAATGTAACGTGGAGGCACAAAATTCTCTCAGACGCACATTCAAAGCCAAGTGTATGCAGTGTTTGGATCAATTTGATTCCTTAAGGTAGATGGAAATCATGTGAAAACCATTAACAGTAACTAGTGCTGCTGAGTCTTAAAACATTCTTGATGCAGAATTTGAAGCGGAATATCAGGACATGAACAGAGACACTGCATGGACACGATGCCGCCGCACCTCTTCCCGTACTCCACATAGACCCTCGCTTTGGACTCTCAGGATTTTAAAAGACTTAGGACAGGCGTGTTTTGTGGACAGCTGTTGTGAAACGCTCCTCTTTTGTGTACAAGTAAGCGGCGTCAAGACAATAGGGTCAAAAGGTGAAATGTGGATTTTTACTACAGCTGCCTTCTCAACAAAACGTCAATATTCTAACTTTGTGAATGAGCACTACAGCACAAACTGCAGCACTGATGCCTGTGCTTACACCTGTCTCTCCAATGTACAAAACGTTCACACTATTTTTGCCCTTCTAGTCGTGATAAATCGGCATTTTCAGTTTTTTTGCATATGGGTGAAAACACCCCGTTTTGCATATTCAGGCAGCCCCAGGGACAAAAACTGCGCTGCATCTTGCAAAGCCAACTGCATCCAGTTTTGCTTCCACTTTTTGTGTGTCTTTTTGATTTTGCACATGAGCAAACGCTTGATAAATCAGGCTCTCTGTCTGAAGATTGTGATTATTTTGTTTGTACTTTAGCTGGAGCTGCTTTTATGCAGATGGTAAAATGATGTGATGCTGATTAAAACTGAAATATTGTCTTCTAGAGACAAATTCAAATGTTCTACTATCTGAAACAGAAGAATAGGTGTTGTGAGATCTGTGTTGAGAGAATATTAAAATTACTTTAATTACATTTTATTTTGGTCTATCTAATGGCTTTGTATTTCTTATTTTCTTCCACCTTCCATGGAACATCTGCCACTGCTCTGCGACATAATGCCACAAGGTGGCAGTAGGAGACATAGTGAAGGTGACGAATGGACAGCATCTGCCAGCTGACATGGTCATAGTGTCATCCAGGTCAGGCACCGTTGTGTGTGACTACAAATGTGTTTCCATTGTATTTTGCGGACTATAGGGATTATGGCTCTTTTTCTTTCCTCCACAGTGAGCCACAGGCTATGTGCTACATAGAAACTTCAAATTTGGATGGGGAAACTAATCTGAAGATCAGAAAAGTATGCATCTTTCAATTGCTTGAATGCATGGAAGTTATGCTGCTATGTTTTTATTCACCTGTCCTTTATTGTCATGTTTCCCAGGGTCTCTCTCTGACCACTAGTCTTCAGACTCTTGAGGATTTGGTTGCACTTTCTGGTCGTTTAGAGTGTGAAGGCCCAAATCGACATTTGTATGACTTCAGCGGGAGATTGCAACTTGAAAACCAAAAGTAAGGCTTAAAATTACATAGAAAACAAAGGTTAGTTTTGTTACCAGTGTTATTTCTTCAACAAAGTCCAGCTCCACTGGGACCAGACCAAGTGTTACTTCGTGGAGCGCAGCTAAGGAACACACAATGGGTAGTAGGAATAGTTGTGTACACCGGTCATGACTCCAAATTAATGCAGGTGAAATACTGACCCATTATTGTTTTCATCTGAATATTGTAATTTTAAGACAAACCTAATTGTATAATTTCTCTCTTTAATTCACAGAACTCTACCAAAGTCCCTCTAAAACGCTCAAATGTGGAGCGTGTGACCAACATGCAGATCTTGGTCCTGTTTTGCATCCTCCTGGTTATGGCTCTGATTAGCTCAATAGGTGCTGCCATCTGGAACAAAGAACACACTGAAGAATCCTGCTGGTACTTGTCCCGTGCAGGCAAGTCTTTTCAACATCTTTAACATCACAAGTCATTTTTTTGTCAAATTGTAAAATGTAACTGTTTTGTTATTTGCTCAGGCGACATCTCCACTAACTTTGCATATAATCTCCTGACTTTTATTATATTGTATAACAACTTGATCCCAATAAGTCTACTGGTCACTCTTGAAGTGGTGAAGTTTACGCAGGCACTCTTTATCAATTGGGTAAGTGACATTGAATTTAATGAAGATATTGAATGTAGACACAATAATTGTACAGCCTTCATCCTACTGGTTTAAGAAAGCAACTACAATCACAACTGAACCTGTGTTGCCAGAAACTTAACCTACAGATAGACACATACACGTTTTTCACTGCACTAAACCAACCGGATTTAGGCATAGGAACTGGCAAGCCGAATGAGAGACTCATGTGAGGCTCATTCTGCTTTCTGATTGGACAATCTTCTTGAGAACCAAACAATAAATTACAACATAAACAATGTGGACATCATGTCCAATGCTGATTTATTCTTATCCGCAAAAGCTATACTTGATTTAAACATGTTTATCTCGGAGTTTATGCAATTTGAAATCTAAATCTTACATACTGTTCCTTTTTATACATTGCAAATGATCATTCCTTTTTAGGATGTTGAAATGTACTATGCAGAAACTGATACACCTGCCATGGCACGAACATCCAATCTAAATGAGGAGCTAGGCCAGGTAAGTGTTCCTTTTTATATTTAACATTATTTACACTTACTTTAGTTGGCTAGATGTAAACAGTTAATCATTATATGTACATGTTATCCCAGGTGAAATATCTTTTTTCTGACAAGACTGGGACATTAACTTGCAATGTAATGCACTTTAAGAAGTGTACTATTGCTGGAATCACATATGGGTAAGTGGTGTCACTCTGCAAATCTTACCATAAGGATCTTCTTCTAGACACCGGTGTTGGGAAGTAACCAAATACATGTACTGAAAATATGTATTGAGAATACAACTTTAGAGTAACTGCATTCTGGTACCGTAACTCTTTTCTTTTAGTTGTATTCAGAATGCAATTACTAGTAAACACAGCTTTTATAGTAAAGGCATGTGCATTTTTCTTTCTCTACTTTATGATAAAGGTTATCTTATAAATAGATGCATTACAAACTGTGAAACAAAAACATTTTTTTTTTTACACTGTACAGTGGTCACCAACCTGTCGATCGCAGTGGGGGTCGATTCTGAAGCCCATTTTGTTTATATGAAGTTTATTGTCTGGCGCTGAAGACCAGTCCGTTACACACCAAAGGTTGACAAGTCAACTGCAGTTTACATATTACTTCCCCGTGAGTTTAGACGCGGCAGCAGGGGAATGAACTGCGGCTGCTCAGCGCAAGCCCAGCAGAGCCACACATACACACTCTTGAAGGAGGAGATGGGTAGTGCCAAAGCGTAGCCTTATGCTACCTGTTGACACTGGTTTTGTCCTTCTCAAAGCGGTTTGTTGTTGATGTGAGCAAAAAGGTAAACTGACTTTCTCAAAGTATCAAGCCCCTCCTCTCAGTGTTACCATGGTTATCACCAATAACTGATATAATAGAAGAGGCACATGTGAGGTTAGCCTCACATTGACTTTTTTTTTTTTTTTTCAAAATAACCAACTACAGGCTACTATATAAGGATCGCAAGTTATTTCTTGAACAAAAAAATTGTTCTATCCCAGTTATACCACTGCATAGTATATTGCAACCCCGGTGTGAAAGTATTCCAAGTATTTGGAATACAGCACTCTTGACTGGATCATGAAATGGAATACATTACAAGTTAGACAGATATTCAGTAGTCAGTAACTAAAAAACATTTTCAAAGTATTCTTCCCATCATTGCTTGGCACTTGCTTACCTCCTCATTCAAATAACCTTCTGAATGCTAACTTCTTATTTCAATTCATGTTAACATGTCTTAACAAGACATGTCTTAAGATTGAGAACATTATACTAATCACTTTACTCTGTTTATCTATTTTAATCTTGCATGCTTGTTTGATTCAAACTAATCATCTCATTGATTCCCTTCGCAATGTGGTCCCATTCATCACTGCAGTCATTTCCCAGATCTTGACTGCGATCGGTCAATGGAGGATTTTAGGTAAGTGATCTTCTTAACATTTTACTTCTGTTTCCTTTCTAACTTGTTTGTCAGTCTTCAGTACTCATAACCTACTTATAAAACACATTTCTATTCAACATCAATAATATGATGTATATTTCTGTTTGTTGATTTTTGTTCACAGTAATCTACCGTCCAATAGCCATAACTCCACTGAGTTTGACGACCCCACTCTCATCCAAAACATTGAGAACCATGTAAAATTCAGCTAGATAATAAAGTTAATTAATACCAATACAAAATATTGTCCTGTTCTGAAACACCTTGATTGTGTATTTATAGCCTACATCACCTCAGATCTGCGAATTCCTCACAATGATGGCAGTGTGCCATACAGTGGTTCCTGAAAGGGAAGACGACCAGATCATCTACCAGGCATCTTCTCCGGATGAAGGGGCCCTAGTGAAAGGAGCTAAAGGACTGGGCTTTGTCTTTACAGCCAGAACACCGCATTCTGTCATTATTGATGCTGTACGTTTAAATCAGTTTTTATATCTTTTAAAGCTCAATTTGATATTTTTGTGTTAACTAAATGTTATGTTTTAGAGAGGAAAGGAGATGAGCTATGACCTGCTAAATGTGTTGGAGTTTTCCAGGTAACCCAGACGAGTTTCTCATCAACTAAATAATGCATACTGTGTACTGTTGCTAATTTGCTGCTTACTTTACAGTAACCGCAAGCGGATGTCTGTGGTGGTCAGGACTCCCACTGGGAAGCTACGCTTATACTGCAAAGGAGCAGTATGTTAAGATATTTTCTGTACTGATGAAAAGCACCCAGAGTTGACACTTTCATATAAAAAGACTAATAGTGATATTGCAATTTTCTAGGATAATGTTATATTTGAACGTCTTACTGAAGCATCTCAGTACAAAGATTTGACTGTTGTTCATTTGGAACAGTTTGCTACTGAAGGTATTTTTGAAACAAGATACAGGTTTTGTACCTTTTTTATTTCTTTATTGTGTTCCATTACATTGTTGGCTTCGCTCCAGGTTTGAGGACCTTGTGTTTTGCGTATGTGGATCTTGAGGAAGAAGCCTATCAACGATGGCTGAAAGAATACAATCAGGTCAGCACTGTTCTCAAGGACAGAGCACAGAAACTAGAGGAATGCTACGAACAAATAGAAAAGGTAAATTCCTTTGTGTTTTGTGTATGCTTTAAGTGTCAAGCATATTCATGCTTCCTGAATATTGCATATTTAATCAGCATTGCCTAATGGGCTGTGCTTCAGTAAATCTATTCTACACTTAGTTTGGCCAGCAGATGGCAGAATGCTTCTGCTTCTTCTGGACGTTGTAAACATTTCTCCCTGCAGTGGACACTTCCTACTGATAATTGTGAATCATTTAATCAAAATTCTGTAAATTTAATCAAATGTGGGAAGAATTCCTATGTTAAAGTCATGTAAAATATTGTGTATTAAAAGAGGGAGGCTGTAAAAGAAAAGTAAGAATGGAAAAAGAGGAAGCATGGGGTGGAGGGCAGCTTAGACTGAGAGACCACAAGGATAATTACCTGCGCCCGCCTGCCAAAAGCCCCATAAAACTTGAGTCAACAACACAGTAGTGTTACCTTGTGTATCTTTGTGTGTCTGTCTAATGAGGGCACACATAGATTAAAATGCTCAACAAATTACAGCAAGAGGAAAAGTAATGGGTTACTTTTTGGCAAGTAGACACTGAAGTTGCTTTTTAAGTTCACTGAACTCTCTGGCACTGGTAGTGTTCCTGTCGTTGTATGTGTATTATATACACTTAACCCTATATCCATGATCAGAACCTAATGCTGCTGGGAGCCACAGCCATAGAGGACCGTCTCCAGGCTGGTGTGCCAGAGACTATTGCCACTCTGATGCGAGCTGACATCAAGATCTGGGTCCTCACCGGAGACAAACAGGAAACGGCTATTAACATTGGTGAGAAAACGATAACAAGGTGTCGCACTCGATGTGAGACAGACATGTTGTGCCAAGGTTAATATACATGAAGTCAGGTGGTTGCATTCGCCCATTGAACAGCATGGGAAATGGATTGGACTGTAGTTAATTAAATCACAACTGGAAGAAAAGTTTATATTATGTTAGCTGTAAAATTCCAGACATGCCTTTGTACTCGTACAGATATTCCCAAGGTGGAAATATTTCGTACTATTTGTACAAAAACTTTAATATGGCACACATATGTTTTACTCCATAATCTGACCGATGATAAAATTTCTAGATGTTCAATAATAGTATACGAGGGGTTTAGTACAAATGTGACAGATTTGAAGTAAGGTCTTAAGTATTACTTTATTTCAACTATTCACCTGTTCAAACTCTTTCTCAGGTTACTCGTGTCGCCTGGTAACACATGGCATGTCCCTCATCATCGTCAATGAGGACTCTCTGGATGTGAGTATATAGTCCCACAGAGCTTCTCCCAGTCTGCCTAAACTCGAGGGATCGTGTCTGTTGGGGTTGGGGGGATATCTGCTGGGTTTCCGTGGGAACCAGGGTGTGGTTTTTACACAGAGCGGTGGGTGGGGCTCTTTGTTCTCACTCAGGTGGAGGTAATTAAAGTCTCTGGTGTCCCCTTTTAGAGAAAAAAAGAATGGAAAGAAAAAAAATTGTACTGGAGTCAAACTTTTATGTCTCTCCTGATTCCCTTCAATTCTGTTTAATTTATGTTGTTTTTCTCCTTTACAAATAATTGCGCTCTATACATATCTAAAATCTTTCTTCATATCCTTACATTCCACGGCTTTTACACAATAACTAAAAATTCATCTTTTCTCTTCAAGCTAAATCTGAAGGCTCTTTTCTTAGAACGTTCTGTATATTTTTGGAACTGTCCAAAGTAACTCCTTCAATTAGATTGAGATTCCTCCTGTTTATATGTTCTCTGCATTCAAGCTTTAATGTGCAATTACTGAACTAAAGCTTTTTTTTTTTTTTCAATGGCACTGATAGGAATAGCTCAGTCAAGTCAAGGACACAGTGTTATATACCTTTTATAAGGGTGACACTGTTTTTGTTTTTATACAAACGTTTATTGGGTTGAGCTTGTGATCTGAACTTGTGATCCTAATTGCTAGGACATGGTACCTTTTCTTGATGTTGGTGTTTGATGTTGACTAGATTTGGCCACTTGCCATTGCGGTAACACATGGGCAAGTAAACTACTTTCCATTCAAGATCCAAATTCTCTCCTGCTTCTGCACATATTTGGCTTGAAATATGGCAGAATTTTGACATGGTATGAAGGCCAAAGCTGACTTGTCCTGTCCAGTGATTGGGCTTCCAGTATCAACACTACTTTTCCGCTCTGCATGGACCGTCTTTGAGGGAATTTGCGGGTAATCTTTAATGGTCCAGTGTCAGCTTTAGTCTCGTCCAGTCAATACATTCCATTTTATTTGAGAATTTGAGCCAAAAATCAATGTTTCCACATAAGGGTAGTGCTCAATAATGCCAAATGTCCATTCTGCTGACGTGTCCTTGACCTTGTGGTATTTAAAGCTTTACCATCTTTAAGGAGAGTTGGGAAGCTAGAATTGGCCTTTCTTTGTGATTTTCTTCTCACTTGTTTTAAAATTGTGTTCTCCAAGTGTGCTTTAAGGCCATGAATCTGTTTCTCATGGTGTGACTTGTTTTCTGTGAAGATCTAATCTTTCTGCACAACTTAAAATATCTTACACTCAGCCAATTTTGTTGTCACTTAATTCAAAGAGTTGCTTTCATATGACAGTAAACAGAAGCTGCTTATCAGAGCCTCACCTCCTCCCCTAACCTCTTGGCCCCGTTAAAAAGTAGCCCACCTCTGCATCCATGTCTCTTGACCCCGTTGTTAGTGTGAAGGTTGTTTTTCCCCATTAGTTGCTGTTGGTTTTATGGCAGCAGTTGCACGCTGACCTCTTCTCTTGCATATTCTCCCCTCCGCACCGGTCTCACACTACTACCTCCACATCTGTCAGCACCCTCTCTGCGCACAGGAAGCCACTCCACGGCCTCGGGTGCGTGAGAGGAAAACCACGTGTGTCAGAGGAGGATTTGTCCCTCGAGTGTGCTCCCTCTGAGATAGTGTTTATTGTACTTCATGTTTGAGATAGACAATCTGGAAAAAGGGGTGGGGGTCGACTTGGCTGATCTCCTCTGATGGTGATGAGGGAGTAGTAACGCGATCTCCTTTTGGTTCTCCTCTTCATCAAAACAAACGGTGTGAGCAAAGCCTCCTGGGTAAATGGTTTGCCACTGCTAAGTTGTGACAAGCGCCATCTGTCACCTTCAGACTGCTACCACACACAGACTAGCACAAATCTTCACCTTGTCTAATTGTGTCTTGTCAATAATACTGATGGACGTATAGGAGCCTTCCCTTCTGCTGCCTGATGTGACACAGGCATTTATCAGTATTACACATTTTCTGTTTGCATTAAGGACACTCATAGGACAAGAAGGAATGTTCAGATGAATAATAACTGCACTAAGAAAATAATATGTTTCAAGACAGGAACCAAAGTATGACAGAGTAATGATTGCTCACCAGTCAGAATTAAAGTGGAAATGTATACTGTATGTGTCAAGTTCAGTCAACATACAACTCACCTCACTAAACCTTTTTCACAATGATCTGTTTATTTCTGCATATACTTCTTTCACATTTTTAATTGCACATATAAACCATAGTCATTTTCTATTATAGGAATTATTCCTGATGAAATACGCCATAAATGCCTCCTTTGTGTCTTTTTTCCATTGGGTTCTGTATGTTTCTGTCCAAGGCTGCAGAGGATGTGGGTGTTTACACAGATGCACAGTGAGATAATTAAACGCCATATTAAACCTCACTGGTGACAGAATCTGCACTTGAGATATGAGTCTGTCTCTCCACTGCTCCTCGCTCAACAGTTGTCTCTGCTTTGCTACAAAGTCGGTACACATTCCTCTCTTATGTATTGTTCCTTCCACATTATCATGCTTTTTGTATGCTTTATGGAGTTCATTTAATCATGCCACTAACTTTGAAGATTACTTAATCAAAGGTGGTCTGGAATACGTTAACATAATCCTTTCCCATGTTTTGTCACGCATGTAGCTTTGTAGCTGTGGGATTGTTTGTGCTCATGCATTTTATGGTTGGGTATGCAATGATTGCAACTGACCTGTGATTTCTCAAACTGCCATCCATACCCTCCCATTTTTCTCATCCAAATATAAAGCTGATAAAATTCCAGTCACGAAGTCTCCGTAAACATTGTTCCCTGAAGTGTGTGTTGTGCATGTATGATGAATGTCTCTGCTTACATTCAAATGAAACCATGCAAGAAATATGAAATAGATATTTTTTACAAACATGCCCCCCCCCCGCCCCCCCCAAATAAAAGTTAAGTTAAGATGTGCATTTAAGTATGAAGCTGTATTTTTTATGTACTTATTATTTTATTAGGGTTAAGTGCCTAGTTACTTTTAAGCCCCACATTAGACTTACCTGGTGATTATCCCAGTTATCTGCACTGTCACCAAGGATTAGACTGGACCCGCTGTGACATGTCACTGTGATACATTAGCACTTCACTGTCAAACCTTTTTTGTTTGTTTGAGGGGGTAATGTCTGACTGTCCGATTTATGTTGTCATGTATTTTATTGTATTGTATTGTGTTTTGTGGCACAATTTTACTGTTTTGCTGCATGTTTTTGGTCCCCTTTGAAAATCAAATGCTGCATCTCAAGGTTCTTTCCATGAATTCAAATTCAAATATTACCATCATCCTTTGGTATTAAGGTATTTGTATTGTATATTTATGTTACAGTATCAAGCAGGATTGTGTGTGCGGTGGGACGGTCTTTCTGTATGTGCACTGTTGAACAAGGTTGAATGCAAAATAAACATGTGTACATATCAGAAGATATGAAATCATTTGAGCTTCAGAAACCTGACAACCTTTAAGAGCTTAAGTCCTTTTAATTTGGTTTGTGTTTTCCTTTGCCCTGTTTTGGGGAAAAGGTGAGTACAAACAGGAATTCTGGTGCACAAAGAAAAACACACAGCCTTGGGCTGGGAAAACAAGCATAAGGATTTCGGAACGAGGAGGGACACATGCAGAGGGAGTGCAGGCTTTAATGCCACAGGTTGTGTGGTGCAGGTCTTGTATGTGCTTTAAAGCTGGGTCATGGGCCTCCTGAATCATGAAGGTGAAGCGTCTGGTCACTAACAACAAGAATATAATTATACTTATGGTCTTTCTGTGGATTGCTGACAATAATTAGCTGTAAAACCTCTTAATGCCAGCAAGACATCTCCGTAGAACTTTTTATTGTGTATGTGTGTGCTTGACGGGTGGCTCGTGATGTGTCTGCTCCTCCACATGGATTTCATTACAACTCACCATGATGTGTTTGTTTTTTCTATATTAATCCCTGTTCCTTTTGTTGTACTGAACTTCATCAAAACAGTTTAAAAAAACTTTGTGTAGAACATGCGAATGGGCTAAGACTGGTTCATATGGGCTTTGTTAATTGTATTTTGTACACAGGGGAAAATTCTTTACCTCACATGCAGTTAGTTCTGAAGTGCTGCAAATATAAATTACTGATATAATACAATAGTATAATAATAAATTACTTTTGAAAGGATATAGCAAATAATATCATCTCATTATCTTTGCAGGCGACCAGAGCCACACTGACGACCCACTGTTCATCTCTGGGAGACTCTCTGAGGAAAGAAAATGAGCTGGCGTTGGTCATTGATGGCCAAACACTTAAATACGCTTTGTCATTTGAACTACGACAGAACTTTCTCGACCTGGCTTTGTCCTGCAAAGCTGTCATCTGCTGCAGGTAAACACTATTTTTAGATTTGACCATTTATATGTATTATTTATTTATAGTAACTGGCTGGTCTGCTGTTTGATGGTGGGCACTAACATTCTCATAGTTTTGGTGTAATAGGTTTCCGCTCAAACAAACTCACTCCTGTGACTAAAATGTTAATGGCATGTTTCCTTTTTTGGTTTTTGTGGATTGGAGTGTTGTTTAACAAAGACGTGCCATTTTTCTTCACTTGGTCTTTGAGATGAGAGGTTTTAGTGGGAGAATGTTGGTGGCACCGCGACCAAAGTTAAAGATTTACTTAATTTACTTAATTGAGGATTTCTCATGAATTATGTTTATTTTCATGTACATATACCTCTCGTCTTCATATAGAATTAGTATGGGTCAAGTTTACCATCCTGGCCAACTTTGAAAACTAGCTGTACTTAAGGCCATAAACTGGTGGTCTTGAATTGTACAAATGATTAAATACACTCCAGAACAGCTTTGTGCATGCTTTCCCTTATGACTTAGCCTTTACGTACATTTATGAGTTGGGAAAACCCAAACAAGAGATTTGGGTTGGAAGTGTGTGCTTTTAGGGGCCCATAGTGTGACTAGCCCTTGTACGTAATGAGCTGTGTTGCCTTTAAAGTACAGAAGTGCCGGTGACATAATGCCACTGCAGTGGTTCCTGAATGTGTGCACTTGTACGCTTGGCCTCTTAACTTCAGTTAGCGTTGGTTTATAGCAGGACTTGACGGCTGCTTATTTTCTGTTCTGGTCCACTATAAAGCACACTTTCATCTCTTAAGCTTCTCAGGCATTGTTAAAATACATCCTGGAAAAGTAGAGACTGAGAGATAAAGAGAGATTTGTGGTTTAGATGCTTAGAGATGCGCAGGCCGTCACACTCCTGCACTTCAGACAGAAACAGGAAAACAAAGGGTAGAGGTTTATCCCTTAATTCATCTGTGGTTACAGAAGCCAAGTCTGAGCTTTTCCTTTGGGTACTTCCTGTGGTGTGTTTGTAAACGTGTGTGTTACAGTCAGCCACATGTGAATATGAAGCAGACCACCAACCTCCTACACATTTTTACCATCAATACAATATATTTGCAAAACATATGAACAAACTCTGCTCCACTGTGTGTCTCTACACAGATACAGTTGTTCATTGTTGCAACTGGTTTACCTTATCAAAGAAACATTTTCTTCTGGGTGCATGTGATTTCTCATGCAGCTTCACATAATTTAATATTGTAATAATTTCATTAGATCACACAAACAACTTTCATATACTTGGATCATACTTTATGATTTTCAACAAGCTGTTTCAGTTGTTTTCTTATTGTTAGTATCAAACATACCATGTGAAGAAGTGCACTAGATGTGCTTGTGTGCAATGTAACTGCCACCTGTCGCTAGTCTTACACTGTGGGAAATATAGCTTTCTTTGTTGGACAAATCCTATCTTGGTGTCAGCTTTCCCTTTTGCTTCAAGCTTCATAAGAACAGTCTTTCACTGTACTATTCCTGGTTGTAGTTTGTAAGAGGGGGCGTGTCAGCATTCACATGTGCACAACAATGTTTTGAAAACAGAGGTCCATTTGAGCAATGTCCCATGTCCAGAACATAAGCAGTGTAATTTGGAACTTTTATTAGTGTGCTATTCTTTGTAGTATTATGTTTAACCTATTGCTCCCACAACACATTTATCATCTTATCCACTCATTTGTACTAAAGAGTAAAACGAGAATCATCATTTTATAAAATCCCCACATTTAACCCTTCTCATCTCTGCCCATCCAGTATGGCACAATAAAATGAAAAGTTATCCACAGTCTTGCGGGTGAACACGTCACTGTTCTGTCTGCTGGTCCTGAGGGAAGGCTCTGTAATGGAGCTGCTCTGGTTCTTCGTTGTCAGTGTAGGGACAGAACCGGTTGCTGAGACTGGATCAGAGATACAGGTCAAGTGGGTGGAGTACCTCTGGAAGCTCCCTAAACGCACACACAGGCTGCAGGCACACTTGGAAGCACTGAGAAACGCATGAACTCATAAAGGTGCACACATCAAACAAAGGCTACCCAGAGTCTTATTAGCTGAACAGTGAATCATTGTTTCCCAATCCTGGTAAAGGCAGGAGTTACAGCCCTGCACAGAGTTATCTGTGCCAACCCACCATTCCTCTAGTTCACCTTTTACTGTTCCCAGGGTTAGCTCTGTACTGTACACATTGGACCCCTTTTCCCCAATTATGATCCTTATTTCCTCTAATCCCTTAAAAAGGTATTACTCAATTACGGTTAATCCTCTGGTTTCCATAGTTCCAACAGATATAAACACGTCTCTAACTCTTTTTCACAACCTAATTTTATCCCCGATCGTATTAATGTGATAATGAAAACATAATAAATGTCACTTTACCTTTACGAGAACAGGATTATGTAAAATTTCAATAGTAAACATACTGTTAATAATATTCTGTTTCTTTCTCAGTTTTTTCCACGACTACAGAAAACGTGTAGCATAGTGATTGACCCCTCCAAGTCCCAGACTATTGTTTAGCCCTCTACACTAGTCACCCCTGTGTTATGTATGTTGGTGTCTTTGTTTTATTGCCTGTAGAGTGTCACCGCTGCAGAAGTCTGAAATCGTGGACATGGTGAAGAAGCATGTCAAAGCCATCACTTTGGCGATAGGCGACGGTGCCAACGATGTGGGCATGATCCAGACTGCTCACGTGGGAGTGGGCATCAGTGGCAACGAGGGCATGCAGGCCACAAACTCCTCTGACTACTCCATCGCACAGGTGCAGAGCAGACATAGCCCTTTTGATTCATGCAACAGAAAGGTCACACAAATAAACCCTCCAGAGGATTCACATACTTGCATCATGGAGGGATGTTTGTCTGAAGTCCTCATGCAAGCAGTGTTTCTATTTTATCTTATCATTCAAAGAATTGGCTGCAGTAACAACGGTTGGTGAGCGGGCATTGGTCAAATTGCAACATTTGGCACATTGTTGTCTCTTCAAAGTTACTACTCTGTTGTAGACTGTAATGTAAAATATAATTGAGGTAAGGTTTGAAATGGATTCAAATCTGGTGCCGATTAAATGGGTCTCACTGTATAGTTACCACTAACTAGACTGTAGCCAATACCTTAAGTATGACTGGTGATTGATCATCTCCTGCTGTAATTACTCCAATATCTTATCTTGTCTCGCCGGCCTTTCTCACTTTCTGTCACTTTCTCTGTGGCTTATCTTTACAAACCTTTAGGCAAATTACATGACTTGCCTTTATCAGTTGACATCCTATATTCTGTATCAAAATCAAATTATTTTCATTACTAAATATTCTTATCTTTTCCCAGTTTTCCTATTTGGAGAAGCTGCTGCTCGTGCATGGGGCGTGGAGCTATAACCGGGTCACCAAGTGCATCCTCTACTGTTTCTATAAGAATGTGGTCCTCTATATTATCGAGGTATGGCTTCAGCACTGCCCCCCTTTAATGCACCCGCTTGCATACACACACAGTTACATTAGCTGAGACATTTTGCAGCTGTTTGTCGGTGTGCTTGACAGTGATGGACTATGTGCCCTTGTGGTGTCTGCTTTCGGTCTCTCTTGCGTAGACACATGCATTCAGAGAGAGTGGTTAGATCAGTCGTGATGAAACTCTGGCTCAGGGTCAACAGATCTGTGTGTGTTTTTCAAAGGGCACACTGCAGCCTTGCCCTGCCTGTTTTGGGGGGGTGTTTGTCAGCTGTGCACACCCTCCTCACCTCCCTCACCCCCTCCATGGCCTGTGTTACATTAAGGATGCCAGCAGGTGCAGGACTATGCGGGAGTCCCAGACAGCGGCCAAACTGTCCCAGTCATACCACCCCTTCTCTGCCTGTCTGCGTTAAAACTGTGCGTTTCACTGATAAGTTCACATGATTGGCTACTGCTAAGCTCTGGGTCAAAGGTTATAGATAGTCTCTGTCCACTTTCGAAGACACAATATGGGGGATGGGTAGTTTTTCAGTGTATCTCACCTTACCCTGGAGCTGTATCTTTCACTGTATGCCCCAGGAATGTCTCAACACTCGCCAAAAGCCGCCCTAAACATTTCCTCTATCTGCTGTCCCATCAGCACGGCATGAGTAGGAGAGCGTTAATTAAGGCTCCCTAAGGCTTTCATAGCATTTGGACACATTGTTTTGGTGGATTAAGCTCTGTAAAGTCACTGTGTGTTTCCAGAAGTGGGAACAAACCATGTTAGGAATTCATTTAAAACTTAAGTGCCACAAGCTGTACGGAAGTAGAGTATAGAGGTTCTTTTCTATGTTTAAACTAGGTAACATTTATACAAACGGCTTTTACAAGCATCTTTCAACACACATTCAGATAGGCCTGAATATGCCACAACATCGTGCAAAAGTGGCCTTCTCTATATGCCCCTAAGGCAGTTTACTCTGTACTATTGTTCATTTCATCCCCACTGATCCCTGTCTTTCTCTCTCAGCTCTGGTTTGCCTTTGTCAATGGGTTCTCCGGCCAGATCCTGTTTGAACGCTGGTGTATAGGTCTCTATAATGTGGTAAGTATAGACTCCTCACGCTCTGAACTGTCTCTTGGTATCACATAATACTGTCCTTATTTACTAAGGACAGCAAAAGTTATCTTTTAATTATTTTTCATACTTCATATCAATGACTCCCATGTTTAAAAACACATGAAGCCACTCATCCAAGTAGCTTCTTCAGTTCTCTTTTTTAATCATCATTGTGGTATAAAAAATGTGTATGGATTATCTAGCCTATTGCTTAATATCGAAATTGAGTTTGAAATGTTTGTATTGTGACAAAACTCTCCTATTCCAAACCTGGATAAATATTGATTGTTGTGTCAGTTGGGTATATGTCTGTGGTGTGTGTGGGTATCCAGTAAAAAGCCAAGACCTATGTTAGTTTTGCTACTTTTACCACAATTTAAAATTCTATATATAATTTCTTTTGAATGCATGTGTGTCATTGCAAATGCCTCAAAACACAAGTTTATACATTAAACACTATTTTGTCTTTTTTTTTTTTTTTTTTTTGAGATTTTTACTGCACTGCCCCCATTCACACTGGGATATTTGACCGGCCATGCAGTCAGCAAAACATGCTCCGGTTTCCCCAGCTCTACAGAATTACCCAGAATGCGAGGGTTTCAACACTAAGGTACATGCCACCTATTTTAGCCCCTATGTGTTTGACTTGCTATGCCTTGTGGTTGTCTGTGGGTTTGATGACTGATGCCTGCTGTTTATTTGGTTCACCCTCAAGTAAACAAGAGCGGCATGGGGGACTGAGCCGTTTCTATGGCGATATTAATGAGATTCATAAACCAGAATAAGGAAGTCATTCACTTCACACCAACAACCTGTACTGGAAGTTTGGTGTAATAAGTTCGTGTACTGCAAACTGAATTTTAATAGCAAGTACTGTGGATTTTAGAGGAAGGTCAGTGTATGCCTTGTACATGTCAATTTCAATAACTGACTCGACATTTGTGTCTGTAGGTGTTCTGGGGGCACTGTATCAATGCACTGATCCATTTCAATTATTATTCTGGTTCCCTCTCAAAATGTTAGAGCATGGTATGTGTAATATTTTTTAAACAAAATTAAACAAGACTTAAGAGACAACACTTGGTAGTAATATCAATGTTTTGTGCTCTGTGCAGACTCTCCTTTCCCAATGGGCAAGGAAATGACTACTTGTTTGTTGAAATATGGTGTACACAGTAAGTACTTTTCTTTCTTTCTTTTTTTTTTTTTGCTTTTTTTTGTATGTAATGTCTTGCAGATACAATTCTCTGCAAACGCAATATTTGTCTTCTCACTGAAAGGGCATTATGTCTCCAGTCAATCTTTCCTTGTCTAGCCAGTGTGTCTCCTCTTTACTCTAATCCACTGTTTCTTTCTATTCTCATGCCTCCATCTCACACTCTTTGCTATCATTTTACTCGCTAGAGTCTCCTGAGCATTTCTGTGGTATTTATTTGTCAGTGTGTGTGGGGTGCAAAGTATTGTAACAGACATCGCAGACTTTACAATATAACATTAATGTTTATTATCTCCACAGTCGCCAGAGCACTAATCCAGTTTTTTCTGCTTTTTATTTGCTTCTCCGTGTTTATGCAGTACGTGGTTGTAACCGTGTGTCTAAAAGCTGGGATGGAGACCACCGCATGGACCAGGGTACAAGCATACACCCACACACGCACACCCACATGCGCGCGCATACACACACACACACACATACGGTATTCCACAACTGAAATGTATGAGGTTTTCATAAGCCAATGCACAGTACAGACTCTGGACGGACATGGAAAAAAGCAGCCTACTTCATTTAGTGTCGAGTGATTTAAAAAAAACAACAAAAAAAAACTTTTTAGTTATTTGTTGATTATTAAATGTGTATCTAAAATATTTACTTACAATATTAACGTTTGCATTGCAATTGCTTTCAGAACACTTAAAGTATAGTTTGTTAAAGTTGCCCTTTAAATTGTTTGACTCTGGGGCATTTTAGGAATGTGTTTATGGGATGGTCAGAGGGGTGTTTTCTTTCAGACAACAGCAGAAAACGTGCCCTAAAGCCCGTCTGACCACTCCATCAATTAAATGTTAACATGTTTACTCAGACCAAATGTGGTGAAACCAGTAACACCACAATGATCGACAACACATTTCATTAGTATTGTAGTTCTACAAGCACAATACTTAAAGTATTGGTGTGCCACATTGACATATCATTTGCTGAGGTTAAAGCTTTTAGCCCGTAGTGCAAGGGTTTTAAACCGGAGAGATAAAGCACGTAAATCACTGTCACTATTAAGAGATTGGGCGGATGTACTGGATGGTGCTGACATGTTTGTCCGTTCAGCTGTCTACACAACTGCCTGTCCGTAATGAAGCAGGGTCCTGGGAATTCACACAGTGTCCCCTTACAGTGGATCAGAGCTTGGGACCGAGCGAGGAGAGTGGCAAAGCTCTAACTGTCTATATTTGGACGGGCTTTTTATGAACAAGTTGACCTGAAGTGGATTTCTTTTTCCCTCAATCTCCATCCTCAGTCACACCACCCCTTGTACCCCATGTACCCCATGTACTTAATGCTATTTGTCTTTCAACAATGTCTCTGCAGTTTTCCCACTTGGCTGTATGGGGAAGCATGATCCTGTGGATGGTCTTCTTTGCTGTTTATTCCGCCATCTGGCCCAAGATCCCTATTGCCCCGGATATGCTGGGACAGGCAAGTTTGCTTCTTAAATATGTCACTCATTGTAGCCCAAGGGGTTGAGAGGGTTAAAATAGCCCTCCTCACGACATCTCTCTCAGACTCCATCACCTGCTGGTTTTGGTTGCCTCTGCAATGGCGCCTGTTTGACACACCTCCTTGGGTGTTCCTCGTCTGCCTTGCTGGATTCACTGGGAGATTTATGCCCCAGCAGTCTCTCTACCCAGGCTTCCTGCACCTGCCAGTGTCACCAGAGCCCTGCTGCTTACTGCCCTGTGCTGAGGTGTTGACTTAAGCGGGTGGGCCGCTGTCATGGTGATGAGGGTCCCGGGAGATTGAGAGAAGCGGAGCTCCCTGATTGAGACTCATTTTGGGGTTTGGAGATGAGGGTGTAGATGAAGTGCCCCACTGAGAAGGGGAGTGGGTATCCGGGCTGTCTCAAGCCCCCTCTGCCCATTAAATCAATTTGTGTCAGAATGCGGTCAGATATCTGTGCAGCTGCTCCTGGGCTGACTGGGGAGTGGTCTGGGACATTCAGCCAGTTCCCTCCATCATCCCCCTAACTACCCCATTACCTCTCTTATTTCCCCCGCTTCGTCTATCTATATATCCATCTGTCCACAGGCGACAGCGAATGGAAAACGGCTGTACATTTGTCCACTAAATACAGTTGAATTGTGCTTATTGTAGGAAACCAGGAGACCTGTAGTGGGGGAAGGAATTTTGCCTGGTTTAATCCTAGCGCCAAGGACCATTGCGTTGACGCATTAGCAATAAATGAAGTATCAGGTGGAGGGAATTTTGTGGTTCTACGTGAGATGTCATTAATATCTGTTGAAAACCTAAAGTTATATAAACATGCTCATACAGTATGTGTCGTTACAGTACATTAGGTGAATGTTACCAAGTAAAGAACACTTGAAAGGCATTTGGACAAAAGGATTTATGATCCTGATCTTGTAACAAATGTAATGTAATAATAAGAGTCAAACCATTATATTAGGTTCATGGTGAGATTGTCAACTGTGAAAGTCAAGGAGACGTTGAGGCAGGAAAGATTTGTCCCTGGAGACGGACTAAAAACAGGGGTTAAAGGTCAATGACTCTGACTCAGCTAGAAGTCAGAAACGAGTATGGATTAGTTTAACATGTCAATTGTATCTCTTTGTATCAATATGACACAAAGCTGCGGAACCCAACTTTATTCTTGTCTGTAATTTTTGTGTTTTCCCCCAAAGAGTACATTGTAAAAGCAGCAGTTCATAACAAAATAAGACCGCTGCTGTCTGCAGCTAATAATAAAGTATTTTGGCAATTGCAGACCTGGTAGTAAGAGACATATGCAGTGCTAGGATTGACTTCGCTTTGGCGGTCTGCTACTGTTTCACTTTTCCATCTGAAAAAAGCTGTTCTAAGGCTGTGTACTCACCTGGAGATTCATGCATACAGATATTAACAATGTGCCAAAAGGTTTATAAGCTAGGAACTAGTTAGATAGATTTAAATACTTTCTCCTTTTGTGGTTTGAAGAGTAGATTTAATTTAACTGTTATGATCTGTAGAATAGTTAGTTTAGTTTGGAAACTTGCTTTTCCTTTTGTATAAATGTGCTTTATGTGGGTTTTTTTTCCTACCAGATGTTCTTGTAGTGAAGAAACATGACTTAATGCTGGATTTAAATTAATTTTCTCTTTAATAAAAGCAGTCTGTGTGCTGTCGTTGCAGGCTGGCAGAGTGATGCAGTGCTGGCACTTCTGGCTGGGCCTCGTTCTGGTGCCTACTGCATGTTTACTCAAAGACTATGCTTGGACTGTGTAAGTAGAACACATTTCACATAAATGCATTAGAAATCTATATACAGGCTATTTAACTTGACCAAAAAGTTTACATAACCCGCACTGAGCTGGTGTCAACACTTACGCACACTGTTATGAATCACATATGTCTGCGAGCACTCAGAATTTCCCTCACTGATGAGCGCATTGACTTTGCAGCACCCGACGCACTGTGAAGAAGTCCCTACTGGAGGAGGTACAGGAGCTTGAGGCCAGAGCTGTGGATCCAGGGGCCCATGTTCTCAGGGATGCCAGCGGCCGAAGGTACAAACCAAAGAGACAAAAGTAGACAATCACAGTCAATTTATTCCTGATTAATGACCAAATATATAAATTCTCTATGTAAGAATTGCATTTTATTTCGGGTGGTGCTGTTTACAGGACTGCTCCAAAAACAGATGTTCCCTAGAGGCTAAAGTTGTCGCGTGTAGAGAGGTAGTTTCTGGTTTGAACTGTCCTGCTGTGTGACCTTTGACCTCCAGTGCCCTTTCTAAGCAGTAGTGTGACCCTCATGTTTTCTAGGAGTTTATTTATTCTTTGCATGTTTCTCACCACGGCATCAGTGAGATCATTTCCATTTTGTATCTGTGTTTCATACTACTATCTTATACATGCATCTTATTTCATTTTCTTTTAATTGCATCATAGGTGGATAAATTTGAACTGCTGTACCAACCTGGTTTGTTTTCTTTTCTTTTTTTTTCTCTTGAATTAGCCATGTTTGTGGTGGCAATAGCATATTAGCATTAGCTGTAACAGTTATATTTCAGTCAGGTGATGTGTTTGGTTTTGGTCAGTACTAGTGTGTACCCAACAACCCCTGACCCTGTCCCGATACGGAGACCCATCCTGAATTGACCCAGTATTTTTTGTATTGCAAACACAGGGACCGTCTCTGTCTCGTTGGTTTAGAGTATTGGATGGGTGAAGGGCATTAGTATAGAAGGTACATTTGTGTTTGTAATTCCCGGTAATCTTTGAGGAAAGTAATGAAGATGGGTTCAGGATGTGCTTCAAGGAAAGTAAATAAATCTCAAAAGTATAGATCCATCATACTTAATATTTTTTTCATCAGTATTTGGTCTTTTATCATTTACTCATTGCCTTCATCAGTCATGGCATTTTATTTGGCCACAGACTTCTTAAGCAAACTTCAGTTTTCCTTTACAAACACAGCAGTGAAACTCCCCGACAGCCACTTATAGCCATACAAATTTCCAAGTAGCTGGACACGAATGCAAGCCTTGAGAAAGCTGACTAACTCTCTGATCTGGATATCAAACCCTTGTATCAATGCCAGACATGGCCCTTTTTGATTCTTTTAATCCTAATTTCACACATCTCAGTTGGCAAATATGCAAAGGATAAAAACCGGCACCATGACATGCCACAAAGACGGTTTTTGCTTATCTCAAGTGCCAGTGACCTCACTATAGTACCGTTTGTGGTTCTGTAGTCAGTATACAGTATGTGTTAAGTTGCATGTGTGTATTTTTATGTAATATCTGGAAAGGCCTTAGTTATTTTTGGTCACAGAGGAGAGGAGCCATGACGGCGTGTGGTCCCGAACAGAGGAACCAGTCTTCTTCTTGGAAAGAGGGAGAGGGCAGTGAGAGGGGCAAGGAATGGTTTACTGTGGATGTCCTGTTACACTGCAGCCGTTTATGACCCGGTGTTCAGTTAGAAACAGCATCCTGGGATTGACTGTAAAGGCTAAATGCTCAGAGATTTAGGCTCTCTTAAAAGTCCTCTGTCCTTGGCAGAAAAGCAAATGTTGTTTCAATTAATTTTAACCCTTTTTAATAAAATTTTATCTGAATAAAAGGCTTAAACTTTTCATTTAAATGTTCATTGACAATGGCCATAAATATATCCAGATTCCTAATTTTCTGGTAGAGCTTGTCTCCATGGAGATTCTATTCATTACCCTGGAATGTTCCACAGTATGGTATTAAACAAAACAATTGTCTAGCAATTATTAAAATATAGGTGTTATTATGGCCCATAAATGCATTACAAAACATGTGCATTCTTAATGTGGAGTTACATGCATGTCTCCATAGAAATAAGATTAAAGCCACAGTGGAAAATTCCAGGCAAAGAAAGAAAGTTACCTAGTGCACCTTTAACTTAATGAGATATGGTTGGTACTTGGTAGATAATTATTGAGGAAGGAAATATTCAGATTTTGTGTTGAAATTTGAAACATTGTGATTGAATTAAAACAGATTAACTAACTTTCTCTACTGCACTACTTTTGTACATTTTCTCCATACATATATTCGCAAATGGGCCTTGCCACGTTGTGTCTGGTATGGTTAAATGGGTTAAATGTACAAAGACTACAGAGTGTCTTATTGAGTTTCTATAATGAGTGTCATGGATGTGTCATGTGAATCTCATCCTTGTCTCTGTCTGCAGTCTAAACGAACGGGCCCATCTGCTGACAAGAGTATTTAGAAAAACACCTTCAAGCTTAGGACGCTCCAACTCGGTGCAGCAGACTGTGTCACGTGAGTGAAAACACACATGCAACACTGCTACTGGATTATGACTAACAGTGTTTTAAACTTCAAGATACACAAACAAAATAAATTACTAACACCACTCGAGTTATGAAACTGAACAGTTGAAACAAAGCCCACTCAGTTTAGGGCTGGGCGGTGCATTTTATTAATTGGATTATATTTGTGTCTTTAATAATCAACGATGTAGAATCGATGGCGCCTGCGTAGTGTCTGGCTGTGCGCACGGAGCTGCAAACATCAACAATTTTCACACAAGACAAACTGAAGCTCGGCGCATATTTAGCGAGCTTAATTAGAGCCGCGAGTTGCAGCTTTGAGGAGCCTTGAGGAGGGAAAAATTCCGAGTTAATTGTTCGTTCGCGGAGGATCCAGAGTGCGGGACATTGCTGCTACTTTCAGTTTCACACTGCCTTGCGAATATTTTCGGGAAGAGTCCAGCGAACAACAAGCCTTTTCTATGTTGTGCTTTGAGGGGGAATGAGTATCCATGACGACGTTAGATGAGACGTGCAGCATGCAAACGTTTAGATTTGAGATGAGTATACTCCTGACAGTAATATTGTGCTCGACAGGGCAGTGAATCCAGCATGAACTGGATTGAGACAAGAGTAAGGCCAATAAAGGATTTACAAAAAGACTTTAGTCAAGATGAAAATAAAACAAGCTAATCTTAATAGATGATAATGTAAAAAGCTTATAACCCATCAAACCAATTTACAATAAACTAAAATATTGTAGAAAAGGATGTAGTCATCAATGTAGTCATCTGTCCAGACTTTGAATTATAGGTATTATAAATAGCAGGTATATTAAAATGTTACGAGCTTCCCTAAAGAGGAGCAGTGGTGGTGACTTCAATTAAGATCGATTCAAATCGTTCAAAGTGTGCAAAAAAGCTATATTAATTTTTGGCCATATCGCCCAGCCCTAACTCTGCTCTATCAGGCTAAATTCTTGCCTTGCTTTTTTTCAGATGGCTATGCCTTCTCTCAGGAGGAACATGGTGTGGTGTCGCAATCCCAAGTAGTGCGCTCCTACGACACCACGCTCCAGCGCCCCAGCCTCTAACCTGCTCCACTCTTTGTAGCAACATGTCCCGGCGACAGACTTCAAGTGTCACCTTCCCGCCGTGTGACAGACCCTCCTGTGGCCTTATCGGACAATGAACTGACTAACTGAACAGATTGGGCTGTGTCAGAGGTAGAGGTCATCACAGAGCATGGAGGACTGATCTGAGAGAAGGAAATATATCCTCTTTATGTTACATGAGCTGCACTGGCATGAGCAATCCTATCATACACAGACATAAGTCAAGCCAACAGACTGCTTCTCATATAGTGTGGAAAATAAATATTGGAACACCCTGCGATTGTGCAAGATGTCCCACTTAGAAATTATGGAGGGGTCTGAAAAGTTTGTCTAAATTGTAGGTGCAGTTCTACTATGAGAGACAGAATCTATAACATCCAGAAACCATATTGTATGATATTTAATAATGTATTTGTTTGTTATTGCTGCAAATAAGTATTGAGAAGGATTTGATTTATTGAGAAAATCAATATTAATATTTGGTACAGAACCCTTTGTTTACAATTACAGAGGTCAAATGTTTCCTGTAGTTCTTGACCAGGTTTGCACACACTGCAGCAGGGACTTTGGCCCACTCCTCCACACAGATCTTCTCTAGATTCTGTCAGGTTTCAGGGCTGTCGCTGAGCAACAACGAGTTTCAGCTCCCTCCAAAGATTTTCTTTAGATTTGGATCTGGAGATTAGCTAGGCCACTCCAGAACCTTGATATGCTTCTTATGGAGCCACTTCTTGTTTCTCCTGGGTGTGTACTTCAGTCTTTGTCAAGTTGGAAGACCCACACCCATCTTCAATGCTCTGACTGAGGGAAGGAGGTTGTTGCCCAGAATCTCACAATACATGGCCCCATTCATTCTCTCGTTAATACTGTGCAGTCGTCCTGTCCCCTGTGCAGAAAAGCACCCCCAAAGCATGATGTTTCCACCCTCATGCTTCACAGTAGGGATGGTGTTCTTGGGATGGTACTCATCCTCCTTGTTCCTCCAAACACGACGAGTGGTATGTTCTACCATGTTCTATTTTGGTCTCATCTGATCACATGGATCATCTGGATCATCCAGATGGTGGATGGTAGAGGTGGACTTTTTAAAGGCAGACTAACAGGTCTTTGAGAGCCAGAATTCTTGCTTATTTGCAGGTGTTCACCTACTTATTTGCAGCAATAACATACAAATAAATAAAAAAATCAAACAATGTGATTTCCGGACATTTTTTTTATTTTCGCAGATTCTGTCTCTCACCGTGGAACTGCATCTACGATGAACATTTCAGATCCCTCCATAATTTCTAAGTGGGAAAACTTACAAAATCGCAGGGTGTTCAGATACTTACTTTCCTCACTGTACACACGCACAAATAAAGTGTCTGCGTGTGTCTGTGCAGGGCATTCCTCTCCCTGCATGTGTCTGCACGCATGCTACCTCTCACTGTTGTGTACTTCATTTGGACCCTCTCATCTTGTGAACTTTGGTCTAAAGTGTTGTTGTTGACATCAGAATAAACTGTCCAATCCAGCATGCACGCACACACACTCGCAGACATGAAGGCGCATAATCCTTTTTAAAAATGAAGGGAACAGCGACATGAGGACGGCTGGAGCCCTCTGTCCCATAGCAGCAGCAAGCTTCACTGCCAAACACTACAAAGATGTCACTGAGGCAGAACGCAGACCGGACCCCCACCCTTACCCCTCCTAACCTCTCTGGGACCTTCTTTCTTTCTACACGGGAGCAACCTCTACCAACCTGTCTATGACCTGCTGCTCATCTGCTGGCCAGTTTTAAACCACTACATTCACAATTGTTTTATTCTGTGACTGCTCCTGTGATTACTGATGCTGCATCCTCATTTGATTCTCCTGGAATCCCTATTAAATTATTTTTATTAAATGGACATCTGTTCTTGTTCATAAGTTTGTCTCTTTTGAATAATGCCTGTTTTTGTACTCAAATCCTTGAGGGAATATTTTACGGGAACGTGTAGGCTAGTGGACTAATTGGCTCTCTGCATCATGTGTTTTTGTCTCACTTAAGATCATTGTCTGGCTGCTGCCTGTTGAAGGCACTCAAGTTGTGGAATGAACACTAAGAGATATACTAAGGGGAGGGATTATCCAATTTGTAATTGTTAACGTTAATCAACTGATGTAACCTACTCCGTGTTTTTGCAGCTCAATTCTTTGAACACTGCATTGGAAAGTCTATATGACACATTAAACTACAGTTTTCAGTAAAACCAAGGGAATATGATTATATTTAAGATTTAACCAAACATTTTGCCTGTTTTTCTCCAGTTATGCGATTTTGGAGACTTTTATAATGTTGACAATGGTTTGACATGGCCAGCAACACGACTGTTACCTAGCAACCAGATTGTAAACAAGGGCCAAACTCAATTTTAATCATGCAATAGTTAACAAATTACACCTGACAACTCATTTATTTTGTTAAATTATTGTTTAAACTGCATAAAAAGGTATCAGTTGAGTGCCAATTTTTTCTGCATCTTTGGTGGAATTACACTTTTTGATGAAATCACAAAGGTGAAGGTAGTCTGTTGTAGAACTCAGCACTATCTCCTGTAATTTACAACTTTTATTTGTCCAATTTTCTTCACAAACTGCGGCTTTACTGATGAAATACGATGATAACTATTTACCACAGGGACTATCTCACCAAACAATGTCATAACTGGAAAAACATGAGAACCTGTCATGTTCTTTTAGTTTGCATATTATTTTAACAGCATGACAAGCTTCAATTGAAATTTAGCAAGCAGTGATTTTATGAGTAACATGATACTTATATTATCAGATAAAACCTTCTCCCACACTCCCTCTCTAGACGGCTGTAGTGCAAACATAAACCAACAGCCAGTTTGTACAGGCCCGTTTCCCTTGACTTCAGATGAAGATCCTATTCCCACCCACCTTCCTGGACTGGGACCAGCCCGGACCGACTGCAGCTGCTTCAGTATGGAGAATCCATTGGGCCAGAAGAGGAAGAGAGACATCCCACTAGCTCCCAGTGTTCCACATTAGTTTAAGAAGCAGCCTGCCAACTCGGCCTCCATAAGATTAAAGATGTCGTCTGGGACTAAGCTGCATTGTAGTGGTCTATTGTTCCCCTTCATGCTCCAGGTGATGCGACAGGTATTTTCTGCTGTCCTCTGTGGGTGGTAGCTGTCTACCCGAGTGTGTAATTAGGGTTTGCAATGGCTTAACTGTGTGTGGTTCAAATCTATTCTTCACATAGATTTGAGAAAGACTAGACGACTTCACATAATTTGTAAAACATTAAAATTATGTTTTAAAATATTTTATTTTTTAATTTATATAAAAACATCAACAACAGGTCTATTGCAACGGACAAATCTTTTGGACCAAATGGTGTTCTCCATATTATACAGAAATGCTTCTCTTATACCCAGCTGCCCCATGTGTTTAGGGTACAGATGGGTTACAGAGGAGGTACAGAGGAGGTACAGACGAGGTACAGACGAGGTATAGACTGCCTGGTTTAAAAGGAGCAGGACATTTTTAGAGCTGCATGTTAATGAGTTACAGTCTTGTTACAGACCCCCTGCTATTCAACAGTACAGAGCATGGCTTAAAATATTCAGCTGGTTTAGTTCAGCTTTTCCTGGGAGATACTGATTCAGATGCTGCCCTGGAGCTGACTATCCTCTCAGCAAAGGCACCCAACTGTGGAAGTGATGGGTACACATGCATACGCAACTGGCACAAAGGTAAGGGAGTAGTCAACACTGCTTTAATTAGGTTTAATCTGTAACACTCACTCACTGTTTCACTCACACATTGTAGGCACATTTCCTCCCAGCACATGAACATTCTCCTTTGGTTTGATGTTTCCATTCAGGGGAGTTGGGACACTTTTTTTTCACAAACATTTTGGTAGTGGGAGAGCTGTGGGGCGGAGCGTCACAGTCTATGTCCTGTGCTCACTTCATTAGACTTTAAATGGTCTTTGGGGAAATGGCAACTGCCTTTTACATCACACCACCTGCATTTTGCATTACACACAGTCCACTCACAGTGAGACAAACCCCGGCCGACGTCTTTACATCCAGACACATAACAGTACAAAAATGTTCGCATGTTTTTGTTCCTCATTCGTCAAACATAAACCCCTTCACGAGCATTCACAAGCGCAGATGTGCACATGGCATTAGCGCAGCATGTGGTCATAACTTTTTCTGCTCGAATATTCACTCGGAGTACATTTTACATCTATAAATCATCCAATCATCACTCACACTACATCCACGAGCCAACAAATCTTTTTTTCATACTCCCACATTGTTGCACATACACACACACATTTTGGACAGTTTGGGCTTTAGTATTAGACGCTGCCCCAGTATTCCTTACGGATGGAGATAGACTTTTGTCCATCGTTACAGGCACATTGTAGAAGAGTTTAGAGACCTACTCCACACAGAATGGCTTTATACAGTCCTTCATGTGAGTCTGAACTTTGTCAGAGGTCTACCACAGAGCATAGCTGGAGCCCCTCACACAGTAACTGGGGGGAATTTCTGGTCACTGTTAACACTGGATCCCATATTGGGGGGAGGGAGGGGGGACTGAAGCTGCCTGTAGCCCCCCTGTGCGTCGATGAACGTGTGGGCAGGGGACACGGGATGGGCGTAGCCGATAAACTGGGGGTGCAAGTACTGTCCCTGATGCGGCATGATCTGCGTGGCCTGTTGGCAGTTCAGGACTGAGAAGTTGGTGGGCATGTTGACAAAGACACTGGCGTCGGGGGGCAGACAGCAGGACGCCTGAGCCCTCATGAGGGGAGGGGGCGCTGGGCGGGGGCCTGTGGCCGGGACAGAGGAGCTGGACGAGGTGGCTGTGCTGGACTGACGGGACGACGAGCCTCTGGAGGTGCTGCTACTTGACATCATGGGGATGGTCTCCAGCATGCGCCCCCCGCTGGCCCCACCTCCCGCTGCCCCTGACGACAGTTCCTGCTTGGGACGGAGGCAGCGGCAGCAACACACTGCCACTACAGACCCCACTATGATGAAAGCCACAAACACTGAGCCCACGATCAGGAAGGGGACGTAGATCGGCACTGCAACAGAAAAAATAAGAAATCAATTCTTTAACAATAAAAAAAAAATGTATTGGTACATTTCCACCTACGCTGCACCACCATGCAACACTTCACCCTGGTGAGTGTGGTGCAGCCTAATTATTGGCAACCACATTTGACATTACTTCTTGTAAAGCACTATATTTATGTATATTTTGTTGCAGTTTTTTACCTGAACAACTTCAAAACAATACCAAACATCTGAACCACAGCACAGGCTAACCTCTTGCATGTGAGGGGTGATCGGGGGGGGTGCACAGGAGTGTTTGGACTTTGGACGGGGGTTGAAGGATGAAAAGTAGACTGGGATAGGTCTGCTCTAGCCGCTCATTAGCAGCTATTAACTTTGTTTTGATCGGTTTTAATCCTGTCCCCTGCTGCTCCGTAGTCCACCCCAGTTCCCCTGAAAATGTGTGTGCGTGTGTTTGCATAAGTGGCATTGTTGAGGAACGCAGCATGTAGATATGTGTGACCCTTCCTTTTCTATTATTTCTGAGCAGCCCTTTGAAAATGAATTTGTCAAGTTGAGCTACACTTGGCCTCTACTTAAAGAAAGTATTAGCGTTGGTTGATTTAACGTTGATAAAGGTACTAAGGTTATTCAGCCATTAAATCAAATAAAGTAAAACTATTCATGTCTGACCTTTTCTTTTTATCTTCTATGGCAGAACATACTTGTAATAATTTATTTTTCTACATTGGCAGTGTCACATGCTGTACATTTGTGATACTTAACTAGTAGAATCCTTGGCATTGTATGCCCCAGCATTCAGGATCAGTGGATATATGTCATTTTGTAGAAAAAGGTTCAGTTGTAGTCACCTGGATTTAGGCCCATTGCCTCCAGATTGCCACTTTTTATCATGTTGTATTTTCGGGCATTGATACACCAAGCCTTTTGCACAGGACTGTACTTAATGAAAGATGTGTAACTTTTTATTGTTCGCAAAGAGTGCAGCTATTTTCGACTCTGACTATGTCTGTTCAAGGGGCTGTAACTGTATGCCAAAGCGAGGTGGCAAATGACTCTAGTTTCTCTTTGTGTCCTGTTCTTTGAAATACATCCATGGCCTTGAGAAACCTCTGAGAATACTCATCCAGTGCGGCCCAGTATGAAAGTGGATTACAACATGAAACTTGTTGCAGAGCTGGAGGTCATTCAGTGGCTGCCGCATTGAGCCAAGGTGACAAAAGACAAAGGCCAGGGGCACAAGAAGGCGAGACAATGTTTAAAACGGTATCTTGACCCATATCGTTTTCACAACACTGATTTATGGCTCAAAGCTATACGCCACACGATAAACAGGTTATAACAGGATCTCATCAACTCTTATGACAACATGGATAAATTACAAGTGAGGTCCTAATGAGGCCTTTACAATTCTCTTGCCTCCACCTGCTTTGCTCTGCATGGATGATTACTTCTTTTCAACTGACTTTTCCCTTACAGCAATTTCCAAAAAGAGTTGTGATTGGTTTATCAGTTTGATGCAGGTTTTATGCCAAATGCCCTTTCTTTTGCAAACTTTTCCTTTTTACCTGGCATGGGACTTGCATGAGGAGAATACAGGCTTGTGACCCTACGTTCGCTTGATATCTTAACAACAAAAATGTTCTGCTTCCCAATGATAAAACCATACTTGATGAATAATAATAGGGAAATGTCTTTTTTCTCTAGTCTAAATACATTTCACAGGCCTGTATTTTTTCCGCACATGACAGTTGTGAGCTTTTAGAAACAGAACTCTCCCATTGTTCCCTGTCACTCTCCCACACCTGTTGCCGTAGTGGAGTCGCAGTAACAGCAGCCCCCTCTCTTAAGCCCTTGTTTTGGGCAAAGTCTTTGTGGCTGACTGGCTGGGCTCTCCCCTCATCTCCCCCAGTTATCCCCGGAGGAATTATCTTGTTCCCAAAAAACATATGCTATAATAATATCCTGACTCACATGACATCAATGTGTATCGTTGAGGAATGATTAATAGGATGGAAGATTGAAAAAAATGAATGAAATGCCCTGATTAGGCCCAGGGAACTTCCTATTTCTTTATTCGGCTCTTGCTTAAAGTTATTTTGGACAGTGGCCATTGACTGAAATGTATATACCTCTTCCTGCTTTGATAAGCCAGGATAGCATTAGCAAATGACAGATTTTAGCTCGGGCCCAAAGGAGGGAACATCCCAGGGGAAGCATAAACTCAACCATATAGTTGCACTTTTGATGTCTAGTGTTCGCTCCACTGCAGTTACCTCGCTCTGTGCTTCAACAGCCTTAATGCTAGATTACCTTATGGGAATGTAAGCAAAGGATGCAGCAGGGAAGCACAGTGTATTGTCATTTAATCCATGGCTAAGTTGAAAAGTATGGGTTGCACTCTGCTTTTCTCTTCACTATGTAATGAATGTGTGGGATATTGTTTGAAGCAGGTTAGACTATGAATCCCTTAAAGCCAGGAGCCAGCACACTGACTCCACTTGACTTTCATTTAGGCAACACCAACAGGAAAGTGAGTCTAGTAGGAAATGATACATGAGTTTTACGGACTGAGCTGTCATCATTGTGCCACTGTCCAAGATCCGGTCAAGTCCAAATTTGATCCCAGTGAGGACTGAGTGATCCAAGCTCCAGCCACTCCACTGTCTGTTACTGCCCTGAACAAATACTGCTATTTATAAAGTACACCAAGACATTTGAGAGTACAGGTTTTTGGGGAGTCTGCTGCTGTCTGCTGCCCCGTGCAGCTGTCAGGGAGATTACGTTTTTTGTATTGGGACAAAGTTTGCGGGTTTTTACAGCAAAGCCTATTATGACCTAATAAAATGAGTAAATATACATCAATTAGAATTTTGAAAACGATCATTGTACTTTGTTGAAATCTGAATAGTATGTCCAAAGTTATCCATGTGACAAGGAGAGCCTTAATGCTTTAACAAGAAGTTTAGAGCTGCATTGGCCTGAATTGAAGATAACGTTCCCACACAGTCCAGCTGCAATTTTGTTTTTTGTCCTTCAGTTAAATCATGAATTAGTAGGTAAATACTTATTGAGATACACACCAAAGATATAACCATGTAAGTAAATTAAAACATGCATAATGTTGTGTTAGATACATGTATGTAATTGGTCTGTTATTCCCACACGCCTGTATTATGGCTAGTTTTCTTAACCGCATCTGTAAAAAAATAAAAAATAAAAACATTTTGAACGAGAAAATAAAGTGTTGTATACCTGCCCCAGAGTCCTTGTTCTCTTTATTGTTGGTGTTGGGTTCCTGAGTTTGCCGGTCGTTTTCGCAGCTGCCCTGGTCCAGCCGTGCGTCCGTGCTGGAACAACAGTAGCGCAGCTCGCATTTTCCACAACAGATGATCGAGTCTGCTCCATCTATCTTCTCCGGACACTGAAATCCTTCTTTCCACACTCCCTGGGGGTCTAACCATCCATGACAATACTCACCGATGGCTTTTACGTCAATAATCACCAACAGTAAAGTCACTATTATGGCGAGGGACATCGAGATTCCTCCACCACACATTTTGGACAGGTGGCAGATGGACACAGGGGCCTTTACTGCCCTTGTCTGACCAGGTCAGGCGGCTGATGAAGGGTATCAGCACTATTGGAGTAAATGGAACAACGTGAGAAGGCGACAAACCACCAGAGAGCTATCATTTGTTATTGGTTTGTGCGTAATCTCTGTGCGTAAACTTCCCAAAGTGGCGCCACCGTGTAAATGATCCAAAACGTCTTCAAAAGTATTAAAACTGTGATTTTCTTTTAAATCCAATAGGCTACATCCAGCCTGAAATGCCCGGCTCAATTTAGTTCAAATTATAACCAACTTGTAAAATATGAAACAAGTCCAAATCCATGCATGTTGCTGCTGTTAGTCCACAGTCCACCAAAGATCCATTCAGTGGTCGCAGTCGCTCCGGCACGTTTCTGGCTTGGGATCCGCACTGACGGTCAAATGTCACTGAAATGGGAGCCCATCGCCGTTGGACCAGTGAAGCAACTGTGGGGCAGACTAGTCCGATTGAACTAAAGCGCGCAGAGTCAATCCCATTTCTGCGTCAGAGAGGGGGCGTGCAAAAAGACAAAAACACCTTACCATTAAACCAGAAGCTCAGAATTTGTCACTTAGGCCTGATAAAATGTCTAGTTGTATCATTTAAAAGTAGCACATTTAGAATTGAAGAAATTAACTGCTTTGGCTTGATTAAATAAATGAGATGGGATTAACTTTCCCATTGCCGGGTGTTAAATGGCACATGAGAATGTTATGCTATTTTATTTGAGATCTTACTCTAGATTCTCTAGACATTGTAAATGTTGTTGTAGTTAATCGCTGCAATTTGTAACTGTCAGTAAAACATAGTTCAGTGTTAACACCATGTGTCAAAACAGCATTTTGCCTCAACTGGTTCCTAAAAGCACTCAAGTTTGGTCAAGCCTATGTAAAACTGCCAATAAGGAAGTATTACTAAGAAGTTTTATTTAATAGCAAATTCTCCAATAGTCCACAGAAAGGAGTGCATTGGCGCAACAATACTGCCTCCTAGTGGTATGAGTGCGAATTTTACGTAAACATTCCAAACACTGCCACTAGGTGGCCAGCCCAGCCTTTACGGCCCACATGGATCTGCAATTATATGGCTATAAAATACAGTTTTATATGGCTATTAAATACAGTTGCCAAAAAGTAATATTATGCAAAAAGCAGCAGCAGTAGAAAACAATTAGACTAGTAGTCTGGGGTTTAAATATGCTTCAAATCCCTTTAAACTCTATAGATCACGAAAAGCGGTAGACTGATTTCAACAGCCCTGTGCAAGCTGAAGTTTAGCGTTATACTCAGTTTCCCAGAATGCCGTGTGGTAACGCGGTGTCCTGTGGCAACAACACAGGAAGTGGCGCGCAACAGTTTAAAACGGCCATGAAATAAACCGATGGAAATCATTCAATAGTTCACAAACGGTTCTTTTCGTCAGCCGCTGCTTCTGTATCACTCTAAAGGTAAATAACCCTGTTTTGTTAATGTTTGATTCACATTTGTGCAGCGCGTTAGCAGTAACACTTTAGCAAGTATTAGGACACTTGTCAACTTAGCATTGCTTATGTCCACTAAATTAACCTTTTATTTTGAGTCACACTCAAGAATGTTTTATGTATTTACATTTTATTTAGATGTCGTCTTTGAGGTTTGGGCGACAGCAACCAAATCCCAAAGGAAAAAGAACTTTGGGACCAAAAAAGACAGCGCCTCCAAAGAAAGAGTGGGTGGTGAGTGCTACCGTTAGATATGTGTGTATAAATGTTATTACGGATGTGGATGGTGTACATGGCTTAAACATGGCAGTATCTAAATGTTATTTGTTTTAGAGCACAGTAAACGACCTGTCTGTCCACAAGCTGTCGCCTGTAGAACTGGTAAAACTTGACCACTTTTATCTTTAGTTTAGTTTTATCCATGTTATCCTAATGCTTTTTCCACCCGTAGAACCACAGACATGAGATGATGAAGTCACACAACAAAGTTTCAGCTCAGTGGGACCTCAGAGAGAAGGCTTTAAAACGGCGCCTTAGACATGGGAGCCCATCGCCGCTGGACCAGACCAGTCTCAACATCATCAGAGAGGTTTGTAAGACTTTGTCTTGTATAAAATAAAGTATGTGAAAATAGTCTAAATTTGTGTTTCTCTATCCGTTTCTTCTGTCAGGTTCTCTCTGATCAGATGCTGCTGCAGGACGTCCTAGCTCGCTCTGACAGAGCCATGTCTGTAGTCAAGGACATTTTTGGAGATGCTCCCCGCAGACAGACTGGTACTTGACACATTTTTCTTCTAAATGTATATATTATACATTATACAATATATTTTTTTCTGAAGGTCATCCAAGTGTAACTATGGCACCAAACAGCAACTCTGACTCCAGTCTCCCTGTGTTTCAACGACCAGATCCTCCTACTGAGCTTTCACTGCTTAGTCAGTCTATGATGGACCCACAGGTGCTTCTGGCTATTCTTAGTTAAAGAAAATGTGTTTATGTTGGTTTAATCTTTTTTTTCATCAAAGGCTCTTAATGAGATTGGATATTCCGATGAAGATAAATGCGAGGACTATGATATCATACAAAGGTATCGGTGTATTCTTTACCACTACAATGTTAACCCTACATTAACTCTTCCTGAAGTTAAATTTGTTTCTGCTGTGTTTTTTCTGCAGAACTAATATTCGTAAAATGAAGTCAAGAACCACAGGCAAAGTGGTGAGGAAGCAAACTGCCAACAGTATTCCAGTAACTCCAAAGGCAGCAGGAAAGGCCCCTGACCAAGCAGGTGCAGTGCAGGGGTGTTTGTGTAACTCTCCGCACATCATTATGGAAATGTTATGAAATAAAATAATGTGTACAGTTCAAGTACATTAATACAATCACTCATCCATTCATTCATTTAGCAAAACCAGTCCCACTCAAAAACACTCAAACCCAAGCATACAATATTAACATGTATACAATTCATGTTTCTGCCTTCATGACTGTTCAGTGTGTCATTTTTCTTTTGTTCGAAGCCATTGTTTCTTCAGGCGTGTAAACATTTAATAATTTTTACATGATTATGATTCCACGTGGGAGGCTGTTCCAGAGGGTTCTGGCTCTGTAGAGAATGATGAGATCTCTCAACACTGCACTCTCGTCTGTTGACCGCTTGGCTCCACATGTTTTCTCTGAATTGAGCACAACAACGTTTCACAGAGGGGGGCACAACAAAATTATTAAATAAATAAATCTAAGATTTGATTTTAATTTAGGCAGGTTTTCAAAATGTAACATTTTATATTTGGCAAGAATAGAGCAGTGATGGTACAGATGAGATTTTTTTTTATCCTGGATTTTTAGTGCCGGTGTTTCAACTGGTTTTAGAGATGTTTTACACGCCTGGGACCAGCTCGTTAGACAATATCGAAGGTGTCAAGATGAAAGTCGAAACGTCCTGATTTTCAAAACCGTGTCCAGATGACTGAACTTGGATCCTTTTTTTTATGATAAAATCTAACTTTTCACTATTTTTTTAGCTCTTAATGCCACTGCAGCCGTCCAGCGGGTCAGACGTTCACATTGCCAGGATGTGGAGAGCAATGATGGAGAAACAATTTCTCAAGTAATCAATCTTGAGCATCCCTTGGGTCAGATAGGTACTCTGTCCAGTAATTGATTTATTTTATCAGTACGTTTTTGCATTACTCTATATTCATATCATAGTCCTATATGTTCTCGTCGTACTTTTTTCCAGGCAACATTAACAGTTCAGTGAGAAAAACAAAGAAATGTGCTGATCGGAGCTCAAAGCTGGACGGATCTAACTTCGCTTCTCTTGCTGGAGACCAGTCCAGTTTGGGTCTGTTGCAATGCATGCTGGGACAAGTGGAGGCCGATTTGGATTGCTGTAGTCCTGATACAATCCAGACATCAGATCAGTGCCCAACCTCTAACAGGACCAAAGGGCTCACTGGGTTTTCTGTGGCCTTAGTTTCAACTTTAGGGCGACTGGTGCATCTCTTAAAGCAGGTACAGTAAATACTTGCCACATTCTCTATTTATTTTTCATTATTGTGTCTACACACTACTGCAATCTTTTTTTATTGGCAACATCAGAACAAAGAGGAATGTCAGAAGGCCACTTTGGGACAAAGACAATTTGAGGAAGAATTAAAGAAGCAACAAGGATTGATTAATGCACTTACTGCAGAAAATACTGCTTTGAGAGACGAGACCGCCGCCTTACAGGTGGCCTTTAAACAACACCATAGTAATGTAGTCTATATTGTTATTTTTATTTATCTTTTTGCTACTTTTTTTGCATGTTTGCACGTTTTAGTTTCATTTGCAACAGAGGATTTCAGAGATAGAAGAGAAGGTGGACACAGTGGTGTTGGTGCTGGGTGCCACTGAGATGCCTTGTGTCCCAACACAGGAACATGTCGTCCCAGCTGCAGCATTGTCTAGAGGTGATGCCCCTTTTTTAATAAACGTAACGATTTTGTAATACTATTTAAAGGAACAATATAAATACAACATTGTAAACGGCAAATTAATATAATGAAAAATATATGTTTTGCATATTATTGCATCTGGAGACAGATGATGTCCAAACACAAGTGACACCTGTAGTCCTACTCTCACCACCTCGACAGACAAACCACTGGTCACATGTAGCGGGTAAAATACTTTGTCCTTTTCTTATGAACTTATTGTATTCATCAGGAACATACTGAATATCATTTTTATAATTTCCTCTTTTGTAGACGCTCATTCTATTCCCGTTCAACTCTTGCATTCTTCTGAAAGCATCCAAACTCTTGGCTCAAACCTCACTAGCCGGACGTCCACATCTTCAGTCTCTCTTTCGTCTCTGAGCTCCAAAATGTCAGCAGAGGCCATGATGGCAGAGATAGCCCAGCTCAGCAGACAGAACGAGCTGATAAAAGCTCAGCTCAGTCAGGCCAAGAGTCTGGCATCAGGGAGCAGAGCATCACCCAACAACAGTTACCTTGAGGAGAGGCTTTTGAGCTGTGGAGATAAAGACTCACCTCAAAGTGCAGCAGAACGAAGGATGTCTGTGTCCAGCAGTGCCCAGTCCACACGGCCGGCTGAAAGTGAACAACCGGTGAGCTCAATGTGACTCTGGTGAATAACATAATGATTACAAATGCAGATATTGTAGCATTGTTTCCCTTAGGCTGAAACGAGCATCCTCAATATGAGCAGTGTGGAACAGCGCCTCCTGGAGTTAAACAGACAAAGTGCAGCAGCCAGGACTCGATTACTTGAGATTATTGACCAACAAAAACACATTACATCGGCCAAACTGTCCCCTTCTGTCTCCCCCGTCCTGAACTCAGCTGTTTGTTCAGTTTCAGGTACAGTGTAAGGACCCGACCCCCACTACGCTGTTTCACTGAGGCTGATTATGTTTTTTGTTTAGATCGTAGAGCAAGTTCTGAAACGTCTTTGCTGCAGGAGCCTAAGCTGCCAACTAAACAGTAAGTCCATCATTACCCCCAAATATTTGAAATAAGAATCTTAAAATGGGTTAAGATCTTAATGAGGGACAATACTGTATTTTTCAAGAAATTGATCATCGTAACCCTCAAATGTACTTTTAATTCAGGACTGCGTCTAATGAACCATCACCTTCTCAAAGTCTCAGAAGCAAAGCCAGGGACAAGGGAACGAAGGTTTGTAACTGCTGTTGATGGACTTTTTATTTCAAAATATGTTTGTATGATTGACTAAAAATGAAATGTAATCATTCATAACAGGATGAGAATCAAAGCTCACCAGACGGCTGGTTTTCCCTGTCAAACCATCTCAGATGACGAGAGCTAATGTATTAATTTACAATCGAGACTGAGACTCGATTTTGGATTTTTTTCAATTACATTTTTATATCTAGATATACCTTTTTAACTCTGAAATAAATATTTAAAACTACCCATCCCGTTTCTTCTGTTTCTTAAAGCACAAGTTACTACTCTATCATTATCCTCAGTAGATTCATCCTTTTTTTAATTATGTTATTTGCTTTAACATTGTCACTTTCTGCACTCACAACTGTAAATTTAACTGTAATTCTTGTGTACATAGTAATGCCTATTTATATATATATTTTTATACTATAGTAATTTTGAATTGTTTCTTAATGCATGCCCTTTGGATTGAATATATGTTGTTTTTATTATTGATCAGTGTTTTATGTTGCACCTTTTAATGCCGAGACAAGTTCCTATGTTTGTGAATTTTGTTCTGACAATGGCAATAAATCCTTTCTGATTATGATCTGTTTTGTTTAAACACTGTACTCATTTTACAACTAACCAAAACAATACATTTAATTTGATTTATTTGACAGTGCATTTTTAATCAATGTTTTGGCAATCAATTTCAACATAAATATGTCGGTGTTAGCTTAATGGCTAAATTTAATCTGCAAACACATCCGAGAAATTACAAAGAAAACAGAAGTAAAAAGTTAAAAAAATTAATTAAACCCAGTTAAATGTAGTCATTTCAACGACTCCTGCTTTCACTAACTTAAACGTTTTCATCTTACAATCAACATTTGCTGTGCTTTTGTTTCTCTTGTCAGTAGATGGCAACAAAGAGCTATTTGTGAGTTTGAGCAGAAGAGCAGGAGCAGCTGTTGAGCGGTGAGCAGCACACCTGGACACCTATATATAGATATATATATATATAGATATCTATATATAGATATAGATATCTATATCTATATATAGATATAGATAGATATACATATAGATATATATCTATATAGAAATATATAGATATATATGGATATATATATACATATATGTATATATATATATATTATTGTACTAAAGTGAACCAAACTTATGTACGAAGCAATTGCAAGTTTGATTTAACCCTTGCTGTGAATTAAAACGTAAAGGATCCAACAATATATACATTTTGTGTACATAATGTCTAGGCCTCTTAAAATCAGAATAAGAAGAATTTTTTTTACCATTGTCAGTGAACAAAATTCCTAAACTAGGAACTTGCTTCAGCTGTAATGTGCCACATACAACAATGAATAATTATAATAACAATATAAAATCATTTGTGTTGATTTTTTCAAATGCATTTACATAACTCAATTTATTGCATCCTCAATTTTGGGACTAGTCTGTATTATCCTCCTTGTTGTTTAGGGCCCTCATTGACCACAGCTTTAGGTTTGTTAAAGAGTACATCAGGTTAGTGTCTTGTGTGTTTTGTTGAGGTGATGTTGAAGTGTTGTGGAGAGCTCTTGAGCTTTCTTGTCAGTGGTGTGGGTGACTACAATGGCAGCAGGAAAATCAAACAGAGTAAATATTGCAGATAATAACAGGACCAGAGCATAAAAGGACCCAGGATGGCAGCCGTAAATGTGGGGTCATAGGTCGCAGGGACATTTTGGGGAGGGGGCAGGAGGGGCTCATTGTACCCCAGTGCACCCAGTGAAGGACGGGCTGAATGGGGATTAACCCTACCCCAGTGCCTCTCAATGCTAACCCTTCACAGCGAGTTTCCCATGTGATCATCTGCATAAATCTCTGCTAAAGTCATTTACAGTTATTTACATGCATGCACATAAAAACTGGAATGTATTTTATACATCAAGTTTAAATCTACATGTTTCTTATTTATTATGAAGACATCAAAGTTATAGGAAGCATCAGGTTTAAGGTGGGTGCAGTGGGAGGAGGGGCAGCTTTCTTTACTTATTTAAATGTGCCCCCACTTCACCTTAGCGAAGGAGGCCAGAGTCACTCAAAAAAACACACACACTAAAGCCTCAACACACACTTGAGCAAAGTGGACATCAGCCGAGATATTGATCCCTGTTCTAATAGATCTAATCTGTCTGGAAAGAGGATGTAAAAAGTAACACTACTATGGTATGATGTCATACTATCATTGATGGAGGTGAAAGATGATTTTATATTGCTGAGAAGACTAGGCTAGACTAGTTTGTACAGAACTTTAATGATAGTCTGGTGGTAATTTTCTATTAAGATCAGCCTGCCCAGGGACAACAGGTGGAAATCAGCACTTTTGTTACCACCTGACAAGGCATCGATGCTGTTATAGTTTATTTTGTCCACTACTCCTGTCTTATGAAAAATTATGAAAAATTATGTTTAAAGAATATAACTGATACCCTTTGACATCCCAAGGTCAATAGGGGGCACTATTTTTTGCATTCAAATTTTGAGTGTGTGCCCAGTAAACTAAGTATGACAAACAAAAAGAAACAGTGAAAAATTAAATAAATAAAATCTGCAACTGAAATGTTGGGTTGGTTTAACACTACACAAGCCTCAGTCACGTTGTGTTTACTTAGGCCTTACATGTTTGTTGCACCACTTTGTGGATTAGGTTTGCGCCCAGGACATGTGTGAGAGGGAGTCTGCCTGTGTCCATGCGAGGGGTGCCCGAGTCCAGTCCACAGCTGCACGAGGCCCTGATCTGAAGCAGGCTGTTGCTTGCTGTGAAAATATTATTGCAAGTGTTTATTATTGCTTTGGTGTGAAACAGTGGGAGCGTTGTGTGCTGCGCGGGCATGTAAGTATGCAGAGGCTAGAGGAGAAGTGGAGGAGGAGAGGGTGAAGTGGAGGAGGAGAGGGACCAGCCCCCTGCCCCCGGCCCAGTGCACCCTGGGTAATGGGGAGACCTATTGGAGTTGATTAGTTCCGGCTGGATCTAAGATAGAGCACTGACAGGCAGGAGAAACGAGCTCTCAGCGTGACCCTCCACTTCCCCCGTGCAGCCTTGTCTCCGGCACAAAGACCAACGCAGGGCAAGGGCCTTTTAAACAACTGCAGCTTTGCTCTACTCCACTGCTCCCCTCCAAAAATGAACTATTACTATGACCACACCACATCACTCTGAAACACAAGTCCACACACAAATATCATGAAGGCCTTCTTAAAAGTGGGACAAATGAGGCCAATATAGGAGAACAGCAGTGTGCTTTCAGTCCTGCACATGAGGATGAATGTCACTGATGTAGCTCTCACAGTGTGTTGCCCATACACTTGGCTGCATACATCAGTATCAGGTTCACTGTATTGTGTATTTGTGACGAAGCTTCACATCCTCCATGCTGGACACCTGTGGCATGAGCTGACGTGCTTTTGACACATTCCTGAGCAAAGCAGCATCATTCAAACTCCTCCGCTTTCTGTCCTATCCATGCACCCTTTATGTCCCAGTCAACCCCCCAACGATCTCTACTCCCCCCCCATCACCCATCTCCACACATAATTGATTAAGAGCCGTTTTCATAAATCAATTTGGGACGCACATCAGTCAGCCCTGAATGGTTGAACGGTGGCATTAATCTACCTCAGCATGCCCTGCCACTCTCACTTACACCCATGCACGGTAGACCTGCGTAGTTTGTTTTCTTTACTTTTACTTTATTTTTTTTTTCTGTGGCCGCTTGCCAAACATGAAATATGCAAATGTTTTCAGCAGTTTTGCAGACACATAGAGTTTTCCACTGTGTCTGAACACTATCCACTGTTGGGAGACATTGGAAGAAAATGTGGTATTGATGGATAAAAGAATGACAAACACATTGCATATAAAAAGCTAGATTCTTTTTTATAGATGCCAATTCTTTCCATGTGCCAAATGCACTTTGCTCCTTAATAAACAAATATGCTGTTTGTACACTTAGTCTGTCTCCAAGACCTACGCGGCTCACTCAGTGATGGTCATAATTACACAGCTTTAATTGTCATTATTAGAAAGTGACTTCATTGCCTTCTTATTCAAAGCTGGTGTTTTAGATGTTTGATATGGAGGTAACCATGGCAGCGCCCTTTTCTTATTGCAAAACCTATGCCAAGTTGCAAAGGATTCTGGGAAACTAAGGAGTCTGTAACAGCTGCAAGTGATATCCCTGACTTTCCCCGCTCCAGTCTGTCTGGTGTCAGCCTCAAACTCTTTCCCTCATACCTTGATCTTTTGTTCTTTTCTTTAATACCTCTTTTGTACCCCATTGCTCTTTCTGTAATTGTTACTCATTCCTGCACCTTTCCTCTCCCCCTGTCGCCCCTCGCTCCGTGCTCCGGGGTGTTGGCTTTAGTGCTAGTGAAAGCTGCTTTGCCTTTAAAAACAGTTTGTCTTAATGAGTAAAGGGGGGACGGCCAGGAGAGCGCAGGCCTGGGGTCACAGCTGAAGCCAATTGCGTTCCTTTCCTGTCTGAGGTGCTGCGGGCCGGGGTCAAGCTCAGGGTCAGGCTGGCCCACTGCTCCGGCTGGCTCTCTGTGCTGGTTCTGAACCACCGCAAGCATATAAGAGTGAGTGTGTGTGTCGCATATTTAACTGTGTGTAAGCGTGTGTGTAACCTAAGAAAAGCAGGGCAGCCGGCACATCTGTTTCTGATCCCCCAGAATGCAGTGCTCTTTGGACCTGGAGGTGCTGGCGTGCCTATAGAGCGCTGAGAGCCAGAGGGAGGGGAAGAGAGGCTGAGGACGCCGTCGCACGCACACACTGGCTGGGTTACAACATGGTACACAGGCCTCTTATACCGTAGCTGAAAATGCTAAGCAATATTAAGCCAACAGTATGGGACATTATATTACACGTATATCACATAAAGGAGCGTTCACACATGCACATACATAGACCACATCAGAATTGGGACTAAACTGGGACTTAACCCGGAACTAAACCGACACTAGACCAGTAATAAACCAGGACTTGAACAAGATCAAACCAAGTCTACATCAGGACTCAAAGAGGACTCAAACCAGTACCAAACTAAGTGTGAACGCACCTAAGTGACCTTTATTATGAAGTAGGTTTCTTTTGATATTAGGCGGATCACAGTAATAATCGTCAATACTAGGGTTGGCAAAAAATAAATAAATTGATACCCATATCCTTATTGATACTACAACTAAACTAATGTATTGTTACTGCAAAAAATAAATAACTATCACATAATAGGACAAAGTTGGACCTTTCCTGAATAGTTTTAGAATAGTCTTGATATATTTCAGGACTAGTGTAAAATCACATGCTAATATTGAAGGAACTATTATTTTGTGTCGAAATGAAAAAAAAATCAGCTTTTATTATTTTGCTATCAAAGTATCAAACTAGCATTGAAATAAAGTTTGAAGTTTTTGTATCGCAACAACACAAGTTCACTCTTATATCAAGGATCTTTAAGTGCAGGATTTAAGGCTTTATTGATGGATACAGAAGCTGTGACTCATAGTTTTTAAGTATAACATACTTGGATAGCAATTAAAATCTAGATCCAAAAGGTCATCCTTTGTAGACTAACAAGACTTGTGATCATGTAAAACACATTGAAGAGTGCGTATTCTGTTGTTGTACATTTAAACCTATACTTACTTGTCTGGTTCATTCAACACAGTGTCTAACATAGTTTTATGTATGTATTTACAATGAATGGCATTGGCAGTCTTTTATTTCAGATCTTAATTCTCCTAACCACAGCCTATTGCACAACTTGAACCCCACTGCAGTCCAAGCTCGTGGTGTGAAGGTTGCGTTCATAGGTCAGCAGCTGCTTTTTGTTTGAACTGTTGTATGATATTTTGGAATTTCTGAAGAATGCCCAACTCATAATGTCAACAAACTCTCAATCGCGTATCACTGGAACTAAAGTGCAATCATTTGTGTGACAGGGCTCTGTAAAACCTGCAGTAGGCCTAAAGCGAAATACTTGAGGTTAGTAAGTTAATATCACTTAAACATAATTTGTAAATACGAAAAATAGTCCTGTTACTCACCAGATTCTGCTGTTGGACCTGTCAGTCAATCTTGAAATGGAGGGGAAACTTGAAATATTAATGAACACAGAGAGAATATAGTTAACCATGACACTAAAGACTGTTTCATTAATGCATTTTTATGACAAAAACCGTCTCACATGCAAAAATGACTGTGATTTAACTTGATGTTACTGTGACACAAATACGTAATTACAATGAAACGTCTGCTGCGGAGTGATTGGCTGTGTTAAAAAGTATCCTCTCGTCCAATCAAAACACAGGGTCGGCACTAATTGCGCGTGTATTTTGATTCATTTACTGCGTTAGCCGTACATTGGGCCACATGCTCGTCCTCACCGCTCTCCTTCCTCCCTCGGTGCTGTCTGTCTGTCTGCGTGGTGGAGAAGAAGGTAAACTTTTTTCTTTTTTTTTTCTGAGATGAAACAGTGCGTCGGGCTTTGAACGCGGCCCGTAAAACAGGCGCACATTAACGAGCGTGACTAACGAGCTGCAGGAGTGGGATCACACCGGGCCGCGCACACATACACCTACATCATGTCTCCTGCGTGATATAGTCCTCTTTCACGCCCCCCTTGCAAGCCATTGCAGCTTTTTTCATTTTTCACACATGTGTTTCATACAAGACACGCTGCAGTTTTTTAAAGCCGAGTTCCTTTCACAAAGAAGCCACACTTTTAAAGCATATATTCAACATTATTTTGTATATTAAATGAAGAACTGATATGTTATGATCTTATAGCTTGTTAAAATTATTCCCCTAAACATACTTTTTCACTTCAATAGGATAGTCCTATGTGAGCCAAGACTCCCCATGCAGCAGTCTGGTCAAAACTGTACTCAACTCAAAGACCAGTTGTTGTTGTTGTTGTTGTTGTTGTTGTTGTTGTTGTTGTTGTTGTTGTTGTTGTTGTTGTTGTTGTTGTTGTTGTTGTTGTTGCTAAAGAAAAAGTACAAAGAAGTGATCCAAGAAATCACTTAAGAGTATAAAAGTTTTTGGAGAAACTACTACACAAGTATTGAGTAACAGTCTGGATGTAAAATGATGAGTTAATGGGAAGTGGAAACAGACAAAATGTCAGGTGTAAGAAACATAAACGTTTGAATAATTTAAAGTCAGAAAACTACTCTGAGAAGTACAGTTTCTTCAAAAAATTACTCAAGTAAATGTAATGACATTAATGACAATCTGAATCTTAGTTATATTTTGTATTAAATTGTGAACACTATCTCTTTAGATATGATTCTTATTTAATTGAACGATGAGACACTTTAATTTTCAATGCAAGACCTTTATGTTTTGTGTCGTTTCTAAAGATTGTGGAATCTTTTCTTCCACTCTGGATGTTCTTATTGTCTCCCACAGATTTATCAACATCAAAGCTGTAATAAATCAGCTCTATAATGACAGTAACTATTTATCATGAATTTCTGCTTATCTGCACTGGGCACCAGCCAAACAATAAATATTCCATAGCCTTTTATATTTCTGACATCTGCAGCACACTGTCTTTTATTATTTTCTGTTCCTATTCCAGCATCGTAACAAATTTAATTTGTTTATCAATCTTAGTCTTTCTCTATTTTCCTCCAGGCTCAGACAAGGAAAACAAGACAGATGCTGAGGGGAAGGTAAGTTAATTTAACTTTGTAGACAGGTAGCTGTAGAGTTGTTGTAAACATCTAACTGAAGGCTAAATCCGTAGATGGAAAATATAGTATATGATGTGAAAAGCCCAGGCCGTGCTCACCAGCAGTGTTTAAGGGTCTGTTGCTGCTACCACTGCGGCATCGCGGGTTTGATTCTGTCCTGTCGGATTGTTGGACCTAATATACGACTATGGAGCACACTCTTATTTCACTATTTGACTCAACCCACTCTTATTGGCCCATCGATTTGTGGTGTCCAAACTATGGCCCGGGGGCAAAATGCGGCCCTCAGACAAATATTTGTTGGCCCTCGGGCTTCCTGCTAAGTTGGCCCAAACAACAAAAAGTATGAAAAGTTCTGCTATAATAACCAAAATAACACACATTTTGATGCGATACAAATACAGGTATGAAGGCTCATCAAAACTACATCAAATGCAAAATGTCCAATTATTCACTTCTTTGTAATATTGTCTCTGGCCCTCCTCCCCATATACGTTTCCAAATGCGGACCTCAGTGAAAAAAGTTTGGACACCTCTGGGTTATGCAGTTGTTTATCTGTTAAATTATCTGACTATACAGGAGCTTCGGACTGGGGGGTAAAGAGTACTTGTTTACCCTGGGCCCAGTGCAAGGAGAGAGACACAAAGTCTCGGGCCAAAGAATTTTTTGGCCCGAAGGCTTTATTGGACTGGAAAGTCAAGTGTGAAATGGGGGATGAGAGAGAAGGGAGGACATGCAGCCCATTGTAGGAGTCAGGATCCGAACCCACAACATTGCGGCTGGCTGCACTTGGAGCCCGGCACACGTGTGCTGTGCACTAACCACTCAACCACAGGGCAGCACTAATGTTCATTTTTCGTATAGAGATCCTGTAGTGCATGCTCATACAGAAAGTTTGTACCCCGGGCCCAGAATTGCACTCACTGATGTAGATTATGCTAATGTTTTCAGTATCATGCAGCTTAGTACATGTTTTACTACAATTTCAAATATTTAAATGGTATTCTACAGAAAGCTGAATGTTCATTATCAAAAATACATAATGTATTCCCTCAGTCATCCAGGTTCCAAAGCAAAAGAAAATGTAATTCTGTCAACTGGATAAAGGTTTTAAGAGTGGTTTCGCTACTCATCCAAGTAGCTTCTTCAGTAATGTTCTGTGTAGAAACCGTTCTTATAAAAGGGACCCAGTCCTACTTTACATTTGAATCTGTGCTCGACACACCTGAGACAATACAGCTGGACATTTTGCCAGGAAAATCCATTTAATTCAGTCTCCATCCTGCTTTTCCCCAAGGGCCTCAAAACTGCCCCGTACTTAACTTCTCCAACCCCTGAACCCTGTCCAATGTACTTTCCCCCCTCACTCACATCTTCCCAAAAGCTTAACCTGTTCCCAGCGCCAGTTTCCCTCCCTCTCTCTCTGTCTCTCTGTCTCTCTCTCTCTCTGTCTCTCTGTCTCTCTGTCTCTCTGTCTCTCTGTCTCTCTGTCTCTCTGTCTCTCTGTCCTCCCTCTCTCGTCTGTCTCTCTGTCTCCTCTCTCTCTCTGTCTCTCTGTCTCTCTGTCCCTCTCTGTCGTCTCTCTCTCTCTCTCTCTCTGTCTCTCTCTCTCTCTCGTCTCTCTGTCTCTCTGGTCTCTCTTCTCGTCTCTCTGTCTCTCTGTCTCTCTGTCTCTCTGTCTCTCTCTCTCTCTCTCTCTGTCTCTCTGTCTCTTCTGTCTCTCTGTCTCTCTCTGTCTCTCTCTCTCTCTGTCTCTCTGTCTCTCTGTCCGTCTCTCTGTGTTCTCTCTCTCTCTGTCTCTCTCGTCTCTCTGTCTCTCTGTCTCTCTCTCGTCTCTCTCTCTCTCTTCTCTCTCTCTCTCTCTCTCTCTCTCTCTAGCTGGCTCCATCCCCTTATGTCCCGGGACGTTTACCTCACCCTCTCCTCTCTCTCTCCCCCTGCAGGCTATAGCAGAGAGGTATTAACGGCCCTGTCATCTCGGCTGAGCTGTAAAAAACACATCTGGAATCACACTCTCCGTGCTCGCAGGCCGCACTCCTGTCCGTTCACAAAAAAGAAAAAGAAAAAGAAAATACTCCCATAACGAGCTACAAACACTGAAAAAATACTGGCAGAGTAAGTGAGATGTTTCAAATGACTCCTGCGGTTGAGAGAGGAGAAGGTACAGTAAGCCACGTTAGATTACCGCCCGCTGAGATCGAAAGATTGTTTTGCGTGACGTCAAGCTTTCACAGTGTTCATATACAGTACTTCAGGGAGTTTGTCGTTTGACCCGGATTCACTGAGTTTTGTGTGAGAAAGTGAGCGAGTCCCCGTCTGAAGCGTGACTATATATACATTTAATAAGGGCCTGTGTGGTGGGGTAATAGGCGGTTGGGTTCGGCTATGGTACAGGGAGAAATGTCAGCTACAGATGCAGAGCTAAGAGAGCGTAGAAAAAACAAATTGATTTCACAAAGTTGCCACCTCATCTGTTGTGATTAGGACTTGTCTAAGGAAACATGACATTAACACTTAACTTAAGGGTGTCTTTAAAGACAATATTAGGTTTCTTAACTCCCAAGGACAGTGTAGTAGATTAAAAGCTAAAAGTGTAAAAACAAACAGTGCAAGCTGTAATTTTGAACATGAGCAGATACTGTAAATGTCCTGTTTCTCCTCTCACAGTATGAAAATAAAATGATTCATTCCAAACATTGACTGAGATATAATATTTTGTTGTATAGTTGTAGCTAACTTATCTAACGTGTTTTATATGAATCACATCAACATCCACTAAAATCAACTTTAGAACTTGACTTAAAAAAACAAAAACTCCTAGTTTAAATAATGCATCACAAATGCAGATCATTTTGCCTATTGGAAAAATTTCATTTGAAATTAAAATTCTTCAAATTGTTTATATAGAAGAAAATAAATGCTGGGGGTCACAGCCACAACCATACATTACAACAATCTCTCCCTTATTTAAAAAAAAAAAAAAAGGTACTATAAGGCATCAACAAACTCCACCTCTTTCACATTTTATTAAACCAACTTTGAAAAATGGCCTTCCAGAAGGAGATTTCATTTGGATCCCAGTACTCTTAACCAGCTCCATGTGCCACCTCCGGGCCGTCCTGTGAAAGTTACGTCTGTGTGAGAGTTGGGGAGGGTCTGGTTTCTCTGCGATGGGAGGTGCTGTTTAGCGCTGCTTGGCGCTGCTTGGCGCTGCTTGTTGCTGCTTGGCGCTGTAAGGCAGAGCTGCACTGTGCGGTAGGTAAATAGGGCTCTGACCTAGGCCTGCCAGAGGAACGCGCTCCTCTCCCTCTGCCAGAATCTTTTCACTTTTGTTTTTGTGTTGTTTTTTATTGTGAGTTCGATGTGGAGGGAGGAGGATGGTGAGGGTGGGGTGAGATGAAGGTGGACACTGTGTGTGTGAGGCAGATGCTATTAACGAGCAACATCGTTTTTCTAATTAGTGCTTTGGGGAATATTTTCTTAAGAACGATCGACCCTCCCCACAGAGATTTTCAGGAGAAGTGTGTATGTTCTGTATCTCAGCCATCTGTGGTTTTGTCCTGAAGAAACTAACTGTATTTTCTCTGCAGAGGTCAGCTGTGCTCTTCCTGATTGTAGGCACACACACATATCCTGGAGGTATGGATGCAGCCGCTCTGACGGTTGCTCCCAGTTCATCAAATCGAGAGGTTTCAGGTCCTCTCCCCTTCCTGTGTTCTCAGAGCTCAAGAGCAAAAAGAAACTTTCCTTTTCTCTTTTCTTCCTTCTCAAAACTCTCCTTACTCTTCTTCTGCTGTTTCTTTTCAGTGAGGTCTGCTGCTTTGATCCCAGTCCCCCCTCCTTCTACCCCCGTCCTCCCCCTGCGCCCCTCCCTCGCGGGGCCTCCAGCCAGAGAGCTCACTGGAGCGGTTTCCTGAGTCTGGATTAATGAGTGCAGTTCAGTGTGTATGTAGTGGAGCTGAGAGAGAAGCAGAAAGAATGCCTCGGTGGACCACAAATTGTGACTGTGTGTGCGTCTGCAAACTGTACAGTCCCAGTGTGTGTGCGTGTGTGTGTGTGTATGTGTGTAGAGTCCAAACCAAACTTTATTTTGTGGATTTCTTTTTCAAACTCCATCAAAGTAAGTGATTCCGCAGGAGTTTTCATTTCAGAGTATCACGTGGCCAGTGCTGGGATATGATTGCAATCAAGCAGAAGTCGTCCACCCCATATGACCTACAAATCCTGGCCCAAACTTTCCAGACCTCCTGATTAAGACCAGTGTACATTGTTATTTTGCTATTAAATGCTGTTACAGACCAGGCCTTTGCTGTATATAAGACTATTTCACGTTGTATTGTATCAATAATAATAATAATAATAATAATAATAATAATAATAATAGTATTATTAGTATTAATATATTAATAATAATACTAAGCTAGAAATATTTTGCAGCTTTTTAAAAAAAAAAATATGGGAACTGCATTAAACAAGTACAGTGATGACAATTAGCGTTCATTCCCCAAGATATAGTTTCCAAAAGCAGAGCTACAATGACAGCAAAAAATATACAATAAATATGAAATTGTTAGGCCATAATTGTGAACTAAACCGCACCATTTATTTATTATAAATGATGACAAAATCTCTTCTTGTCATCTTCTTGTGGACCCAGTCTCCTTAATCTGTCTCTGCGACATTTTGTCACTAGTTTGGAATCTATTTTTAGAGAAAAACACTTCTGCTGGACTGGAGACAAGTCAAAATAAGGCCCTTTTGATTAAACTGCACTGACAGGGATCATCCATGATATGGTGGTTACATTTAAAAGATCACAGTGAGTTTAGTAACTAATGGAAATCAATCAAGTTACTTTTGCAGTCTGCAAATTCTTCTTAATGGTCTTTGGCGTCTCAAGACTAATTTCTTGGTTGCTCTATTTTTCCAAATCAAGACTTGTGTATTTCTGCACTTGGGTCCCTGTTCCAAGTAAAATATCATTGCAACCATTTAAACTTGCAATTGTGCATTCATCTTCTGCTTGGTTAAAAATAATCCTAATTTAGCCAAAACTGATTAAGCCTCAGTTACTTTTATTCTCTAGCCAAGTTTTATTTTAAGTCAATAAATTTGTTTTGGCTTTAACAAAGTCAGTCTTTGTCCAACTGGCCCCCGAATTTACCCCTGCCAGACTGTAAGAGCCTCGCTTCACATTGTACTCAAAACAATCTCATTACTACAACTGATTAGGATTCCAGGATGAAAAGCGCTAAAAAGTGCTAAAAATACTCCTGTGATTGGAGCCATGTGTTGGATTTGGGGTGGTGGGGATATGGTACTGTGTGGTGGGTCAGACAGAAAAAGCGGCGGAGGAATGAATAAAACTGTAGAGAAAAAACAGTTTGTCTTTTCACTGAGCTCTGATAATAATGCCACGTGAGTCACTGCTGCACCGAGTTTATTTACTCTCACAACTTTTGGCATACACTTACTCCACTGAACACAAACGCACAAATGCACACAGGCAAGGTTACATGTTAACTTTAGTTTACTTAAATATGGGCATAAACATGTAATCACAACCATACTCTCTGTCTCACACAGTTGGGAGGAGGCAGCTGTCATTAGTGATGAAGAGGAGTGCATGGGTCGTCCAGGTGGTTCCAGTTATTCTACCTGAGGGTGTCTGATGGGGAAAACCGGGCCAAAGCGTGAATAATTTTCTTGGCCAGGTAAATTTCCAGGAAGCTCGACTTGGGTGGTGGTTCTCCGTTAGTGTAAAGTGACACGAAAAGAGCCCGAGGTTTAGAAAACGGGATTTTTGCAAGTGGTGCAAGATTTAAGAAAGTGTTACATTTACATTTGTGCCTGATTAATTGTTGTGCAAACCAAAATGTAGTCAGACCTCTAGTACTAATGAATATAAACAGTCCAAGTCAACAAATGCCTAAAATTTCACTTAACACGATACAGTTAAGTTTTATATTGATACAGCTTTTGTCATTTACATGTACAGCTTCGATCTAGAAACATCGCAGCAACAAATTGTGCTCTGGGGGGATTCACACCCTCATAATAAATACAGAAGTTGTTGATTTCAGTTACCAGCAAAGCAGTTTAATAACGAATATATTTTATTAGTTAACAACTACAACTATGCCTCTGAGAGTTATGTAAATGTGGTTTGACACTAATACACACAAGTTACATTACATTAAACTATACTACATTTATTTACAGTCATAATTTTTCTGTCATAACAAATATGGTTGCTATGGTATCAGAGCAAAAACATTGTCCCATCTGGGGAAGTGTCTTAAGAGATAAATCCTGACTGTTTTTCACAGTACAACACAGTATAGACTTAGTTGTCATGGCCGGCACAAAACTGAAGTATACTAGAAGACGTGAAGAGGTAAAGTTCTTTCTCAGACTGTGCGGATGTGAACAGCACTGGTTCACTCATCTGTCACTCAAGACTGACAACTGCAGAAGTGGGCGGGATTTCCTTTGGGAGTGCGTGGTTGGACGGCAGACTACAAGGCAGTGTCTGCTTATTTGATAAGAAGTCGTCCATCAAGAAGGAAAATAAACAGTTGAGCGTGCTGCTACTGCAGAGAGCAAGGAAGAGCTGTTACTAGAGCACAACACAATATTTACTCTGTGGTAAAGACTCATATCTCACACTCCACTCCACTCACCTGGACGTGTTCTGGTTGAACAAACACTGGGTCAGTGGGCATTTGCACAAGTCATTACTGCACCTCAGAAGAGGGCTCAGTGTGCAGTTGTTGGTTTCCTTCATGGAATACTCTTTTTCAGTATCAAATTATGTTTGCTATATGATGTTTTTTCTTCCAAAATTTTCCTTCATAAATTGTGGCATGACTGACCATTGAAATGGAAATTGTATTCAATAGAACATGTAACATGTTTTAGTATATTTTTATATATAATATTGTAGTATTTGAGTTCAAAGCCCAAAGTACTTGTAATGTTGGTTGTCGTTGTTTTTCTGCCTGTATGTGAGCTAATGTCCGCTTGTTTATTTAGATAAGGAAGGAGGGGAGAGCCATGGGACCACAAGAGTCCTGACCTCCAGACTAAGGCCCGCCCTCTGGCTATGACGGACAGATAGCATCAATGCAGCTTATCAGGCCTTGAGGGGTGGAGACTGGGTAAGTACAGTCCAAGAAAATGTAGCTTTGATGCTCTTCTTTAAAGTAACATAACCTGTCTAATTGATCATATTTTGGTGGGCTCCATGTTTGAAAACTATGTTGTTCTATTTGCCCACAAGTTTTTAGTCACGTACAGGCCAGTTACTACTCGACATTTCCATGAGCATGCCTTATTGCTCTTGGATAGTGGGTCACTGTGTTGCATGTGTTGGCGAGTCTCTGTTAGTCATTTGCTGTGTTTTTTGGAGGGAGTGAGATCATGCTTCTGCCACTGACAGTGAGCATAAAGACGCATTGAGTGGAGGGGACTATAGGCCAAGTCTGGAGGTAAGGGGAAACGCACACACTTAGAGAGCGGCCAGTGTACAGGGCTCCCAAGGGCCTGGGGGACTATCGTTTTCTCTGTTAATTATGACCGTCTGGCAGACTGGAGAGCAGGAAGTCAGTGAAAAAGGGGGAGTAGAATAGAGAGAGAGAGAGAGGGATGGATGGCAGATAGATGATAGCGGGGAAGCGGGTGTGGGGGCGAGCAAGAAGTGGGGCTGACAAAGGGAGTCAAAATAAAGGAGGAGAAGCAGAAACCAAGATGGATGGCGGGAGGAGTAAGGGAAAATATGAAGGGAAGGATGGGGGAGTGATAGAGAGACGATTCCAAATAAAACCACATGCACCGAATGATAAAACCAGGTGCTTGATAAAAGGTGGAATGTCAACATCTCGTTTTGCTCTGATCTCATTTCAGAGCTCTGCTCTGTCTACAGCATGTTTTTCTTGACGTTGACTTTTTGATATATACTCAACTCTTGGTGAACTTTTGACCATTTCTCAACAGCAGCGTACGTCTATAACTTAACTTTACAATGCACCATCCAACTCCTGATGGGCCATTCTTCATGTGTCTCTCTGGAGAGCATGCAATACGCTAGGCTGTATATTCATGTTTTTGTCTGTTGTCCAAAAACTTTAAGTGCTTAAGGCCAACGCTGGGCCAAGGAGCTGTGAGAGAGCAGAGCTGAGCAGAGCTGGGATTTAACTGGCTCCAGGTCCAATTAGGTTTGTCTGCCGCATCTGGACACAGTTAGCATTCAAATCAAAACTCACACTTCACTCCAGCGAGGATGTAAAATCACAAGTTTTATACTCGCGGCCAGTTAGGTTTTTAGTGCCTACCACAAAAAGCTGGACAATATTTACTGCCCAGTCATAACACAGCAGCACTGATAAAAGCTGAAAGAGGAGATGAACTGCCTCTCTCCACTTAGCAAGATTTTTTCCAAGTTGCTGCAGTTATGTTTGAGGCTTTCGCTGAGGGCAAACAATTACTGGAAAAATTGCAAGATCAAGATCTCAAGTATCTCACGACACTGCTCTAATACACCAGATACCAGAGAGAAAACACAACACAGTAGGGGATTTTTACTTGAATTTATGTGGCAGGAAAGTTTGTAAAATAGTGCATTGATTTACAGCCAAAGAATAAATGTAAACTTCAAACATGAAACTGATCTTTTGGCAAAAATGTGGCAGCTTTTGTGGTGTCTTGATTGAAGTCTTAAAACCCATTTGGGGAAGGCTTTTGTACTACAGAGTAAATACACCCCTAGCCCAGATAAATCAAGTTGATTCAATCGAAAGGGGCTTCTGTCATTATATATATATATATATATATATATATATATATATATATATATATTAGATATAGCACAGGTTTCTCTTTTTGACAAGTTGTAAAATTGTGTTTTTCCACAGTGTGGTTGCCAAACTGATGAGGAAGATTAAGAAATGTGATCGAAGTAATAGTTATTTGCATTAGCAAAAAAAAAAAAGACAGCTGAAATTTAATTTACAAAACAGCCTTAAAGTTGCACTATGTGGCTTTTCGGTTTTTGCTTATGTTCCTGAGTATATAATTAAACTGATCCATCTAGCATTTATTTCCTTATGCATAGTTTTGTTGCAGAAAAATACATTGAAAAACATGCATTCACAGATCTGATCCGTAACTTGGCCTTGTGGTGTCACCTGTGTGTCTCTATGTAGACTGATAAATTTAATGCCATTCTATGGAACATTCCAGGCAAAGCAATAATTTTTCATGGAGACAAGCTGGTGGCGGACCCTCAACCAAACTTATAGTGCACCTTCAAAGTTACAATTTGTCAAACCTGTTGCGTGGTAGGTTACTGGAGATGAAACATGTGCACATCACAGCTATATCATCATTTTATTCAATTAAATCCTCCTCAAAAAATATGTAGTTTCTATATATATACCTCCTCTCTAAAGAAACCAATATTTAATTTAGCACGGCACATTCCTGATGGTGACACACTGGTTGTACCCCGAGGTCTGACCCCACCTGAGCTCTCTGTCTCAGCACAATCACAGTGGAATGAGCAGCAATAACCTTGTATTACAGCCTTTATCCCTCCAAGATCCAGCACACACACACACACACACACACACGCACTGACGGTTCACATCAGTAAGAGTGGAAAAGAATAATAAAATCTCCGGATATGAAAAAGTCCTGAGGCAACGATGCATAGAGAAGCCTCCTCCTTCAAGTTTGTGCTGGTAGACTTTACAGGAAGACAGCTAAAATGAAAATATAGGCCTATAAATCTCTGCACCTATGTTAACAAGGAATTTTGATTGAGCGACTGATGTAAAGCCCCAGGCAGACTTCTTTTTGTAGACATTTTTCAAGAGTTGTTTAGCAAAAGCTGACGTCTTAAGTGAAAAGTTGGTGCTTACTTGCATGTTGGTAAATCTTTGAGAATGCACAGTTCACTCATTGGTATGTTGAGGTACTCTGTGTTTTGGGAATGCAAGGCTGTTTTTGTAACTCCATTTGTTGCACACTCCCCACTGGAGCAACCATTAATCAAGTCCAAGAAGCTCCAGTTCAGAGGTTGTAAAACACCATCATTCAAGATGCTATCAAGATATTTTCCCATGTGCTTTTTCTGTAATTTTTTTCCCCCAAATGAGGAACAAAGTTGGCTACAAAAACAGATGGATTTTTGAGTCTTGAGTTCTGGATCAGGCCGCTTTGACAGATGCTCTGCAATATCTCAGCCAGTGTGGGTTTATTTTTAGGCACATAAACTAAGAAAACTGCTTGTACTTTTGACTTACCCTCCCATAATGGTTGTTTCATCATTTATTCAAGTTCAGTGTTGTTGTTTTGAGTCAGAACCCTATAGAGTAGAGCCATGCTGGTACAGAGACACCTGTTGTTTGAACGTGTGAGTTTTTGTAAAGACTTGAACCGTGACTGAGGTTGTTTATGCAGCGGGCAGCCGCACATTGTTTCTGTCAGTGCTGATGAACCTTGAAACTCGGATCAGATCACTGCCTGTTTTTATCTACATGCTACAGTCAGTTGCTAAACATACTCTCTAATATTTGAAAAAGCGTTTGAGGTTTTTAGAGTTTAGAATCTGGTTAGTTTCAAATAGTGGTGGGTATCGCTACAAAAACATTGAATTGTGATCTTATTTCCACATGGGTATTCTATTTTAGTGAAATGATTCAGTGCTTCTCTGTTTTATGCTACTCTATACTTAAACGCAAACACTTTCCTCCTCTCATCTTCCTGTTGGTCAGCCTCTGTAATGCTCTAAGTGATTTAACCAATCACAGCGACGTCTGAACTCTTAGAAGAACCAGAAGTTAACTTTTAAAGGAAATATAAAGAAGTGTACATTAAATCTAAATTGTGATACCATTTTTTTATCACCTACCCATAGTTTCAAATTCATGACAAAATGCTTATGAAATTGCACCTCAGTCTTTTGCAAGATCAACCAATACTGATACTCAAAGTGCCTGTGTAGGATGTCTGTGTTTTTTTTCTCCTGGGCAGAAATAGTAAGGTGATGAAGTGGTCAAGGCTAGCGCTCATGTATTGGAATTTGACTCCTGGTGTGAGTGACCTCTGTTTCATGGCAGTCCCTTTTCAGATCTGTGTCCTTGTTTCATTGTTCTTCTATACAAATTTCTGAGAACTCAGACAGTCAACTAAATATGTTCAGATATAGACTACAATGTTCATGGAACATTATTCAAGCTAAAAAAATGCTTGAATAATGATTTAAAATTGTAAGCCTATCACTCTACGATTACTGTAAAAGGACTAAGAAGACCACTGAATAGTCAATATAATTTGCCAGAGAATTTTTTTTTTTTTTTGATGTTGCAAAAACACTTTATATTGAAGCTGTGCACTAAAAGTACAAGCTTGTGAGTGTCTCTGTTTTGTGGTAGTGAGGAAGTGACACAGCTGCTAAGGTCAGCGAGATTCAGAGCGGCCGCAAGAGAGAGGGGGTCGTTGTCATGGCGTCGATGCTCAAAGCATCTTGGACAGGGGCAGAACTGTGCCCGAATCACCTCATACTGCTCCATACACAGAACATGACACCTGACAGTGGACTAAAACTCACCCGTTGCTCTCAGTTGACAAAGTTTGGCTTTTTGTAGGTGAAACGCACAAATCACACCACATGAGCGCTCTCAAGCAACACCACCTACGCAGCTTCCCACTCTACATTACATTCATAACAGCATTCATAATCATCTACATGACAATCTGTATAGTGCGATTCAAGGGTGACAGGGGTTAGCGCTGAAGGGAAGCAATGCATGCTGGGATTGCGGCCTGCTGAGAGAGTGGCATTCTGGGAGGCAGTGTCCTGTGGGCAGGGCCTCTAGGGGGATGCAGTATGGTTAATAGGCCTTTCATGGTCAGCCTACAAAGCCTTTTGTCCCAAGCTAATTCATCCTGCCCAGCATGGAGAGAGGGGGAGGGGTCTTGTGGAGGGGTTAGGGAGTCCCCAGTTTCTCGGCAATGGAGTGTAGGGTGGCACCAGTGTGAGGAGCCACATCCAAACCCTGGCCCAGTTGGCAGAGGTGCTGGCAAACTGAACCACAACACTGGAAAACACCCAACTGCAATCAAGAGGCATCCCGCAGCGTTTAGAGAACATGTGACGTGTTCAGTGTGGAAGCCAGCTTTGTGAGTGTAGCTGGGAAAAGCAATTTGGACAGTGTCAAGCAGCAAATACAGCCTGATGTGGACAAGTGCAAGCGGTGGAATGAGGACAAGTGAGACAGGCTGGTCTCCATAAGCCCTCAGGTGCACTACATCTTGGGAGTTCTGGCCCCAGAGATGCTGTTTCCCACCAACTGAACCCCCCTATCAAAGCTTGTGTTCTCTCACAATAATCAGTTATTAATGGAGTGGACAGAAAGGACTCCCCTTACATTCAGACTGTGCTGATTGAAGTGGAGAACAGGACTCCTTGGGGCACTGTGATCACTGTGGTATGAGAAAGTGTGTGCCCCGTCCTGACTGGGCCTGTCAATTCCACAAAAACTTAACACACAGCAGTTCACAGCTGCACCAAGGACCTGCAGGCCTCAATGAACGAGGGTCAATACAAACTCTGTGGGGACTAACGCATACCAAATCAGGGAGAACAGGCGAGGGGGAGGGGCGCATTTCCCACATCCCGGATCCGTACTTTCATATAAGTTTTTAGGGTGTCGTATTTATCGTGCGTAATTGCGTAAAGGTGTAACGGTCTACTTTACGCACTGTCATTGGAAAGTGTTGAGGGGCTGTGAGAAGGGGTCTGGAGAAACGGCAGCGCTGTACCCTTCTCTGAGATTTTGGGAGCCAGTCCTTATTGTTCAGATCCCTCCTCCTGCTTGGGAAGTGGGAGGACCCGCAAAGGCGTCGCAAAAGGGAGAATTGTTTGAGAGCTCAGTCATCCAAAAACGGCCTTTCAATGTGAGAACTTGGGGAGCCGAAGAAAATGTCGGTGGCATCGCAGTAAATTACTAAAGCAGCAACGCTTTAGATGGTCAAAAGAAGCACATTGGTCTTACTTTGGGAACTAAACGCGACGAAAGACACTCCGAGAGAAGATCGTTTGGGGAAAATTGAGGTGTGAGCACCAAGTAGAGAGGTTTTGGTAAGTTTTCTGCGTTCATGCGGTCCATGTTTTTGTGGGGTTACGCTGCTTATAACTATGTAATAGTTTGGGGTTTTTTTTTAGCTTTTGTAAGTTTTATGGCGCAATCCCTTACTCTAAGACAGCTTAATACACAACCTCTGTGTTAGCAAAGCGACAAATGAGTGATTTTTGCGTAAAACCTCTGATTCGTTAGCGCTACCAATGTCGATAGCAACAGTTGTTTTTCATGATCTGTTAAATTGATGGACGAAAACATTAACATGATCACATGTATATAACCTCGTGGGAATCATGGCTCATGTAGCAGATTTGGTTTTGTGCGCACATTTTGTTTCATTTTCCGGATGACTTTGCGCTGCACTTAGCTTGTTGTTGATTGGTTGAGCATCGCATCCATAGTTTAATACGTTTTCCATTAACTTCAGTCATGATTTTCATACTAGGACAAAGGTATAAACATTTGAAAGTGTCATTAGTTTTGATATTGTTGCACCGAGATGCTGGAAAGTTTCAGGCCATCTTTAGAGTTGCATCTTGCAGGCCGCAGCCTATGGTGGCTGCCATAGGTTAACAGAAAACAGACACTGCCAGATTTACCTCCGATTTATCACTGGCATCTGTGGAGCTGCAGGACCACTTATGAGAGTTACTCTCACATTCATTTTGACTGTTAGTGATAGAGACTAGATAGAGAGAGAGTGGTGATTTGACAACTATCTTTATCCATGACTGGTTTGTATTGTGATCAACTGACAATACAGTACAAAAGTGTGTTCTAGCAAAATCAGTAGTCTTTGTTTCATTATTATGTCTGTCATTATTATATGTTATGCATGTGTAATTACATTCTAATCCACACCACATTGGTTTGGTGAACGTAATTAGTGCTCTCTATAAGTTGACAGGTTTTCTGGCATCTGCCCTGCTCCAGCTCTCTCCTCATACCCTGTATTCTTATGTGATTTAATGAGAAAATGTTTGTCTTAATTCTCTGAGCTGCTAATGAGTGCTGCCAGAGTGTCAGTCACTGCAGGGACCCAGGTTTAAAGACACAAGAGGGGGACACATCCACACAGGACAAGCCTGTAGGAACAGCCGCGGGGGCTCGAGTTACCAACCCCAGGTGCCGTTGTGTTATTTGGATAGCATTTAGCCTGTAATGTCTAGCACGGACAGAACCAGAGCAATTCAATGACTGACATGGCACTGGACAAGTGTGCTCGATTGTTGGGCTGAATCAGTGTCACTCGGATCAAAAGTCGAAACGAATGGCCCGGCCTCCTCCAATTAGGCGCAAGGCGCTTATAAGAGAATTAATTGGTCTGAGTACAAAAAAGAAGGAGAATGCTCTTGTTGTCTAGTGGCTGAGGCAGCGTGTTGTTGTTGATCGTCTCTGGCAGTCGGATGGATCAAAGTTGAACTAATTGATTGCAGTTTGATTATCTAGCGATTTCTCACACTACTCTGGCTTTGCTTATTAGAGCGACTGGAAAAACATATCTAATGGAACAGAAGAGAATTGCACGCTACAAACCACTTCACAACATAATGGTTTATTTGGGATAGAACAATAGAGCAAGACAGCAGAGGCTTGAGTAAAAAATTCATGCATGTATAAGTGTTTAACAACCTGATATTCAGACAGTTTGTTGTGTTGTGAGTAAATTAACTATTTTCGGATATTACTTATTGTCTATGTTCACATTCTATCCATGTTGGGTTTTGGGTTTTATTAAGTGCACCCAAGCGCAGTGACATGTTTTGGCAGCCCTAGCTTGATCTTTTCAGTCCAGAATATTGTTAGTGTGATTTGAAGTGATGGTAGATTTTGTTGTGTTCCTGGCCAACACAGACTTGTAGCTTCACAACATGTTTGCAGTTTCCACTTCTCCACCAATGGCCTGCGGTTGTGTTCGAGCCTATAGGAGCTGAGGATGCTGTTATTTAGCTTTTACTGAAAAATTGCTGTGGATTTAGGTTTACTGCCAACAGCAATACAGCGCCTCCGTCATTTCTTCATTGAAATTTTTCTCTGACGTTTTGAAGAGGCCTGTAAGGACGCTATAGGAATAGGATTAAACTTGTTTGACTTACGCATTCTGTTTTCTTAATGTAGTTGTAAATCAAAGATGGATTTTAATATGCATTTTGCAAACTGTTATTTAGGTCGGTTGCTCCTCTCCTGTTTGAATCATCATCATCATGTTTTTGTGAGTGCAAGTTCTTAAGTTCTGACTGCATTGTTGGAAGGCTGCATTGTTATTACAGAGGGTGTAACATTGGCGTTAATTGACAAAGGAGAAAAAAAATCCTTCCTGAGGGCATACTTTCATCTCTCTGACAGTGGGTACACTCAGGCAGTCATAACAGCCTGCAGGCACAATCTGCGGGCTGTGAAACTCCTGTATACTGAGGTTTTGTGTGAGTGTGGAGGTGAAAGCTTCTGTCCAAAAGTGTATTTGGTGTTTGCATAGGAATGTGTTGCTTGTTACTCGTTTTCACCTTGGCCGCTTTGAGCCGAACAGGGCAGGTTAATTTAATAAAGTATCAAGGAACACCGTCATGACCAAATAAGGCAGTCCAATTCCTGCACCTTATTGGCCTGTTGACATGCGGCGCATTAGTTTGTCAGCGCTGACAGATTGGTGGCTTGTGTTCGGGTTGCTTGCCCCCAGGAGAGCTCCTGTGTCCAGTTCAACTTGGCTAACCACAGAGGGACACCTGGACCGGCAGGTGGCCCCACTCCAGGCTCCTCCCCTGGGGCTGCATACCTCTGCTGTCCATGATCCTCCCTGTTAGCCCTGGACCGCAGAGAAAGCCAAGAATGCAAGATGAAAAAAGGGGAAAGTTCTGACAGTGAGCTGGAGAGGCTAATTAAACTGGATAGGACCAAACCAAGTCATGAAGTCATAGATGGACAGCCTTATTAGATTTACAAATCGTATACCCCCAGTCTATTCACAGCTGTCAACTTCTTGTGTGTAGGTGACATTTTTAGGATTTAATCATTCAAAGATATAAATATTTTGTTTTGAATCCTTAATTGCTATGGCAACAGTGCTAATTTTTCATCTCTCTGAAACCCATGGATATTTGTTTCATAAAAAACGCATACATTTCCAATCTCTGACTCAACAAGCTAATGTGGATTACCAAAGCTCTTTAGGTGAAGTCAAGTCGATTAGTTCTACCATTTAAAGTATAAGCGGCTTGATTGGATAATGAAAGTCCTTAGCAGGCACACTCCTTCCTTTCACGCACACTCGCAAACACAAACACACACTTTGTATTGCCAGCTCTTGTACGTCTTGTGCGCTTGTTGTTAGATCATTGATCAACTCCAGACAGGGATAAGAAGGCGAGTGTGTGTGTAGACAAATAGTCCTGTGTGCAAAGCAGATATTTGGATAAAGATTAGGGGGTGATATTACGAGCCAAAAGCAACCCAGACACTCTAATAGATCATTCACACACACCAGCAAGATTGCACTATTGACTAGAGGCTGTTCAATGTAGGCCGTCTGTGGTTACTGTCTTTCTTAGCTGTGGAGAGTGAAGAGACATTTGGCAAATGATTGAGCTGAGATGGTAATAAACACATATGCAAAAAGCCGTAAACGACTACACCACTGGCAAGCACTTAGTTGGTAATTTCAAAAACATATTAAGGATAGCTTTTCATGGGCATATAAGTTCAATGCTCAACTATAATGTCAAACGTAAAAATATAAAATAAATTATGAGAGGTGTTGAGAAGAACAAACAGCAACTGGCTTGATATTCAATTTAACGTAGAGCTGTTATACTTAAGTTTATGGCTCACTCTTGAGTCCAACGAAAGTGTTGTTGAGTATGTGAAGTTTATCCTTGGCATTGTTAAATCCAACCAATGTTTTGAATTAAAAACAAAAGCTCAACAGCCCTCTTGAAAATGTCAAGTTTGTCTTTTAAAGCTTTTACTGATTTAAAGCACAGCCCCAGAGAGCAAAAAACTCATCGTCGAAAAATGTGGAACTGGCAGGAGAAGACATGATTCAACAGAATAAATCACTGGGCACCAGATTAGTTAGTTAGTGGGCCCCTGGGGTTATCAGAGCTGGAATTTTCCATTGAAGGTGCAGCTCTTCTTTCGCTCTCTCTCATCCCAAAAAGCAAGTGTAAAGCTTTATTTTCTAATATTTTGTCTGAGTTCTCTCCCCAGGACAGGGCACGTACATCCTCTGAGTGACAGGACAAATGGCAGGCCTTGGTTTACACGTTTCGGCCTCTTGCACACACACACACACACACACACACACAGACAGACACACACACACACACACACACACACACACACACACACTAATCCAGCGTCCAGCTCTGAAACTGAGAGCCCCCCTTTGAAACCAGCCTTCTTCCAGCTGTTTCTCCCCTTAAGAAACTCCTTCAGCCCTTTCACTTTATAACCACAGGCCTTACTCCACATTCCGTATTACAATTAGCCCGACTTTTGCTTATCTGTTTTTTCCGCATAAATCTTACTCTTTACTGCTTCTCCATTCTCTCATTTCTGCCTTATCTGTGCGTCCCCTGTGCTTTTCAGTGTCGGTTTTCATATGATTTTTTACTCTCCTTCTTCCTTCATCCCCCACTGAGAACTGTAGAGGCACCGTTTTCTCTCTCTCCTGGTTCCTGCTGAATAATGGGAGAAATTGCTCTTGATTTATAATTGTTCCATTCAATCTGATGCATGAGCTGCCAAAAGAGTTAGGGCCCCTTTTTACCCCCTTTGCACCCCCTCCTCACCCTGCCATGCCGAAGGGAACACACAAGCTGACTATATGTACAGCTATGAAAGTGTACAGAATTGTGGCGAGTTCATCTCAGAGCTGAGGATATAAGTGGTAGCCAGTGTATGAGTGGAAAAACTTCCCGGGCTCTGCATATTTCTGTGTCTTTGTGAGTATACTTTTACCATATAATCGACTTGTTGATTGCTTGCTCATGTGTTGGGTCCAATGTGTGAGTTGTTGTGTGTGTCGCTGGGAGAAGCAGAGGCAGGGGAAGAATGGTTGTGGTTAAATGAAATATGTGCTGCCTGGGTTTGTGAGGAGCACTGTGAGATCTTGTGCATTAGTAAGTGGTGAATGGGAATGATTATGGCCTTGTGTGAGGTAATGCACTACAGATACAGCATCATTACGAACACTTTTAAGTCCAGGCTAGGTTTTCACTAAGATTTTCGTCCTGTTTTCTAATAAATTACTCTGTTGATTCTTTCTTTGATTAGTTGTTAAATCGAGAAAGGCCTGTGAATATGAGATTTTTAATATATTAGACTAGATAAGCTAAAGTAAAGCTGCTCGAACACATCTTTGGTTGAGTACACTTAAAACAGATTTCCTTAATCATTAACATTAATTGTTAGTTATGTATAACAAGTTTTGTCTCAGCACATGGTTTTGGAGTCCATATAACCACTATTTGATTACTAAATTAGTTTACTATTATTCAATAATGGATTAGCCGATTACTGTTTCAGCACAAGAGGGATGTTGTTTTTCATTGTGCCCTTTTTTTTTCTTTTCTTTTTTTTTTTACATATCCTTTTGTAAGATTGTCTTGTGAGTGAAGTAAGTACTTCTCTCCAGGATTCTCACAATGTAATGCATACTCTAATGCGATATTACAAAAAAGAAACCTACTATGCTGCGTTGAGCAAGATAAGATCTATTGGTGATGTTGACCATTGCCAAGGCAAAAACAAAACAATATCCTTTGCTACAGTGCTTCCTACAAGCCAAGAAGCCAACAGGACTGCAATAAAAAAAATTATAACGCAATATAAAACAATATTTAAATGTGCTGCATTAAAAAGCTTATAAAGGACGAAACCAAGACCGTAATAAATCTAATGTGAGGTAGATTAAGAAAATATGACTACATTCTAAATAACAACACATTCAAAAACACTGTAATAATATGTCATATGGAGGACCTACTTTACGGTGTGTAAGTGTTGCACTTTAATGATTATTTTCTATTATATTTCACAATCCCATACTTTGTGGTTACTTAAACCTTTATGGTTCTTGATGATGAGGTCAGTTTTGGGATGTTCTCCGTTCCATGCCCCAGTGGGCACACTGGCATCTTGATGACAGCCAGAGGAATGCCTGTGGCGTGTCCATCTCTGCACAGTAATTAGCCGTCTGTGTTAATTCAACTCCGTTATCTAAATTATGCAAATGCAGCACTTAATTGATTAAAAACGCCCCTGTTCCATTGCAGGCCTGTCTCAATCCTTGTCCTTAACCCCGAGACGCTCTGTTGCTCGTTAGTGTTGGAATAGGGGCAGAGAAGGGGCTTGCTGGCATATAGCTCATTAATACTCTGTGAAGCGTGTGTATTATGGAAAGGGAGGGGGCTTGTTAGGCGCTTTTGATGTGTAATTTTATGGCATGAAACGAGTGATGTCTGGAGAGAGGATTTGGACCCCCTCTCAATCCACCTGTTGGGCAGTGTGCGGATGCCAACATGGGTCTCTCCCAAAGCTTTGTCCAAAAGATGGGTCTCAGGGATCGAGGAGAGGAAGCCATAGTCTTGATTTATTTCCTGCCAAGGCTTTCATTCAGGGAAGTACAACACAGAGGATCTCCACTTGAATTTACTTTATACATTTGATCCCAATTGAGCCTGACAAAAACATGGTTAATTGTAGTTTATTCGCAAATAAAATTAGTAATCTGCTAAATCTGAAAGTAATCTGCTTAATCTGTAAATTTACACTTCATTGCCATTTAAAATCCAAACTCAGAGCATTGCTAAGGCTGACCAATTTGGAGGAGAATGAGGAAAAAGCGTCTTTGTTTGAATTTTTTTTTTTTATCAATTCACAATTGTTATTATACCAAATAGCAGATAATCACAACTGTAGGATCGGAGTTTTATTGTAAAATGTTTTCCACTCAACACAAAGCCAAAAGGTAAGGATGCATCTGAAACCCCTGCCCCAATAGTAATTGGTCTCTTTATAGGCCTTTTCTTAACCCTTTAGATCAGAGTGTCAACTGATTTTGGGTCGAGGGCCGAATTTCGATGCTCGGGTCTTCCAGCTGTTTCTCCCCTTAAGAAACTGCTTCAGCCCTTTCACTTTATAACCACAGGCCTTACTCCACATTCCGTATACAATTAGCTCGACTTTTGCTTATCTGTTTTTCCCCTGGCTGGGCCGAACATAACGTAAAAAATAAAACAATAAAAACTATGAGAAATAAATAGGCTTCATATAGCCTAGTAATAGTTCTTTGTGGACACTGTTGCACAAATCTGCTGCAGGTGAAAGACTGAGTCCATATTCATGCAGCAGGAACAGGAACATGGATTCATGACTTGGGTTTTGACAATTCTCTTTGAAAGCTGAAAGTAAATTCACTAAAAATGAGTTTTAGGGATTTGTAATAAAGCAAAAATGTCCAGGCGAAATCCATATAAAAGTCCTATTCATTTTTCATTTTATTTTAGGGTAATTTTTGACTTGTGGGTTTGGAGGACAAACTGACCCTGATGCTTCTCAGAATGATTGATTTGACTGGAAATAAGAGGGTTAGAGCTTTATTTTTATGTACAGCATATCAAGCAGCTTGAGAGTTTTCTTTTATAAAATAGTGGACAGAATGGAATAAATAAATAAAAAGTCCAACGTCCCACATCTGGGACGCACTAAGGGGTTAATATGTTCGGCGGGCCAGATTAAAACGTCTGGCATCGGGGGCCTTGAGTTTGACACATGTGCTTTAGATCCTAAAAACAATATTTGCAGAATGGTATGCCGTCAAGCTACAGTATATGGCATAGGCTGAATTAATTTATTGTTACAAATACAGAACCTTTTTCAGTGGATCTATTCCATTGCATTGTTTTGAGTTTCACAAATGTAGGGGTCGGCGAGATGGGCAAGTATCACAATATCAATATTCAAAATCAATCCAACAGAAATGTGTTAAAACATGTCTTTAAACGTATTAGTTGAGGTTTAGTTGTCAGACAAATGAGAAATCTCTGTAAAATGTATCACAAAAGTGCAGAAATATCACCATATATTTATTTGGATTTTTTTTGGCCTGTAGGCTTTATACGACAGGGCAGTACAGCATGAAATGGGGAATGCAGCAAAATGTCGAGAGCTGCTTTTGAACTAAGGCTGCAGCCTGCTCCGCACGGCAGGCATATGTGCTATCCACTTAACCATGAGCATTACCCATTTTTATTTTTGATTAGCTCATTTTGTCAATATTCAAATTTTGCATATCTTCATTCTGTTCATTGATCAATGGCAATAAACCTTTTCCGATTCTGATTCTGAAATCTCAACGTATTGTCCACCCCTACGCGCACAGGAACATAATGGCAGATTTTGAGAAAATACATGGTATGATTGCAAGACTGCATCACACTTAAGGTTGCAGATGTCAAGCATATGTACTTGATCATATTTTGCACATAATGTATAGTTTTCTGCATAATCATTCTCCACACAGCACTAATCCCAGACCTGAGTTGCACGAACAGACAGAGAGTGGAATATAAGTGTGGCACTCTAAAACACACCCTCTCGTTGACTCTGTCCTGCTCTCTCCGCCTGCTCGCCTGACATCCTCACCATTAACCACTAACACTACTACTATTGCGTTGGCTTCGTAAGCCCCCATCAATTTGAGTTGAGCCCCCCAATGCACTTTTGGTCAGTGAGCCCCCACTCTCGCATCTCTTTGGTCATTGAGCGGGGCCCGTCATCAGCTCTTCCTCGGACCCTTCAGAGTAGCGTCTCCCTTTTCTCAGAGGGTACGCTGTGTCTTTGTCCATGCGCCGGCTCACTGCTTTACAATGACTCTCCACTCTATTAAGGTGCGTTCTGCCTGTTAGTGTCGCTAGGGGCAACCGGCCTCCCGCATGGCAGCTATGCAGCGTTGCATTGTAGGCCCAGGGGCTTGAGCGGAGCAGTTGAACCCCCTGTACTCCTCACACTTGACACCGCATGTGTTTATCTAAAGGGGGGGCTTTATGGTGTTTGGAGAAGCTCGAAGAAGAAGTAGTAGGAGGAGGGGTGTAAAAAGACATTAAATTGGGGGAGGGTGGAAGTTTGGTTTGTAGAGGTGATAAATATTCAACAGCACCTCAGAAGGAGTTAGTGCTCACCATAGTCTCCTCCCTACTCTGTGTCCTCTCCATGCCAGAAAACAGATGGAATGTGAGCGCACTGGGAGGAGGCTCCAGTCTGGTTTTATCCAATTAGTAGGGTTGTCAAAATGAATTTATCCACCGAAGCACTTCTACAATGGGACCGGCAGTGGCCCGAGAGATATGGGGACCCTGGTGTCTTTACTTTACATGCTCACAATGAACTTCTGTCAAGTGACTCCACCACATCAACATACAAAGCTCTCACATACCTACAGTCATGATGCATGCCTACACAGTCGACAGCTGCTTGTGGCCTTCAAATGTTTACTCTGTCAGTTCATTAAGAGGGTCTGATAGGTGCCGAAGGCCGCGTTTTAATTGTCCAGTATCTCAAGTTCATCATTATTAATACTTTTTCAACCTGCTTATATGATCACCATAGCAAAAAAATACTTCACATACTGTAACTGCACATGTTTTTATCAAGATGTGCTCGGTTCTCAATGCTCAGACCCAAGCACATTCCTGGTTTATAATTGAGTGGAGCTGTCTGCCTGGGTGCTCTGGTTTTTATCAGTCTCGCTGATGCATAGGAGCCTCTTCTCTTTCTGTCTGTGACCTTTCTGAGAAGGATGGTTGGAAAAAGTTGGTGATAGATGTCAGTGCAGCGTTTTCATCTTGATGCAGAGCATCCGCTAAGCAAACACATGGCTCAGTTGACTAATGAATCAGATGGACAGCTCTGAAGAGCGGGCTGTTTTTAGGCACTGATGATGTATGACCGCCTTTTGTGCATGTAATGTAAAAACACACTCGCTTAGTTTCAGTAACTGCACTAGTGTTCATTCTGAACTGGACAGAATTACAATACATAAACTGGATGTTTTGGAATAGTCTGTTATCTGTAGAATTGGCACAGAGATTGCTGTGGTTTACGGTTTGTGACCCTGCACTGTCGGGACAGGTGCTTAATACAGATGTATGGACTCTTATGAGCAGTTGTCCTTGGCTCTGTCCATAAAACAAGCTGCCACAGAAGCCACAGACGTTCAGCCATGTGTACCCTTGATCCCACAGTAGCTCTCCATATTTGTTTACTAAAGCAGCCTTTTATTAGTGCTGCACTTCAGGAGACCAATGTCAAGGTCTGCCAGCATGTCTAGTAGAAGTTATTAGTCAATAGTTCCCCAAACCAAACAAGTACAACAAATATGTGCAAGTTGTCAGTGCTCTGGCTGATAATCCATAGTTTCTGTTTTGGATCGTAGTTTTTCACAACTCTGAAGTTGTCAGAATTTCCATTCAGTTCTGCTTTTGTGTCTATTAAGCCTTTTTACTATTATTGCAATTTGGATCATGACTTTACATTGAATTCATTGTAAATTACTGTATTGCTCTAAAACTGTTTAATATCATTTAGGTCCATTGACTTGATGGCCCCAGTAACAAGCAGATGATTTACATGTTTTTATTGATGAAAAATGGCGTATGTGATCCGGAGTCTGAATTTTTTCAGTAGTCGGAGATAGGGGGTAGGTAAAAACTGAAATTTCTTGAGCACCCAAACTATGAATGCAGGACAAGACGGGATTGCTCACACATGCATACATCAATCAAAATACAACTTTTGAGTTGGCTAATAAAGCCGGAACATTGTTATAATATGTTTTTGTTTTTTTAAAAAGCTAATAAAAGTGGATTTTACATAATATGTCCCCTAGATATGTTTACATGAGGTAGTTGGGGTTGTTGAGTGCTCATGTTCTCTGACGTTACTAGATGTATGTATATTAGTGAGGCAGAAGGAGAAAAGAGATTCAGTTTTGTTGGACCACCCTCCTTATCCTGACGGGAAGTTGTTAGTTTAACCTGACAGGAAAGAATTCGGGAAACTTGGCAGCAAGCGACAAGGGAGAGAGAAAAAGCTCCCCGTTCTACATTAGCTGTTAATAGACTCACCATTAGCATCAATTTTGCAATTTTGTCTCTAATACATACAGCCCGGAAGCATAAAGGAGTGTCTTCGCTGCTATCCCACACCTTCTCTCTGTAATATTTATTTCATTGGGCCCCCACTCCATTGCCTGCGTCTCATTAGTTGCTCTTTGTCCCATGCCCTGAATGCAGCCTGTGTCCTTTTAACCAACCCTCCCTCCTCCTGGCAGACCTTCTACCTGTATCGGTTACACCTGAGTGAGAGGCGCAGGGCTTGGGTTACATCCAGCAGAATGAGAGTGTCCCTTTGATAAGCTGAGGCGGGATGGGTGCGGGTGCAGGGCTGGGGTCAATGCTAAGATGGGGGCTGACTGTGAATAAAGGCTTTATTTGTGTCGAGTATGCCTCATGAGGGTAGTGCACTGTGCACTGCCTTGCATGGTTTGATTTTCCTTAAAAGATCCCTGTTTGTGTTATGTAGTCAATTAAAATGGATGCAGACCAAATAGCAAAGTTATACAACTGTTTGTGTGTATTTTATAATGCAGCACAAGTTGTCCAGTCGACTTTGTTGTTTGTTTGTAAACTTTATGTCTAACTTCTCCATGTTATCCTTTTTCAGAGGCAGTGCATGGAAGATGTCTGGAAAGCGAGGTTGGACTCCGTGGATGAGAAAGAAAAAGACTCCAGTATTGTGTGCTCTGGGAGCTGTGCTTTTGTGCTGCCTGCAAAACTGTGCATCTCTCCCTGGTAAAACCAGTAATTCTTATTGCTTGGGAAACCATTGTGAATCATTGATCATAATTGCGCTTTTAGATGTGCACTCGCCAATAAGGGTTCAAAGCTATTTTTGTATCCGTCATTAACACATGGCTGAGGTTAACAAAATTCAGGGAGTATTATTTGTACAGTATCAGTAGATGTTAGGGCCGCAATGCTGATTCATGTGTAATTGTCTCCATCAGATGAGGTGCCTGTGTTCACTGAGGAGCCTCTGTCCGTGGTGCAGAAGTTGGGGGGCAGTGTGAGCCTGCGCTGCAGCGTGCGTCCGGCCTCAGCCAACATCAGCTGGAGGTTGAATGGCGTCGAGGTGGTACGGGGTGACCTGGGGGTGGTCCTGGGGACCAATGGCCTCTTCATCCCGACACTCACCAACACAACTGTGGGCAGATATCAGTGTGTGGCTAGCTCTGCCGCTGGAGCTCTGGCCAGTGTCCCTGCAAACGTCACTGCTGCCAGTGAGTAGCCGCCCACACAAAGCCATCACAAATAAACACATACGCACTGGGCTCACTTTGTCAGAGCATCAGTGACTTAATGCTTCAGGAGTAGACCCAAAACAGAGCGGTAGTATTTATTTGCTTCAATTTCTGAACAAATACAAAGCTATAAACTGTGTACTTTTCCACTGCTTCACTAGGACTTTGCCAGTCTGAGCCTCACAGGTTTTCATTCAATTTCAGAAGAAGAGGTGACATTGTCCTAATGTAGTTATTCATTTTCCTATTTCACATGTTTAGAGCTGTGCAGTTTTGAGTGTGTGGTATTACATTTGATATGCATCATGGGACAGCGAGGGGGCCTGAAGTTGTGTAACCTGAGCCATAGGAATGGAGGTAGACCCAGGGGCCACAGCCGGTCAGAGACGAAACCCGGGCTCAGCCTGGGGCCCCTGCTATATCTCTCTACTCCCAACAGCGCCACATTCCTGTCTACAGCGCTTGGATCATTGCAAATCACGGTCGTGTAATTGAGTCACAAGTTGTCAAAAACAAAGTAAAGTAATTACCGGTTATTAATGTTAAAAGCTCACTTTCTCTCTCACCTGTCTTCAGCTATTTCTACGTGCGTATAGAGAGTTTGTGGTGTACTCACAAACTTTGAATTAAAGATTGTTGGTGCTGCCCGGTGGTTGAGTGGTTAAGTCACAGCACATGTATACCAGGCTCCAAGTGCAGCCGGCCGCAGTGTTGTGAGTTCGATTCCTGACTCTGACAATTTACTGCATGTCCTACCATTTCCCTCTGTACTTTCCTGTCAATAAAGCCTACGGGCAACAAAATCTTTAAAATAAATAATTATGTTCAGATAACTACATGTGGAGCCAGATTTGTCTGCTCCACGTCCCTCTTAAACTTTTAAAACTTAATAATGGCCTTGAGTTGGGCAGCCTCACACTCCCTCTGGAATCGCTCCATAAGGACTGTGCATGCTTGTCTTTCTATGTGAACATACTTGTGCACATGGCTTTTGGTAATCAGTAAGTTAGTTGCTTTCTCTTTCTTCACCACAACTTGAAAGCCTCTTGCATCCTCTCTATTTGCAGGAGACAATGTGAAAACACAACACATTGCACAAACATCCTATAATTCAGAATAACATGTACCAGCCTCCTGCAGCAACACATAAAGATGATGAATGCACTGTCTCTCTTTCGAAATATTTTGCTCTGCTTTGCCAAGAAGTCCTGGTGTGGGAGGTCTGCTTCAATTTATGAATACCATCCATCCTGCATCCTGCTGCTCGCACAGGGGCTACACAGTGCACACATATTCATACACCTGAGAGGCACCATGCAGGACCTTAGCGGCACAGAACATGGGCCGGGTTTAAAGGTGTAACTTGAGGAATGCATTTGGAGGTCGGACGTGGTCATGGGCTGGTTGTAAAAACAGCCCTTGATTGATTTAGCAAATGGAGCGCCACACGGCGACTCTTCCATCGCATACACACAGCACTTAGCCTGACATGTCCTGGCTGGAATCTCATCTTTCAGAATAAGAGCTCAAACAGTCAAAGATGTTGGTCTGTTTGTGTGTAAGTGCTGGAGTCCCCAGCTGCACAGAGGATGGTGAACGACTTAAATGAGGCCTCCCGCTGTGAAGGTGTTTGCTCAGAGCCTTGAGTAAATCACAGTGATGTCCATATCTGCAAATGACTCAGCCTTATCTAAACTTTGTATACAACTCAAATTCAATAAGCATAGTCCCATCAGCTGATGTATGTGTGCCAGTGTCAGCCCAGTCCAAAGAAAACACACCAGTTATAGCACCTCTGGAAAGATTGGAGGAAGCCTTGTTTGTAAAGAATGAATCAACAGAGACTGGTAGACATTTAATTACATTCTATGAAAAGTTTTGTTTATCTTTCATTTTGCTCTTGGACTCCCTCATGACAAATTTCATTTTGTTGCCATTTCCAGTTTCCTTTCCAAAGTTTCCTCATTTTATTTTTCCTTCTGACTTTCATTTTTAAAATGGCATCCTGCACAAAACCCCCGCTGAGCTTTTTTCTTCCTGAAAGCACAGTTTAGTCATTTGTCCCTAAACCAAACTGGATATGTTTCTTTGAAACTCTATAGGACAGACCTCTCTCACCTCTGACCCTATGGCAAGGCCTGGGGCTGCTGTGGCAGGGGTTTTAGGAGGTCAAAGGGCACTTCTGTCTGTGCTGAGTAGACTGTGTGTCTGCTGCACACAGCCCAGTAATCCCTCCACATTTCCCACAAAATTTGAACCGGCTCCAGTCCGACAGTAACGTTGGCTGGATTAATGATGCTTACTCCAATGTTACAGACACCACTTCAGGCTTTGGCCTTTTAATAAGAAAATTGTGTTGTTCGTTAGAAAGAGTTGGGTAGACACATTAAGGCAGCTATGCTGAAGATGTGAAATGTGGTTTCTAAAGATAATGACTGTTTGTATATGTGATGTTAGAAATGATTTACACTGTGTATTAATTCGATGACAGAGGATCTTGCGGTTTTCCAAACTGTGACAAGTCTGACTTGTTTCCGTGTTATTCAGAGCTGCGAGACTTTGAGCCTGATGACCAGCAGGAGATTGAGGTGGATGAAGGCAACACGGCTGTCATCGAATGTCATGTCCCTGAAAGCCAGCCCAAAGCTCAGGTCCGCTACAGCGTCAAACAGGAATGGCTGGAGACTTCCAAAGGTAATTAACAACAAGCATAGCCCCTATTAATAGTGATTTTCTAAAATTACTCTTTTCCACATTCCTTTATATTCCCAAACGCTCTTTATAATTTACGTAAAGGTTACAATCCTGGTATCTTAATCATCATAATGCCAGTGATAAGGACACAGTCTTGATAGCATTAAAACATGGGAATGCAGTTGTTTATTTGTGAAACTATTTAGTTGTAAGTTGCCTGGAAGAGAAGAAAAGCTCCAGTGGTTTCGTGGCTGGCATGCTGACAATGACTGGAGCTGTAGGCACTGATAACTGCTTATCTCTGAGGAAAAGAACACTACACTGACACGATTCCGTCTGATTCCACATCAGACTCTATAGCCCCTTGCAGTGATCTCTGTATTGATTAATTAATGCAAATGCTTTTAATGGTTCTATATCTTGCAGGCAACTACCTCATCATGCCTTCTGGAAACCTTCAAATAGCCAATGCCACACTGGAGGACGAGGGGCCCTACAAATGTGCTGCATACAACCCCATCACCCAGGAGGTGAAAACATCCACCTCTGCTGACCGCCTGCGCATACGTCGTGAGTATCAAGCATTTCAACATTCAGAAGATGAAAAACATAAATGCCAAGCAGTACTATTGATTTTGAACCAAATTCATATCATAATAGTGGTATTTATTTCGGTATATGTGCCATGAAATTATGTTTAATAGCCATGTGCCTTCAACTACTTAAGAAGATGAATCCATCGTAAAACATTAAACTTGAATATTCTGCTCACTGTTTGACCATAGGCTCAACATCCGAGGCTGCTCGGATTATTTACCCTCCGCACTCTCGCTCCATCATGGTGACCAAAGGTCAGCGCCTGGTGCTGGAGTGTGTTGCCAGCGGTATACCCACTCCACAAGTCACATGGGCCAAAGATGGACTGGACCTGCGCTCACACAACAACACACGCTTTCTGCTCAGTAACCTCCTGATCGATGCTGTCAGTGAGGACGACTCTGGGACGTACATTTGCAGAGCAGACAACGGCATCGGCTCTGCAGGCCTGGCCACAGTGCTCTACGATGTACAAGTGTTTGGTAAGGAGAGGTGTATAATTTTACTTCCTGGATGGTTATTACACGTACTGTGGTACAAATGTAGCTCTGTGTTAAGTCACTTTTACATAGTTAAAGAAAATGATCGTAATTGAGGTTATTGGTTTTATAATTAGATTAATTACTTTTCTGAGTGCAGCATTTATGAATGGGCACTGTTGTGTTTGATAGACAAAGCTCTGTCTTGGAGCTGGACTGAATGTGTCTAGGTTATAGATTACTGTTTTTACAGTGACTTTCGTTGTTTGTGTATGTGTGTGTGCGTGCGTAGGTATTTGTGAGAGGGAGTGGGTGTGTTGTGGGCTTGTCTCTCTCTGCAGCTGGCTCTAATTAAAGCCAGAGAGCTGCTGGAGCTGTAATGAGCTCTGTCTTTCCTGATTCACAAGCAGCCAACCATCAACTCCCTGCACTGGCCTCGCCTGGCTGCCTCTGCACAGAGACACACTGACACACACATCACACCGTCTAAGTGGAAACAAATCATCTGCACGCAACTCTCAGAGGGAAATAATTGTAGTAATTATAAATTATTTTTAAATTAATAAAGGAAAATGTACTACCAATTGGGGATTGTGACCATTTACAATCATTTCCTGTTTCTGTTAATATGTTTACAAGTCAATTTTGGAGTTTTGAACTTGCAGAAAAGCTGCAACAGTTTTTTGCGTTTAATTTTAATTTTGTGAGTGTACATTACTACAACACCTATTATATCCTGGTGAGAAACGCTTTGGTTCAGCTGTGAAAGTTGTAAAACATTATACATTTACAGTTTCATTTGTGTCATTCAGCTATACATTATGACTTGTTTTAAACTTCTGTCTGTGTTCTGCCCCACAGAGCCTCCCCAGGTGATGGTGGAGCTGCAGCAGCAGGAGGTGGTGTTTGGGGAGGTGGTGCGCATCACGTGTCAGGCCCGTGGGAAACCTGCCCCGTCTGTAACATGGCTCCATAACGCCCAGCCACTCTTCCCATCACCCCGCTATCGCCTGTCCACACGGGGGCTCCGCATCTCTAACGTTGGACCCCAGGACAGCGGCATTTACCAGTGTATGGCAGAGAATGGCGTGGGCAGTGCACAGGCATCTGCACGTCTCATCACTGTATCAACAGGTATGACGAGTTGTATCAACGCTGTGACGATACGATTGTTTCACTTGAGAACAACTAAATAATGGGGTGACGAGGAATTATTATTATTATTATTATTAACATTATTATTATTATTATTATTATTTTAATGTTTTTATTTTTTTAAATGTAAGAACAAATAAAAAACAAAGACAGTGAAAGGGAAACAAGAGAGAGATCAGATATACATTTTTAAAAAAAAGTAGACATCCAACAAACCATTAAAAGAGAAAGAAGAAAAAATTATGGCATTTTGTCCAAAGTCTGTCAAATGTATACATTTTCATGTCAAGTCTGAATGTGATTTTTTTTCCATATTACAAATGTCCAATATAATATTAGTCCAGTCCTTTGTCATCGGTGCATTGTCGTCCATCTTTTTGTAAGAGCCTTTTTCACTGCTGCCAGGAGGATGCTCCAGAGATAGCTGCCAATCATGTCCATGGCAGGAGTCCTGAGGCCCAAATACATAATTCTGAAATCCATTGGGATAGTGGTGTCATACATTGTCTGTAAGGCTTTGTTGATCTCAGTCCAATACTTGCGAACAACAGGACAATCCCAAAACACATGATAGGCCTGCATTTTTATAAGTTTACAATGGGCAGAGTGAGGGACTGCGCCGATGACAGCGCTGGAGAGCGCAGCGGCAGCAACGTGAGCCAAAAGCAGAATCATGAAACACACGTGTGCGAAGAAGGGAGAACAGAGAGATAGGAGTAGAGGAGGAGACGGGTAGTGCCAGAGCATAATCCTACCAGTTCATGCTGTTTTCATTTTACATAAAGCTGTTTGTTGTTGACTTGAGCCTCAAGCCCCTCCCATGGAGCTCATTTCACCAATAACTGCTTTGAAAGAGTTACAGTGAGGTGCTGATATTTTTTTAATAATTCAATCAATTTGTCACCATTATATTTTATTTTCAAAATAATCTACTGTATTAAATGGTAGGCAGGTTAACTGTTAAGTCAAAATCTTTCCTCTCACTGGAATATTTCCTTTCATTTTGCCGTCAGTAGTTGTAAAGTCGCAATATTTCCCTTCACAATAATTGTGATTCTAAAATTTTATATCATGACATCCCTAGTGGTGACATGCCTGCATGTTAGTAAAGTGTTCTATTAGTGTACATACAATTAATTGTTTATATCTCTTGTTCTAGGGCCTTCTTCCAGGGCTAAGCTCCCATCCATGTACCGTCCCCTGAGCCCAGATAAGGTCCTGAGGGAACAGCCACCCATAAGACCAGGCAGCTCTGGCGCCACGCTGCCCCTGGATTGCTCTGAACTGCCTGGACATGTCACTCCAGCAGAGGCCCCCATCATCCTGAGCCAGCCACGCACTGGCAAGGCTGACTACTATGAACTGACATGGAGGCCCCGTCATGAGCGGGGCGCCCCTGTGCTGGAGTACATGGTCAAATACAGAAAAGTGGGAGTGCCTCTTGGAGAGTGGACATCCAGCAGCATCTCAGGCTCTCTCCATAAATTGACTCTGGCCAAACTGCACCCAGACAGTTTGTATGAAGTGGAGATGACGGCCAAAAACTGTGCTGGTTTAGGGCAACCTGCCATGATGACTTTCAGAACTGGAAAAGGTATTTTTGTTAATATCCTCCTATTTGTGACATTGATTTTTGAGCCATTATACAAATACTTATTTTTCTGGCTTCAGGCCGTAAAGTCATTGGAAGCCAAATTGATCCACCCAAAACTCCTGCTGTTCCTTCACCAAGCCTTTCTCGTAAGCAACCTTCAAAACTAACCCTTCTATACAACTATACTAATCCCAAAATAACCATAAATAGATGTTTTTCTGAAGCATACATTGGCTTCTAAAACTTCTTTTGACTAACATGTTATTTTTCCTATCTTTCTCTATTGTCACTGAAGGATGATCTCTCCGTAAGTGCACTATGTAAAGTGGATTACGGTAAAGGTTGTCTCTGTCCACTATCTGATACCTCTGTTTCTAACCCGTAGCTCCAGAGGCTCCAGACAAGCCCACAGTCTCCACGGCTACGGAAACTTCGGCCTACGTTACTTGGATCCCTCGTGGCAACCGTGGCTTCCCCATCCAGTCGTTTCGTGTGGAGTACAAGAAGGTGAGGAAGACTGGAGAAGACTGGGTGACAGCGGTGGAAAACATCCCTCCGTCACGACTCTCTGTGGAGATTACTGGTCTGGAGAAAGGTCAGTTACAAAACTTTTCTCTGAATTCTGAGCTGCATTAATTTTGACTAGTTGGGGTTGAAGGGTTAAGTAGCATGTAATTACAACATCAATATCCTGCTTATTTACTTTCCCATTGCCCATAAATGTATCTGCAAAATGAGTGTTGTTGTAGTCATTTGTTGAATTATTGCCATCAATCTAAAGCCACAACTGGACTACAATCAACAATGCGTTTCTTTTGAAAGCGATCAGAAAGCAAACATGGCCAGTCAAAACAATGCAATAAAATCTTGATGTTAAATTTGTAGTAATAATGGTTGTATGTCTGTCTTTAGGGACATCTTACAAGTTTCGGGTTGTGGCTGTGAATGTGATTGGCTCCAGCCCACCCAGCGCCCCGTCCAAAGCATACACAGTGGTTGGCGGAAGAACTCACGAACGCCCTGTTGTGGGACCTTACATCACTTACAATGAAGCCATCAATGAGACCACGATCATCCTTAAATGGACTGTAAGCCACCAACAAAAACAATACAATAACTTATTGTCTCCCCCTATTCCATTTTTATTATATGTGATTTATGCTTCTCTCCAGTACACACCAGTAAACAACACACCCATTTATGGTTTCTACATCCACTACCGGCCGACTGACAGTGACAACGACAGTGACTATAAGAAGGATGTGGTTGAGGGAGATAGATACTGGCACTCCATCACAGACCTCCAGCCTGAAACCTCATACGATATCAAAATGCAGAGTTTTAATGAAAAGGGGGAAAGCGAATTTGGAAATGTTGTCATCATGGAAACCAAAGGTGTGTGGTCTAATGATTTTAAACTTTACATTTTTAATCTTATGAACTGTGTTGGACATATTTTATTCTTTTTAGCAGCTACTCACAATGCCCCAAGCACAACTCCATTAGACGTTCCATTTCACCCTAAGAGATATCCTAATGTGCCACGGCCTGGTGACTTACCGTATCTTACATTAGTTTTCATCGTCCTGGGAGCCTTTATTTTCATCATTGTTGCATTCATACCTTTCTGCCTTTGGAGAGCGTGGGCTAAACAGAGTAAGTAGCTGCTTTCTGAACATCATTCTCGATTTAGATTTTTGTGTTACTACAGTATTAATGTTTGTGTTTTGTTTTAGAGCAAACTGGAGACCCTACTTTCCCTGCTTTGGCCACTCCTGTGTCCAACTGCCAGTACACCATGGTACCGCTCCACGGTCTTGCACTGGTAGGACAGTGCCCGTTGGATGGTCACATGGCTGCTCCTCATGTGGTTTACCCCACAAATGGAGAATACATGTCAAACGGCAAACCCCACCAGGCTACACAGTGTCTACCTGGAGTCCAGCAGGTATGATTGTGTCAAAATAAGGTTTTCTTAACTGCCGGCTGTTTAAGAGTATTCTAATGACACATGCTTTACAGGAGGACATGGAGAGTGAGGCAGAGGGTGACACGCTATTACCACAGTCTGTTCCTAATGGACATCTGCCCATCTATCAGTGCTCTACAAAGTATGTTTAGTAGACAGTATTTATCTGTTGATTTGTTCTAGAACATTTTCTGTAAAGTTCTTTTCTTTCAACAGCTCGCATCCACAACACTGCTGCCCCTCATATAACTCAGCTTTTCTGCTCCTTGATCCGTCACATCAGGCTGTAACTTCACTGGAATTAGATGACGACGGGACATTTTGTGAGGACCCTCCTGAAGACGGCCTAACTAAAAGTTAGTGAACACTGCTGTGTACAATTTAAGTTTGTTGTTCATGTGTATCTCAATGTAAAAAATTACTTTTATCCATATCTGATCAGTCTTTTCGTTTTGAATCTTGATATCTTTCAGGAACATCCTTCCCTTTACTATCTCTTGAAGATGAAGGCATCTTCACTACGGCGTCGTCTGTGGCCACAACACCTCAATCTGAAGACACAAATGCAGCCTCGCCCGACGATGAAGGGACAGCCAGTGCAACAGAGGCATAAAAGACTGTTAAACAAATTGATGAGAAGATATTTATTTTTGTATGGCAGATATTTATATATTTATTATTTTGTACATAAATGTTTCATATTCTGTATATATGGATATTTTCATATTGAAAAAAAGTATTTTATTCATACACCGACTCTTAATGGACTTAGGGAGCACAACGTTGCAGAACCTTATCCACATTTCCTGAGGAGAACAGAAGTCCTCGTGCTATAAGTGAAGAAGACCAATCAGATCTGAAATTACCTGTGTGGTGTTGAGCACTTGTTTTTACTCGCTTCTTGTCCCATTCCTGTTTTATTTTGAGTAACTAGCTTTATGTACATCACACCTGGTCAAATTCATTTCAGAATTACAAAGGGCTTTGATGCAGTGTACCCTGAAATATTTCACAATTTGAAAGCAGGCCAGTCATTTTTAGTGATAATGAAGCCATTATACACTGCTCATCATTAACACGTGTAACCAACATAAATCATTATGTAGTGATAAAATTAATTTAAATTGTATAGATATTTATTTTCTGTTTCAAGTCACTGAATGGGAGAGATTCTGGAAAATATTTTTCACTCAATGATAAGCTCAACTTTTCACTTGACTCATGTGCTGGTTACCAAAAGGCTGCCAGGTGGGGGCGCTGTGGCTGCTGCATGAGTATTATTATACACCCTCACAGAATGGCGCAAGTATTAGTCTTATTTATAGACATCTGCAGTAATTATGAAGGAGATCTGGAATCTACACACCCCCTTGTGAGCTGGCACACTTACTGCATGTAAATAAAAACATTTGAAATGACGTGTCCTCAACTTATTTGGGTAATTAACTTTGATGAAAGGATTTTTTTCTTAGCATTTCTCATGACGCCAAAAAGTGAATATCAGTGACATCTACTGGAGGAAAAAAAGAAACAAAATGAAATTCATTATAAACTTTAATCAATTTGTATTTACAAATACATACATTAGCTAGGAACTTTCATATGAAACATTTGTATTTACAAAAGAGCTTTGACAAAAAGCGGATTCTATACAGAAGAGATAAGTTAGTAAATTACACATAATTGACTGTACATATTTTTTTCATCAATTACAAAAACACTTGTTGATGGTTGTTTTCAAGAAGAAAATATTGTTAAGATGACAAAAACAAACTAACATGGACATTTTGATTGGCTATTCAATAGAGATTATCCAACAGAAATTACTATAGCTTTCAATGATCACATAGTACAGTTGTGTATAATTAACATCATTCAAGGTTTAAAGAATTATTAGTAACTAATTAAACGAGGCTTGTGTGATGGAAATCTGTGAACAGAGGAATACATTTGCAGAGTAGCACCTCACATTGCTGAGCTGCCATCGTGGCCCAGAATGTGGCTGATGTTGTGGGCGGGCCGATTGGGCTGCTTACCGGAATCTGCAGAGGCATTGGACAGGGACAGTAAGGGGGACATGGGCATGGCTGAGCCGTCTGGAGGCATGCCTGTAGCAATCTCCGGGAACAAGGAAGTTAGGCTGAAGTTGGAGATGTGAGGAGTGATTCCAGAGGAATTGGCAATTGGAGGCATAGGAGGCATTTCAGGAAGAAGAGGGAAACTGGCCTGAGCAAAGCCAACAGGACGTGGAGGAGAGAGGATAGAGCCAAAGCGGTTGTTCAGAGGAGGCGCGCTGCTCTTGTCAGTAGTGGGGCTGGTAAACATTTGGTTTGGGAAATATTGGAGAGTAACATCACTGGGCAGGCTAGGGTGGGCTGCTGGGGAGTAGGATGGATAAAAAGATGGTAAAGTATTCTGAGTCTCCACTGGTAAAAGAGAAGGTGTACGTGAAGCATTGGGCTGACTCACCGGTGGTATAAAAGAGGAGTTTGCATTGATAGGTGGGGGAGGATTCATTCCTCCTTCTGGAATAAAAGGAAACCCAAAGTTCTGTGTAAGGTGTTGGTCAGGAACCAGATTGTTGTCAGTGGGGACCTGAGATGTGTCTGGCATGAAGCGGACAATAGTGCTGCGGCGCGCCTCTGCCCCGGACTGTGGTCGACTGAGCAGCACCCCGCCCCCAGAGGGCAGAGAGAGAGGTCCCTCAGACTCAAATGGGTTAGTGCTTCTGAGAGTACCTGAGCGAGCCCTGTCACCTGCTCTGAGCTTAGAGGGCTGTGCGTCCCGTGTGATGTGGCGAGCATGCTGGCTCACTACTGCAGTAGGAGCTCTGGAGGGGGCAGAGGACCGGCCCGGCTCAGAGCTGCTATTGGGAGTGGGAAGATGGGGCGGACCTGTGCGAACACCACTATGGAGGTTACTGCCGACCAGAGAAATGTGACCCTTGTTGCTCTCTCCCAAACGCATCCCAGAAGGCTTCTGATTTTGTGGGACACTGGGGCTGGAGGCCTTTGCCTGCAATTCTGCTGACGTGCTCCTGGGCACACAGTACTCCATGGACACAGGGGGGCAGCACTGAGCCACCTGATTATGGCTGCTCTGCTCAGGAAGGTGAGGAGAGAGCAGACTCTGCATGAAGCTCTGATGACACACTTCCTGCACTGGACCAACCTGCACTTGTGAGGCAGGTCCATTGTAAGCACCTCTGTTACGTCCATCTGAAGGAGGCCCTCCTCCAATCCTAAACCCCCCAGACTGCTGCCCCTGAGGGCCCCTCTGTGCAGGAGGCCCAGACTTCACAGTAATGTCATTTCCGCGAGACACTTGTACTTCAAAACCCCCCAGCTGATGTGGTGGCCCCATGGCTTTGAAACACTCAGAAACACGCTGCCCATCAGCTGGCCTAGGGTTGTGAGCCATGTTGGCCTTGGTCCTGGAGGTGTCCAGATATCCTCTGAGGTCCGGCTGCTCCTGCGGAGCTCCTCGGCCAGGCTGAAGGTGCACAGTCATGCGCTGGTCACTCGTGGAGCTTTTACCTATGAGTGCCTCTGCAGAGTAGTTGGAGACTCTGTGCCGTTCTTGTCGTGAGGGGGCACAGGCCAAATCAGAGGAGCGTGACACAGGGTTACTTGGAGGAGATAGGAGTGTCTGATCAATATTTCTCGAACTCATCATCCTTTGCATAGCATTATGATCCTGGACAGGCTAAAGAGAACAAGACAAATCACAGTAATTTATAAATGGCATAAAATTAGATCATAAAAATGAATCCAGGTAAAAAAGGGCCGATGTGATGATGATGCATATGTCTGTTCGATACATATTATACTACTTAGATTTCATTGTAGTTTAATTGTACTTGTACAAATCTGAACCGACATCTCCCCCCCCCGGCTGAACCGACATCTCCCCCCCCCCCACCCCACATTTTTTAAACCAATATTCCAAAGATTTTGATTACTATTGTGTTGTTATTATAATTGAACCACTTATATACAGTAACACTAATATTGGAGTTACTCTGCCAACTGGTATTCCAATAATTTAAGAAACTACAAGGGCGAAACCTTTAACTTGAACTATATTCAGATCAGCACAACTCACCTTGTGGTGGTCTTGTTGCGCCAGGTGGCTGCTGTGGTGGGGTCTGGGCCCAGGGGCATCACAGCTCTTATCCTGGTGCCTGAAGTGCTGCTGATGAAGCTGCTGCTGCTGCTGCTGCTGCTGCTGCTGCTGCTGCTGCTGCTGCTGGAGGTGCTGTTGGTGTCTCGAGTGGGAGTTCTGGAGCTGTTGTGAATGCTGCTGGTTCTGGGCCTGTTGCTGAGAATGCTGCTGTGGATGTTGCGGTGGGTGCTGCTGGGACGATGGGTGAGGCTGGGACGATGGGTGCGGCTGGGACGATGGGTGCGGCTGGGACGATGGGTGATGGGACTGTTGATGCAATGGTGCTTGTTGTTGCTTCTGTTGCAGGGCAGCAGGTGATGATGTTTGGCTTCCCCTGACAAGGCTCCTTTTCTTCTGAGCATGTTGCTGTTGCTGCTCTTGTTGCTGTAGCGCCCTCTGGTGCAGTGAGTGGCGTTGTGCAAGGTCTGGCTGGGTCAGGTGTTGCTGCAAATGGTAGAGGTGTTGTCTCTGTTGCTCTTGCTGCTGCTTCATATAATGGTTTCCACCGAGGTTTGGGCCAGTTTGTAATGTATTGTGTTGCAGATGACCTTGAGGCAAATGAAGTACCCCTGGTTGGCAGTGCTCAGAGGGGCCTGGAGCAGGGCAGTGAGTCTCTGATGATCTAACTACTTGGCTCACAAAAGTGTTTGTGAATAAGGGGCCCCCACTCTCATTATTAATCCTGGTCATGATAGCTGAAGATATTGGAGGCAGTTGACCCCCCATCAACTGACTGTGGTCAGGCCCCTTCACATCAATTTGATTAACTGGGTTACCCGATGGCTGGCAAGGTTTGGCTCGCTTTCCAGAGTTCATTATGACTTCCTCCTGAGCCTGCCTCTTGGGAATGATTTTAACTCGTTCTGCCATGTTAAGTCCAGCCTGAGATCGCAGTAGAGCCGTCTTTAGAGGAGTGTACTCTGTGTGCTGGGCAGATGCTGAACAAGGAGAAAGAGCATTATTTGATTGCTGGGAAATGTGAGCTGTGGTGCAAACAGGAGAAGACACAGACGTCAGATTGGGGGACCCTGGGTATGGTTGCTGACTGCTGCTTGTCCGAACCAAGTTGTTCACACTGAGGCTGGCCACTGTGCTACTCTGTGAAACGTTTTGTGGCTGTGGGACAGTCTGAGAATGAGAGTAAGAAAGACTTTGGGGATTTCTACTTTCGCTTACAGTGAGCTCACCATCTTGTCCTCTGACAGAAGGGGGTACAGCCGATTTTGATGTATCCATGGTTTTATGAAATTTTTCCTGTCGTGCAGCTGACCCACATTCTTTACTTGGGAGAGGTTTTGTGGGCTCCCATGTGCCTGTGCTCGGGTTTGATATGCCAGCTTTGTTCCCAGTACAGACCCCGGTCCTCCGGTCAGGACTATCCTGCTCCAACATGGCCAATGCCAGCATCTCTGCCTGCTCTGATGTTAATACAAACGAGCTAAAAGAGCCAGAAGCAGCACTCATATTGTGACCCTGTGGAAGCATTGATGCAACTGAAAATCCACGGCCTCCTGTCGCAGAGGACATGGGCGATTCAGTCTGTCTGCTCAAAGACAAAGATGATTCAGACGTTTGATCGTCTAAATTGGTGTATATCTGTGGATTATGTGTGAAGTCTTTTTTCGAGGCAATCTCAGAGTTTCCTGTGACAGGGTGTATCCTCTCTGTTTTGCTGTGTCTCTCCTCTTGGGAGTCACCTTGCCCACCCTGGGCTGGTTTAGCTTCAGGGGGCTGACATGTGTTCATGTGTTGTATTGAACCACTGATATCAGTGACAATGGTTTTTGCCCCTGAACTGGATACAGGGGTTGAGTTTAGAATATTTGAAAAGGGTGACACCAGAAAACTGGCTGTGGACACAACTGACATTGCTGTCGACCCTGATCTAGCACAAGGGGCAGGCTCCAGCATGAGGGATTCTTGAGGGTGACCTGCTGAAGATGACTGAGCAGTCTTACTTAATATTGCTGTTACAGTTGGTGTACTATTGATACAGCTCATTTGGAGCGGGGTCTCGATTCCACAAGATGAAGATTTAGTTTGTTCACAAACTGCAGGGTTAGTCATCTTGTTTTGTATTGTGCTACTTTCTCTTTGCAGCTTATCTGCAGAGCTGGAGTTCTTGGTGACAATTAAGGCGTTTCCGAGTGCTTTACACGTTTTAATTTCATTAACTGTAGATGAACTAACTGACGCCCTAGGGATGTCTGTAACTGCTGTTGTTACAGCACTAACGTTAGCCTTGTTTAATATGTTGTTAGTTTGAGTTGTTGTGACAGAATCGATATTTGGTATTGCAGTTCTATCTAGTGAACTGGCCACATCAATAGTATCAGTCTTTTGTGTCATTGTCACATTTAAAGAGGGAGTGACTGAATAACTGCAAGGTGTAGTTACAACTATAGAAGAACTACTTTGAATGATTTCTGGTGCAGAATTGTTTAATACATTTGACAAAATTGAACTTGCACTTGTAGTCTTGGCCAAAATAACTGGTTTTGGTTTTGGTTCTTGGCTCTTGGCAGATTTAATTTTTTTCAATGTTGGTTTTTTTGTAGGTAAAGGTGTTTGGGGTTTTCTTCCTGTGGTCTTTGGGGGACTGATTACGAGTGCTGGCTTAACTGATTTCAAACATGGAACTTGAACAGGTAAATTTACAGCACTTTCAGACCCAGGTGTGGCAATAGGGGGTTGCTGCTGGATAATTGAGGGTGAGGGGTTGTTCTGACCTGAAATGGCTAAAGGGATGCCTTGAGAAATGCTCTGGTTAAGACTACTAAGGGCACCTAGACTGTTGAGGGCCACATTAGAAGTTGGCTCCTCTGTGGAGGTGGGCTGGATGAGCTGCAGTGTAGTCTGTCCACTGTTAGAAATTAATTTATCTGTCGTCTTTACGGGCTTCAGAGCAAATACCTGACCATTCACAGTGATTGTTTGAGGGGTCACAGCAGCCGATGTGGATGTGGTTGGTTGAGTGATAGGTTGGCATTTATTTTGTTGAGGCTGAACTGGGCGGGGAAGAATATGCACCAGTTGTTTCCCTCCAACGGTCTGTGGTGATGTGACAGAAGTTGAACCAGTAGAGGCGATGTTTGTAGACCCAGCAGGCACAGGAGGAACAGCAGTAGGCGCCACACCGACTGGAGTATTCTGTGGTGTTGGTGCAGGTGGATTGGGGGCTTGGATTATCACTATGTGTTGACAAGGATTTGGATTAGTTAGTTCCTCTCTCACAACTGCTTGAGTGGCACAAGCATTGGCCTGTTGTAGAATGACCACACTCGGGTTGTTTGTGCATTGTGGTGCAGTCACGCCTGGTGCCGTTGCATTGGCCGTTTTGACTTGGAGCACCTGCATAGTCTGAAGAAGAGGCAGCACAGCGGTTTGGGGCTGGGGAACCACAGGAGGCGGGGACAGGAGAGCTGCTGGAGGATGTGTGACCAATGAGGCCGGCTGAATGACGGCCGGCTGCGACACCACAGCAGAGTGGGCCATCACAGTGGGCTGGGGTACAACGGCGGATGGACTAAGAATGGCACAGGGATTTTGATGGGCTGAAGATTGTCTCTTTGAAAGAATGGTGGGTTGTAGCTGTGACTGAATCTGGCTGGCTGTTTGCTGAGGCGGTGCAGCGGGCTGCATTTGCACTTGAATTGGTTGACATACCGTCACTCGCTGAACACCATGAGTGACAGTGCTGTTGTCAGAAGTAGAAAGACTCTGGCACACTGGCTGCACTGTGTTCCCTGCCATCTGTAAGGTGGTCCATGTAGTCTGTGTGCTGCCCGCTGCCTGTGCCCTGAGTAGGGGCTGACTGTGAGGAACAGTGTACGCTACAGTCCTGATGGCAGGATCCGGAGAAGCCCAACATGTAGTGGATCTGGCTGATGTTATGGTATGGTTAAGTGAAGACAGACTAGATACGGGCACAAGAGCACTCTCAGTGGGAAGAGCAGATGCTGAAGTGGTGGCTAAAGTCAGTGTCTGAACAGGGGTAGCAGGCTGTGGTTGTTGTGGCAAAGCTGTAGTGACTGCAGGAATCTGAAGGGTAATATAAGATACCGAGGGTGGGAGACTTGGAGCGACAGCTGGGGTCTCAACTACACACTGCTCTATCGCTTGGGGAGCGGTAACAGCTGAACTGGGAAGCAGTGATGGTGTTGGGGATGAGGTATTAACTTGAACCAAAGCTCCATTGACCCGTAACCTCGCACTGACCTCAGATGGTTGTTGAAGAACTAGTGTTTCCATTGGTTGTGCTCTTGAGTCCAAGTCGTTGCCATTAGAATAGACAATTATACCCTTTTGAATTTGAGAAGGCTCATTGGAAATCTTGGTACAGCGCTGTTTGCCTTTCCAGTGAATAGTGGGATCGTCCAAAATGTCATGGGCTTTGAGCAACTGAATGTAGTGGGCACTTTCTTTTCTCAACTCCTCCAACTGAAGCCTTAGACGACGTATTTCCCCTGCTGAAAACACAGAAATACATAATAAACAAACACGTTATAATTCAGTGAGCCTTATGGCTGATATCCGCAAGAGAAGCCCCCCCCCCATGTCCTTTAAACATACCTTGAGTTTTATCTCCTCCTTCCAAAAGCATTGTATCATTTTGTTTCTTTAACTCTGTGATGTATCGAAAAGCCTGGTCCAAAATCATAATTTTACTCTATAAAAAAAACAAAAAAAAGTCAATGTATGCACTGATTACAATAAATTCAGCATTTGTTCTCACCTGTTTAAGAGCTTGTGAACAGGGCAGTAGATTTCCAATACGGCTAATTCCAGCATTAATTTTCTCTTTTCTGTGTCTTTCAACTTGAAAAAATAAAATTAGAGAGACAGACTGATATATACAGAGAGATAAATACAACACCCAAGATTACAAACAAAACCTACCTGCATTGTGTGATTCTTTGTTTTTCTTCTTCCTACAACAAATGCCATTATTTTAATACATTTAACATGCAACTTATTTTATTCAAAAAAGTAATTTATTTACTTAGGTTTTCGCCCAGATGTTTGAGTTTCAGTCATCTCTGGCATCCTGTCCGAACAGCTGCCTTTCGCATCACACAGCTATCCCCATATTCACAAATCTGACTCCAAAAGACAGGACAGGTCCTGGAGAGACAGCGAAAAATACTTTTCTGTAAAACAACACCGAATAATATACCTCTCCAAGCTAGACTAGTTAAATAAAGTCTCTATTCGCTGAAAACTGTTAGACAGTAACACAGTCAAGACACATGTTTATATTAATGTAAATTACACAAATAACCCAGCTCAAACAGCACTTACATCATTTACATCCTTTGGCGTTACAAACCATAGATTAGGTTGCAAACTCCTTTATGGTTAGCTCCATGCTATCTTAGCTTAGCGCTACGGGTAAAATTAACGGCAAAATAACGCTGAATGAGTTACCTTTCTGATACGTAGGGAAACTAATGAATGTTGCTTTTACTAACCTGTGGGAAATTCATGTTATGGTCTATATACAGCAGTAAGGACTTCTAAATAACAGGCAAGCTGCTAATAAACCAGCCCAAGTCAACTCATCTTCCAAACAACCTGCGTACGTCTAACATGGTGCAGAGGGGGGCGGGCTCTGGTATAATCAGCCAATAGCAATCCATAGACGAGAGGTCTGAGCCAATCAAGAAGATACTTATATGTTACAATAATGTTATTACTCTACTGCGCTGTCTCTAGCTCTTTGGTGAGGTCACGATGCACTTATCTGCTGCACATGATGGAAATAAGCGGGCTCTATAGTCCTTTAGTAGTACTAATATTAAAAAAAAAGATGGATTCATAATAAAAACAAATTAGTTCCGTAGTATTTACTGCAAATAGTAATTCCTTTATTTAGACGTTAAAAAGTTTTACAATATAGAGCTTCAGAAAAGATAAAATTCTTCAAACAAAAAGGATGATCATGCTTATACTACAGTGGAGAGGACAGAGCTCTCCTTGCATGCAGAGGGTCAGAGTTTCCTCTGGGCAGTGCACTACTCCAGAGATGAAATGAAACGTTGAAACAAAATTCGGCACAGTAGAGTTCTTTGCTCTGCATCAGACCCAATGAAACTGGCTACAAAGGCAAATGTTTTTACCAAAATTAGAAACCCAATATAATGCCCACTGCACAATCAAATCTTGGCAAGCAAAACAAATTGTAATTCAACCATTTAATATCTGAATTACAATCCAAAACATTCAGAAAAATTGCAGTTTTGCTCAACAATTCCATTTATCCTAGCAGTCCCAGGGGAACCTCTGAACCATTGCCATTGCAGAGTTAAAATAACAGAAACCGCTGTTTTGGAGTTAAAAGACTGAAGTTAAGAATACTATAAACGTTGACTACATTGTTCCACCACCACACAACCGTTAAACCTCTCACATGCAGGTGCCAAGGCTATAGCCTCTCACATTTAAGTGCCAAGGCTATAGCCTCTCACATGTAAGTGCCAAAGCTAGATGTTCACTTATACCTTTGAATATGCAACATGTCACCAACCAGGTCCTTGTCCATGAATCCCAGAGTGATGGTGAGTGAGCTGCAACTGTTCAAACTCAAACTGGAGGGACTGAACAATGGCCTTTAAAACACATCTGCTCTTTCAACAGTCTTCTCCAGCTCATTGTTATAGGAGATGTCCCCAGAATGCTATAGCCACATTAAAACAACTCAAACACAACTGTATGATTTGCAAACACCGTACCTCTCCTCCACTCAGTTAAAAGCTGTCTCATGTCAAAACAATCAAGAGATTTTTTTCCCCAAATTTTAACTGTTTGTAAAAAGAACAAGATCAACAATTTAAGGGGACCCTTTGGCAAAAACAAATGCAGATATTTTGAATAATAAATCTGATATCTCTTTAGCGTCCTTTGAAGAAAGTGTTACTGTGTCAACCCTGGGGAATTTATCACAGTTCTGTTTCTGTGGAGGCAGGCACATCTGTACTCTCCAAAAGATGTGCCTTTACTCTGCCTTTTGAAGCTCTCCTGTGGTAGGTGCACATGGGCTACGCAGACTCTTCTGCAACACATGGGCATCTGCAGGCTCTATCCTCTTGTAGTAATTTTTCTTTGTTTCAATGATCTCAAAACCAAACTTCTGGTAAAAGTCAATGGCTGACTCATTGCTGATCTGCACATGACTGTGGATGAAACGATAATTAGTGTTTTTTAAAAAAAAAATATTTTAAACAAAACAAGAAAATGCAAGTGAAACACAAAAATACTCACAGGTAAATGTTGTCAAAAGTCCCATCCTTCTCACAAATGTTTAGCACATGATTCAGCATTTTTGTACCTTTACAGCAACACAAATAGAAGCCATAAAGCCAAACATATCACAATCACATTTCTTCAGATGAGTGGTTCTTACCAATTCCAAGTCTTCGGTAGGGTGCTAGACATCCAAGCGTCATGATGTACAGTCTCTTCTGATTTTGAGAATGGTCAACTCGACAGCACACAGCTCCCACTGCTATGTCATTAAAGTATGCTACAAGTGTAGCAAGAAAAACAGGCAATAACAATCGTGTAGTAAATATTTGAACATTGTCATATCAGGGATGAAATTTACCAAGCTTTGCAAGCTCCCCAACTTCCAATACATCCTTGTAAAATTTATCGTTGTAGCTGACAGGGAAGATGACCTGATTGAGTCGTTTCAATTGTTTAATGTTATGGGGTGTTACATCCCCCAGCTCGATCCGGCTACTGAAACAAGAGCAAACCGGTTAAATAGGTGACAATGTGTGGTCAAGCTTAAAAAAACCTAGTCTCTCATCATTAATAAAACTGAAATTAATTCTCATCAGGATTTACTTTATAGTGATGGAATGAAGGAACCCGTGTAAAAGGACTAAGACTATTTATAGTTGCAGTAGTACACATGAAAAACAGCTGTTGGTCACGTGCATTTTTTGGTGTCAACGCCAACATCTTTCCAACCAGGGACTAATTAATACAGTCTGTTGTATTAATTTCATCCGTGAAAATGCACACATAAAATCAGAGAGCCTTCAAAAATTACAATGGACAAGGCTCTTATAATCTAACATTGACATATCAGGTTTCACTAAGGGCATGTTTATGTATATTTAAATGAAGAAAAACAACAGAACACGTAGGGCTTCCTAAAGATACAGTAGTTATGGTAGAATTTTCGCAGTGTAACTCAGTATAGTATAGTTTACATATACAGTGCGTTAAATGTTACTGACTCAGCTCCCTGGTACTAGTTAGCCTGTTAGCTTAGCTTCAACAAACACGAGTGAAGAAAACACAACGTGAGTGACAACAGTTAAGTACATAAGACATTGCAGTGTTACATTTTAAACCAGTTGTTCTATTTCAAGAGAAAATAAAGCTATTCTCAGAGTACCTAGCTAGCAGTCTCCTCCCGCCTCCCCGTGTAAAAAACAGACATGAAAAACTTTGCCTGTGTAAGCTACTTATTCGTGACTCGAAGGCTTACACTCACCCTTTCATTGTAAACAGGGACACTCCCTTATTTTCTGTAGGACGAGGGTTTGGAGTTGTTTGGAGTAAAAATAAAGAATTTTAACAAAGTTGGGGTTGGGGATGCGTTCCGCTTTACCCTCCACATGTAGCTAGGTACTTGCGATTAGCTCGAGCTCCGCCGCACTCGTCCACCACTCTGTCAACTCTGACCCCCCACGCATGCGCACTGCCGCTGCGGCGCTGGAAGGGAAAACATGATCTTTTAATGTGTTGATTTATTATTAGGCCGGAATATTTTATGGGAAATGTATCTTCTGTGATAAAATATCTTATTCATTGGTACGTTGTAATATTGTGTACTCTGATACATTTACTTACTCGCTGGGTATCATTAATCGTCTACTTCTGCCATTTTGGCTCTGTCCAAAAGATTTATAAAATTATAAAACCACAGACAGTTTCTGTGTGCATACGTTACTAAATTAGACTGGTATATCGCTTTGTTTAATTGTGATTTCTTTGTTCATTCAAAATGAAATTTCAGCTGCGCATCACTCGTATAATGTATTAAACTCACTTGCTCGAGCTGCGTGTAGATCCAAAATGGCGCTGGTTGCTTTGGCTGCATCACGGCTCTGCCTCCAGTGAATGAAGTCAGCTGACCACAGCCTGCCTGTCACGCATCGAAGCTCCGTTTCACTTCGACACAAGACTGTAAACCACTACAGTTAAACCAGAAGGTGAGTTTGACTTTGTCTATTTCTTTTTAAATATGTTCTGAGCTGCATTGAAAGCCTGGAACTACAGTTTTCCAGTTTGGCTTTGCACCAGAGCTTACAGAGCTTAGCCAAACAGGCCGTAGCATCTGCCTTGCTATCGGTTCATGGCAGTAGCACAAACCGTACAAAGATACACACGTATATGACATGACCAATTAAACACACATTATTCAACCAGTTCGTACAATACTGCGTCTAGGTGTGTGCTGCTATTGACGCTCAATGTCGTGTAAATTAAACATTGGACATTTCACGTGAGATACTAAGGCCAGGTACACGGTGCACAGCTCCTCTCCGACATTAAATGGGTTTCGTCCGATTTTCATTCCATATTTATGAACTTCTGTTCAAACCATGATCTCGGAATGGTTAAATCAAGTAATAAACTATCGTCTATGTGTCCTGGAAATATTTGTAGTAACCTCTCACTTACATGGTACATGTAGCAGTGAAGGGACAGAAGGCACCGTCCAAAGAAAGAAATATCCTTAATTAATTCAACTACCTTCTTTGCTTTACACACTAGGCCCTGTTCTGTAAATATTAAACAATCCATTACCGTAATTGTGACAGGTTACTAATTGCACCAGTATCACATTTGGTTCAGTTCTGTATAATAGTGTTTTGTCTTTTATGTGCTATTATTTGTACTTTCCAGATTTGCATTATGTTGGTTTTCCACTTCCCCAAAGTCTCATGGAGCAGACCAGTCATGTGTCAGGGTCATATGATTACGTGTCATGGCTACCCTTCAGTCTGCTCTGGGAAAATAAACGACATGATTGCACAGTCAGGCTTGTACGCTGCGAAATTTAGACATATCAGTAAACAGTATTCTTTATCTAACCCAATGCCTATATAAATATCAGTTTTATACACGGGTAAGGTTCTTTGTGCAATGTGTAATTAATAATTATACAAATTAAACAAAATACATTCTCGTCAGATTTAGAAATTGCTCAAATTTCTAGGTTTTGAAGTTCCTATACTTGCACATTAGGGGGAGCTGCCTTCATCCAGCTGACTTGGCAACTGAACAGGAAGATCTCTGCTTCTGTGGGAAGGACAAAATAAGGGCACTCCTGTAGTTAAAAGTACACTGATTACTGAAACAAATAAAAGTAGATTAACAAGTGATTTCAAGGTACAGGTTTTTCAGTTTTATGGCCTTTTTAAATGAATGGCTTGCCATTGTAGAAGAAATTTATAAGAGCACAAAAGGGGAACAGTCTGTTACAGCACCAATTGTTAGACAATTTCCTAGTCTACAATGTGTGCTGGTGTTTGGATGTTACTTTTTTTTTCAGGAGATGATTTGATTTAATGTTAAATTATATTTTTCATATTTTACAGTGTGTCAGTTGTTACCATAGAATACCATGTTTATGTTTTGGATTGTTTGTGAGTCCAAGAAACAAAGTCTCTTATTTACATTTACCTATTTTTCCTATTTAGTCATACTACGATTGTCAAGATGGACATGTCCAAGCTGCCAAAAATCAGGGATGAGGAACGGGAAAGCCAGTTTGGATACGTGCATGGAGTGTCCGGACCAGGTTTGAATACTTGACTGACTCATTTATTCAGTGAAACTTGTATTATTCAAAAAATTGTCAAATGCTCTTCTGTTGTTTTTGTTTGATCGCCACAGTGGTGACAGCTACAGCCATGGCTGGAGCAGCTATGTATGAACTGGTTCGTGTGGGACACTGTGAGCTGGTGGGGGAGATCATCAGGCTGGAGGGTGATATGGCCACCATTCAAGTCTATGAGGAGACATGTATCTTTTGATCTTTTTGTTACTAGTACTACCTATTATTATTATTATTATTATTATTATTATTATTATTATTATATAGTCGCTACAAAGCTGATTTATAGATAAAATACACAATTTGCGTCCATTCACATCATTTTCCTGAACTTTTACTCAGCTGGTGTTTCAGTTGGAGACCCTGTTTTGCGGACAGGAAAGCCTCTGTCTGTTGAGCTAGGGCCAGGAATCATGGGCTCTATTTTTGATGGTATCCAGCGACCACTGAAGGATATTAATGATATTACACAAAGCATCTACATCCCCAGAGGTGTCAACATTGGTGCACTTAATCGAGACATAAAATGGGAATTTTCTCCCAGTAAAAATTTAAGGGTATGTTCTTCTGCTTCTGTAAAAACCGCTGATAGTTGTATGAATAGCATTTGACTGATAATTTCTTAGGTTGGCAGTCACATTACCGGAGGAGACATCTATGGTGTTGTTTATGAGAACTCTCTCATCAAGCACAAGATCATGCTTCCCCCTAAAAACAGAGGCACTGTAACTTATGTGGCACCACAAGGAAACTACGATGTCAGCGTAGGTATTCCTCCCCTTTTGAATAAAGTTAGTCATGAAGATTCTAGTTGTTAATAATTGTGGATGTCTTCTTAGGATGTGGTCATGGAGCTGGAGTTTGAAGGTGTGAAGGAAAAGTTTACTATGGTTCAAGTGTGGCCTGTCAGACAAGTGCGCCCTGTCACAGAGAAACTTCCTGCAAACCATCCCCTGCTGACTGGACAGAGGGTGCTCGATGCTCTTTTTCCGTGAGTAAAATTTGTTTTCTCTGCTTCACGTTGTTTACATTTCACACTCAAGTGCATATACTGCTTTGATTCCTGCTTGTAAGAATGAGCCTCCTGTCGCATTTTGGAATAAGGAGCACTTTCCTGGTTAATTAAAGGTCAATAAATTTGGGTTGGCCTTGTGTAACCCTCGGATATGGCTCCAGTGAAGCTAATCAACCAAAATGATTTCTTAAATCTATCATTTCCAACCTGTACACTACCAAAAAATAAAAAAGCCATTTTACATTTTGGGATGTGGTTTCATCACATTATGTTGTATGCAATATAACGTATTAACAAAGTACAGTAGTATAACTTGGTCATGTTTATATTATATTATGTGTTATATGGCAGACTAAATATTCTTTCGTTCATTAAAGATGTGTACAAGGTGGAACCACAGCTATTCCTGGAGCTTTTGGATGTGGTAAAACTGTCATCTCCCAGTCTTTGTCAAAGTACTCCAACAGCGAAGTCATCATCTATGTTGGATGTGGGGAGCGTGGAAATGAGATGTCTGAAGTACTACGAGACTTCCCTGAGGTAATGAATTGTATACTGTCTGTGGTGTACATGTCAGTACTATTCTAATCACTTATTCATTCTGCAAATATCACAATAAACAATAGTTGACCATGGAAGTGGACGGGAAGACGGAGAGCATCATGAAGAGAACGGCGCTAGTAGCCAATACCTCTAACATGCCTGTAGCTGCCAGAGAAGCTTCTATATACACAGGTCATTTTTACTAAATTAACTGACCAGAATGTTTCCACTATTATTTCCTTTTAGTTTATTCATGTATTATATTAATCTTGCAGGTATCACCCTTTCTGAGTACTTCAGAGACATGGGATATAATGTGAGCATGATGGCTGACTCTACTTCCCGTTGGGCTGAGGCTCTAAGGGAGATTTCTGGTCGTTTGGCTGAGATGCCTGCTGGTGAGTTTCAGTCTCCTGGAGTGTACAAAAGCTAACTTAGTAAACTTACAGCTGAGATGTGTTTTTTTTATGTAGTCACTATAATCTAGTAAATGTTCTTGTGTGCACTCAGACAGTGGTTATCCTGCTTATCTGGGAGCGCGTCTGGCCTCCTTCTATGAGCGAGCTGGAAGGGTCAAATGTCTGGGTAACCCTGAGAGAGAGGGCAGTGTTAGTATTGTAGGAGCGTGAGTATAACCTTTTTCCACTGGACTGATTTTGCAGGTTTGCTTTGTGGGAGTTATACAGTAGTAATACATTTATGTATTTTCAGTGTGTCACCCCCTGGTGGTGACTTCTCTGATCCTGTTACCTCAGCCACACTTGGTATTGTTCAGGTGAATGAAAATATGCACCATCACTTATATCCAAAGAGTTTATTATTTGACAGTATTAATTTCTCTTTTCCAAGGTATTCTGGGGTTTGGATAAGAAGCTAGCTCAGAGGAAACACTTCCCATCTGTAAATTGGCTTATTAGCTACAGCAAGTACACTCGGGCATTAGATGAATATTATGACAAACACTTCCCAGAATTTGTGCCTCTTCGCACAAAGGCGAAGGAAATTTTACAGGAAGAAGAGGACTTGGCTGAGATTGTGCAGCTTGTCGGAAAGGTAACCATAAATGTGCACGCTCACTTACTGTATTGAATGTGAATTTGTTTAACTCAACTAATTTTTACTGTTGTCATTTAACAGGCATCTCTGGCAGAAACGGACAAGATTACACTGGAAGTTGCAAAACTTATTAAAGATGATTTCTTGCAGCAGAATGGTTACACTCCATATGACAGGTCTATATTGATTTTCTGAGTTTACTTCTAATAAGTTCAGGGTTATGCTTAGCTGTGTGTGTCTTTTTCAGGTTCTGTCCCTTCTATAAAACAGTGGGTATTCTGTCCAATATGATTTCTTTCTATGACATGGCACGACATGCAGTGGAAACCACAGCTCAGAGTGACAACAAGATCACTTGGGCCATGATCAAAGAGCACATGGGGGAAGTCCTTTACAGGATCAGCTCCATGAAATTCAAGGTAATATATCCAAAGCTGTTTGCTCTAGTAATCATATTTGCCCTGAACGCACACAGTGGTTATTCTCCATGTCCCACAAGATGAATGTGATTTAACTCACAAGCTGGCTGCATATTCTGAGTGAACTGTGGGTTCTCCAGCCACAGTTCAAAGGCATGCATCATAGGTTTTTGATTGTATGCTTTGAATGCCTCTTGGCAAAGTATCTTTCAGCACAAGTTTGCATACAAATCACAAACAAAAATTCTTCCTCCTGTGAAAGCTGCTTACTTTCGGGCCAAACACATTTTCACTGTGCAGTCTGCAAGTTTGACCAAAAAGTGCATCGTTCATATCTGTAATGAAAGGCTGCAGAGCTGGCCATTTGCAACCTTCGCCTGACATGGCATTGAATTATATCGGCGATACACATCCTGCCTCCAACTGTGCAGTAAATCCTTTGTGTGCCATTCAGAGTAGACTTTCTCTAGTTGTAAGCCTTGAATGCATTTCCCTCACCGTATATTTGTCCACGATTAATAGAAAATATGCCTGCTGGGTGGGAAAGGTCGCTGTGGCGTGAGTTCGAATCTGGCTCTCGACAATTTGCTGCAGGTCGTTCCCCAATCTCATTCCCATTTCACGCTGCACTGTCCTGTCGAAATCCTTCAAAAAAGAAAATGCCATCACGTATAGTGCAGGGCCGCCAAGGCTTTGTGCGCGTGCTTGTCCCTGGGGCTCTTGTAAAATCCTGTCATATTTAGTCTTTTGTAAACAACATATGTTTGACGCTTGACTCCCCAGGACCCAGTGAAGGATGGTGAGCCTAAGATCAAGGCTGAGTATGCCCAGCTGCTGGAGGACATGCAGAACGCCTTCCGCACTTTGGAGGAATAAAACAAGCACACGCCTTCCCAGATCTCATCTCCACGGCTGAGTCACATTCCACTTCGCTGTATTTCCTGATTAACCCCTTGTGCTCCCTGTGCTCCTGTGGTCGATTGTGTGCGTGCAGTTTCATGTGGAGGGAAAAGAGAAACGATGTACTGTATTCCTATTTCTTTTGCCTCAAGTGGGCGATCTCTGGATTCTCTGCATGGTCATTGATTGTGAGCGTGTTTGAAAGAGGCATCACTCAGTTTTTCAATCGTTTTTGTTTACATGATCTTACATGTGTTCTTTTCTTGAATAGGTTTTTTTGATTGTTGTGTTGTAATTTCATATCTCATCTGTACAAAAGAGTATTGAATATAAATTTAATTACATCAACTATTTATTGCCAGCATTATGATGTGAAGGCTTTGTTTTTATAGTGTTTCATGTTGTGCCGTGTTGTATTCTTGCTGTAGGAGTGTGTAAGCCTCATCCAATAGTTTCATCACGTTGCTCCCAAAGAATAAAGGAATGGGGTGAAAAAATATGTTGTTGGGTTGCTTCTTGAGCTGCTGAAGGAGCTGTTCTACTAGTCTGGCTGCATATTGGGTCAGCGTTGTTTCTATTTTAAAACAATTCCATTTTTATCCTTTTAGTTTGTTTATTTATAAAGATAAAAGTAAGTTGTTTTTACCTTGACATGTTTCGGTGATCATCGGCCACCCTCTGAAGCATATCATTTTTAACTTTAAAAATACATAAGCTTCTAAGCTTTAAAAAAAAAAAAAAAGTCCTCAAGTGTAATGCTGGAGAGGTAAATTTGGTTGAGTTAACTAATGTATACAGACAAATGAGCGTCACCAGTGTGATGACAACTCCCTGAAGGTGATCTCAACAGGTAAGACAGAAGATGTGCATGCAAAAGACAGACCACAACTAGGTTATTATGCTGTGAGTGAATAATTTGTGTTTTTTTTTCTTTGTGGAAATAAACCAACCCGAAATCCTGGGTCCACATCGTGTCAGGTGAGTAAATTTGGCCTAAGTTTTCTCATGTGCATGTTTTTATTAATGCCTAAAATGAGTGTGTTTGATTTGATGCATTTAAAAAAACAAAAACAACCAACCCAAATGTCGTAATGAATGAATGACCCTAATGAAGTTTCTATTCATTGGCATTAGGCTGTCCTTGTCAGACCAGTTCTCCAGGAGTGTCAACGGTGTCATAATGACTTGTGTGAAAACGTGTTCTCTTTTCGTTGAGACTTCTGACGCTGAGGATTGTCTGAACATAAATACATACATTTTAGCTCTCTTGGGTCTGGTGAATCGGAGCAGATGGACCAGGTATCGATTCGCTCAGGAGTGGTCAGTAACGACACCACCGATGAGACAACCTCCCTTGTGGACGAAAGGTGGAGCGACGATGAGGACGAGGTAAAAAAAATAAACAAACACACACAAGAATAGGCTCCTGGAAACTTTTAAACTTCTGTTATTAAATGAGCACCAACATTTCTGGTTCCATGGAGATGTTATTGCTTGCCTTTAATGTTCCGCAGTATGGCATCGAACATATCTAATAGTATTTTGCATTCACGTATAGCAGCCCATACCTGGGCCTATTTTTATCACTCAACATATTTTGAATTTAAATACATGCATTCTTAAACCGAGCAGGGTTGCCTTACTCAAGCAGGTGCAAGACCCTCCTTTTTCCAAAACGTGAAATTGGAAGTACACCTTTAAGCAGGTATATTATGTGAAAATGAATCTGTTTGTTGCATAGTTATTTGTAATGTTTTCCATGATATCACCATTGGTCATTTTTATTTATGGCCGTCTTGAGGGGTTAGTTTCACTATATAAATTCTGTCATAACTGATCATATTATTTGCACCACCTTCAGAGCTCTGATCCCCAAGGGCAGTGTCTTGCAAGCCCACAGACTCCTCTGCCAACCTACAAACAGAAGTTTGAGGAGTTTAAAAAGAATTTCAAGGAGCTACCAGAGACTGAGAAACTCATTGTTGGTAAGCTTACTTTTTATTTTTATTCCATATTTTATTTTATGCAATAACTATATAGTCTACTGTTTGGTTTTTTTGAAAGTCACACTGTGTCGACATAGTTTCTGTTATTGCAATGAGGACTTAAAGTTGTTGCAATATTCTTCCTCAATAACAATGGTTTGTGAGATGCCTCATTGGCTGCACTCACACGTGGGTCCTCAGCAGCCTTCTGTATTTTTTCCTCCATAGACTACCCCTGTGCACTCCAGAGGGACATCCTCCTCCAGGGTCGCCTGTATCTCTCAGAAAACTGCCTTTGTTTCTACAGCAATGTGTTTCGAGGCACAAAGGTAACCCTCAAATGTTTTAGGACATTTTGTTCCCCTGTAGCAAGTTATTTACAGTGTTGTGAAAAGCCAAACAAATCACCTCCTCCAATTCTGCCCATGTCATAATGTTTTACCTGAAAAAGAACAAAGAATTGCATGTTTTACTTGGAACTGATCAACATAGCATAGTAATTTTGTCATTATATTATTGTGTGTATTTAGATCACACTGAATCTCAAAGATATAATGACATTGACAAGAGAGAAAACAGCTCGACTGATTCCCAATGCAATCCAGGTTTGCACTAGCACTGAAAAGGTACCAGACCAGTAACATTTAACAACTCATATTATTTCCTCTAATTTACACTTTGCTTTCACCTCCCAGTTCTTCTTCACATCGTTCTCAGGCAGAGAAAAAAGCTACTTGGGAGTTTTCAGGATTTGGCAAAATGCTCTAATGAATAAGGTATAGTTATTTCTAACTATCTGCTGAACATGTTGCTGCACATTAAACTCTGTAGCCTAAAGCCTCTCAAAATGTTTGTGTCTTTGGCCTTCACACTTATCTTTCTGGTCCAGAGTGCAGAACTCTGAAACCATGGTGACCGCCACACACAAGGCGCGTTCGTGTTTAGCTGCGCCTCGTCTGGATGACCGACGAGAGTTGAAGTGTCCAATGAGAGCGTAGAAAAAACGATTAAACCAAAAACTCAAACGTGGCTCTCATTGGACACTTCTTACTTTCGTCGATCATTCAGACGGGGCGCAGCTAAACACGAACGCGCCTAACGTATCTCCTCCTTTCTGCTGTTGCATGTTGGATCAAGATTTACACATCACAGCAATGCACTCTTGGATAGTTTCATGATGATCACAATAAAAATATGAATTACGATTTTGTAAGTCACCATAATGAAACGTCATAAATAAGTCTGAATTGATATGTGTATTTATTTTGATATAGTTTCACCCTGTAATGTGTTAGCAACTGCAGACAAATGACAAATGCAGAAACGCCTATCACCAGCGGGGCGCACTGTAAAGCCTCTGCTGGGACATGAGGCAATAACATCTCCTTCAGGAGGTCATTGACCCCCGACAGGTGTGGCTAATCGTGCTCATTTGCATATGCAGCCTCCACGCGCAGCGCACTTGACACTGACAGGCCTGTTAATGTAACAACAACAAATTAAGAGGAGTATCTTGTTCAAAACGAGCAGTGAATGCACCGAAGTGTCGAGCAGCTTTCAGTTTCCTCTATCCGGGTTTAAATCAAGGTGGCGCGGCTCTGCCCCCGAACTTCTTTTAATCGGCGACTTCCTGAAAGTGAGTGACCAGGTACCGACCGCTGTGTTAACAGCAGCTGTGTGTGGATCATTGACTCTGTGGATATGTGCAGTGGCAAGTGAGTACCATGGGAAACTTATAAAGTCCCTATTTTGTTGCCTGAACTTAAATTTTCTCGCGCGTCAAAGTCCAGTCGTGCAATAGATTATGATGAATACTGTTTCCGCCTTTGTTTTTTCATATAAAGTCTGAGATCCTGTTATGGTCTCAAAACGAGGTGTAAATAAATGTATTGTAATCCTTCTTACAGTGAAACGGTACTAATGGAGCAGTTGCCAGGATACATGGATACTTCTCATAACTCTGTACACATTGCATTGTCACCAAAGTCGCCACAAGTTTCCGTTTGGGAAGAATACTTTGAAAATGTATTTAGAGAATACTGAATAGCTGCATTGAAATTTATTTTGTAACTTTCTGAATACCTAACATACTTTAACATTGCGTTGCATTATATTTTAGTTAGAAAACACGACATCGGATTAAAACAGCTTTTTCTTTCTTTTTTTGCTGGCATTTATGTATAAGAGAACCTTTTATCACAAATGTATGTTGTTGTATAATGAATAATTGTTCCAAATAAGAATAGTTACCCAGAATTGTTATTTTGAATATGCGTTTTCAGATCATGTATTCAGTTACACCGGATATAGATGGCTGCCTATTTTTATCTATCCATTTTTAATTTGTCAACTTTACCAAAAAATATTTAGCTCTCAATTGTAATTTTAATGATTAATCTTTTCACTACACTAACCCAGAATGACCATTATTATGCTGATGGTTTCGCAAGATCTGCTTGTAAATTTGTCAAAGACAAACCTGGCTTCTCCCTGTGAATAAGACATGCATGTGCTTGTGTCTGCAGACACTGACAAACTCGGAGTTGTGGCAGATGGTTAAACAGCACTATGGGTCTGACCTGGGCCTGAGCCATGAGGAGATGGAGAGTTTACTGTTATCGTCAGAATCAAGCATGCAGACCAGGTTTGTTCAGTATTACATAATGCTCATTCAATATTTTAAACTAATGTCATACATTGTTAACCATCTGTGAGGCAGTCTGACTCCTAGGTCTGGTGGAGACAACAATCTTGGCCATTTAGAGCGCACTCCTTCTCTTCGGCTCCCTGGGATTGAACAAGGGCCACTTGAGGCATCAACACCACAAGCAGAGGACCTGCCTTCTCCTGCTGGATCCCAAACCTCCAACTCTCTCAATGTGGTACTTGGACAATAGTGACACACGATGGGGTGGGATAATATATCCATAATGATACTGCCCGGTGACTATTTTCTATGTCCATACAGGATGACATTCGCAACACCCCATCTCAGAACCGTAGTCCTGTGCCATTGCTGGACCGTGGTGCCCCTGACCGTGTTTCCAAGCGCTCGTCTCTTTCTCTTGACCTAAATGCAAATGAGAATGGCCTTTCTGAGCAGAGTGGTTCAGAGAGCGTTGAAGAAGGTAAAAGTGTAGGTGGCCAAAGGCATGTTGTGGAATATTACAGATTTATAAGCTGTTAAGAAAAGTGAAAAGAACAAGTGCTTAAAAAAAACCCTACAAGAAACAAATTCAAAACTACAAGCAACACAAAGTTTATTTTTGAAGAAACTCTGTCATTTATGAAGTGACCAACCCTTTATTGATCATTCTTCTTGGATAAATAAAGTTATTTTTAACTACTGCGAAAACCTGACGCTAAGTCATATTTGTGAGCAGCTCTGGTCCTGTCTGTAATACTAACTATAAATCTGTATTTTCCTCTGGCTCCCCCAGTGGAGGACAGAGTAGGATTGTCACAAGTGGCAGGCCGCCTTTATCTGAACAAAGTTTTCCGCATCAGTGCCAACAAAATGTTTGAGATGCTCTTCACAGACTCCAGCTTCATTCGCAGGTTTATGGATGTCAGGAAGATTACAAGTTTGTGTTCTATTTTTACTTAAAATCTAGTTATGCATTCATTGCAATAGTCTATTTCAATGGACTTTGTGTCACCAGACCCCAGCTTTAACCCTTGGCAAATGGACACCTCAGGAAACAAGAAGAGAAGTTTGAACTACACAATAACAATAAGTAACCCACTCATTGGGAAGTTCTCCACCGCCACAGAAAACCAGGTGTGTTTGCATACTCCTGGAAAAGTGACTAAACACCGTGTTGATTAAGTTTGACATCTCAAAAATGTTTCTGTCAGATGCTGTACAAAGAGTCCAGGGAGGGTCAGTATTATCTAGTGGACTGTGAAGTTTACACTCATGATGTTCCATATCACGATTATTTCTACACCCAAAATCGTTACTACATCATTAGCAACTCAAAGAGGAAATGTCGGCTTCGGTAGAGAATTTTTATACCTCCCCAGAAGTTGAAACTTTTTCAATTAAGATGTTCTATATAGGTTTAATTGTCATTTTGCTACAGGGTTTACACTGATGTCAAATATAAAAAGCAACCATGGGGTTTGATCAAGTCTTTCATCACTAAAAACTCTTGGAGCGGCATAGAAGATTATTTCCGACAGCTCGGTATGTATCACTGGAGTCCCTATGGCTCGTTTTCCCTGTGGTCTCAGGCTTATTTGATTCTAAATCAGATACGAGCCTGATCTGTTGCCATAATGCTTTGTAGCTACATAATGTGAAACTGCACAGGTTGCCACTCATAAATGATCATCTGTGTTGTAAACAAATATTAGGCTTTAATCCCAGCCCTTACTTTGGTTCTTAAATCTTTATTTCTTTAACTTTATAGAAGCAGAGTTGCTTGAGGAGGAAGCAGAGCTCAACCAAGGAAGTGGAGACGTGGGAAAGGGCGGCCTGCGCAGGAGGAGGCGAACATACAGTCGGTCCAACCCAGAGCACATAAAGCCCAGCAACCAGTATGGGCAAAATGCAGAGCTGCGCAGGGATAGCATCATAGGTACACAACTTTAAAGTGGGACTTGTCACTAAATCAACTTACTTACGCTTATGACATCACGCACCGCTGTACTGCTTGCAAGAGCAAGTGACCTTTGTGACTAGAAAACCTCCCCAAATTTTGCCGCAGGTTAAGACCAAAAATCTCAAATCTCTCTTTCTCTCCCCCCCAATTATTTCAGAGTTGTATAATTATTATTGCTTCAGACCCTAGAAGTTGCAAACTATACAGTATTATCTATTAACTTAAGCCTTTAAATGAATGTCACATTATGATGAATGCCTGTTATTATTGTTGCAGGCCCCATAGAAACAATCAGCCCACAAAGATGGAATGTCAACACAATTATTGCTGCTATGAGCCTCATGTAAGTAGCAGCAATTTCAGACGTTAATTAAAAAATATATATATACTTCTAATTTCTGTCATTTTTCAGTTTGCTGATTTTGACGTTGCTGAATCTGGGCCTGTTTTTTAAGTTGTGGGCGATGGAAGATATTGCCCACCGAATGTATCTGAGCACAAAGCACAGACTGAGGGAGAGAGGCCAGTCCAGGTGAGCTTCTGTAAATATAATATCTAATACTAATGTCTGTGGATCAGATTGCCCACACGGAAAAGTTCTTTACTCACAATGCTGTCTGTGTTTTCTGCAAAAGTGGTTATGTAAGGCAAAATGAAAGACATGCTTTATTGCTCCTTTTTGATAGAAAATACTTAAATAACATTGTTTTGACAGCATAGCACCTGATTTTAGTGCACAAGGACCTGGATATCCAAGCAGGGAGGACCTTCAACTACTAAAGACTGTACTTCAGGATTCAATTGACCTTCTTGATCAGGCAAGACATTGACTGGTCAAATAGAAACCACAATTGGGGGGTAGTGTTGAAGGAAATTGGATACTGTGTCTTGGCATGTTTATCAATAGAAAAGGTACAGGTTTGCATCCACTGAGATGTCTTTTGTCTCTATAGCTCCGTAAGTCCTTGATGTTACTGCAGCAGAGTTTTTCGTCAGTGAACCAAACGACAACGGTACAATGAATGGACCACACCTGGTGACCGGAGCAGATGGTTTGTGAAGGAAAAAGCCACTGTGGTGAAGTTCCTCTGAGGAGATCTGGTATCCAGTATCATTGCCATGGAAGCGTCTCCAGACAACGCTTTGTTACCAGGACGAGCATGTCTCGAATCTTCTTTGGAGCATCAGGTGTTTTTAAGGTGTCAAAGGGCTGTTGGCTGTGGCATCGCGTTTCAGACGGATGCTAATGTCAGTCATTTGGCTAGTTGTGCGTTTGTCATTATCTGTGGCACTGAATCAACATTTTACACCTCTTTTTGACATTACAATGTAAATATATTTTAGTTTGTTAGAACTTTAAATGAGTCATGCATACAAAGTAGTAAAATTGATAATTGCTTCTGTAAATGACTGCAACTTTGCACATTAAAATTTTAAAATATTTAACAACTTGTATACCCCTTTTATACGGGTTACATTTTGTGATGCAACAAATGAAATGAATGTCATTCAGTTTTTAATACTGTGAAAATGTGTTTTTGTCTTGAGCTGTTTCAATTAAAGGGAAAAACACTTTGTACACTTTTTTTGATAGATAACTAAAGTGAATATATTAGCACAATTATGAATGGCTCTCGCTTTGCCTTGTATTGCGATAGCTGTCTCTTTTGTAAAAGATTTTTTTGGCCTGTAGGCTTTATTAGACATGTAAAGTAAGCGTGAAATGGGGCCTGAGAGTGAAGGGACAACATGCAGTAAATTGTCGGGATTCAAGCTCACGTGCGTGCTGTGACTTAACCACTCGACCACCGGGCAGCACAGTAACTGTCATGAAACGGAAGCTTCTAGAGACTTTCTGATTGCCTTGGGTATGCAACCCTTAAATCTTGTTCTCACCATGAGATACTTAACTTACTTTTGCCGTATAAAAGTGTTTTCTGGACACACGGTATCCTGCCTGGCGCTCACTGTCTAAACATTTCTCCGCACGTTGCAGAACATTGTCTGGCTCGTGTGAATGAGCGCTGGGCGGAGAGAGACATGTGACGTCAAGAGGAAATAGTGTGGCGGCTGCCACGGGCAGAGGACGAGTCGGGTTGAAACGGTTTGTTTTGACTAACGCATAGCATTCAAGGTAATTTGCCGGTGTCGTCGGGCAAACAGCCCCGACACGACCATCGTTTTCCCACTTTCGATGTGAAGCGCTGCAGGTTTCCGTGGGTCGTTCCGTGGGTCGTTCCGTGGGTGAGGAACGAGCCCATGGTCCAGCCCTAGTGTTTGTTTACTTGGGTAGGTACATTTAAAAAATAATTTATTACGTGAACAAGTAAACGTAGGCCTGCTGAAGAGTTGGAATAAGTCTGTTTAAATAGGCTTTCTTCTGTGTTGCAGTGTTAACTACTTTACACGATTAAAATTCACCCACAGAATAGTTTGAATATAAGCGGTCTACGAAAGCATCAGCCAGTCATGTGGTATCACCAAACGGCCCACGACGCCAAGTACTTGTTCAATATTTGACTTCCCCCACGTACCACCAGGGGCTAGTTTGGCACTTAAAAACGTGTCTAAAATAGGCCTAAACCTGGATTAAATCATGCCTAAACTGCGTCAAAACAACCTCTAATCCTGCAACAGACACATCTTGATTCATAACTAAAACGTACATGAAATGTATCTATTTAAAATAGTCTAAAGTGAACTGGTCTGATGGACCAGGACTAGTGGAAACAATGGCCCTGAGTTCCACCAGAAGAAGCCCCAGTACCACATTTTGGGAAACACTGGTGTATTCCGAGAACTGCTCCAGCCATGTCCAGATGATCGTCAAGACACAATAAATTCTTTAGCCAAAATAGGACAGATGATTACCCCTCCACCTGTTATATATATTTTCATGGCACATTAGTGAAGTTGCTCTGTACTTCCCAAACAGACCAAAAGGGTGGGTGTGGGGGTGTGGGTGTGGGTGTAGGAGGGGAGGACGGTAATGCTTGCTGTTTGGCATGACTGTAAAGATTGAAGAAAAACTACTTTTTCTTAAAGATTTAATGAATTATTTTCAAATTGCTGTGCGATCCTGATGTGGATGTGATCAACAGGATAAAAGACTGTCCACTATGAAAAAGAGAACCAAGAAAGGGCTGGAGGAAGAGGACACTTTATGCTGCTGTGAATATGTGAATGGACAGGGAGAGCGCAGTCATGTGGCAGCCTGCTGCTGTGACTGTGAAGACCTGGATGAAGTGTGTGACAGGTGACTAAACTACATGTATAATGGAAGATATATCGAAAAATGTATAACGTTGCTATTGTTCTAAATTTATTCATTATTAGTGGTTAATTTTATGGTCTAGTCACATTTTGTGCAATGCTCCAATCTCAACCAAGACAACTCTAAATATCATTATGTAAGCAGCAATTTTTAAAAAGAAAATATCCAAACAAACTTGATTATTATTTGTCCACAAACCTGTGATATTAATCTTGTGACAACAATTCTACCTTTGTGATTGATTGCCCCAATAGAGATATTAATTATACATTTATTTATTTTTTAAATGTCTGCATTATGATCATTGTGACCTGTCCTTCACTTAAATTACAAACCATGAGCAGTAGAATGTCATGACAAGTAATTTTGGCAAACCTTTACACTAGGTTTTTGAAAAGAGAGCCCCAGAAGCCCGACTCCTTCTCTAGAGTGGCTGAGGTCTTGACGGACAGGATTCGGGTGCCATGGCTGAGAGGCGGAGCCAGGAAAGTTGACCTGTCCATCATCCCTCCTCTTGTACTTCTGCCCGTTCTCCTGCACATCGCTGCTCTCCACTTCCTGCTGGGCGTGCTGGTGCTCACCACCCTGCCGGGCCTGGTGCTATGGTATTACTACGTCACTCATCGTAAAAAGGGGCGGACGCTGTTCTTCCTCAGCCTGGCTCTCTTCTCTCTGGCGTACATGTACTGCCTGTTTGTCACTGTGGTGGTGCCACGTGGAGATGTTGGCATGGTTCAGCTGGCAATAATAACAATTGGCGTCATCTTCACTCTGACAGCGCTCATCCGAACTAAGAAAGGTCCCGGGGTGGTTATGCCAAACCGAGAGGCCTGTCATAGCACTGTTACTTACTATGCGCCTCTGCCGGAGAAGGATCCTGCTGTCAACAGGGGGGAACATGAAGTGATGTTGATGGAGCGGATGGCAGTGTCAGAGCCAATGGATGGAGAGCTGAAGGAAAGTCATCGAAAAAACTGGTGTCCTGCGTGCAGAGTGGTGCGGCCTCCTCGGGCGGGACACTGTCGGATCTGCGGGGTTTGTGTCCTGCGCCTGGACCACCACTGTGTCTGGTGGGTCATGCTCAAATACAATTAGGTTTGCACTTTTGTTCTATCTAGCTCAAAGCCCAAATGTATGGGTTCAAGTCAGTATTGCACTACAATTACCCATGTCTGCATTATTATTATTTGTATAGTTTAAAAATATAGTTTTAATGTGAAAAGTTGACCAGACTGTTGTAGTGACAGATTTTTAAAAGTGTGATGAAGAAAGTTACCGCGGTTTATTACTGCTCCGTGTCTGTTGGAGTGTTAAAGTCTGATTCTGCTCCACAGGATTAACAGCTGTGTGGGCCAGGCCAATCACTTGAGCTTCCTTCTAACTCTCATCTCGTTCCTGTTGACCTCTCTGTATGGGATCTGCCTGGTGCTATTGAGTGTCTGTCCAAAACAACACATTTTGACGGCTTTGCTATACTGCCCAGGGGTGTACAGCGAGTTCAGGTAAGAAAACAAGCACATACTGGGTCAGGTTAAGGTTGTGGTAACTCCTGAAGGGCACTTGAAGACATAATGGACAGTCGAAAAATAGCCTACATACTGTAATGTGTGCCCCCATCTTGGGTGACACCCATGAAATAGACAAAGACTTTAAACTAAATTGTCATCTACTAATAGGGGCCATCTTTGCCGGCAGTAGTTGAGGGAGTATCATTTCAGCCAATTCTACTATTGATAAACTACACATAAAGCCATAAAAATGACACCTACAATTTCAAATGTTAACTAAAATGTGCGATGTGCTCATTTATTTTTTATGTGAATAAACAAATAAACAAAGACAATGGTTTCAACAGTGACATACAACAATAATCATGAACAATACTGATGAGATGTTTTTAGTTTTTTAGTAATATTGATTCATTTTTGTTTATATTCCCGCCCTCTCACCACCATTCTTTCGCCGGATGTGGCCCTCGGCCTGTTTTAATCTGGCACCCCACAAGTATTTGGTAATAATTGTTACTCCATTCTAGTTCTATTTTTTTAATTGTCTTAGCTATTGAATATGTGTCTGCACTTATGTCCTTGATAATGATGATGATGAATGAAATAATAGATTAAATAGCCTATATTATACAGAAAAGTGCATATAATGACAAGAATTTGCTACGCCAATTACCTGGATTCAAATATGGTTCTCAGGGAAAAAATAATTGCCCACCCCTGGATTATAAACAAGTGTTGCCATAAAAGAAACAAGACTGGAAGAGCGCTCACTCGGGACAAAGTGCTGCCCTGGGGGAAATTGACATCTCACCTGTTCTGCCAAGCCTATATGTTGGGGTTTTTCCTCTTTTTTTTTTTTTCTCTACCCTCCCTGGTCTACAGTGATACATTTGTGGTTCTGTTTTTTTGCAACCAACAGAAAATCAGTTAATCCAAAAAGTCAAAACCTATTGAGATTTATCTCTTGTGTGTGTTCCAGCTCTGCGCTGTGCTTCACCTGTGCGTGGTACAGCGGCATAGTGACTGGAGGGCTGCTTCACCTGCTCCTGGTGCAGGTGATCAACATCAGCTACAATGTGACAGAACGCGAGGCTCGAATGGCCCTGCGCGAGAAAACTGCTCAAAGTACCTTTTGGGGACCCATTGTAGACACTCAAATCTACTCCAGAGGATTCTGGCTAAACTGGTCTGAATTTTTGTCAATGGGAGACAAAGTGAACGTCGCCTCTTTGACTCCAGCAGATGTGGTTTAATGCAGGTTCTCAACCTTTCTTCGTCACGACCACTGAAATAACAACTGTTAGCATTTGCGACCCCCACAAACATAATAAGTAGGCTATCTCAAAGTGATAAAGTAGCTTCATGTCTAATGTTTGCTTATATTTTATTATAAACCTAAGTAAATTACTATGGTAACAAATAATAATAATCTACATTTAACACTCAGTGGGTGTCAAGCCTCGTTTAAGACTTAAGACATTTTCCCTCATATTATCTGGGACCCCCCCTCAAAACCATGTCGCATCATTTCCCGACCCCCAGGCTGAGAACCACTGATTTAGAGGACCAAGCCTTCAGCTGCAGTACTGTTTTTGTCCACTGGATGGCAGCATGGTCTCTTCAACTCGTCACTTTATTGGTCTCCTGTTGAAGGCACACGGAGACCTGCCAAGACTGTTATCAGCCACCCTTTAATGCCGTTTCGGTTTACTACAGCATGGGACCTGCTCCTCATGTTGGCCTGACACATAGCAATAACGTTATACCATAACAAGATCTATCGACTGCCTTTTACGTGACACAGAACGGGCACCTCTTTCTTTACAGCTGTTGTGACTCTGTGACCCCTAATGTTCACCGCCTCATTCCACGTTTTATGTTGCTGCTAAAGTCTACAACTTTTACCGTCAGTGTCTTTCTTGAGATTGTATGTCCTCAGACCTCTTGTACTGCAGTGCCTTAAAGATGAAGGGTATTTATGAATGAGCACGCATTAATGAGACATTTTCCCATTGAAAACATAATATTTGGTGAATATCAAAAATGTGTTTGAGGACTGGCGTCTTCTCGTCACAATACAATTATACTCATCAGTACAGAGTCATCAAATGTGTCATGGCTATTTATTATCGTGCACACCAGATTATAGCTAATTAGTGTTTCACAGCCTGCTGTTCCATTAATAATTTGGATCGACAGAGATATAAAAGGCATCTTAAAAATGGTTCAGACTCATTCCAATATTTAACAGCTCTACAAGACCACAGCTGAAGGAAAAGGAAGTAAATCAATACAAATGAATGTCTGCCAGAGAAATAAGATTCAGCCTTTCAGCGTTTTGTCTTATAGCCGTTTTAGTGGTCCTCAAAGGAATAATTGCTTTATTTTTATAACTTGACACTCACACACTTGGGTTGTGTTGTATAAAAGTAATTTAATTTATTTTTATTACAGAAAAAACTGAGTACGTGTACACATATTGTGTCATGTAGATAGGGTCGACATGATTTATGACGGATGGGCGTTGAAATCGGGGAGAATCTCGGCTACCTTACGCATAAACTTTTCCCGACGTTGCTCCTTCTCCCGCTCTCTCCGCAGCAGGACAGGGAGATGCCTCCAGGCCAGGAACCATCGCTGCAACACCCGTCTGGAGAGTAGCCAAATGGCGAGCCAGGCAGGAGCAGAGCAAGGGATCAACAAGAAATGAAATTATATGGACCTCTAGGTTAACAAGATCTAATGAGGTTTTTGACATAAAGTGACATGGGTTTTAACAACAATGACAGCTGACCGGGTAATGGGAATAACCCAGTGGCTGTATACATGAAAACTGTATGTGTGTCAAACAAGCAATCATAACCAACTACTGTACCAAGACAACTTGCAATGTTATCATTTGTTACATATTAATTAAATACTGGAGAGACCCCAGAAATGTTTACAGAGAGTTGAGTGCGTACTCGAGCACCTGTTTCATTTACATTATGATGCATGATTTACATTCACACAGCATGTTCACTGCAGCTGCTCCGACACTGAATAATGATTGCTGCCTTTTGCATTTCAAGACGTTGATTTAATTAAGTAATAACACTTCCAAACTGCACCAGTCAGAAACCTTATACGCCACTAAGACATGAGAAATCATGGGTCACTGACCTACAGTTGTGCTTCTCAGCCACCTCCTGACTGTCCCGCTCCAGCAGCTTCTCCTGGGCCATGAAATGTTGCAGAGCCTTCAGAACCCTCCTAAGTGTGCGAAAACTGTAGAACCGCCTGGCTCTCTCCTCCTGAATCATTTGCAAATCCATTAACTAGAGGGGGGCAGAATACAACAAAAATAATTATTTGTACTTTACATCGGCCCCCGCGCTAATGTCCTGGTCATGATCAACATCAGTGGCTGAAAACAAACACTGGAACATAAAGTTAGACAATTTCACGGCTGTATGTTTAGTTCAGAGTTTAGCTCAAATTGACCATCAAGATGTTCGTAAGCTTGACCTCAACCAATGACTTAACCGCGTCTGTGGACACACTCCAGATGAGGATGCAAAATGTAGTTCTACATCATCTACACGACTAAGCACATCTTATTATTGTTGACATTTATGTCTTTGTGCTCTTGCAGAATGCTGTACATTTTTCATCCAATAATCTGTTTTTATCTGGACTCCTAATTTTTTTCTACTAACTTTAATGTATTTTGTGCCTGGGACTACAGTTTGAAACTAGCTGTATCGCTAATACTGGCACATTGACAGAAATGTTTATGAATGTGCATTGTTACCTATTCAAATAAACAAAATAAATTATATATACACATACATACATACACATTATATTATACATATATATATCATATATACACATATACATATATACATATACATATATGCATATATGTACATATATATATATATATATATATAATATATATAATATATATATATATGTATATTGTACATATGTACATATGTTGTTTTTATTATTGCTCAGTGTTTTATGTTGCACCTTAATGCCGAGACAAGTTCCTATGTTTGAATTTTGTCCATTGACAATGGCAATACACCCCTTCTGATATATATACACAACACATATATATACACACACACACACACACACACGTATGTATATATACACACACACATATATATGTGTATATATGCATACACATATACACATATATACACATATATACACATATAACACACATATATATGTGTGTATATACATATATACACATATATGTGTGTATATATGTGTATACACACACACACATAGATTCATACATACGCACACAATACACAATACATTAGTTGTGTGTGTGCGACACTCACTTTTTTCCAACTGCATAAGCTCCTTCGGAGCAGAAAGTGCTGGTGCAGTTGGTCAGCAGAAGCTTCTTTTTCAGACAGGGACTCTCGTGTTGTGTGCTGCCAGCTGAATGTGCACTGCCTCAGGAGGGATAGATTGTGGTGACTCTGTGCCAGCTGGCGGGGAACAAAAGAAAAGCGTTGATTTGCGCTGATAAACTGGGTCCATACATGTGCCAAAGTGAAGACAATGGAGGGTGTTAAAGGAATGAGATTGTTTGAGAGAAGCTCACATCTTGGAAGGATTTGCAGTGAAACAAGATGATCTGTTTGCAATGAAGTATGTGTGTGATAATCTGAGCAATGCAAGCGCAAGGAGATGCCAGGTGAATACTAAGGAGATGTTTTGTGGACTCTTTTGTGACTGTGGTTATCACTTCTTACAACACCTATTTGATGCACACACTTGTTATGGGGAAATTACACAATACGCGTTAGAGTAAACATCTGAACAGAAGAACTATTGAATTCGTAGGTACCACATCACAGCAAAAAGAAAACATCAAGGTGGGTCATAATAATTGCAGTTCATATTTAGAAAGTGTTATTTGTGTTCTCATTTCTGGTGTTGACCAAGACTGCTAAAACTGACAGATGTGATCCTTCTTGCATCCCAAACCATTTATACATGCAGTACTAACCAACTAAATATTCTAGATAGATAATGACTAGACTTTTTATTCACAAGTTGGAAAGCCTGATGGTAACTGATCATATTAGCGCCATCACAAATATCTAACCCTTTGGAGACTGGCCTTATAACCACTTTAATAAACTCAATTGGCGTGAACTTAATGGTTATGCCTATGCCTCCAAGTGCCAAAGTATGTGTAAACTGCATCTTATTTGTCAAAGAGCAAGCTGCCTTTTCATATTTAAATGAGTAAGAAATTTATGCACAGCAGTTAAACATTTAGATTTTGTAATGTTTCCAGCTCGGAGCACTTCAAAACTGTTCAAATTTGATTTTTCACGCTTTTGTGAAAGGCATTGATCAAACCGTGCATTGTGGTTTTGTGAAATGTTTTGACTTAGTGCTTGTGTTTAGACTCGAAGAGTTTGACGACAGTTGAAATTGACAGCACTGTGGATGTTACCTGCATGTTGGCCTGTGTCAGCTGAACCAGGCGTTTCCACGGAGCCAATCCCCGCCGATTTAAGTGTGTACGAAGGTAGTGTTGATGGGCCAGAGACATCAGCTCTTGTTGTCTTCTGAGTTGCTTCTGTTTCACCTCTTCCTTCTGCACAGTGCCAGACACACACAACACTCACACTCAAGTCCTTCAGTTCGATTTGTATCTTGCAGTGTGTCATGTGCTATTCATTACGAGCTGTGAAAAACGTGTCACCTCTCTTTCCAGTCTCCTCTCCTCCCTCCTCCTCTGCGCTGCTCTGCGTTTCTCCTCTTCCTCTTCTCGCTGCCGCTGCTCTTCTGCTGCTTTCATCTCAGCCTGAAAAGTCATGTTTTTTTCAGCAGTGCAGTGGTGACATTATGACATGTCCTGCTAATACTAAGGCACTGAAAGACAATGAATACTGTATGGAAAACTGCACTAACGCATCTAAAGAAATAATATCGCATTTACCTCAGATGACTCAAACAGCAACATTTTTGGGAATAAATTGTTACCATGGGATGACTTTGAAATATCTCACCAACTTCTCATCTTCTTTCCTTTTCTTTATTTCTTCGACTTGTTTCCTCCGCTCTGCCCGCTGACGTGCTCGTGCCTCCATAGCTTCAAAAAGAGGAAGGTGAACTCAGCACATGGTACTTCTCTGATGTTCCTCTTCAGTGTTCTCAGGATGACATGCGCATCCTAACTTTGTTTGCACTGTTTTCCCAACAGCAAACTCTGAAGTCAAGGTACATACATAGTAACTGCTATTGTTGCAGAGTTGGGGACTTCATGAGGCTTGTGGTCAATGCAATTTTCTTTCATAGCGACGCGCTGGGGCCTGTCATCTCCATGTGTTTGCAAGGAGATAAGCCTAAATACGTTTATACAGCATGCTTTATAATGCTCTCTATTAAACTTTGAGTGAACTGACCAGTGATGATTGCATGAGGACAAGTCTGCTGTGTGACAGTTTTCTTCTGTGGGCCACATAGAGTGTCAGGCTGTCCACTAACCTCTGGTGCCCTGAAACACAGCAAGAAAAGCTCTGTCATAACATTGACTTTACTTTACTTTTATTCTGACAGGTTTCTACTCAAAGCAACAGTGAGTCATGAATTTAAATTAACTGCAGGACTTTTTTTGTGAACTCTGTAAAAGGTGCTAAGTGTATTTTTTGTTTAGTATAGAGTAGACAAGCCGTTTCCAAAGTCTGTAGCGCTGCGGCCCTCCTTATTTATCCAAAGAGGCCCCCCAAATACAATTTGCACTCTGTTAAAAAGACTATGTTAAGATTTTCTTTTTAAATTTAAACCTAAAATGAATGATTAACATTGTAAAAAGTAACATTAATATGGAGATTCTAAACAGATATTTGTACATATGTAGATATATTTGATTTCAAACTCAACTGCTTCTTGTAGAAAACTTTTAGGGCTGCCCCCCTGCATATCCTCGGAGGCCCCCTAGGGTGCCCCAGTACCCACTTTGGAAACCACTGGAGTAGACCCCCCCTTCTTTACTATTAAAGAAGGGGGGAAAATGCCAAATAAATTTTTTGCTAAAAAATTTAAATGTCTTTAAAATGTTTATAGCAAAGGTTTCTCATACGTTGTATCTACAACTGTGTGACTTTAGAAAGCTTTTAACCAATAATGGTCCTTCTAAGGTTGCGAGAAAAGTCACACAAAAATAATCAAATTCATCTTTTGGAGGTAGATGTTTTCATTCTGAAGTAATGCTGAAAATTCAGGCAGCGTAGTCAGTGTTTCAGGCTAAAAGTAAGAGCTTAAAAAAACATCACTATTGTTCAATTGTAGCTGTAGTACATAGTGTAAAATTATGAGGTGACCTTTGTGATTCAAACTGAATAATATTGAAATGTTGTAAACATTGGCAGGAGTCACCTTTGCTCTCTGGGCCCAGACTTGTGGATCCTTGACCTCGTATCTGATGCACTTGCCAGCTGTAGACGCTGTTCTGCTTTTTGCCCTTCAAACTCGAAGCCCGTTAACTGCTGCTCCTTCTTCAATTGTACGATTTGCTCTTGCTGTTCCTTCAGGAGTTTCCTCTGCTGTGAGATGATCTGTTGTTGTAGGGTATGTCTGTGCTCAAAGCAGGCTCCTGGTGTAGTCAGGTTTTTCAGACAGGCTGAACCCCTGTCTTTCTGCGGAGTGCCCTCCGGATCTCAGCTCCAGTGGGGGCCACATGTTGACGGCTTATCTGCCATGGCTCAGTGGGCAGGGTCACGGGAGCCATGTTGGCCCCTGGGTTTTTATCCTGATGTACCAGAGATGCATCAGAAGCTACAGAGTGTGTACTTTGACGGGGTTCCTGCAGGGACATAGAAACAGTCTCAATCCCCATAAAATGGGTCAGTTAAATTCCATATCCATATGTTGGTTCTATGTTGTTAATTTACATTTTTTTGTTTTTACAAAAAACACTTCCCTGCTAATTTTCGTATCAACAGAAAATAGGAGTATCTAAACCACAAGTTGGTCTTCATGGTAATTTAAAGCACATAACAACAAATAAGTGTTACCTATCAGTGTTACCTAGAGATTGATTATATGCAAGAAAACAAGTGTTCAAGGATTCACTGTAATATTATCATATTCCACTTAGATTTGATTGATTATTTCAAACCTTGGGAGGGTCCTCATGTTTTTCAAGACAGTTTGGTGCTGTGACCCTGAAATATTTTTCTTTAATGTGCAGACACACTGGGCCAAGCAATTGGGTAGTGCATGTATAATATCACTACACACAGTATATATATATGCATATGTATATATATATGTGTGTGTGTATATGTGTATATATAATATATATGTATATATATATATATATATATATATATATATATATATATATATATATATATATATATATATATATATATATATATATATATATATATATATATATATATATATATATATATATACGTATATATGTATATATTTTTTTTGTTTATTTGAATGGGGAACAATGCACATTCATAAACATTTCTGTCAATGTGCCAGTATTAGCGATACAGCTAGTTTCAAACTGTAGTCCCAGGCACAATATACATTAAAGTTAGTAGAAAAAAATTAGGAGTCCAGATAAATATCACACTACTAGCCAGCACTAAAATGTTGTAAAACACATAACATTGAATGTACATACATGTTTAATATGTAGGGTAATCAGTTATAGCTGTATATATATATAATATATATATAATTTTTTTTTTTTTTTACACAGACACACACACACACACACACACACCGGTATATATTGTTGTTGCAACAATTACTTTACTTTACTACACACCCAATAGTCAAAAGGCTCTTGAAGACTTTATCTCAGTTTAATTGCTTCAGTTGAGCACATTGACTGTTGAGCCCCAGGCTTCCCCTTACATAGGTGTGCTAGCTGTTGAACTTCATTCTGTTTTCATGCATCAGTCCGTTAAGCTAGTCTCCACTGTCTCATGGACATATTCTCACCTCATTTATACTGTTCCCTTAAGAATTATAAACATTTCCACAATGTTCCACATTTGTCAGAGCCTTGAAACATCTCATCTTAGGTTTCTAAGCTATTAGACCATACACTGTTTTTTTCTTTGTGAGTTTTTGTTAATGATTGTTGAAATGGTCTGAGTCTCACCTTGTGCTCAGTTTGAGTTTGGATGGTTGTCTCTGTTGGAGCCATTACTTGCTGACAGGATGGGTTTTGTGTAGCCCAGAGTTGGCCACTTGTCACTGCATTTATGAAGGCGTCCACCTTGTGGCGAGTTTCCTGCTGCTGGCTAAAAAGTTTTCGTTGTTCCCGCTCCATTTTAGTCCATACCTGCCACCCATTCAGGAAACGCCGCAACAACCGCGTCTTGTTACTCTGCACAGCCAAAAGGTAGCGTCTAAAAGGGACAGGTTATAATTATATAATATTGACTGATAATCTAATATTTCACAGGTTTATTATTCAATATGCTGCTTATTCTCTTGCTCTTGCCTATTCTCTGCTCGTAATTCCTCCTCGGTTCTCTCCAGCTCTCGTTGCTGTTGTTTCAGTAACACTTGGGCCCGCCAAGCCCGCCACACTTTCAGCTTCCTCCTCCATTCACACACAGTCTTGGCCTTGCCCATGCGAATCCTTTGGTTCAGCACGAGTGAAAACCAGCCAGTGAAATGCCTCTGCAGACACTAAAATATTCATGAGAGAACACAACGTAGGGCTCTTAAATTTGATTAAATATGTTATAAAAAGTTGAACTTCAGTATAAATATATACCTTAATGTTGTGCATATAGAGCCGTGTCTGGACCTGTTGTTCTATACACAGTTGTTGTTGATCCATTTTCTGAATCCCTGTGGGAATCAGAGTGGCACATAGTGGATTTTTGGAAAAAGCCCTCTCCGCACACTCTCTTTCTCTGTAAAATAATGACAAGTTACAACAAAAGTTACAACAAAACCCTTGTGATTTAAAAACATCAAACAAGTATGCCATTTTCTTTGGCATTTAACATTAACCCCAGAATTAACACCTAATAAATCAAAATACATTGCGTTATATAACAAGCCATATTTATGTCTAAAAAAACAGATGTTTAGAGTTTTGTTTGGTGAAAAAGATATTTAAATGGTTATAGTTATGTAATTGGTTTAAAAGAATAATAAAGTGCCTCATGCACCAATGTGCACATTGGTTGAAATTGCAGCTGTGGCAGCGGCTGTGGCCAGTACACAGATGCTGACAAACAGTTATACAACAACAGCTTTATGATGCTAGCCATGGGCTTATGTTACCCCCGCAGGGACCATAGTGGTATTGGGTCAAGGTGGCTAAGCTAAGATCACACACGGTGCAATCAGGCTGCAGGAGATAGGTAATTTTAGATATAGGAGAGTTCATTTGAGGCCTGTGTTCATCATGGATACCACCATACCTCTGTCGAGCCAGCTGTTGAGTGCACCTTCGCTCTTCCATCTGCCGACGCAGCCTGACCATCTCCTGCTGAATCAATTCCTCCTGCCTGTGAGCATGGTGCCTCCTCTTCAGTTCCACCTCCCTCTCCCTCCTCCTGGCCTCTTCTCTTGCCCCCTGCAGAGTATCTCGCTCTCTCTGCTGCCTCTGCCTCTCAGCCTCCCGTCGGGCGTTGTTCTCACACACCTTCAGACGCAAATACCCGCAATTAGTTAGTCATCCACTCACAGGGGAATAAGATGTATTTTTGGGAACACAATATTTGAAATGGTCTGATATTGGTACCTGCTTATGTCTTGCTTCCATTGAGATGGCTGGGTTTCTGAACTTCTTTCTTGTCTGTCCAACATCCATTGCTAACTGGTTCATCATTGGAGAATCTAGCACCTCTTGTTCCATTAGTTCTTCTAAAAAGTTGTTAATGGTCTTGCTCTCCTCTTCATTAGTCAAACAGCTGTACAAATCTTTCAAATGAAGGAAATAAATAAACAGTGGGTAAAGTAAGTGACTTACGTCTACGCCAAATTAACTGTGAATTTAAAATGAATGAAATGACAAGTCAGGTGTGACAGAGCAGTTTGGACAACACTAATCAGGTACCATCAAAGTTGGTGTAGTTAAGAGCTGTTGGTGTGTAAATATCCGAAGCAACAGGACTGCTTTTCTCAGTAGAAAAGGTGGGGTCATCTTCTTCATCCATGTCTAGCTCCAGGCGCAATTTACTGTGCAGCCAATCACCTAAAAGGGCCTGAGCTGGAGACAAAACAAGCACAGTGTCACAGTGCTGAAAAGCCTCAGCCCTATTATTGGGAAAACACTTCTAGAGACATCATTGACCTACCTTCACAGTAAGCATCATCATGATCCTTTAACTGGGTGGAGCTTTGCAGTGGCATGGCCAGCTCAGGTGAGCGTAAATTGGGTTTCTTGTGGGGAAAAACTTCAGACACAGCAAACTCGGAAGCTGTTTCTACCCGCTGAAGAAAAAAATAAATAAAATAAGTTTTAAAAATCGAATGTCAATAAGATTTTTTAAATGTACCTTTCGCCACTGATCAATATCACCACTTTTCAAAAGCATCTACAAGAGAAGTGTGAACATTTGCTTACTTGTTATAGCATTAATAACTACATATTGTTACACAATATAAATGAAAATACCATAAAAGGCTTTTTTCCGTACTTCAGAAGTAGTAATAAATATATTATCTAACAAATTAATTTGTAGCCCAATAAGGTATTAAAATAATGGTGGTTTTATTGAAATGTGTAAATTGAAAGGCAATTGAGTCAACTAACGTTAGCTAATGATATCCCAGAGCACATACGTTACCTTTTCAACGGATGTTTTCTTTCCAAACTTCCACCTGAATAGATTTGGATTATGTCCGTTAAATGCCATTTCTGATCAGAATGAGCACGACACACTGGAAAACACAAATTACCTTTTTATATTGTCTTTTAGTATGTTAACATTTGTTAGCCAAGTAAGAGAACATAATTCGAGTCAATGTTAACTCGTATGCTACTGCTAACGCTACACACTCACAGCTTGGTTAATGGCTTGTTGGTTTGGGTTCGGTCAGGTGTCCTCTGGTAACTATAGCAACATGCGTGTGAAAGTTTCTCACAAAATATTGACATTATCAAAATCACAATCTGACGGCCTAATTATACTGTTGATTGTGTACGAGCATAAAAAAACAACAACTTTAAACCAAATGAAAAAAAATAAAAGTTGAATTGCGTCATTTTTCCTGCGCCTTCCTGTGTGACGACATATTTCCTCGACTTGTAGTTTTTCTGCAGCTATCAGGCGGGTTCTGTGAGAAAAGGTAAAAAAAAACACTGTTTTGTTTACTTGTTAACAACAGGTGTACATGCTTAGCGAATGTGTATGAAATGAAAGTCTAGACGTGTTTTTGTTTACTACTCAGGAGAATATTATACGTGGATAAAAAGCGTTTATGGAACACTTTTAACACCACGTGACAGCTAACAAGCTATTTTTCTTAATTTTTGTCGGCTCTCCTCTCAGGAGATCATGATCAGTCAACGTCATGATGAATAATGAGTGGACATGGCGAATAAATGTCACGTTGGTGTGTTTTTCTGATTCTAGAGACAAATGGCTGCAAAAAAGATGCAATTAAAGTTGAGTCGGGTGGTCCAGGGGAAATTCCGAGTGGGAGTTTTGAGGGGAGAAGGCAGAACCACAGGACAGTACTCTTTGGACACTCCGGGCTGTCTGTTGTACACACACCTCGGTACTGTCCCTCATCTAACCCAAGACACGCTGCGCACATTGAAGCACCTCCCATGTGTCTCCCAGGTCACACTGTCTGCAATGTAAGTTTGTGGCATATTTGATAAAGTACACAATCAAAATATATTTTAAGCACGATCGATTCTTTATCTATCAAGAGCAGAACACCAAGAAGTCTTAGAAGAGTTTAAGGATGGTTTCCGGGAGTTTGCAGGTGAGTAAATCTGAGCACATGTAAATGTTATTTTTGGACTCCATATTATACAGTTGTATACCGTTGTGTACGGTTTTGACATAAGAGAACACACATTCACATATTATGCCCACTCTGACTGCTATCATTAGAACATATGAACAGACAAATGTCAAAAACATACATGTTTACTGCATAAAAATAGAATCAGAATTTATTGCTATTGTCAATGAATAGGATTCAGAAAATAGAAACTTGCTTTGGCATTAAGGTGCAACATACAACAATGAATAATAATAGTAGCAAAATATATCGAAAACAACAAATAAAATAAACTTGGTCTGAATATATCAACAATTTACAGTTGGATCGGAATGGTGCAAAAAAATTAACAGTGCAATGAATAGTTAACGTGGCAGGTGTTAAGTGTTCATTTGTCCAATGGCAAAGGGAAAGAAACTTTTCTTGTGGCTGGAGGTTCTGGCCGTATCCTACTGCCTGAGGGGAGTGGCTAATATAGTCCATGTCCAGGTTGAGAAGGGTCAATACAAATACATTTAGAACTTCCGATTTCTGTCTATGCTGATATGGAAATACTAATGTGTCAGAAATAAAAGATTGATGTGTGTGTGTGTGTGTGTGTGTGTGTGTGTGTGTGTGTGTGTGTGTGTGTGTATATATGTGTGTGTGTGTGTATGTGTGTGTATATGTGTGTGTGTGTATATATATGTGTGTGTGTATGTGTGTGTGTGTGTATGTATATATATATATATATACACACACACACACACAGTGGGGCCAATAAGTATTGGGCAATGTAAAAATGTGCAAGTTTACCCATTTAAAAAGATTAGAGAGGTTTGTAATTTTTTATCATAGGCACACATCAAGTGTGAGAGACAGAATGTTTAAAAAAAAAAATCAGGAAATCACATTGCATGATTTTAAAAAAATATATATTTGTGAAAATTGGTGCCCAATAAGTATTGGGCAGCTAGAAAACAAACAACTCTTCTGTCCCTCACAGACCAGTCACTTGCTCTTTAAGAAGTTATTTTGGCCTCCACTCGTTAACAGTATGAATGGCACCTGTTTGAACTGATTAGATGCTTAAGAGACCCCTGCACACACCTTCAAACTGTCAGACCGCCAGACTGCAGTCTTCACCATGACCAAGACCAGAGAGCTTCCCAAAGACACCCAGAGATAAAATTGTACAATTTCACAAAGCTGGGATGAGTCCAACTGCAATTAGTAAACAACCTTGTGAGAAAAGATCAACAGTTGGAAACATTATTAGAAAATGGAAGAAGTATCACATCCCTGACATGATGCCAGTGATGTCAGCTCCGTGCAAGATCTCACCTCGTGGGGTTCAAATGATCCTGAGAACAGTGAGGAATCAGCCCAGAACTACAGAGAGCGGGAACCACAGTCAAAAAGATGACAATAAGTACCACACTCTACGTCGTCATGAGGTGAAATCCTGCATTGCCCCAAAGGTTCCCCTACGACACAAAAATCATGTAAAGGCCTGTCTGAAATTTGTTAAAGACCATCTGGACGATCCAGAGGATGTGATGTGGTCAGATGAAACCAAAATTAAACTGTGTGTGTGTGTGTATATATATATTATAGATATATATATAAATATAAATATATATAATATATATATATTATATATATATATATAATATATATTATAATATATATAAAATATATTATATACATGTATATACATATAGATAGATAGATATAAATACCCTTCTCACCCTCCGCGGGTGGTCTCATCCCTTTTTCTAAGCTCGGATCCTCCACCAGAGGCCTGGGAGCTTGAGGGTTCTGCGCAGTATCTTTGCTGTTCCTCGTACTGCACTTTTCTGGACTGAGATCTCTGATGTTTTTACAGGGATCTGTTATAGTACACTCCTCCAGTTTGGGGGTCACTGCCCCGAGTGCTCCGATGACCACAGGCAACGCTTTTGCCTTCACCTTCCATGCCATCTGAGCCCTTGGTATTTCTCCAGTTTCTCGTGTTCCTTTTCCTGATGTTGCCATCACTTGGTATCGCGCACGTCAACCACAACGGCTCTTTCTCTGCTGTTTTTTCCACCATCACAATGTCTGGTTGGTTTGCCATTACCATTCTGTCAATCTGTATCTGGAAGTCCCACAGAATCTTGGCTCTTTTATTCTCTACCACCTTTGGGGGTGTTTCCCACTTTGACCTTGGGGTTTCCAGTCCATACTCCGCACAGATGTTCCTGTACACTATGCCAACCACTTGGTTATGGCGCTCCATGTATGCTTTCCCTGCCAGCATCTTACACCCCTGCAGTTATGTGCTGTCTTTGGGCCTCTTCGTACAGCCTACACCTTGGGTCTTGTTTGGTGTGGTGGGTCTTGTTTGGTGTGGTAAATCTTGGCCTGTATTGCTCTGGTTCTCAGGGTCCTGTTCCTGTGCAGCCATGATGAGTGCCTTTTGCTGTCCTTCAGTCCAGCCCGCTCTAGCCATTGGTAGGATTTCTTATCAGCCACTTAAGTTATGTTCCGGTGGTACATCCCATGTAGGGGCTTGCGTATATATGTGTATATATATAATGTGTATATAAGTGTGTGTGGTATATATGTGTGTGTATGTATATATATATATATATATATATATATATATATATATATATACACACACATATATGTATGTGTTGTGTGTGTGTATACATATATATATGTTTTGTTGAACTTTGTCTTTATTAATTATTTTTGACTGTGAATGTTTGTGTAATATTTTGAAAGTGAATTAATAACAATTCTATCTCTAAATATCACTAGAGCCCTTCTTGTTCTTTAATCCTTCATAAATTTGTATGACCCCCTTAAAAAAAGAGATGACGCATCTCAAGGGGATTTCCAAAACACAACACAGTTGCAACACAACATCTAAAACTAAACTTCTGACTTGTACCACTTCCATTAGTTTTGTTGTAGTTAAGACATAATGCCGAAGAAGAATCCATTGCTTTACTGAGCCCCTTATTCGTGTGACTTGTTAGTTTATGAAATTCAAGAGAGTGTGTTATATTATGTATATATATTATATATATATATATATATGTGTGATATATATGTATATATGTGTGTATATATGTATATATATGTGTGTGTGTGTGTGTATATATGTATATATGTGTGTGTGTGTGTATATATGTATATATGTGTGTATATATATATATATGTATATATGTGTGTGTATGTGTATATTTTATGTATCATATGTGTGTGTGTATGTGTATGTATATGTGTATACTATGTATATATATGTGTATATGTATGTATATATGTATATATGTGTGTGTGTGTATGTCATACTGTGTGTGTAGTGTGTGTGTATATATTCTATATATGTGTGTGTGTGTGTATATATATTGTATATATGTGTGTGTATATATATATGTGTATATATGTGTGTGTATTATGTGTATATATGTGTGTATATATATATATGTGTATATATATGTGTGTGTGTGTGTGTGTGTTATATATATGTATGTATATATATGCGTGTATATATGTATGTATATATATGTATATATGTATATATATGTATATATGTATATATATGTATATATATATGCGTATATGTATATATATATGCGTATGTATATATGTATATATATATATATATATATGTGTGTGTATGTTCATTTCTACATGCTTAAGATACAAAAATACATGAACAAACTGCCACACATAAATAGTTTTTATTTAATAAAATGCTGATTAGCTCCTCCAGCTTGCTTAAACCTGGAGAAGTACTTCTATAATGTCCCTCAAGAGTAGCTTCATTCAGCTGTGCTGTACAGCAGTCACTCCAGTGCTATATTTTACCCAGGCTTTAAGCGGACTGATTTGAAATTAGAAATGTAATCACTGTAGCGTTGCTTGTTGTAAACTGTGAGGGGATTACTCTTGCTGCCACTAAATCCTCGAGGGATGTGAGGGAGGATGCAATGTTACAAGTAATAACTGCATTTCTGTCATGGAGGGCTTTTGTTGTTGCACTTTTTCACTTTTCACTACAGCTGGGTTTACTGATAAAGCTACACCTCATTTGTCTCTTTTGACTCGTTGAAGCCATATTAATATTAAGTGTAAGGAAATGTCTCAGTTTGTCTCCATCCAACCTGGATTTTGCTGGATTAAGGTCCTCAGTCTTGTTTTATATGTAATTGTTTAAACACACTTGTGCATTCTGCAGGTCTTTGTGATACTCTTTTGTACTGCTCACTTCATGACCCTGCAGCTTCTTGCCCGTCAGGGTATACAACAAACAAGGTGAATACATATAAGCAGAAATGTTACAGCATATTGCTTCAACCTGCCTTTAATTTGCAGTTATTTTTTTGGCTTTGTACAGACGGTGTCGGTCTGGGGCAGTGGTGGGCGAATAGAGCTCACAGTGGCAAAATTTATGGCGTTGCTAAAGACTGTGCAACCAGACTGGTACCAGAGCATGGCAGATGGTGAGACATGGCAAAGCAGCACCTCCCGAAAAAGGGTTAGGAAATCTGTGGATCGAACCCTAACCCATTTGGACGAGTGTCTTCTGGCGCACCAAACATCACCGGTAAACATGGGAGCATTGGGCACTTAACACGGACAGCTGTTGTCCTACACAAAGACTTTATCGACTGTTCTTTTATGAATCAACGATGCATGGCACGACACACCAGACAGGCATTGATGTCCGGTAATTTTCTTGTCACATAGGCGTTGTGCAGCTGCGCTATGGCTCAAAAGAGAGTCAAATTAAGGAGAATCATTATCACTAGGTTGAGGAGAGGCCCAACCACATGCGCTGCTAATACGCAGTCTGATAAGCTGTCTTTGATTTAGATGTAATTTATACAAACAGCTGGAAGGATACAAGGCATTCTTCCATATGTCCTCCTGTTTTCATTTCCTTGTTTTCCTTTTTATGTAATCATGCACATTTTATAGTCCATCTGGCTGTGATCGCGACTGCATTTATTTGTTCCACAATTGATCTTATTTTCCTGACAGTTCACCAGAGAAACTGATAGTTTATGACTGAAGTAATCTGGCAAAAGGCCCCAAAAAAATTATACTTATGTATTATTTTAAATAAGGCATAAAAGTATAATACTTATGTATTACTTATTTTATGACACAAGGCTTGAATGCTGCTGAGCTCACCACCCCCACTGTCTGCTTTCGCCTTTGGTGTGCGCGTATGTTGAGACATTAGGTGGCTGTTGAAAGAGTAGCCCTTTCTTCTGTGATTTGTTGCAGTTTTAAGGAGCACTTATTTGCTGTTATAAATTTGACTTGACTAAAACACAATCTTTGTAACGCTTTTATTTCTGTTCCCGCTTTTTTCCTAAATGCTTGACAGGAGTTGGAAGAAATGGAGATCTTTGGAGTGGTAGAGGGAGGAGACATCCTGGAGGAGAGAGTGCGTTCTGCCAGAGAGACGGCTAAGAGACCAGTGACGGGCTTTTGTTTGGATGGTCTGCAGACGGGCTCCATGGACCAGGACCTGAGAAATGAACTCATCACTGCTGTGAACAGAGAACTACCTGAGGATAAGCCCAGGTCAGCTCCACACACACAACTGACTGCACAAAATATCTTTTAAAAGCATGGCACAGAGGAAAGTTACATGTTTATGATTTTGCAATATTCATGATGCGGACCAGGGGAGGTGTCACATCTTGTATTTGCCCAGCAGGTGAAAATCTGCTGGAGGACTTCAAATATTTATAAGCAATGATTACATGGGCAAGTACTTAATTAATAATGTTTGCATAATATATAATAGGAGGCAAAGTTTGGTTGTGAAAAAGAATTAGAGTTGTCATTAGATCAACTGCCCGTTTTATTTCAAAGTATTACATTACAAGTTAGCATATATATTAAATGGATTAAAATGGTAAGAAGGGGTGTTTGGGGTGTGTATATATGGGTTTGTGTTTTTGGTTTTTTTGGGTGTGTTTTATGTTTATTTTGTTAATATTTTAATTATTATATAAATTATATATAAATATATATATATATATATACACACACACTTCTTACCATTTTAATCATCAGCATTTGTCTGGCATGGAGCCAGCAGTATGAGCAAAAAGTTCACAAACATAAATTAAGTTTAACTTACAAATTACTAGTGTTTCTTGGCCTTAAAGCGGTGTCTAAAATGTCTATAAGAAGAATTCATTATCAAAATCAATATTATTATAATTTTTTTGGCATTGAGTGGAATTGATCAAAGAGGGATAGAACATTTTTCATTGCACTACTAACTAGGTTTGACTTTGCAAAAACCTTTCATAGCCTTTGATAATGTTTTTAATGGCACATTGCAAACAAACTTTGTGTTTACTTTTTTGTCATTGTTAATGGATTTTTAAGTTAATTGTTGATATATATTTCAGGCTGTGCAATTAATACAATTACAATTACGATCATTGCCGTAATCAATTGCGTAAAATAAAAAAGCGTAAAATTGTGTAATCGAGTAATCAAAATAATTCACTTTAACTCTTAGGGCCATAATTTGCCCCGGTCTTAGCATTAACTTGGTCGTTGTGGCGCTCATTACCTGATATATTGCACCGGCGCAATTGATGATAGTGCAGGCCGTGGAATTGGTGTGGTCATGCCAAAATATGAGGTGGAGCGATTGGGTGTGGTGTGGTGCATTCTGTGAAAGGCCAGAATCATAACTAATGAACTTTAAAACTTGTGCGCTGGATGAGATCATAATAAAAGAACCTTCATGGGCCTAAATTACACAGATAATAAATGAAAGAATAATGAATACGGTCCAATTTTAAGTGGTTATTTTTTTTCTCCCAGTCATGTAAACAACGCCGTTACGCACACAGCTCTTAAAGCTCTTTGCTGGACACCTGTTACTGCGCAGTCTGGGCCAGACTGGACCGTGCAGACTCATGTGCTCAGCTTAGAGAGGAACGTTTATTTGGGAAACGCGATACATCCCCACTGTCATATCACATTCACGCGAAATCCTTGTCTCAGTCTGCGTAAAACAGCCCAACACATGATTTGCACGTACCATCAGACTTTCGATACTCAGCTCTTGAGCTGACCTTTAAAAATGCGCAGCTCCACTTCCTGCTCTTTTCATTCCTTTATAGGGAATTGGCAGAGCCTCGCTAAAATAAATCAATAATAAACTAGAAATTGCAATAGCAACAAGCCATTGCGAGTGACGGTGGAGGTAAAAAAGTTTTTGCGAAAAACGCCCAAAAACTATCGACGAACCTTGAAAACTACCCGTGAATGAAAACTACAAGTACAACAAAAATCTACAAAACAACAAACCCGTGAGAGAAAACCTAAAAAAAACAAAACTGGAAACTTACAATTACTAGAATTCTAAAAGTACTACATAGTACTACAACATAGTACCGAATAGACTGCAAGTGCTAGAAAAACGAGCACAAACATTTTTAGAAATACTATTTAACTGTAAAAGAGATCACAGAAATAATATATAAAACTCTAAAAAAAGTACACAAAGCGGAAATACAAACCACACGTTCACAATTACAGGGCTTTTACTGTGAAGATCCGCCAAACATTATTTTACAGTGCGTTTACTGTGAAAATCCCAAAACAGTTGTTTTACAGTGCTTTTATTGTGAAAATCCCCAAAATGTTGTTTTACAGCACTTTATTGTGAAGTATACGTCAATGTACTTCTACTGCATTACTGCAATAGGCTATAGTAGCACTGTGAAGGACTTGGACTAAAATTCATTGTTTTTCAATGCTTTTATAGTGAAAATCCCCAAAACATAGTTTTACAATGCTTTTATTTTGAAGGTAGTACTTGATGTATTTCTACTGCATTACTGTAATAGTCTGTAGTAGCACTGTGAGGGACTGAAGGCGTTGGAGTATTGTGTTGACTACAGTGGAATTGTTTCTCAAAAGTTGCCTCAATTTGACAGTATCTGTATTAAAGTGCATTGAACGTTCAATGTACTGGGACTCTGGTCTAGACTATTTTGGACTTGGTACTAGGATTACTAGAATTCCCAACGTACAAAAATGTTCTACAGCGTACAGTTTCAGTACCAGTACGAAAACAAATCCTACAACGTAGTTCTACTACAACAAAGTACTACAACGTAGTACTACAATGTATTACTACAACCTACAACATAGTGCTAAAAGTACTGAATACACACTGCAAGTACTAGAATGACTAGAATTCAAAAAGTACAAAAAAGAAATCTACAAAAAGACAAAACCGAGAAAGAAAACCTAAAAAAACCACCCCTGGAAACTCACAATTACTAGAATTCTAAAGGTACGAAAAAGTACTAGAATGTAGTACTGCAACGTTGTACTATAACGTGGTACTACAGCAAGTACTACAACATAGTAATGAAAATACTGAATGCACTGCAACTACTAGGATTACTAGAATTCTAAAAGTACAAAAATGTACTATATAACGTACTACTACAATGTAGTACTATAATGTAATACTACAAATACTGCAAGTACTACAAGTTCTAGAATTACTAGAATTCTAAAAATTAGGGAAAGGATCTACAACACTACAAACCTTAAAAGTCCTGAAAAAATACTTACAAACTACTACAAGACCCAGTAACACCATGAACCTGGAAAGCGACCAATCTTGCCATTCAAAACAATAGGAAAAATTGCAACTTTGACGACAAATTCTGAAAAAACGACAAAAGCGATAAATACCAAAAGTAATACAGAGAATCACACGAGAAATATCAAAAAGAACCTTGAACGACAAAATTCCAATCACAAATGCGACCCGTGAAACGTGCCGAAAAAAGGTGTTTCTAACACCGCCGTCACTCAATTAAGACAAAGCTGAGTTACAGATGTATAATCACAGGCAACATGTTATGACCTTTACGTACTATATAAATATTTCACCTGAGGAAATCTATAAGTGGTTCTCTTTAAGCTAATGCTAACATTCAATAAATAAAGGGTCAAAAAGTGGAAGGTTGTCTTTATTATCCCTGAGGGGCAATTTGACTTGCAGGGGGGGGGCTATATCCCATAGAGAATGAATGGAGAAGTGAAGATCGTCACTTTTACCAGCATTTTAGGCGAGCTGATGCTCCTCCTTTTCTCAAAGCAAATAGTTGTTTGGATTATTATGATTTTAATTATGTTTTTAATTTTATATGATTTGAATAAATGTGATTTATTATATATTTCATAATCAATGCAGTCCTTTTTCTATTTATTTTGAACAGTTAAAAGCATTTAGTATTTAATGCAACTTGTAGCCATCTGCAAACAGCATTGTGGTTCAGAGACTTGACTGAGCCTAGCTGGTGGGTTCCGCTTAATCAATTAATTATCACACCTGATTGATTACAAGTGAAAACACAGCTTTCCCTCCAGCCGTCTCCTGTATGTCTGCCATCATTAGTAGCCTGACCTTAAAGGTCTGACTCTTTGGTCTTTACCATTGTCAGGGTTTTGGATACTTTAAACCTACTTAAAATGTTTTATTTATTAAGTTTTCTATACTTTGAAGGTGAACCACACAAAACAAAAACAAATCATTATCAGTTTACAGTGCCAGCTTTACATCTTTGGTAATAAATCATAAAAAGACTGCTGACAGCCAGATTACAATAAGAATTTTAAGCACCCTCCGGTACTCCTTACATTTGCTCGTCCTTCCAACTCTATCATAACTTTCATAACTTTACTGGGGATTCTCGCTCAACTCTTGTGTGCTGCTTTCTCGGCAATGCAGAGGACTTCTCTCTGGTGGACTGAGTTTGAGTGCCATGGGGAGCAGATGTTCATATCCACAAGCTCCCCCTGAGCTTTACTAAGTTGACTTGTGAATGGACTCATCTTTGGTGCCCCGAGAGACAATCCCCCCTGGTTGTTGTGGCTGTTAAGAGGTGCAGCTTCCTACAGGGGAAAGCAGTGCAGTCATTATCCAGTCCTAAATTGGGCTTGACCTTGACGCCTGCAGGCACAGAGTCAGAGCAAGCCAGTTAACAGCGGCCCCGGAAGAGCAATACCCACAAGGACAAATGTTTCTGTTTTTCACTTGTGTTTGTTCGAGTTACTGTAATATTGATTATTTTTTCTCAGGGGCTTTGTAATTGCTACAGCTTTACACACAAATGTTCTGCCTATTTAATGAAAACATTATGCTGTGCTGTCTCTGTATAACTTTTCATGCATGTCGTCTTAGGTTGCTGCAGGGTGTGGGGCGTCCTGATGAGGTGCTGGCATGTGTGGAGGCTGGAGTGGACCTGTTTGAGGGTTTCTTTCCCTTCCAGGTGACAGAGCGAGGCTGTGCTCTATACTTCAACTACAACATCTGCCCGGACCCAGAGCACACAGGTATAGCGCCTACTTTTTACTTTCTTTTACTTTTACTACAACTTATCGGAAAACAATAACAAGGGAGCTGTCCTGAATTAGATTTCTTTGGACACCCAAAGTTGCTTTACATTGCGGTCACATTTTCTCACCACACTCCATGCAAGAGATGCCCAATTGAGGCCCATATAGGTAATCGAATATAGGCTGCTAACCGAGTCCGATCTCAGAAGTTAAGCATGGATGGATCTGGTTAATACTTGGATGGGAGAGCGCTGGAATGCCAGGTGGGGCGGTAGTGCACACTGTTGATGTGTCCTTGGGCAAGACACTTCACCTATCTTGCCTCCTGTGTCCATGTACACTGGTGTATGAATGAGAGTTTAGAGAGTTTGTGAGAGTGAATGCGGGACAACGGACAAAAATTAGCCCATGGGTATAATTTGGCCTATTTATGGCATGTATATCATGTATGTTCATTAACATGCACTGTCCTGCCCAAATAAACAAATAATAATCATAATGCTAATGCTAATCCCTTCATCACACATTTTATCTTTTATTACATTCAAACAAATGTAAATAGATGTATAGTACATTCATAGGTCGTCTAAAAATTAAGATACACTGTAATGGATAATACTACATGGCATGCATATTTGCTCTAAATTAGATCATTTAAAAATGTACGTTACACAACGCTTATTATGGCTTAGGTAGATTTCTGATTTGGAGCCACTTCATGGGCAGTTAAGTGTAAACGCCTAGCACATAGAAATAATAGAAAATCAAATCACACATAAATAGCTAATGGCATTACTGTAGATTTGATAGACATTTGGTTCCATGTGACCCTTTACCAAAATAACTCATTACATTGCCTGTGTATTTCCAGCTTTTATCTCACTTGCTGCATCGATTCATCTCTTCAGATGTAGTTGTTTAGCGTCATATATTCTGTACCCATATTCTGTGTGTAATTGCCACCTTGTTCTTCTATGGTTGTATTTCCTGTAACTGTCATGGTGTTCCCTGCGCTGTAGCATTTACATTTATTTACATAGGCCTGAAGAAGGACTAGAAGACGACAAAGAAATAGTACAATACAAAAAAAAATGAAAAAGTGTTATATTTGAAGTGTGCAGCATGACCCCCAGGTTAAAGCAACCTTGCCAAAAGCAGAAGATTTTTTTTAAAATATTGAAATATATTTTGATGAAAAGTTGTGCCTCTGAAGCTAGCACCCAGCTCTGACGGTTGGGTGATATGATTTTTAGTAGACGGTCCCTTAGTCACCTACAGGGGAATTATGCCAAAATATGATGGTAAATATGTGCAATGTTCCTTTTCTATATTAAATGAAAAATAAATGGGAATCTGTTTCTAGTATATTCTGAAACATTATGGTTTAATAGACCGGCACCTCTTGGGAGCCACAGATACAATGTTGATGTTATTAATACTATTCAGTAGTACCAAAGTTATACATTCTTGATAAAAGACTATGATATGATGATTGTTTCTAAGAACCACAGAGAAGTTCATTTAAATTGGATGTTTATGAGGGAGACTGCTCCCAGGATAACATCACAAAGTATGACACTTTAATGGTTGATTAATGCAAGATGAAAGTCCTGCATTAATCAAGGCTACGCAAAGTGCTTCTTTTAATTACACTATTTGACCAGACATAATTGATCTTTACCTCACATAAATAAATCTTACATTTCACAGACGACTATACCAATTTAATAATTCTTATACTTGCTTTGTAGCACACTGAATAGGTAAGCAGGCCCTCACTGTTAGAATGAAATGCGTGAGTGATGAGTTTAATTTTTGCATCATATTCCGGGCCAGACATTATGCTTAACCTATGGATAGTGTGTTTGGAAGATGCTGTATATATCTAGCCTCAGGTCAGCTGAAATAATTGGGCAGAGAGAAATTCAGCTCGTGAAATGAAATCAATGGTCTCTCGTAGCAATTTCAGTAAGGTAACAATTAAGGTGTTCCAACACAACATATTTCTTGTCCCAATTGAAAATCCAAAGCAATGTGAATGACAATCTTTGTGGGAATGTACCGAGAGTGCCAGACTTTGTGCTTCATTATAAAGTTGGTGTTGAACTCGTCTGGGGCAATGAAGTTTGGGATCCCGCAGCATCTAGTGTCAGACAGCACTAATCGATTCTGCACAGAGAGCATAATGGAGTTCAGTGGAGGAGCGAGAGGGCTGGTGTCAAACCTAAAGCGAAACTCCATAATTCCCCTTTCAGCCAATTACAAGGCCCAATGAGACAAGGGGGGGTGCAGGGAGCGCAGGGAGCAACAGCTTCCCAGACCGGTCTGCTTTGAAGGGGAAGACTGTATGGTAATTCATGTTTCCCCATCTGGTCTATTACCCAGAATTCCCTTCTGCGTAATTCATTTCATTCACCAGTTTTCTAAGTATACTGCACAACCAATTTACGTGACTTTTTTATTCCTTTTTATGCTAAACACCTCACCTTTTTATATCTGTTCAACCACTGTCTCACCCAAATAATAGCTTTCCCATTTTCATTTTAAGCTTCACTTTATCTGTGTCATACTTTCCACAAAACCCATTTTGCCCCATTGTTATTTTCTCTCCATACAGCTGTTGTGCCCCCTTTTGCTCTATTGTCTTCTTGTTTACTTGTAGCCTCATTCAATCTGCAAAATGACTTGAGTATTTTTTTTCTTCAGCTTCAATTAGTTTTTTCAGGTCCTTCAATTAGAAAAGTGTAATTTTATTGATGCAAGCCTTAGCTGCTAGTATTGTGTGTGGGATACGGCTCTTCAGTGTTAACAGTGGTTTCTTTTAGCATTAGATTAGGGTTATTTTCCATCAGTTTCCTTTGGGACTAATGTAGATACTGTTTGTGCATCAGTGCTGGAGCAGGATGAAGTGAAGAAACAAGTGGTGGGGATGCAACCAGAAGCAGATGCTAATCCTGAAGATCAAACTGAGATGACAGCATTTGAGATTAATCTGAAGGAGAAGAGGTTTGTTGTGCCCCACAGGGCTTTGCAATCAGCAGTGCATGGGCTTTCATGTAATGCATGACATCCATAAGTAGGTCTTCATACATTCTTCTTGCATCAACTTTGTCTCCTGTGTGCTGCAGGTTTCAGGATGACTTTGGGCCGCTGGTGGAAGGGTGTGGCTGTTACTGCTGCAGGAACCACCAGAGGGCATACATTCACCACCTGCTTGTGACCAATGAACTTCTGGCTGGTGTTCTGCTCATGATCCACAACACAGTCCACTACCAGGGCTTTTTCAGTGCTTTGAGAGACGCACTGGTGAATGACAAACTGAATGTACTGAAGCGCCTGATCCTGGGGGAGAGAGGCGCTCAGGCAGTGACAAAGGAATGAAGTAGAGCTAGAGTTGCCAAAGTTGGGGATCACTGCATTGACCATAGGCTGGTCACACGGCTGAACTGTGTCAGGTCAGCATATTCACGTTGGTACTTCACAGACTACCGACTCTAAATTCAGAAATATTAAAAGGTCCCTTCTGTTTTAAAGTGTGTCTCTGGGGCGGTACACATGCTGCTATAAAGGAGACAAGATCTGAGATGCACAACGCCGCTATGTCTGGGCTTTGACTTTCTGTCCTGGTTTAACACCAGATGAGGCTTGCTATTGATCTGAGGAGATAGCCAGAAGATGAATTCAGGGATAGGCATTCGAGGCAAGAAAGGAACCCAATGAGAGGTCATGATAAATTTGCATAGAGAAATGCGAGGATGGAGATGGCGGTGGACTATCGACTCTCCCCGTGAGCCTGCTCTTTCTGATCTGATCTCAAGTCAGTGCATGACTAATGTCCTTTGAAAAAAATTAACATTTTTCTTGTATTAAACAATAAAACTCAAACCAGATATTAAGACCCTTGTGTCTTTAAGTTTCACATTCAGTCATCTCTTATTAGCTCTCCTACACAGTCTTAGATGCGTTAAAAATGGCTGCTTTGGTGTTGCCCCTGCCATGCAGATGTGGCTGCTGTTGTCTCGTGGGTTTTGGGGAGGTTACCTGAAGGTTCACTCTGACAGCTCGACCGCTCCTGCAGCAGAGAGAGGATAAAGATGAGATAAAGATATGGGTCTCTCTCTACTGCTGCCTGTGCTGAGCTGGGGGAAGGCTTTTTGAAGGTGAGGGGATGTAATTGACTACCAGACCGCACAGATGTCTGAGGGGGGACAGTGGGGCCGGTCAGGAGAGAAGACACCCTGGCAGATTTATGGAGCAGCGATGAGGATTTTTGTTGCACTTGTGAGTTAACTTGCCCATATGCGGCATAATAAAGGACTAAGGTTGTGTCTTTGCAGTCATTCTAAGGCAGAAGTGGTGTGTACAGTGCATCCGGAAAGTATTAACAGTGCATCACTTTTCTAACATTTTGTTATGTTACAACTTTAACCTTTGGTGCTCTGACACTGTTAACTGTTGGACCTTTTGTATAAACGGGTGTGTGCTTTTCCAAATCATGTCCAATCGACTTAATTTACCACAGGTGGACACAATCAAGTTCCAAAAGGATCTAAGGACGATCAGTGGAAAAACGATGTCCCTGAGCAAAATTTTGAGTGTTAACACTGAATACTTATGTACAAGTGCCTTTTTTTTATTATAAATTTGCAAAGAATTTAATCAACATTCTTTGAAGATGTCATTATGGGGTATTGCTTGTAGAATTTTAGGCAAATAATGAAATTAATCCTTTGAGAATAAAGGCTGTAATATAACAAAATGTGGAAAAGGTGAATATGTTCTGGATGCCACTAAATGCTATAAGAAATTTCATCAAGATGGCGCCGCAGACGGATGCCCTGGCCTTTCTTCCCCAAGAAGCCCCGGATCACTGGACTTAATGACTACAGGCCTGTGGCGCTGACGTCTGTAGTCATGAAGTCATTTGAACGCCTGGTCCTGCCCCACCTCAAGTCCTTCACCTCCTCCCTGCTGGACCCCCTGCAGTTCGCCTACAGAGCCAACAGGTCTGTGGACGACACCATCAACCTGGCACTCCACTTCACCCTGCAGCATCTGGACTCCCCGGGAACCTACGCCAGGATCCCTGTTTGTGGACTTCAGCTCTGCGTTCAACACCATCCTCCCTGCTCTGCTCCAGGACAAGCTCTCCCAGCTCAACGTGCCTGACTCCACCTGCAGGTGGATCACTGACTTCCTGACGGATCGGAGGCAGTGCGTGCGGCTGGGGAAGAATGTCCCAGACACTCGGACTATCAGCACAGGAGCTCCCACAGGGCTGTGTACTTTCTCCTCTGCTCTTCTCCCCTGTACACAAACTGCTGCACCTCCAGCCACGACTCCGTAAAACTCATCAAGTTTGCGGACGACACCACCCTCATCGGGCTCATCTCGGACGGGGATGAGTCCGTCTACAGGAGGGAGGTGGACCGGCTGGTGTCCTGGTGCAGCGGTAACAATCTGGAGTTCAACGCCCAGAAGACAGTGGAGATGATCGTGGACTTCAGGAAAAGCCACAGCCCCCCAGCCCCCCTCATCATGACAGACTCCCCCATCACCACCGTGGACTCCTTCCGCTTCCTGGCACCACCATCACCCAGGACCTCAAGTGGGAGCCCTCCATCAGCTCCCTCATCAAGAAGGCCCAGCAGAGGAATGTGACTTTCTGCGGCAGCTGAGGAAAGCCAAGCTGCCAGCGCAGATGATGGTGCAGTTCTACACGGCCATCATTGAGTCCATCCTCACCTCCTCCATCACCGTGTGGTACGCTGGAGCCACAGCCAGGGACAAACAGAGACTACAGCGCATTGTGCGCTCTGCTGAGAAGGTGATCGGCTGCAGACCTTCCATCTCTGCAGGACCTGTACGTCTCCAGGGCTCTGGGACGAGCAGGTCGGATCACAGCTGACCCTTCTCACCCTGGACATGGTCTGTTTGAACCACTCCCCTCAGGCAGGAGGCTACGGTCCATCCGGACCAGAACCTCCCGCCACAAGAATAGTTTCTTTCCCTCTGCTGTTGGACTCATGAACACTTGAAAACACCTGTCACTTTAACTGCAATATTCATCACTCACTGCACTGTCACTTTCTGCACTATAACTTTAAACATAACTGTAAACTTGTGTACATAGAAATGCCTATTTTTATTTTTATTGTATAGTAATTTTAAATTGTTTCCTAATGCATGCCCTTTTTTGATTGAATATATGTTGTTTTATTATTACTCAGTGTTTTATGTTGCACCTTAAGGCCGAGACAAGTTCCTACGTTTTTGAATTTTGTTCATTGACAATGGCAATAAACTCTTTTCTGATTCAGGGGGGGGGGGGGGGGGGGGGGGGGGGTGATTCTTGAAATGTAGAACTGAAATTAGTTTTGAAAGATGAAAAGGAGGAGATAATAATGCCTGTGGGATGGATGGTGCCAACGTAACAAGTGCTGACCTCAGGCCTATTTATTTTAAAGTTCAATGGGATGTCAGTAGACAGGACTTGTGTTGAGGTCCCCCAGTAGCTCAAGTAAAAATAAAAGAGAGAGTGTCCTGGTTTCCCTGAGATAACATCATACATACAGTGTATTATTGAAGAGATATTGTTGGTGTTCTTTTGCCTTGTAAATAATCACTGAGGAAACTTGGTATGAGGCCTACCATCTTCGATTATGTCTGCTTTGAAAACTGCTTGTATGACTTTCTTATAAGTTTTAGTACTTTTGAGGTAAATTAAGTCTAGACAGCGACCATTCATTCAAGTTGACACATTTTTTATCAGCTTTTGACCTCAAACTAATATAAAGTGAAACGTAAAGTGATTCAATAAGGATGAGACACGACCTATTGTACCATAATAGAATATAAATAGCAGATGGGCTATGGTAAGTCAATGTTGGCCATTCATTGCACAAATCGCTCCTTCAAATCTCCCACTTTGGGAAACAGTCATATTATTGATTCACTACATTTAGCCGAGGAAACTTCTGGGTCGCTTTACTTCTTTGGGGTCATAGCTCATTTTACCGAGCATGCTGAGTCATGAATACACTAGACAGACCATGGGTTTCATAGAGCAATATAAATGAATGTGCTAAAACCCCCCCAGCAGTGCTTGTATAAAATCAACAGGGATCGTCTCCCTGCCCTCTCCAAGTGAATTAACTGTTAATGACATCATTGCTGTGTTGTACATGAATAGTTCACTGTTTTCTCCAAGTAAATTGTGCATTTAAGTTATAGTTTTTAGAGTTGGAGAATGTACAAAGTTCAAACGGTATTATGGTATAGGCATTGTGCCAAGGAAAAGAAAACTACAAAAATAAATCTCTTCTTGAGTAAATTGAATTTGCCCTTCAACTCAGGCTTAACTGAAATCCACAAAAGGCTAGGCTTTTGGGTTGTACATGTCGGCTGAGAGATTTAATAAAAAAAGCTTTGTACTATTCTTTCAAAAACATGCATTCTTACTGTGAGTGTAGATAGATATGTGTAATGCCATACAGTGGAACATTCCAGGCAAAGTAATAATGTCTTCATGGAAACAGTGCACCTTTATGAGTATATTTAATTTTGAAAAATCTTATGATTGAGTAAAATATTGAATAATCTTTTTGATTTATTTTACTCAAGTCAATAAAGAAATTGAATTTCTAATGTATTGGGCATATCTCTGAAACTTTAAAGAAAAGTTTTATACGTAAAAGTATAGGAATTACCATTAGCGTCATTATATTTTACATAGGCAAGGCAAGGGCAAGTTTATTTTGTAGAGACACAATTTACGTACTCAATGGCCACATTTCAAAGTGCTTCACACAACAGGAAAAAATGCATTAAAATCACAAAGACATGGCACAACAAATAATAGTTCAAGACATAAAAGAGAAGAGTGCAAAGAAAAGCATTTCAGTCATAATGCACAGCCAAACAAAACAGTTTTTAGTTTATGATTGAACATTGCCAGAGTATCAATATCAATGGCTTTCTCAAAACAGTGCTTAAAGCAGCCGTATACATAGCTCTGATTGAGTCAAAGCAGAGTTCATTTCCAGTATGTGGCCACTTTTGCCAAGCTTGACTGACACTGTCATTTATTCACATACTCATTTTCCGTGTGTGTCCTTGATTGAGTGCTGCATTCACTGACACTAGGCACAATTTCCATGTAAAAGACGTCTGAATGACAGTCAGCAGGTGGCCCTCATAGCTCGTTTCCACCAATTATACAGACGGGGAAGAGCTATTCAGGCTGGCGCATATCGGGTTTCTTCTCCGTGCCCACTCTCGGACAAGTTTGTGTGTGCCCCGCATTTATCTTACACTTCACAAGGCAGCCGGGGATTGTTATCTACTGTTGCGGCATCATAACATGAAAAAGAATTAGTTTGCTGCTCCCCTAAACAACAGTGAGGCTCATAAAGGGCTGCAGTGTGAAGAGAAGAGCGATGATGGCCACTGGGAAGTTTTATCAATGAGGGATTGTGTTGTCAGATGCCTCCTTCTATAGTCTGTTCAGGCTGCAGTGGAGGGGCCAGTATATGTCATAGTGAGATGTATTGTACACTTAAATCATTGATTGGACAAGACACCCCACATTACCCTCATTTTCAACATTGTTAAGATACACACTTTATACAGAATCAATCATCATGGTTGTAACAGAATATCTAAATATATAAATTCTACTGATTTGTTTGTGAATTTTGAAATCTGTGCATTAAACTAAATTATACTCTGCTTTGATCACTGTGTAGCTGGACGCCAATTATTCGTTACTTTATTTGAGGCATTTATATTATTATCCTTGAAAAACTGTTGCTGCTCAACTCCACACGCCTTCTATAACCTGTATGAACATTTCCAGTCTGGCGTCTGTTCTCTTCATAACGCTGAAACCTCTCAAAATCATAAATGACCTTCTCTCTGCTGACTCTGGTTCATTCCATCCTCCTTCTGCTCGTTCTAAGTTCAGCCTTATACACCATCTCTCATTCCATCCTTCTGAACCAACTCTCCTCTGTTGGTGTCAATGGCGCAGCCCTCACCTGGTTTCCCTCCCATCCTGCCGACTGCACTCACTTTCACTTCTCATCCAGTCTCCATTACCACAGGCAGCCCCCAGGGTTCTGTCCTCGGTCCCTTGCTGTTCATCACCTACCTTCTCTCCCTTCAGTCTTCTGGATGCCGCATCCATGTCCACTCACTGCTACGCATATGACACCCAGCTCTACTGCTCCAGCAAACCAAATTCCACACTGCCACCCTTCTCCCTACTCAACTGTCTTGATAAAGTTAAATCCTGGTTCACATCAAACTTTCTCAAACTCAAAAGCAATAAAACTGAACTCCTCCTTGTAGTCCCTAAATCCACCCTAAGCAAAATCAATCATTTATCTATTCCCATTGGCTCCTCCAGCTCTCCCTCCTCTCAAGTAAAGAGTCTGGGTGTCATCCTTGATAGTATCCTGTCCTTCACCTCTCACAGCAACACTGTTACCCCACTGCGTGTACTTTCACGTTCGTTCTAAGTTCTAAAGTAAAATTAGGGCAAATGTATGACCCTAAATTACTCCTTGTCAATGAATGATCCTTTGAATAGTTGTCTGAGTGTGGTGCAATATATTATTTAACTATCAAACAAAGCCATGTCTCTCATGTTTTGAAGTTCATTATTGCCCTCAGATTATGGCCCTCCCTGTCTGCTAAATTTTAAATACTCGACATAAATTATTTTGTGCTTTGAAGATAATTATTGCTGGGTAGTTAACTTGATCATTAAACAAGACTGATATTGCCTACAAGATTTATAGACTTGATTAGTCGTATTTGTACCTGGTGTTATCAATTATAGCTATTCTATTTGGCATAATCACTTTCATAATAACACATTGAGAGAAGATTTATGGTCACATATTTCCTATTGTTTTACTCGTCCGTCCAAGCTGCTAAAATTGTGTGTGTGGACTTAAAATACAGCTGGATTAAGTGGTATGTAGATTGTATTCTCACTATAAATTGAAGGTATTGTTTTAACTAGCATGAACTTGGAGGCAATAGACAACATATGTACAATCGCTAAGGCTTGCTAGCAATGATTCCCTCTCATTCATTCACAAGGGAAATTTCTTTTTTTGCCCATACATAATTTAATGTTCAGTAAGATTCATATTTGAGCCAATCAGAGTAATTTGCTTATGGGCACATGAGACTTGACAGGCTTTTCTGCTCTGTCCTCAAGGCGATCGTTGATTTCATATCTATAAATTATCATTACGAAGCCCTAGCCTCCCTGATGTACTTTAGAATCATCTCATACGATTAATTTATCAGGCAACAACGTTTTAAACCATGGGGACCTTTGTCAAAAACCCTGGTGAATATTTCATCCAGGCTGTGACACTGAACAGAATAATGCCGGAGTGTAGATCGTCCAATTGAACTGAAAGTTGGAGAGCCGGTCACACAGGGGTAATGCGGAGGTCTCTTGGTTAACAAATCTGACCTTATAGTCGCTGTGAATTCAATAGGATAGGATAGTTTTCCAATTTGGTTTCAAATTACAGCTTGGAGAGGTTCAAGGTTTGGGGTAACTATGATTCATATGTGATATATGTTGAAGTGGGGTTAGTACAGAGCGAAAATTAAAAAAGGGGTCATAATTCTATTGATTTAAATAGAGTCCCTTGTGGGACAGTGCAAATGTGTCAGGCATGTTTTCAGAGAGCTGAATACACTGTCTCAAGCCTTAAGAGAGCAAAGGAGATACAAATGAATGGCTCTGAGACTGTAGATACGGTAGATACTTGTTTGCTCTTTGGGGGAACATTTAAAAGAAAGTCGCACTAAGGTCTAGGCATGATGTCTTCTATATTTTGTTTTGTTTGTGTACATGGCGACACCTATATCGTTTCTCTTAATAACATGGCATATAATATGTATCACTTTTTGAATGTAACTGAAATGGAAGTTTTCCACATCGCACAATGTGTATTAGTCATTTTGTAAGACCAGCATTGGAGCTGTTGGTTCAAAGGGAGCAGGTCCTGTCTTGCAGAATAAATAGCTTCATATACAGGGCTTGAATAACGTACTTCTTTGCTTCCCGACTCAGCATTTATGTGAGCTAAAAAAATAAATTGGATATTTATAAAGTTATGTATATTAAAAATGGATATTTCCAGGCATACATTTGTCACTGCTCTATGCTGTGCGCTGCTAAGCAGAAATATCCATATATGACATTTTTACTTTGTGCAGTTGACAGTATGTCGGCAGTGCCTCTGGCCCTGATGGCTCTATTACCATGAGCTGTACACGTCTTATTATGAAGAGGAAAGTCTTGTGAGGAAGTCAATGGCATTTTAAACATGTCAAGTTCATTGATTGCCTTCCAGCTCGTGAATATTTTAATTGCAATGGTAAATTTAGATATTTTGCAATCTTAACAATTAGGCCTTTTTTAAATTGGTAACATTATGTTTGGCTACAAAGGGTCAAAGGTGTGTGATAGTATATTAATGTTGAATGTAATAGGCACATGATCATTAGTCCTGGAAATCTGCCACACCATGGCAGTTTATTGGATAACCATTTTTTTTTGTACAATTGTACTTTAAATTTGGAGTAATGCTGTAACACAAAGAGGAAATACTTGGGTGGCACCAAGTTGAAAGTGAAAAAGTGCGGACATGACCATGATTAGTTTCATTTAGCATAAACATGAACCACAAACACATCTGTCTTCTGAAATGCCAAATGGAAAACCATTTCATGGTCAGAGAAATCAAAATGCAAACCCAATAGACCCAGTGAAGACAACAATGTTTTCTGCAGATTACATTGAACTGGCTTGTTTCTGACTGATGTCCAGTGGTTACAGAAGGCAAGAAGCAGTGCTGTTATTTCCACATTTTAATTTTATTGGTCTGTTGCTCCCGAGGTCACGGCGGGTTGAGTGAAAGGTCAGCGGCGCTTGGTTTAGTGGGACAGTGCATGGATGAAAAGGCCACGCACAATTTGACCTTTACTGATAAAAACCATGTTAAGGGAAATGTGGAAAGAAACGCCTCATTCGGCACAAGTTAGCAACTGTGCTGTGCATGCGACGAGGGGCGGATGCAAAAGCAGCAGGAGGATGAGTGATGATGACAATTTTTAGATGCTAGAAGTGATCTTGAAGTGTTTACAAGCGAAGGTATCCCCCGGACTTCCTATAGTTGGTTTCATAATCAGAGCACTGGGAAGTCCTTGTGCACAATGAGCAGTGATTAGTGGATAATCTGTTGCTAATGATGTGACACATGTGGACTACAACCCACAGGGAGGTGTTTGGGAATTTTGCTAATTTACATCCTTGAAAGACACACTATACACCTTCTGATTGCCTTCTTTGTTTACTATTGGATCTGGAACCATCAATCAAATGTCATGCGCAGGTGCCAAGTGTTCGGTTTTTATGTTGTATGCAAATCACGTTGAGATATTGTCATTCGAAATAAACAAAAGAGCGATGTAAAAGAGAAATAACTCCAAGGCAATCAACACATAAAATAAGAAAAAGCAGTGGAGCGTTTCATTCATACACACACTTTATCTGTTCTCTTTGTTTTTTATAATGTTTGTAATTATAAAGAACACAAGACTTTCCAAAATGGCGTTGGTGTAGTCGGTCACATCGCTCAGTCTCCCTGCTTACACTGAAAAAAGATCAACATTTGTCCTGTTCGAAGCCAACTTCAAGGAATTGGGCACTGTGAGGGATAGCGAGCTCGAGGAAGACACCGCAAGAAGTGCTCCGACATGGGCCGGCTCGTTGAACTTACAGGTAGGGGCAGACTGGGGGGAGAAAGTAGTCCGGGAGTTGAAGGCAGAGCGGCCCACTTTACTTGACGCCGTGAGACTTACGCATGGGAGTCAAATTCATAGTCGGGGAAATTTATTTTATAAGTTCAGTTGGCCTGATTGATATATAATTTCAGCATGATTAAACACAGTCTCAATCAAAATCCTTTTATTTATCCTTTTAGGACCTTTTATTTGCAACACATAATCCATAAAAAGCACATTCGTAATACATAGAACAGTAAAAAAAATCACAAAACAAAACGAGCACTGCCTCAGACTCCCTAACCTATTGTAAAGTAGTCTTTACAATAGGTTAGTTTTATAAACAGGGCCTAATGTAGGTTTATAATATAGATTTCAAAATGTGTTATTCAATCATCAGCACATATTTTTATTAGTATACAGATAGCATGCAACTTAAAAGGGCACTATGTACCTGGTGGATCATGGTTTGAAACATGGAAATTGAATAACATTCCTTTGGGTAAATTAAAGACATATGAGTTCATGTCATACTGTAGAACCTTCCAGGCAAAGCAAAATCAATTTTACAAGAAAATTAGATGACAGACCTCTCAACAAGAAAACTTAAAGTGCAACATCAAACTGCACTGTTCTACTCAGATGGTCAAAGCGTTGTCCCATGATAATAAGCCTGCATCCACCTGAGGCAGAGCTCCCCTCCTCTCATCTTCACCTGCTGTCCTCTGTTACGGGGAGAGGTGACATGCACACTGCTCTGTATCACCTCTTTACAGCGCTCGGCTCTGTGCGGGACATTTCTCCTGGGGACGGGTGCTCCCACTCGAGGCCACACAAATTCAACCCGATCTCGCGGCATTTGACCCACAGGAAATCCCGCCCAACACAATGTCTCTAGTCAGAGTTCCATGGAGAATGTTTCTTTTTATTTTATGATTTTATTTAATAGAAACAAAAAAAGTGAACAAGTAAAATTAAAAAGGAAATAAGGCACATGTCCTTCAATGCATCGGTCCCATCTGTCCCAATGATTGTTTAATTTGTTTAAATTCAGAGTAAAAGTCAGTTTTTCCATTTCACAAATGTCCAATGTCAGTCTAGTCCTTCACAGTCAGCTCAGTTCCCTTCATCCATTTATTTGTTATTTCTTTTTTTGCTGCTGCCAAAAGTACATTCCACAGGTATCCATTAATCATCTCAACTCATCTCCCAAAAGAATTCCTTACAAATATGTGATTTTGTGGTCCTCTGTTATGATGTACAAACACTTTCCCATTCCTTGACTGTCAAAACGAAATATCCTTCTCTTTCCCATTTATTTTCAATATATATATAGTAGAATGATTGCCTAGATTATTAACGAATTTGCATAATTTGGATATTATTCCCCTGATTTATATGCCTTAATAAAGATTTCAGTCAGGGGGATATAGTGGTTGTTGCTTTGTTTAATTTCTTGATTATAATAACTATTTGTAAATATCTATAAATGTCCTGTTTATAGAGTTGATTGCAATCTGGTAAAACCCTTTCTATATCTATCCATCTATCTATCTATATATCTATATCTATATATAATATATAATTATATATATATATATATATATATACACATATATACACACACACACACATATATACATATTTATACATATATACACATATATATTTACATATACACACACATATATATATATATAACATATATATTTATATTTTTACACACATGTAAATATATACACACATACACACACATTCTGTGTACTGTATACTTTATCTTATAAAAAAAATATCTCTTTTTACAGGACTTTCTGACTTTTTATAAAAAAGCCAATAACTGCATTATAAATGGCAATAAGTGGCGAGAAATGTTATCAATGGAGCTGCTTCAACATTTTCTTCCCCTGCTTTTTTAAAACTTCAGATAGCCTTTAGCAGAAAATTCAGAAAGTTCATCTGGATTTGAAGAAACATCAAAAGCCGCTGCGCTTGTCAAGTTTAGAGCACCGTCTCACTTCTCCTCCTCAGCATGAAGTAGTCTTTGGATATCAGACTGCTGGTGATGATACAGTTTTGAAAAGAAAAAAAAACAATTGGAATACAACGTGAACATGCATTATTAACAACTTTAAATGTGTGCACTTGTTCGTCAACTGCAGTGATCTAAAGCACAATATTAAATATATGATGACGAATATTGTGCCTCAAGCCTCATACTGCTCCCTCAACAGCCTCATATGCTGCTCTTGACTCATGAGGTCACGTTATATGTCCACATACTGAGTGCAAATTTAGATGCAAATTATTTGATAAGTGTCAACATATATACTATAGTACTGTCGTACTATTAGTAATATCTGCTGTATGTTCTCACAATAAACAAGTACCAAACTCGCACGGACAGATGTTTTCCGTTTTGGTTTTCAATGTTTACTTAAAAGGGATCATGTTAATACGACCCTGCCTTGTCAGGTTGAGCATGGTAATCCTTGATTAGATCATCTCTGTAAGCGTCTTGATCAAATGGCGGTCTAAACTGTGAGTCTTTCAGGCTTAATTTGAAAAGATTAACAGTTTAAAAAATATCAGCACATATTTCAGTCAGATGTCCAAAATATGCTTTTCTAGGAAGATCTCATTCGAAGCTGCGTGTTTTGGAGTAAAACATCACTCTGGTGCTCCAAGGTGATAATGTTTATTGAGTTTGAAGGTAATTTCCTTGTGGCATGATTAAATCAGGGGCCAAGCTCACTTGTGTATACAATTGACTGTGACAGCTCATTGGTCACCTCCTGTGTCTCCCTCTCTCTCCTCTCACTGTATACAGGCTATAAGCGCTGTTCTTCGCCTCATTGCTCTGAAAGTGCTTTTCTGTCACAGACGGAACCCAAACATTCATCCCACATCTGGCATTAGTCCAGTGTTTCAAAGCACATGATGAAGAGGCTGCAGCTGTGGGGGTGTGTCAGTGTTGTCCCCACACCTCAGCTCATGGCCCCCACCTACACATTTAGATCAGATATATCAATACCAGTGTAATCTGGTTAGAGAAGTACAGTATGAGCCTACTATTTATGTTCATCTGTGTTTTATACTATAACATGTTCAATCAGCTCAGCTCCACCTGCTTCCACTATTATTGCGCCAATAAAGTGATGCATGCAACACTATGTAATGTTCTGTATGCATGCACAGGCACACATGGCGCTCAACATCAAGGTTTTGTTTGAAATTTTATGGGATCTAATCAAACAGCATGGTGCAAAGCCTGATTTGATTATAATATAAAAATGTATGTTTTCCAGTTTAAATGTTTAAATACTTTTCAAAAGACATCTACATAAAATAGAGCCCATTATGCAGGAGCATCTAAATAAATTAGGATATTTTGGAAATGTGGCTATATATTAGCAGTTCAAAGGAAAGCACAAATACAAGCTCAGTGCAAATGCAAGCTATTTTAAACATTCCTATATTGTACTGTATAAATTCATATTTCATTAAATGAAATATATAGTCTCTCCTCACCCTATGGGCCCATGTGCCTTTTTCAGAGCCTTTTACCTTCAGACAAGAACAAACCTACTTTGCATGTTTTCCTCAAAATAAAAAAAACACACATTATAATTTCAATCAAAATGGCAAATTGAACTTCCCGAGGTGATGGATGAAACAAGTTGTTCATCAAAAAGAATGACAATCATGCATATCTTGAAATACTCCACTACATGTTGTCCATTTGTCTGTCATGAAGAAAGAAAGGACTAAACAAACACAGATTAACAGAGAAATACTGTGAATCATGGTGAGAACTTTTTTTAAAAAACGGTTTACTGCAACCCCTCCAGACTGGTTGATTTTCTCTAATTAACGTATACAAATTATTTACTCAATGCAACTTCTTCACTATGCATTAATACTATTTCATAAGTTTTATTATCACATTTTTAAGAATTGTCCCTCCTCATTTTTTGGCTGGAGGTTGCATACTTTCTGACAAATAGCACAAAGCTCATAACACTAAAAAGGTTGCTGTCTGCTGTTGTGGTGATTATAGTAATTCATAGGAACATGATGGGACTGCAAAAAGGAAATAGATTTACTACTATTAATATTCTTACATACGTGTCTATTTCAAGTCATTGAGCTGATCCTGCATCTTCAAAGTGCATCGCTCATCTTTGCGTGTGTGGTTTATTGTTGACCGTAAACTGACACAAAACATACTTATATTTCCCGCTTTGAGCCCGGATGAACACCGAACTGTCAGTTATTATCAAGTGTCAATGAGGTTACCATGACAACGAGACTCCGAGGTGGCTTTCGGCTAGAAATAATAATCAGCTTCTTTGTGGCTGAGTAACTCCCATTAGTTTGAATAAAGTAGAATGCAATGAGTGTGTATTATGTATAGGGGCGTCAAGATTATTAGGTTAATCAATAATTGTGATTATTCAGGTCACATTATAATCGTAATAACAAAATAATAATTGTGACTATTTTAGAGGCAAAATTAAGTATTTTTAGTTCACTCTATAGTCCAAAAAATAAATATAAATACCTTATCTGGCTATTTTTGTTAAATTTGAATTAAGTTTAAATTTATTTTTTAAATGTTCAAATTTAAAATAGTCACAGATTTGAGGAAGAGTAACATGTTGGAAAATAAAAAGATTTAAAGAAAATTAAAGATTTCACTCTTGTTTGGTCACAGTCTCAATAATCATGATTAATCATTTAATCATGATGCTTTTTTCTCACAATAATCGTAACACTAAAATTTTATATTGTGACATCCCTAATTATGTATTTTGATGAGTTCTACTAGTGGGTGTATGAGACCTGAGAATGACTCAGGTCTCGTATCCCTGCGTAGCTTTGCTCAGAGCCAGCTGGAGATGTGGAGGTCAGATACACAGTTAGCCGCGGGGCCAGAGGAGACAGCTGGGCCAGTGTGTGTGTGTGTGTGTGTGTGTGTGTCTGTGCACTGCAGCCTGTGGGGCCTGGGACATTCTTTTTCTAACGATGCATGTATCAGGCATATCTCTGACTCTGCTCATTTGAATATAACCTTTGCTTTGTTTTCCCCGACCCAGTATCAGCCATTAGAATGCGACCAAAGCTGCTCACTATCCAGAACACCTACGTGGATATTTTTGAAAGGAGAAAGCATCAAGTTATAAGCTCAGGTCAAGAGGGGCTGTGGGGGGTCAGGAATTTCTCTGCACCAGCCCCTTATGGTTCCTCCTGCAGGTGGTGGGTTGGCAGGCCCAAGCGCATTGTGAGGGTCTGTTGGGAACGTCTTGTGGAGCCCTCTATCAGCAAGGTCTTCAATTCACACCTCTCCCAGATCCCGGGTGGAGGCTGGGGACATTGAGTCCGAATGGACCATGTTCTCGACCTCCAATGTCAATGCGGCTGCTCAGAGCTGTAGTCGCAAGGTCTCTGGTGCCTGTTGCGGCAGCCACCCCCGAAACCAGTGGTGGAGACCAGAAGTAAGGGATGCAGTCAGGCTAAAGAAGGAGGCCTATCAGGCCTCGTGGCTTGTAGGACTCCTGAGGCAGTTGACAGGTATTAGCAGGCGTACCGCAGCTTGTGCTGTCACAGAGGCAAAAACCCAGGGCTGGGAGGGGTTCGGGGAGGCCATGGAGAAGGATTATCGGTGCGGCCAAAAGAAGTGATGCAGCGCTACACCAACACTATTTATGGTGCGCGTGGAACCCTGCTGACCTCAACTGGGGATGTCGTTGTACGATGGAAGGAATACTTTGAGGATCTCCTTAAGGAAGCAGAGACCAAGGACTCGTCCATCACCTAAGCTGAAGTCACTGAGGTTGTTGGCAACCTCCTCGGTGGCAGGGCTCAGGGGGTGGGTGAGATCCGTCCTGGATGTTGTAGGACTGTCTTGGCTGACTCGTCTCTGCAACAACGCGTGGTGGTCAGGGACAGTTCCTCTGGACTGGCAGACCGGGGTGGTGGTCCCTCTGTTCAAGATGGGGGACTGGAGGGTGTTGTTCCAAATACAGAGGGATCACACTCTTCAGCCTCCCCGGTAAATTCTATTCCAGGGTACAGGAGAGGAGAATCCGATAGTCGAACCTCAGATTCAGGAGTAGCAGAGTGGTTTTCGTCCTGGTCGTGGAACACTCGACCAGCTCTATATTCTCCATCGGGTGCTCGAGGGTTAGTAGGAGTTTGTCCAAGCAGTCCACATGTGCTTTGGTCCACATTTGGATCTGGAGAAGGCTTTCGACTGCGTCCCTCGAGGTGTCCTTTGGGGGTTGCTCCAGGAGTATGGAGTCCGGGGCCCTTTGCTCAGGGCTGGCCAGTCCCTGTATGACCGGAGCAGGAGCTTTGTTTGCATTGCCGGCAGTAAGTCAGACCTGTTCCCAGTGCGTGTTGTACTCCGCCAGAGCTGCCCTTTGTCACCGGTTCTGTTCATTGTTTTTATCAACAGAATTTTTCCGGGGCCGGGTCGCGGGGGCAGCAGTCGAAGCAGGTACTCTCTCAGGACGGATCTCATCCACCCCCGGAGCCCTGTCATTGGATAATGAACTAAATATATTAATTAATTAATTAATTAATATTGATTAAATATTGTCAATTACAGTTAACTTTTCCCTTCCTTTACTGAACCAGGGGAGTAGTGAGGGTAGAACTATGATGAAGAGAGAAAAACGTGCAAGATCTCGGCCCAGGGGACAGAAAGAAAAGTTAAAATCCTAAATTGAAACAATTGCAGGAAGATGAGAGGAAAGGATTGGTGTCATGTTGAAATAGTATTTGCTTTCAGCCAGCAAGGTGGAAGAGGGAGATTGTTAGCATTTAGTTATCGATTCAGATAGCTGTAGCGCTCTTCAGATGGACCTCTTGTTATTGCACACATACATACCTCAATTGGGCCTAAGATTGTGTAAAGCATTATGGGAAGGAATTGTGCGCAATGAAAGTCATCTATTTGTGCTCATCGATTAAACATTGCTCCCCGGGGTCTTCAATCCACAGATTTAATTAACAAGTTTCAGTGGACTAACAGACAGCAGGGGCCCGCAGCTGGCAAAGTACAAATGGATTACAGACAGTCGCCGAACAAATATGAAAGAATGGGAAGGTGTGAGGGACAAAAAGCCAATTGGTTTAAAAGGTAAGAAAGGGCCTTAGGCATAAGAGAGGAAAGCATTTAGAGTGGCTGATTGGTTTGGAAGAAGAAAGAAGTCTCTTTTGAACAGCTGGTCAAAAACAGGCTTGTAATATGTTGGGGGAATATGTAACAGTATGTCTTCTGATATGCTGCTCATTAACCAATCTGTTTTTGTTTTGTTTTTTTGGTGCTTTTTTTAAATTAGGAAATATAAATGGGAAACAATACAACAAAACAAATACAAATCATCCAAAGTCCAAATATGTTGTTTGGCATGCGTTTATGTTTTTGTTCATTGCATTTGTCAATTTTAAAACTGTCCATTGTTATTTGGACAGTTGGTTCCTTCTGCGTCATACACTTCTTTGTGATTTTTTGCTGCTCCAAAAGTATATTCCAAAAGGTATATTGGGAGGTTTAATGTCCCAGATGCATAGTTTTAAAGTCAAAATTATGGATTTTAATGTTTAAAATAATTTCACCATAAACTGGGTGCCGTATGATCAAAGTTTTGCACCAAACAGCACTGACCAAAGATTTTTTAGCCCGTAGGCTAAACAGTACAGTTAGCGTGAAATGGGAATGAGACTGGGGAAGGACATTGCAGCCATTGCACCAGATTGTAAAAGAAAATCAAATTAAAATGTTTGATAATTAAAAGGAATCCTTTGATTTAGAGAAACAGGACGCTGACCACTAACCCTCTGACTGACGTTTTATTAAAGCATATAAATCTGAACTCTCAAGGGGAATAATATCTAAGATATATAAATGCATTAATAATATGGTCAGCAGCTGTACAACTGTACTAAATATATGAAAAATAAATTGTCGTACATGTAGATATAGTCATATTTTAAAAATAGCAATCATTATATACCACTACCCATTGTCATATACACACACACACACACACACACACACACACACAGTATATATACATGTCTTTAAAACATTTTAATAAAATATTTCCTCTGCATTTTTGCTAATCTGCACATCTAGATGAGTATTTGACTCATTATTATTTTGGCCCACTTTCAGTTTGTCATTTCCTTTGGCCTATTATATGTTATTATTTGAATAAAAAGCGGGCTTATTTACTGAGCTAACTTGACCTGTAGACCTCTGGTTAAAGCCATTTAATTTGTGTGACTGTAGCTATAGTGACATTGAGGGTTTTTATATGTGCGCTGTGTTTTAAGTTGACAGAGACAAGTTTAAAGCAGGTGAAACAATAACAGCAGCACATCAGCTGTATGTTAGCAACACTTCATGCAATTAGCTCCAGGGCAAACTTAATGAGGACATTCAGCCCACACTCCTCTGTCCTCTGCGTGGACACAGTGTGGAGTTTAGGAGAGTTTTAGAGCATATTGCACTAAATCTGCTTTTCACATGTGTAACATAAAACAGCTTACTGTGAACACCGGAAAGTTTTTTAAAGTATGCGGTAACGTAGCGTCCATTAGCTTTATTAACTTTTCTTAAAACTCAAATTTGATCAAAATAAAGCCTCAGATAACTCCTGGATAGATAACTTCCTATGGGTCACGGATGTGGACTGCTCTGTTCCAGAGAACAGGTGAACATACAGCAGTGGCAGAAGTCTGCCCTGCAGCCGTGTCCCTCTGAGTGGAGGAGGGAGAGAAAGAGGTGCAGTAAGAGGCAGCAGTCAATGGTCAATGGTCCTTCGTCATTAATCGTCCCCTCTCGATTACGCATTTTTTGTAATCGTTGGATGTAATCATCGTAATTGAAATTCGATTAATTGCACAGCCCTGATGGGAACAGATACATCATTTGGAAAGTTTGCACATTAATCACAGGGAAATACTGGATGTTTGAGAAACTGTGGTTGTCTGTGTTTTGGGACTGCTCAGTTATTCACAAATACTGGATTGAGATCAGGGAGGCCCTGCGTGATGTATTTGACACTGATATTCCATTTGACTTCAAAACGATGTATCTCTGATGTAGGACTGCAGCAAAAATAGGATAACCGGGACTGAGCCGAGATAACTTTGGACATTTATATATTGGAAAAGCTGACTTTTACAGTGGACTTCATTATGGACTGGGACAGGTGGGAACAATACACTGGGGGACAGACTTCGATTTGATTCCTCATTCCCTTTTTTCCTTTTCACATTCTGGTCTTGTTTTGTTTGTTCTTTTTGTTTTGTTTTCTAATAATAAATATTTTAAGATTTCAAAGTCCAATATTCATGGACCGTCAGACAATCTCAAAACACAAGATAATGATGGGCTACCTGGCAACCAGTTTCTCCAGCAATGAGTATTCTCCTAAGAATAGTGTGCACTTTGACATGGTTTTACAAAATACCATGATTTATTTTCCCAACAACAGAAGTCTTTACAAACAGGAGATTTTGTGCAACTTCAGATGTAAGGATATATATTTTAAAAAAACATCCCAATAGACAATAGGGAAAAGAAGAAAGGCGGGAGCTGCTGGAGGAGGGACCATCATGGGAGGACAAGCCCCTACATGGGATGTACCACCGGAACATAACTGAAGTGGCTGATATGAAATGGCTAGAGTGGGCGGGACTGAAGGACAGCACAAAGGCACTCATCATGGCTGCACAGGAACAGGCCCTGAGAACCAGAGCAATAGAGGCCCAGATCTACCACACCAGACAAGACCCAAGGTGTAGGCTGTACGAAGAGGCCCCAAAGACAGCACATAACTGCAGGGCGTAAGATGCTGGCAGGGAAAGCATACATGGAGCCAAGTGGTTGGCATAGTGTACAGGAACATCTGTGCGGAGTATGGACTGGAAACCCCAAGGTCAAAGTGGGAAACACCCCCAAAGGTGGTAGGGAATAAAAGAGCCAAGATCCTGTGGGACTTCCAGATACAGATTGACAGAATGGTAATGGCAAACCAACCAGACATTGTGATGGTGGAAAAACAGCAGAGAAGAGCCGTTGTGGTTGACGTGGCGATACCAAGTGATGGCAACATCAGGAAAAAGGAACACGAGAAACTGGAGAAATACCAAGGGCTCAGAGAGGAGCTGGAGAAGGCATGGTGGGTGAGGGCGAAAGTGGTGCCCGTGGTCATCGGAGCACTCGGGGCAGTGACCCCCAAACAGGAAAAGTGGCTATAACAGATCCCTGGAAAAACAGACATTTTAGCCCAGAAAAGTGCAGTGCTAGGAACAGCAAAGATACTGCACAGAACCCTCAAGCTCCCAGGCCTCTGATAGAGGACCCGAGCGTAGAAAAATGGAGACCACCCGTGGAGGGTGAGAAGAGATTTTCTTTTTTTTATTGTACATTCACTTTTCTACTTTTTCCCTCTTCTTTTTAATCTATCATGTGGCTGTTAAGATCAGTACACATTTATTATGCGCTGGTGCTCCAATCTGCCGCATATTATTCCAAAGGGTTAGGGCCAGAAAAAAATATTAACTAGTCAACACATTTTGGATGCTGTTCTATGTCAATTGCTTGAGTTATACCTAAATCATAGTGTAAATAGTACAAAATGTATTTTATTGCGCTGCGTTGATGGCAGCATGGGTAGACAGAGCAAGACAAATTTCCCACTTCTTGAATCTTGTAAACTGAGCTTAATTCCATTAATTGCCTCTTAAAAACGAATTATCCCCAACTCGTCAATATAGTAGTACTAATAGCTGATAGTAAATCCTGATTTTATACACTTGATGCTGTTGTTTAATGTATTCTTTTACAATTTTCAAGTTTTATACCTCATGTTAAAATACAATACACTGCAGACTATAATATATTGGCGTTTAGTTAAAAGGCGCCTCACAGTGCGTGCATCATTTTATTTATAGACTTTAAAATGGATCTCTCCATCATTGGTGGCAGAAAGAGCAAACACATGGTCCCAGTGAGGAATGTCCCTCTCACATCAAAGACGCAATGTAGAAGGGGGAAGATGTTGTGGTGAGACTCTGTTTCTGCCTAGGAGGGATGTATATATGTGTGGGTGTCGGTGTGGGCGTGCGTTTGTGTGTAGGTGTGTGTGTGCGTGTGCGTATGTGTGTAGCATCATCACAGCAAGCCGAGGGGAAAAATTAGTGGGTTTAGAGCGCAGAAAGAGAGAGGGGGGCATATGTCCGTGCACAGATTGGGCTACCAGCTGCATCCAGGTGCATGAGAAGCTGTGATAAAAATGAAAGTAAACACTCAACTGCAACTGTGTAAGCTTCCTGGATAGAGAAAAGAGCTAGGATTTCCTGTGGCTGTTCAAGGATCTGGAGAACTCTCAGCTGCGTACTGAGACAATGTGAGAGATTTGCACGACCATATATCATACATTAATTGTGTAGTGATCCAAAAATAGATATGTTTCCTCATGCCAATTGGCTCATTAGTCTGCTATGACAATGTCTTTGAAAAATAAATTGATCTGCGGGAATAATCTTACAAAAATATCTTGCTTCCCGCGATGTATGTGTGTATATAACAAGGAAAGATATCGACTATGTTAATGAACGAAATGTTACAAGGAGCATTTGCCATAATATTTGCATAGCTGTATGCTGCCACTATCCATTGATCTATTAATAATGCTGTCATAGGAAAGCTACGGTGCACAGGGAATTCTTAAAACAAGTGCATCAAGACGGAATGTCAAATTCTTATTATCCTTTAATTGTCCTCTGCGATCCCTTTGCAACAGAATCTGAATTGTCTGTAAATGTCTTTCAAACTTTGTCCTTTTGACAAAAGCAAAATATAGCAATAATGTGCGATTCTCACACCCTGGTGCTGGTAAGGTGAGAGAAGTGCATTGCCCAATGACAAAAGGGCAGTAGACATTGCCAGAAGGATTGTGTTAAGCACAGCTGTTGCTGCCTCAATTGTTTTATTAAAATAAAATACAGATGCATAAAGAGACCAATAAATACAGTGATTTTCTCAGTGAAAGAATGATTTATCCCTGCATATTTAGTGGAGTAAGCACTTTCCAAATCCCAGCAGTAAATGATAAATGACAGAAGAAGTAATCAAGTTCCATTTACCAATAAACAAAACGTTTTTGAACATTGTTTTGTTAAAAAAAAATCCATGCAACATCAATGGCCCACAGGTTTAGACACACAAGAGGCCTTAATATAGCAATCATCAATAGCATTGGGAAGAAGCTGTGGATTAGGCGTTTATACTGTGGAAAAAGATTCAGTTGTAGTCAGCTGGACTCTGTTTTAGAAAAATCAAGAGTCCAGATGACTACAACTGAATCTGGATGAATGAGGGATTACACTGACAGAAGTTTATACTGTAAATAAGTCACTCTTGAAAGTGACCGGTGCTTTCAGTTGATCTGGTCACGGATATACCAACTTCAGAAGAGGCGGAAGTGTAGAAGGCACGGTCAGAAGTAAAAATATGAGTACTGTAGCCATTTGAGCCTGAGCTAATGAAACAGTTAACCCCGGAGAAGAAGAAGGGCAGTTTGAAATAGCAGATAAAGTGAAGGCTTCAGGTGTTTGATAGTGCACAATTTGCAATAACAGTATGCTGTACAAGAAGACAAAATTATACTCTTTGTGTCCATTTCAACATGGGATAAATAGTTACAACAATGATGGCATATTAGAAGACCGCTGCCACATCACTAAAGAGATGATGGAAAATGAGAAATGCAGGATTTTGAGTTTCAAAACTGGAGACAAACAATATGAGCTAATCAAAGGAATATACCTGGATCAGCTCAGCTGTAGTCACTTTATATAATCCTGTAAAAAAAAAAATAATTTTTGGCATAATGTACAATTAACTGATGCACCAGATCATTAATGCAATGGTATAGCCCAGTGATATTTATACTTTGATCACTGACATCACACAAGTAACATTTGAGACATATTTTGTATTCATAATCTGAAACAATACCTCCTTAAAACAGTATTTGTCACAGTCTGCTCATCTCCTGTCTGCTGGTATCTTTACTCTGCCAGTCAGCCACACCTCGCCTCTGCCCTGGATATTACCTCAGCCTTCTGTCGTCGACCACGAGTTTTGCCTCTTCCCTCCTGGTTAGACACCTGCTCGGCTCTGTGGCTACACAGCTCACCACTGGACCTGTCAGCCAGCCAGGTAATCCACCTGTTGTTGGTTTTGCCTCCAGTCAGCGACACCAGGCTCACTCCTTCTCAGAGTTTGCAGAAGATCAGTGTGAACCAAGACTTTTCACTGTGCCACTGTATAAACTATTAAAACTGCAGTGACAATCAAGGTCATTACCGACTGATATTCCGTCTGCCTGTGCTGCTTTTGAGTCCTCACCATACCCGTGACAGTATTGTTTTGATGATGGCATGAAAAGAGTTCCTGCAGATTTGAAAATGAAGGACACATGTTGTCACCAGGCAGTGTGTAACTAGAGCTATATCGTGTTTATAAGAGAATGATATAATGTCCGAGCTGCATTTACCTCCCTTTTCTGTCTTAAGTTGTAAGCACATGCGTCTTTTCCAGGTGATAGCGCCCTTCTCTTCAAGTCCTCCCTGGTGGAGCTGGAGGGAGGGCTGGCTTTAATTGCTCAACAGACTGATGGAAAAGGAAGAGCCCAGGTGCTCAGGGTCCACACCCAAGAAAAGATTGTGCCCAGAATACTTATGTGAGATCTGATTTGCCCAGAACCATCCCACCAATCACCTTCGTACCGTCAAGTGTGGAAGTGTGGATTTTTTCATAAATGTACCTGTTTTTGCTCAAATGCTTGATAACATTAAAGGAGCACGATGTAAATGATCAAAGCAATAACAACTTTTGAACACCACAAGGCCTATTTTAGGGTCCGCTTTTCTAATTGCCTTTGAAAGGTGTGTCCAGACTTTCTATTCAGACCATTTGTAATTATAGTACCCAGTATCAACTGTGAACTGATGTTTGAAGTGTGAGTGACTCTGATGTTTGAAGTTGCTGTCCACAGATCTACAAGCAGATTACACCCACCCACATACTTGTACTTATACTATTTGAAAAAATCAGGCTGTACTTAGCTGCGACTATTTGAAAAAATCAGGCTCAGGGTCATACACAAATGTTGAAATCTGCTGCTTGATACAGTGAAATACCACCATATGAAAGGCGGTGCTACCAGCTATCCCAGCAGAGGACCTAATTGCTCTCAGGTTGTTTTATCTCTCTTGGGAAATCCAGGTCTTGTGTGCAAACCCTATTTAAGCCCCTGTGCTGGTTAAGAGGTTGTCCAATTCCTCTTGAAAAGCTCCAAATAGTAGGGTTTGGGTCTGGTCTGGCACCCCCTCCCTCACTACGCTCATTAACTGTGGTAGTAGCTCCGTTGCTGAGGCCTGTGTGCAGATAATCATCACTCAGCTGCATTGTGATGCTAATTCTCAGGGCAGCACTACGTTGCCCTTTAATCTCTTCCTCCAGTGGGTTTGAGGAAAACTTTAACCGAAGCCCTCCAACATGCCTCCCCATCTACAGGAGTGAGTTTGGCATTAATAGAGGCGTGTTTTAATCAGAGAACAACACTGAATAATCAATGAGTGGAAACCAATTTTAAGACATTACTTTTTTTTTATACTTTCAGGCAATATTTCAAAATAAAAGAGGACACTACGCTGCAAGAGTTTTACATCAAGTACATCAATAAAAAAGTTATTGATTGCATGAAGGGAGTGCACGGTGGCAGAGCGGTTAGAGCTCTCGCCTCCCAAGAAGGAAATCAAGGGTTTGATTCCTGGGCGAACATCACATGATCTCTCTGGGTGGAGTCTGCCTGTCCTCCCACCGTCCAAAGACATGCATGTGTTAGGTCAATTGGCAACTGTAAATTGGCCCTAGTGAATGTGTGTCTATGTGTGTGTGTTAACCCTGCGACGAGTTGTCCAGGGTGTAGCCTGGACAACTGGAGGTGTACACCCCGCCTAAGGCCCAAAGGCTCCAGTCAACTGCGACCCCAACGGGAACAAGTGGTAGAAAATGAATTAATTGAATATAATATTATAATGCGTTTGAGTGCTGGTTAGATCAGAAAAAGGGCATTGAAGGTGCTCGGACCTCTACTTAATAAACACTGCATCATGTCCTCAGCTGGTAGAGCAGCGCGGGCATGAACAAATCATATCTCAAAGTATGTTTTGATGAATGAACATGATCTGAAGTCATCTTAATGTGAACCCTTTAATAATAAACATAAAGGATTTTTTTGTGTGAATTCCACACATTTGTATAGGTTTTGTGTGGACAGGTATTTATCACTTTGTGGGGACTAAAATCCGTATACACACTCAATTCATGAGGACGTGCCTCCCTTCTGGTGACAAAAATCTGATCCCCAAAATGACTCCTTTATTATTAGATTGGCAGCATGATTTAAATGGGCCAAAATGGGTTAAGGTTAGCGTTTAGGCTAAGGCTGGGCAAGTAGTAATTAAGGTTAAGGTTAGAATCAGGTCAATGTAATGTCCCCAGAAAGTATGGAAACCCAATGTGTCATTTATTTTGTCCATGTCTGTAATGTTTTTCACTTGATGTGTTCACCCTCTTCCAAATTTGATTCTGCACTCACTGCATCACCAACCATGGAGGACTAATTATATCTAATCAGGCTAATGGCAACCTCAGCTCCTCTGTGCCACTTAAATGTTTATCATGAAATACATAAAGAATTTCCTCTCCCTGAGCATTATGTCCCTCCCCCAATTGTTAACGCCTTATCACAGCCTTATGAGCATGTAAATATTTACATGCTATCAGAGACTGGTCACTCTAGTGCAGGAGATAAACATGTGGAGAAGTCCTCTCACGTCGACTCGAAAGCCTGTAACTAACCCCAATAAATGCACAAGGCGGACACAAAGCAGGGCTAAAGACAAGAGGAAGTGCTGTTTAACACGGATACAGAATGTCAGCCAAAGCATTTTCATGCAAGAGTTACCCTTTTGAACAAGTGTCCATTTAGGCTGACACTGCATACTAGTGAAGCAACATAACTCAGTCATACAAGACACAATAATGTTGACTTTGATAAACGTGGTCACATTAACTCTAACATGGAAACTTCTAAAGGCACACAAAGTACACCAGTGTATTATCTCAATTATATGGGAAAGAAAACAGACGATTTGTGAAGTTACCCAATGAGACAAGCGACGCTCATGGCTTTATAGGTGACATAAAAACATGTGAATTAATTAATCCCTGCTCTCTGTTACGGCAGAATTGAAAAAAACATTATTTTGAACAGAATTGAAAGGACAGTCTTGATTGCTTTGGATAACTACTTCCTTTGGAGCCCGACCGGGTGGGTAGAGTAAGGCAGGAGTTTCCAGACCAACTTGTCTCTGAATGATGATTATAAAAAAGCTGATTTAATCACCATTATATCAAAGTCAAATTTTTTTTCATCAGGTTCATGTTGACATCTTTTTATAAGATATACAAAAACAACACTTGTGGCAGCCTCCTTTTTGCCAACTGAAGCAGGATTATATTAACATATGTATTTGGACTATTTTTTCACCTTATGTAAAAGTTGAGCCAAAAACTGCCATTATAAATGAACTACAAGGCAGCCCAAGTGAGTTCTAATCTCTGCCAGGACTTCTTATTTCTTTATAAAGACCTCTTCAAAGGAAATTCAAAAGGATTTAGGTGACTGGTGTTGGTGACATGTTCAGTTTGAGTTGTTAATGTTTTTTTCTTTTTCAATGTGAAACAGGAATCACAATTGAACTGTCTGTCCTGAGTGGGCCCTCCTGCTGGGATTTCTCTGCAGGTTACTATTTAGATTAAAGGGCGAAATGCAGGGCTTTGGGTAGTATATACATAGACTGAGATATTTCCTTTTTTCCTTTTTTTGCCCGTACATCGAGGAGGCTTGGTCCTACTGCTGTGGTGGAAATGGAATAGATGGAGGATGAGGTACAGCATACATAAGTACAGGACTGAAGGACTTCTTCCACTGCATTCACTATTGAGGTATTTCTATGGGTTAGGGTTAGTTAATATGTAAATTATGTATTTTCATAATCCACATGTTTAACGCCTTTGTTTTTGTTGGGGTCCACAATCTGGAATTCTCACCAACACTACAACTCGATGTTGTTACGTCATATGAACTAACTATTGATTGACTGATCCTTACCTTACAAGACCTAAAGCCTTACATGTTGAGCAGATTTTTGTAAAGTGATATTATTTCCACAGGCCGGGTGGTCCTGTCCTTGATCGTCATTTCACATTCCTTCTGTCAGACCACACTCGTCCACAGCACTGATCTATTTTTCTTCTGGTAATGCGCCTTACAGATGGAGTCTGTTGTGCCATAAAGCCCCCCATCCCATGCTGAGAAGGACTGCTCCATTTGGTGAAGGAAACTAGGCCATGGAGAGGAGGAGTTGATTTTGCCCCAGTTGTGTTCTTCTAGTCCTACTTTTTTGTGTCAGTTTAAAGAAGGCATATTATCTTGAATTTAGTATTAAACAGATGATCATTATTTAATTTGTTCATTGTAAACCTCAATATTAATCTCATACATCTGAATGGGACCCTACTTCTTCATAGTAGTGTTTCACCATATCAAGCTGCAAATGTGTTTTTATTTTTGAAGCATACTTAACATTGTTGTGCTCAATATTAATAATAATAATAATAAATATGTCGCGCGACCAGTCGAATTATGCGCACAGTCTCCATTTACTGTAATGTCCCTGCTGCTTTTATACTGGTTCACTGTGTCGCACCGAGACACAAGTAAGATCCAATCATGTGTGATGACATATAAAGCCCATTAATAACAATATTAAGAGAAATAAAATAAGATGCATGGAAAATAAAACTTTTTGGCATCATCTGCCATATTCAATAGTTGATTTGTGATCATCGATAGACAGCTTGAACGTAGTGAGTGCTCGGCATACGAGGAGGCGCCCCTGTCTCGGAGAAGCAGCCGCGGGCCGCATCTAGCCAGATCCTTTATGAAATAATTTAACTTGTGCTTTACTTTCGATACTCTAGGACATTATATATTCACCCGACGGGGTGATGTGGTGTAGAAACGGCCAGTCAGCATTGTACCACGGACCTTGTTTTTAAAGTTTTGTTATTTCTATGCAGGAGTCGTGTACAAAGTGAAGACAAGGAGAGTGGAGAGTGCACGATCTCTCGTGTCGAGGATCTGGACTGTTCTCCATGGATACGCAGATCTTTTCTGTGCGTACGCAGAATCCACACGTTGTGGATATTACTTCTCATCGGCATCGTAATTGTACGATGATTACTCGCACTTATATGTAATATAGCTGAGGAGGTCGTGAAGCGCGGTTTTTCGAAGGTGTACCTCTCGTCTGCGGGTGGCCAAGTAGCACATTAAAAGCGTTGGTCATTGACGTACGCAGTATGGTCTGAAAGCCAAGAGAGTAGAGTGTACGGGCCCCAAATAGCCATCAGCCAGTATATATCCTCTGCTCCTCAGGTGACATTAGATTCCAGTTGATGATCTATAAGTGTTTGCGCCTGTGATGTAGTATAATTTTGTCCTGTCTCCTTCATCCCTTGACTTTTCTCATAAAGTTTCGCTCCTATATGTCTCTTGACTGGAGGTGTCCATCACTAATATATTCTTAATCTTCTTCATTTGATCTCGTTAATGATTTGATATTGCCTAAGAAGCTACTGAAGTGGTACATGGCTCAAAAAATCATACCTTTTATACTTTAAACAAAATCGTCAGTATATCTCTTCAATCATATTCCTTTGGCACGATTGATCTATATATACCAAGCCTGGCTGGTCATTGAGGCAGTGGATGTTCAAAGGCGATACCTCGTCCAGTTTCACCACTAAACGTGCTACAACGTCTGATGTTGTCTCACATCAGTAAGCATCCTTATATAGTGTGAGTCTGTGCCTGCCTCCCGCTGTCCATGGCTGCTTCTGCTGTAATGCATAGAACCAGACACAATGAAAATTAGGCGACCGACGGGAATCATTAACAGGCTGTTGCTGCCCATGATGTACGACGACTGCAGAAGTTCTAACTTAGTTCAAATACAAGCAATTTCATATATTGCCTGGTGCAGCGCATACATGGTCTCTCTTCCACTATAAGATAGAGATCGCTAACACTGTACTAGAGCATTCAAGATCCCAGGATTACTCAAACCAAAAAACTCCACAACACTCTCACAAACTGTCAATTATGAAATATCACATCTGAATTTCCAGTTGCAAGCAAAATGTGAAATGTGCCCAGGACAAGACGCCAGATTTGTTTTATCGATACTACTAGTCAAATGTTCACAACATTTATACACGTCATCCTTGCACTACTCCCGTACTCCTCAGCTAAGTTTGATGAGCTCGACTCTTTATGAGGATTCGGGTTGACTAACCTCACAGAGATCCAATAATTACGCGAACAACTTCAGCTCTGTGGCACCTTACACAAGTCGACGCCAGCTCCGCTTTTTCATTCTGAGCTAGAACAATGCAATTTTCGCCTTCATAAATAGATGTATGGCGCTCTTAGAAGGGATATTCCCTGAATGATGGTGGGGACTAGAACCATGTATTGTGCCTTGCGAGGGCATCGTTAAAAATATGCGATAGCTAAATAAGTAGCAGTTACATGATTGAATTGTTGTTGTAAAATGCGGCCATCGAGTACTGATCTGTGCATTCACACGGTGCTAATTAACGACATCCGACTTTGTGTTCTATTTGTAAGGTCTCATTTTTTCTCTCTCGTGTGGTTGTAAAACATACAACCGCAAGAAGAAGGTTTAGCTCTATTACCGTTTCACACCATGAGTCTGCAGCCCCTACGTAAATGACCACAGCTAAACACAAGTGATCTAAGCGTATGCACATATATAACTACACGTGGAAGTGCTACTTTTTGTGCAGTTCAAGAAATACTCTCAGGCGCGCTCACAGAGGACCCAACATTACATCTAATATTAGGAATATGAAAGTGGACTTTTGTGAGATCTCTAACTCTCGATTGTCAAAAGAATCAGAATTAAATAAATTACAAAGTGGTCACATTCTTAAATTGAATTATAAGATCAAATAGCAATTCTGAATGTATTTTGTCATTGTATTAGCGCTTCTCTAACGTTTTTCTACAGTAGTAGGGTTGACAAAACATGTTGATTATGTATCCGTCATGTTATGTATCTCTTCATACCTGGCGATTCAATCACAACCTATTCAAGTCCAACTCATCCCTGTGTGTACGCAGCAATCAACAGAGGAGAGTTTCATTTTTAGGTAAAATAAGTATGCTAAAATACTTCCTACTTATGATTATAGGCAAGATCGATTATCGCTGCAGTTATAGTTAGAAAACTGTATGAAAAACCGTTTATAGAGCCTGAGGTGACACAATTCAGCCTTTCTGTTGGGATGAGAGGATACGCGACAGAAAAACGATCTATGGATAATCTAGGAGACGTGCTTTCAGTATTCAGATTTCATTCTTCATAGTTCTACATTATATGTATCTTAGGCGCAATTCCAAGACTTGACAGCGATGATTCCCCTCATCCATTAGCTGCCAACCAACTTAGCCATTCGTCTCATACGATTTGTGGCACACAACTGTCACAAAGCACTCTCTAGTCTCAGCGTTAGCTGTAAATCACTGACGCCATTTTACATGACGCCCACTAAACCGGCTTGTCTGATTGCATATCGTAAACAGATGGAAACTGTCCAGGTCCTTGTGGAGCAAACTGCTGGTGTGTCATTCTCTGGTCAATGTCGTTTGTCATCTTTAAACTCTCTACAAAAAAACAAAAAAACAATAGACAGGAACTGTTATTGCCAGAGAAGATGACACCAAATTTCTTCTTTTGAGGAATCTGATTAACAACCATACAAAAAATGGGAAACGTACGGCATTAGTGTGAAAGTGAGCCGTAAATGTGTGGACAACTCGGCTCCAGGCCAAAGAATAGCCAATAATACACTCTTGAGCAATATAAGTACAGAAGTGAAAATGCGACCCATCGAAACTCCAGACCCAGAATAATGAGGTTCGTTTATTGAAGGTGCCACCTTAAGGAAAACTGAAGGACCATTATTTACAGAAACAATTTCAACTGTGTACTTTGTGCGTCGCAAAAAAGAGAGCAGAAAGGACAAATGGTCTTCCGTGTACTGTAAAAATTACTCTGTGCTATGTTTACAAAATTAGAATTTCAAAATTGGTAATTTATGAACATGGGTATATATAATTTTGAATAAATACTACGTCCTGTGTTCGAAGGAGCTTCTTCTAAAGTGTGTTACCAGGTCGCATCAGTAATGTTGGGGTGCGTGGAGGGGCCTCTTGACAAATGTAAAGAAATGTTAATCTATTTAGTCTTTATATCATGGAATGTTCCCATACTCATAGACTGCATAAATATGTAAGTATAAATATTACAACCATTGTAAGTTTTTCATATGCATCTTATTTCAATGTTATTGAAGTTCCTCTGACAGCTTTCTCTTCCAGTTTGCATGCTCTCAGTTTGATTGCTGTGAGGTCAGCAGGTCACATACAGAGATAGCCCGTTACCGCTTAAGCAACAGCAGTGATTTCATCCTGGTCATATGCACGCCCATTGCCCCACCCATCCATGTGGTAGGCAGGTTCAGTGAGACCCAAGGCGTTTCTTGGGTTACAGCTAGATTGTGAATCTCCGAAACGTCACTCGTTGAAAATGTTATGTGTGTACACCAAAAATATGGAATTATTTGAACGGAGTGGATAGATAACCTATTGACAATGGAATAGACCCTACATGAAAGTGATTTTTGTGATCAAGAGGTTCTCAAGCCCGCTTGTGTATCTATATATGGATTCACCAACAATTAACGAAATATTTAATATTCCCTGAGAGGGTAGATAAATCTTGAGTTGATCATAGCCTTCACCTACATTTGGATATATCAGTTGCCTTTATGTTTAACGGTTCAACTTATGTCTTCTTTAAACGATTACCAATTTAAAAAGGAAGGCGTGAAAATAGAAGCTTCAATAGTCTGTGTGGTTGTCAGTTAGAATTCTGAGCAGGTTCTGCACGTGGTTATTTGCTTACACGCTTTTAAAGAAATATAATGTGGCTTATTCTTTCCGATAATATTATTGTCCAAGAGCTATTTTGTTAATTAGATAATGAGTGCTTCAATCTACTTCTATGCATAGAAACAGAAAGATATTTATTTTATTATAGAGTAAGTAATACATAATGTTCAAGGAGAATAACAGTTTCAACAGGTCGCAAGTTGCAGTGATTCACCTGAACTCGATCAGGATCACGACAAAAGGTCTCGAAATTCTTACTAACGGTGGTTCACGTTGCCATGCGTTCTTTTAGTACATCATAGCATCGGCTGTATTCAATAGAGCAGATCATGTCTGCAGATCTAGTCTGGACCAGTCATAACAAACACATTATAAAGGGTCCACTAATGACTATATCATAGGCGAGGGGCGGGGGAGCTACAACTAGTAGTGCCTAAAATTATAATATAGTTAAAAGAAAAAATATAAATTCAATATGTATATTGGAAACTCAACAATAAATTGGGGGATAAAGAAATTTAGTGGAATACTATAACAGATATAATGCTCAAAATTTGTTAATCTATTTCACTCACGTTACAGCTAATTATTGTTTTGCACTAAAAAAACCTTGATGTATTATAGAAGTTTTATCTCCACAGTTAACGAATATCTGAAGCTAGTTTTTGACACGTGAAGGACATATCATGTTAATAATTGTGTTTCATTTCTGATGCCCGTAACCTCTAATTTCCAAAGTCGAAACAACTCTGCACAGAGGGCGAAGAGATTCGACGATGTCTTAAGATCGGATAAGGAAGCGATTATATGAGCTTAATCTCTTCATCCTCGTGTTTTGTTGTGGAGTAGATATGTGCGCAGAGAGAAATCACCAAAGCTGAGCTCATTGCACCTAATTAATTTCCTGCATGTCTCAAATGCCCGAATCTCATTGCACTTTCGACTGTTTCATAAATACACTCGATTCTGCACCTGTTCACTTGATGCGACTTAAAAAGCGCGTTATTTATCAGTGCTGCACACCCAAAAATCCGGTTCACCTCAGAGAGGTCGAATAGAATAATGGGTCATTCTATCAGATCTGTGGTGGTTGCTGGGTGCCGTGTTGGTGTAGCTATCATGATGGTGTGAGATTTGAAAAGTTGTGCCTAGAACATCTGCAGGCCAAAATCGACTGCGCAATCTTATATAACACCAAAGTCTAAGCTTCCTGTACACTGTCACTAGATCTTGTGGCCTAATTTAAGAGTGTAAAGACCTCATACTTATGCACTGATAACGGAAAAACGGCCTGTGCACGTTTACATTTTTTGCTCTCGAGTATTTTATATCATAAGAAACTTCCAAATGTCCAGATGCTGTTGCTGTCTATTCATCCTTACGTTTCGCTTGCTGAGCATCCGATCCTCTGCTTCGGTAGTTACAATTGAGTTTCACGCCTTTTGCAGGGTAGTATATCTGGAACCAGATAAAAAACCCAAAGCACTTACATTAAAACATTGATCTAAAAGCAAAAAAATAAAAATCCCAAAATTGAGCAAGTGAATACAGGCCAATGGCATCTAGAGATCACCTAAAACGATTTGCGATGTGATCGTTTTCTCTCGCGTTAGGCTCCTATTCACTTAGCGTCTTGACTCATTGATTGGCAGTCGCTTACTACTGGGTCATTTTTGTTTGCTCTTAAACTTGTAACTATATTGGAATTGTGGAACTTGAGCAATCCTTGATCCAAGTGTTTCCCCCTCAAGACAACTAATTATTCTTCCTTTATTTAAAGTTTCGTGATTGCACTATATTAGCTGAAACTGATACCCGTAGTGCTGAGATGAACTTGTATACTTATTTCTTCACATGGGGAATCAATACGATTAACTCATGGTAACCATTAACTGTGTCACATTAGGCACATTTCCAAAGCTCCACACCGTTTTCAGATACTCTCACAGAGCTCTATGACAAGCATTCTAGGAACATTGGCACATGTAATTTGACATGACGTTACAAAGTGCACATATTATTACTGGTAAATCAACCATGTTACATCGAAGAATGCTATTAGTCAGAGAAACTAATCAAAAGCATATTAGAAGTAAAAGTACGATAGTTACGTAATTTGTAAAATTGCATACAACGATTGAAGAATTCTTTAATTCAAATTCGCTTTGAATATCAGCTGAATATTGGATTTTAATGAAGAAATTACTCCTCTGCGTACTTTGTATTCCTCCTTGAGGCGCTCTCATTACAAGACTGAAAATCATAACGGGAAGACGTAGCTCTAGTATGTCATTAATCTATGCTCTTAATGAATTATTTTCATGGTAGCTGTCATTTATAAATTACATCTTTCAACTTATTGCTTGGATTAATATTGTTTTCTACTGGAGCGTCTTCTTAGGTACAGGATATGTTAGTCTGAGATATACTTAACGTAACCATAGCTAAGCAACATATATAAATATAAAATAATGATATTGATATTATTCATTATTTTTTTATTTCTTCGCAAACTTTGTTGCCCACGTTTTATTGTAACCTGAGCATTCTATAATTTGGATAAGGCCACTGTAGCGATAGTACTTCATGCTCTATTATTTGGTTATCAGCAGAGTAGAAAAGAAGAAAGTAACTCCAGAATGGTGTTATATCGAGTCCTTACAAAGAGTGATAGCATTTGAGTTTTGATTCCACTCCAAAGCTTATTCTAGGACTTATTTTACTTCTGTGGGTGATGAGTTTTTTAGGTCTTAAGGCATGCTGTTTTTCTATGTTTAGGAATTTTGGAAAATCATACAACGCTTGAAAATCAATTGGATTACTAAAAGTAATTATCCAAATGTTGAGTTGTGAAACATCTGCAAACTTTCCATGACAAAACCGAACCAATTCATTGGCGATCGAGTAAATTGACAACAAATGGGGTGAGCGATCTGACCTCAATGAACCATCGAAATAGTCCATAATATGAAATTAATTACAAACCAATGCATTCCTTAGGCACATGCTTGTGCTTCGCCTCTCTGTGGCAATCTACAGGTATTTATGATTAGAGCTAGATGCGAGCCTGAAAATGAATAAAAAATGAATTTAATTATCACGAAAAAAAACGTGATACATATCACGTAATAGTGGTTAGAATCGAAGTCAAGAAACTGCCCTCACTGGAGAAACCTATGAATATGAGGTTAATGAAGTGGGAAAAAGTGATAAAGAATAATAATGTACAAGTATACCACGGCATACTATTACTCATACACCACGATTATCTCACTGTTATTTTTTCTCCAGTGATAATAATACTAGGTTTGATTTCATGATGATGTAGCACGACGTACACATCCACTATCACGGCACACTCAACAGTCTCTTACGTATATAAATGTCATAAGTGCATCATTTACTTCCAGCCACTTATTCCAACATAATATTATCAATACAACACATAATCTAGAGTAGACGAGAGAATTTTTTAGGCAGCTGGGGGAACTATCTCTACCTAGTGTAGCTTATACATATTATAATATACATGGGATTTTCATTTGCTATATATTAACTATATAATGATACCACATGCAGGACACACAAGGTAGAATATTAGTGATGTAGCGCGTGATGATCTGTATACACACAACACACACCATATGATATGAGGTAATTATAGCAAATCCCTATAACCAAGATCACATAGCTACGTTAGAATATTCAGTAAGCCTAACCTACACACACACACACACCCACATACTACAACAACGTTGTCTGTCGAAGAATGTCGAACTGTGCTGTTTAATTCCATGTCATTACAATATTAGTGTAAATTTTATATCCGGGTTTATTTATAGACATTATGAGGAGTTAGATGATTTAGCGCTTTGGCCTAATTGTAAGGTTTAGTTTCCATCACTTTGTGTTTTTATTATATTTGTTTTCTCAGATCGATTGTCAAAGATTTCTATGTTACATAAAGAATCACATCAAAGTGCTGAAAGTAATGCGGTATAGTGCTAAATAATATATATTGTTGGGTTGTCTTTATAAAGTGCGGCTGCATAAATTGTCATATTGGGCATTTTGTGCTTACATAATTATTTACGTTTATGATACAACACAGTCGAGGGCAATGGTCTCTGTGGAAAAATATTTTTCTTAGTTTTACATCTAGTCAAGTTGCAGTGTGTGAGGATAAATTAAAAAGAAAAGTTGGAAATTAACAGGAAGTAGAGTTGAGTTCTAAACCAGAATCCCACTGTGATGTCATCAATAAGCGACATTGAAAAACACAGAAACACAACGGACCCATTTTTCTGACAATCATTTAACAAAATAAAAGGTGTTATCATGTATTATTATTTGTCAAACCATTTAAATTGTCTGTAATGGTTATATGAATTTTGGCCCTTGTTTTATGGTAACAGCTTTGGAATTACCTCTATATGTCACATCTAGTGCTCATGTCTAACCAGGAATTATAAACATCACCAAAATGGATGAACTACGTCATCACCATCCGTCCTCCATCTAGTGCTGAACATGAACTTCTCCAATGTTCCAGTGCTGTCATTCACTCTATTTTAGCACATTGGACCAAAATGGCCAACTGCAACGTCATCACCTGGTCCCAATCAAGTCCAGAGCCACACTACTGAACATGGTGAACTTCCAGACTGTTCTGCCACCGCTTGCTGTCATCATGCTGTTTCTAGCATATCAAGCTCTAAAGATACACTATTTATATATACTATATATATATTGGTTCAACTCAAGTACAAACACTCATAGACTGTTGCCACCCTAGTTAAGCGTTCTGACAACAAGCTCCTAAATCTGATACACTCCATATATATATATGTGTATATATATATATATATATACACACACACACACGATAGAAGCAGTGATGAAGCAAATATGTTGCACATCCAACATCTATACATCTTTCCCCTTTTATCGTTCACTTCAAACATAGTCCATTAAATACAGTGTATTCGTTCGCGACAGAATGAAAGCAAATACCTGTTTTGTCCTGCATACATCATGGTATCGCTGGTTTATATCACGCATCAAATACTTTAATCCCTAAAGCGTGTTCTACCTATCAATTTCAATTTGTGTCTCAGGCATGCACATTGCTGCATACAGTTAGTGCATGACAATGATGTGGGCGGGTGAAGTTCACTTACAAGCAGCATAAACCCACATACATATTCTGACAGACGGTAAACATGTGGGTCGTCTCCCTTCTTATGTACGTCCACACAGCAGAGAGGTATGAGGAGAGGGGCAGGTTTGTTTGTGCCCTTTTCCTGTCTATCCATCAGCCGCTTCACTTCATGGTATATTTTATCATAGAAAGGGGATGAAAAGGTCTCTTCTGTTTTGGTTTGGTTCATCTCGAAGAAAATATCTCCATAAGGTTAATAATCATATTTTTCTCTGTCAAAGAGGTAAGGTTTGTTTATTGAGTTTGCTGAAACCTCAAAATAATGGTTTGACAGTTATGACATTTAGTACAAAAGGTGCTGAAGTTGTAATCACATGACAGAGTGGGTCTGAAACTTCACAACTGGGATTAAAGCATGTATCTATAATTGTATATATAGTGCATTACGTAATCTGAGGTTCACTTTTTACATGTCTATAAAACCACAATAATATTTTGGATTTTGGTTTGACATTTGACACTTAAGCACACATTTTCAACACTATAAAAACGTAACACACGCAGGTCTCAAAAATGTTTTCTTAGTGTTAAAAACTGTTCAATTACAAACAAAAGTGTAAAAAAATGCAGCATGTGGTGTTAATTAGCACAACTGTGGCATCCTGGCATGATCCAATCTGTTCCCTGTTGTCTCAAAATGAACCGGAACCCAGATAAATCATGTTGTTCTTCCACATTTTTTCTATTAAGCACTATCCTCCAAAGACCCGGTGTTAAATCAGTGTTACGCATAGGAGGATGACCCTAGTATCCATTAACGAATCTGGCTTCCAGTTTAGAGAAACAGTGCGATAATTAAACTTGTTCAAAATAAACAAGATCTGGGGTAAATTCCCTGAGAGGCCTTTTGCTTTTGAGAGGTTGCAGAGGATTTGAAAAATGTATAAAATGCAGAGGAAATAATTCCCTAATAAAGCATGCCTTAGCCCTACCAATACTACTGACATTCATTTTAAGCTCATGGCAAAGGAGCCAAAGGAGGTTCTTGCTTTGGGCTACTGCACTGTCAATCAAATCATTTTCATTCAAATGTAATTACAGCAGAAAATCACCGCTCAAATGATGTAACTGGGTTGACTGATTCATAAATAAATGCATGCGCCTACCACTGACCTCTTCAACTGGAGAGGGCCATTGAGCACAGCGCTGATGACAAATAGACTCATTCACATGTAGACCGGCTGCGTCACTCACCAGTCCCAGTGGAAAGAGGTATGTGTCATGGGGCCAGGTGTTCATACCTCTCCAAGCAACAGGTGCTCTCTCTTCCTTCTTCACTCCACTTCATATTGTGTAGTGTGCAGTAACTCAAAAAGCAATGGCTAGATTTAGATGAAAATAGAAGTGTTTTCAGTCAGTACAGTGAAAAACCAGACTGAAAGATGGATTACTCCTAGTAGGGTTGCCAATAAGTGTTAGATACTGAAAAAAATGGGACACAATTGGACCTTTCCTAAATAGTATTAGAATGGTCTTGCGCTCCATCAGAAACAGTATAGTAGTAGACCGGGTAGTATTATTATAGAAACAAAAATGTTGCACTTTAAATTGTATCATTAAAAAATGAATGTTTTGCCCAGGTTTCTCTATCTGTTCCAGACTCTTCCGATTTCCATCCCCAACCGGCTGTTTGATGAGTGCAATAAAGCAATCTCAAGATTCATATGGAAAGGGAAAAAAAACTGTATCGGATTCAAAACCTTTTAATTATTAAAAGAAAAAGGGGGCTGGGGTTTACCTTCTTTGAAAAATGACTTTATTTCAGCTCAGATCAGATCTGTGCTGGTGCGACCCAGAATATGAAGCTCAATGGAAGAATATTGAGATTGCTGTTGTGCCGGGAGCTCCTGTGCAGGCCTTACTGGCAGATGACAGACAGTTGAGTCATTTGAGGGAGGTGGAGAACCCCTGGGTGAAGTCTGTTCTTACAACATGGAGGGAGCTGATCAAAACATACAAACTAAACATAGATGTTAAAATCTTAAATTGGTTGGCTTATGATCAAAATTTCACACCTAACAGCACAGACTCAAGATTTAAAGTCTGGACAACAAAAGGTATAAAGCTCTTTTACCAGATTGTAAAGGAGAATCATTTGAAGAGCTTTGATGAGTTGAAAGAATCCTTTGGCTTAGAAGAACAGGACTTTTATAGGTGTTTACAAATAAGGAGTTATTATAACCAAGAAATCAAAAGGCATGATGACATCACAGCCTTTTGACTGAAATATTCATTAAAGCATATACAGTACATTGGAACTTTCAAGGGGATTCATATCTAAATTGTATCAATGTATTAACAATCTGGGCAGTCACTCTACTCATTATATTAAGGGTAAAAATCACTTTGTTCTGGATGATGAAGAGTGGGAAAGTATATGTACATCTCAGTGGAAAACCACAAAATCACATGTTTGGAGGGAAGTCAGTTGGAAAGGTGTGTCTCGCTTCTTTAACCCCATGTCAAAGTGCCCATTACTCACAGGGAAATGCAGAATGTTGGAGAGGAAGTGGCAGCCAGGAGGCAAATCATGTGTTTTGGGAGTGTCCTGTTGTTCACAAGTAGTGGACTGAGATCAATAAAGCCTTACAGACAATTTATGACATCACCATCCCAATGGATTTCAGAGCTATGTATTTGGGCCTTAGGACTCCTGCCATGAACACAATTGGCAGCTATCTCTGGAACATTCTCTTCATAGTAGTTTTCTTTCTCTGGTCGTGTTTTATTTGTTTTTTCATATTTGTACTAATTTTTGTTCTTTGTTCTTTAAAAATGAAAAATAAAAAAATCTTAATAAAAGGAAAAAGAAATGGGGAGGAGACAGGGCACTGCAGCAAACTGTTGAGAGCCAGATTTGAACTCCTGTCGCTCTCCTGTCCTGACGTTTGCTATCCCATTGACTACCATGCAGCACAAGTGTAGAACTTTAAAATTTATCATGACAACACCACCACAGATAGTAAACTTCACATCTTGATTAGTTTCATGATCTAATAAAATATAGATGTAAATGCATAAAGCAGCATCATCATGGTCAGTATTAAAGTATGCTTTGTTGAAAGGCTAAACACTGAATTCATCTTGTGTTCCCTCACCACACTTGAATCCATATTATTGACTCCACACACAGCGCTCTACTACCATCCTTTATCATCTTTGTTCACACCACAGCTGTCTCCTGCTCTGACACTTGCTTTTCATTGCTTCCAATACATTTTTATTCCATACAATCACGCATTTGAAGACATGTAAAACTATGTGTGCAATAGTATAGATAAAGCGAAGCAGGGAGGCATTTAATCTCTTCTTTATTTACAATACACTGCAGTAATGTTTTGTCCATGACAGAACGGCCCACTGCTCACTTCACAATCGCCTTTATTTGTAAGATTATGGCGCCAACACCGGGCTCTAAATCACATTTAGCTTTGCCAATAAACTGCCAGTCTGTTTTAAAAGAACAGGTATGTTTTCCACTCAACATCTAAATGTCAATGTTTTAATTCTAATGACTGCACATTCAGCACGTGGTATACATATTATCTTTCTACCATTTCCTTAGGTGTACGATGTTAGCATTCCTCTGTTCTTGGTCTGTCCTTCAATAGTTTTATGCTCTTTTTGGATATATGTAAGACTGAAATTATGAATGAATTTTGCAACAGCTTTTCTAGATCAACTGGTTCTCAAACTTTTTCCACAAAGAAAACACCTTAGAAAAGCTAGATACTTAAAATGTCCAGGTCCTATTTCACAGAAATGAAAGAATATAATAACAAAAATCTTAATAAAAGAGGGATAATAGAACAATGACGATAAACCAGGGGTAGCTCAGGCACCACAGGGAGGCATAATAGGCCAAGGGTCGCAGAAGAATCATGTTTGAAGCAGGGTTATACGAGGTTATCTGAACTGCCTGGTCGCATTCTTTCCCTGTATGTGTAATAGGGGTATAGCATATATCGACTCTCAAAGTTTGAACTAAAACAAAAAGAGAGGCATTGACAGGTGGCACAAAAGTTGATGAAAATTTAAAATTTATCATGATAACAAAAAGTGCAAAAGGACTTTCTTAATCAGGATTAAGATTAAATACTCTTTGCAGCATATTGCAACTCTCTTTAGCTGATTTCATAGTCTGTAAATCAAAAGAGCTTAGGGTTATAGAGTGAGGTGTAGATATGCAGTGAAGGGACCAGGCTGAGGCGAGGGATTTCTATATTGTTGGTGCACTATTATAAATATGACTGTCTTTGCTGGGTAGCCAGAGGTCTGCTCAGCTACAATGATGTTGCTGTAGACAGTTCATCTGTGTAATCGATGCTCGCGCTCAAGTTATCTCCGCACGAGTGGAAACTATTGTGAATCCTATCATCAATCTCAATTGTTGCAGCAAAACATACTGAGTCCTACATCGATCAGAACACACCAAGCCGACAGACAGACATCTAACACACAGAACAGACATCTAGACAAACCCAATTTCCCTCACCATGATCAACAACACATCTACAGAGCCACACTGTTCAATGTCACTCAATCAGTGGAGTGGTCGACCAACTCATATTAGGGCGCACTTGATAGATCCGCGCCACAGTGTGTCGCTAGCTGACGCTCGCTGAGCCCAGCTGTTGGTTTGTTCTATTGGCTTCCACACGACATTTTGGACTGCGATGACGTTTGACGCAGCTTGGCAAGTCAGACAGGTGCGCTGACTCGGAGTCTGTAGGAACATCAGCAATAACTATTCGTTGTGCCACTACGTATATCGAGTGGGGACTTTCAAAGCTAAGGAGGGCACGCTCATGGCGAGAGTCGATTAGTGTAATGTTCGCGATCGTAATGTTTTACTTTTCAATACATTGAAGAAACTGCGAACTATTATGAATGTTGTATGGTCTGTTAATTGTCGAACAGACTGAGAGTCACACAACTCGCTAACACTTCCAATCCGCCTTTATTTTAAGATAACTGCGCCAACCACCCAAAAAGGGGCTTCACAATAAGTCAGAATTATTAAGTAAACATTTGAAAAATAACTGCACATAGTAGTTCTGTTATTAAAAACGCATTCTACAGGTACTAGATTTTCCACTCACATCTAAATGTAATGTTTTAATTCATATAGACGGTTATGGCACATAGGTTGATTATTCATGTCTACACATGTCCTGCCACAATCTCATACTATTTTATAGTAACAATCTCTGATAATAGGTTAACACCGAATACTGTTACAAACGATGGGAACGCAGACCTTCACCACCCTTTCCAGTGATGTTGGTGCGACAATAAGCAACCGTAACGGCATACGGACAACTGATGCCACAGATTTATTTTCTAAGTACTTCATTGATAGTGGAGGTCCTCTACAAGTTTTTCGACTCAATTGGTTCCCTACTTCGGGAATCTATGGTAAGCCATTAAATGGCAAAAATATTGAGGGCTGGAGAGCTGCCCAGCGTATAGCAATCATGATTTCATGAATCAAATGATATGTGCCGCTAAATGTTTGCCCAATCTAAATCGTGATAGTGTAAATTTATCTACAGACACATACGTAACCTAATTAGTATTAATAATAGAACATTTTAATAAGCAACTATTTCCTGATGCGACTACAGGAGGACCATAATTTGGTTTTGTGCGTTTTAACACCTCATACTGTAAGGAATACATACTGGTCATAGAGAAGCCTGTTTTGATGTTTTATTATTGCATAGCACTTTGCTATATTTTTGGATCCCTTATGATCACTAATTTCTCCGAAAATTATGATCTATTCTCTCGTAGGGCCAGACTCAGGCTCTTGTATGAAAAGCCTTCGTCTGAACCGATGTTGAAGGGTGGGTAGTGATCTCCTTCGGTGTTTTGAAGGGACACTGTTTGAACGAGTAGCGCGAAATGCAGCCCAGGTGAATGGTGTTCGCGTGTAAGATGGCGTTTGGTCCATAGGGCGGTACCCATGCCAGAAGGTTCAAGAGCGCAATAGTTTCCACACGATTGTGCGGTCATCTAAAAAAGAAAGGCACCAGCGACTTGAGAAACACCGGTAATCTCATGTGTGGGAACAGAGAGAGAGCAAAGTATAAACAACACCAATGAAACCTAGATTAAGTAAAAGTACTTTAATTTTAGCTACAAACATACGTTTATCTGGAATATTACAGCTGTAATGTCAGGGGGACTGTGTAAAGATCAAAGTTATGCTTACAAAACATATATCTGATTTTATCTTACTATAAAGAGGAGAACAAGAGCAAGGTTATATTTCAATTGTTCATTGGTTAGGTTATCAAAGAAAAAGAAATCTTCAAAGCGATGAAGATAACACATGGAAACTCACTATTAATAGTTGGACAATTAAAACTTTATGGGCATTCGCATGACGAAACAATAACGCAACTTTAAATCCACTCTGGGGGCCACGCGGTGGAGTTGCTTAAGCATCCAAGCGCTCAGATGTGGCTGGATCTAACATATACAACAAGTAATGACACAAGTACTGAAAACTAATGATGCGTACACTTTGACCTCAGTTGTTACAGTTGATTCGTGTAACGTACTAAAAAGTGACAGGCTTCAGCATTTTCGCGATCTTTTACAAGCACTATGAGTTATTTTCTGATATCACTCTCTGTGTTGTTTGAGTGAACAATGCCCAGTCATAACACTGACCTTCTTCAGCGAACATCGCATAACTCTGCCCCACAGCTATATGCCACTGAGAAGAGTTAACACACTGTAAATTAATTCTAAATAGGTCAGTTTTCTAATACTTACCATGAATTGTACGTTGTGGTGATTAAGTGTATATTAAGGGCACACGTGCATTAGTGTAATCTTTCTCTTATCAAAGTGTTTGTTGCGCTATAATTTGTTGAAGGTGTGGTTTTTAAAAAAAAAGGCAGTGTAAAGTGAAGAAAGAACTCCATCAAACTTATTGTAATGGAAACAAATGCAGTTAGTGGCTTTAAACTCACTATTGTACGCAGGTGTTGCTAGTGCTATTTTACTATATGTGGGTAAGTAATCCAGCTTAGAGTATATTGGCTAGGGAATAGTTACCTAAAATTCCTCCAAAATACAGGAACAATTATAAGGAAGAAAAGAAGACACATTTAAGAAGTATGATGTTAAGTACAATAAAATTTTTAGATTGTCTGCTTTTTTGATTTTACCCATGAAGAGCATGGGACTGTTTAGAATTGGATGACACTTCATAGCCGCAACTTTAAGTCCCCGATTCGATCTTTAGTTAACGCGGTTTGGTCGATCTTGACCTTAGGGAGGCGCTCGCATAGAGTGATACGTTGCAGTCAATTTATAGGGTATCTCTTCGCTCTGAGTACATCTATCAATGACTACTTAGAAATAACCACAAAGCACTTATTACTTAAAGATCTCTCATGCTCAGGACCCAAAATCGTGCTTTGTTGAAATGTAGAATAATGTTTTATGCGATTTGCTCATTTGATATGTCTGTGGGTTCTTTGACATCTGCTCGTACTCAATAAGTACGCTAATTAAACAAACACAAGACATCGAAACACCGTGAGTGTTGTGATACAGCTGTGAGACTGAAAGTTATTTATGTGATTCATCAATCTAGTCCGTGCGAGCGTTGATCTCATAATTGTGTTTTATTCTGCACCTTGCATTGTGACTTCTTTATTCGCTACCGCACCCTACCATCGCACACTTGTGTCCCACTCTATTGGTTGTTTCCTCCTGAGTGAGTGAAGACGGGTCGAGGCTGACAGCAGAGTTAAATGGCGTCGTATGGTTGTATTGTGTACATCGATGCAGTGGGTTTAAGTAATGACGCTCATATTGAATCAATTAGGCATACCGTTGATTAAGTACAAATAATACAAAAAAGGAATAAAGGAGAGGGAATATATTATGCTCTAATACAATGGACTGTAACTCACCGTAAAACCTTGTAACTTGTCAAAAGGTTAATTAAATTGTCGAGCTAAAATAGATATCATGAATACCATCGCAAGCAAACCAAAATGGAGATGAGAACATCTAGTCTACTGTTACAATAGTTCGCATTAACCGACCGGTGAGTAGTAGATGTACTGGTCTAGGCATAGATTGAGAGATTGTACGTCGCTTCTGTGACGTTGTAATATATCATCATCATGTGAAGGGGTTCTCCTGGACCCTAGCGTGGGTGTGCGCGTTGTCTACGTCAGGGCGGTCGTCTACGCTCTGTTTGGGTGGACAGGGCACCATGACTGTCTGGTCGTGAAAGCGGTCGCTGGTATGGGAATAAACCTCGCTGCAGTAAGCTAGCACTGTCGTTATTTATTGTGTAGCGATAAGTGTGCGTCCTGGCTTGTCAGAGGCTGCTAGGCAACTGTCAACTCAGGAAGCTTTGAGCGGTGAGACGTTATGCCTCACTCTGGAAAGTTGCTGAACACAAGTGTGTCTGTGTGCCAATGTGTGTTCACATCAAATGGTAGCTGTGAGCCTTTTCGGTTTCTTGGAAGGCTGAGCCTTGAACTACTTTACTAGAGTGTGTCGGGATCAGCCCGAGATGCAACTGGGCCCGACGATGTGAACAGCTACAGGCTGCAGGTTTTGAATTGCTGTCTAGCATTTGGATCACCAATAGCTATATAGTACTTTTCCACTGAATAGTTAAGGTCCATAGACGTCAATTCATGCCTCTAACTTTAACAGTATCATCATCTCTCTTCGAAAGAATTATACAGCTGTGAGGTAGGTCAGTGTGAATTAGAAAATCCAGATCCGATGTCGTTACCAAGACAAGTTAATTCGAGAGTTCATGGCATAGTGTAGAGGCACAGCACGTTTTTGTTCAATAGTGCAGGTTTGTTACCAAGACGCGACAATAATACTCTCTAAAACGAAATATTTCTTTTGAAATGGGGTGTGCCCGAATATTGAATATTGCGCAGTCATGATGCTAAACTTTGCTGATACAACGTATAAAGTGTGGGATGCAAGTAATCCAAAAAGAGCTAATCTTAAACATAATAATCACTAATGTAGACAATTATTGTTTGTTGTCGATGGTTATATTTCAATACAATTCTATTTTCAGTGCATGTTGTCTCAACACAAACATAGCTGCACTTAACCTTGATTTTAAGGTCAAGATTTAATTCATAGAAAAAAGCTGTGTGCCAATAATTCAGCCTCAATTTTCAATGACATAATTCTAGATGAAAGTGTTTTATGGATACGATATAATATATACGTTTTTAGATTAGTGTAACGTTTGCTGCAGTTAGTGTTGGTGTAAAATAACAAAAGTAAAATCTGATGTTATCAAAGAACTGTGAGTGTATATTTTCTTTTACAGAATAGTGAGCTAGGTGTTGTTGCACTCAGTCACACGGGCTCACCATAGCGCTGCGACTCTTGACCGTAGAGCTTCAAGAGCGTATTTGTTTGCGTAGACAGAACGGTAGATCAGCATATAATTTTAGATCGTAAATTTATTTGTATCTTTGAGGAATGAATTCGCCCTGATGCAATAGCACGATTGTCAACAGTGTCAGTGAAATAAACTACATTGTCTCATACTTAATCCCAGTACACTTGTGAGAATGGAGAGAAGTACAAGCACCCATACTTCGTCTGAGTGGTTGTTTTGCATTTAATTGTAAAATGATAAGTGAGAACATCATTGAGATATGGATGTGGTACCCGGTCGAACGTCTGCAAAGAGTGATGCATTGAGCGCATACAGGCAATTCTTGGTCAGCGTCTATCATCAAACCAGTAACTGTGCAGCTTGAAGATCCCAGACGTAGTGCCATTGTGGTCAACTGTGTACACGCTTGTGCTTGCAGATGTATTTATACTCCTCGCGCTCCGTCGTAGGATATTGCGTAACGAAAGGCCCACAGGCACATATAGACTGGAATAATATCTGAGATATACTTTAATTTGAATGTCAACAAAAAGTATGTGATTTCGAGATCATAATAACTATGACTGGGAAATAGCTCGGCGTGTAATAATGATTTGTAGGATGAGTAAATAGATACACATTAATAACGTTGTATTTTAATATTATTATGAGTATTCGATTCTTTCTCTTCTCTCAGCTCATTCACAATTATTTCGTGATGACATTGTTGTTGAATAGACACGCGTAGTCAGAGCCCTCTCATGGTGGTAAGTCAGCTATTGTGAGAACTGTGGCTTGCGATGCGGAACGCTTCTGTTAGACTCTTAAACAGTTGAAGATACATTGATATCAGTCTGCCAGACTAGAGAGAAGAAACAGCGGCTCATTTGAGTCAACATCTGGGCGGGCTAGACTCTCGAGGTGGCCAGAGATCGCGACCAAGTAGACTTCGCAAGCGATTGCAAACGGAGAGGGTGTCATTTAAGGACTTGTTCGGTCACCGACAAACGGCTCCGAACACAATGAGCCACGCTGTGGGGAATAGTACGCAGAGGATAGAGTCCAAATGAGAGTACAAGACGCTGGCTGGTGCAGGTACACTAGTACCAGCCTCAAAGTATTCTCCACTCTCGAAATATTCCACTGAACAGTTGCTGTTGTGATATGCTAGTCGGAAATGTCTAAAGTCTATATTAATCTGAGGAGCTTATTGTCTCTTATCATCTTGTCAAAGTGCAAAACTCAATAAATTTTCTGTGTATAGCTGTGTGAGATATTCTGGTATCTTTATATAAATACTATTAGGGATCTATATAATTGTTAGGGTGTACATTACGTAGCACATGGTGACAAATGTATTGAGAGAGGGCTATTGTGTGGATATTGTGCTATCTCTCCCTCTCGTGGACGTAAGGGATGGTATGCATAATAGATGGACTATGGCGAAATAGGGATAGTGCCCAGTATGTTAGTAGTGGCGTAATGCACAGTACGTACATTAATACTCCCACATATTTTACGTATTAGTATTGTAGGTATGTAATCCCGTTGAAGAGCAGGCTCTGTATTGTTTATATGATGTATCCCGTGTGATGCAGTTAAGCATGATGCAACTGACTTGTGTGATCATGAGGTCTCATAGGGTACACTTACATACACTATAACTCGCATCTGAAGATTATTAATCAATTATCGACTCCCACTAGCGCTGGAACAGCAGTCCCTCATGCAGACGTTCATACTAATTATTCGCAGTACTTGAAGTAAAAGAATTATGTGTGGCTGTTTGTGTGTGCGTGTTTGCAAGCTAGACTATTATATCTTTTGCGGGGAGGAGCCGAGAGCGCGGAGTAGTTCACTCTTCTGCCCTCAATGATAGCAAAACAATTGACTGCCTCCCTAGAAAGAATCAGAATCGCAGTTGAAAAGAGATCCCGCCGTGCCTTTGTCTCCTTGACGCTTGACTATGCGAAGAGCTTTGTTCATTTTCACTGAAAGAGTTATTGATGAGGAGTAATGACTAAAAAACGCTCTCACTTGTTAGAAAATAGCTTTGAGCTCGGCATTGCACAAAGTTCATCTACATTTATGTGACATACTTATCAGATAGGAACTGCTATATTATGGTATAACTTTCTACTTTTGAGTGTAGATTGAACACAAATCACTTGTTTTTTCTTTGAATATGTTCACAATTATTCCTATTTCAGTACTTACGGTTATATTCTCACGTGAATAATTACGATTACCTAATAATCTTGACTTAGTCGTGGTCAGGATCTAATTAAGTCGTCCAAATGATGAAACGGCAACAGGTGGAGTGAAAGCGTGTGTGTGTGGGCCATTAAAACTGTCCTGACTACTAAAACGCCAATGACCAAAATAAATTCTAGTTCTCACTTCTCATAGTATGTTGACATTAGTTGGTTTGTTTCTGCTACACAGTAGAGTTTTGGTGCGTGTTAGACAATCTTAAAATCTTAACATTTTGAGTGGGACTTGGCTATAGAGAGCTCATTTACTTTTAGTTATTTGAAAGTATTGGCTGGATATCACTGCAGATTTTATTCTTCTGGTGGTAGGCAGAAAGGCAGACCATGGCAGCAGGAAGAGACCGTAGGAGTGTGGTTTGTGGGGGAGGCGCGAAGAATTGGCACAACCCGAAATAGCCAGCTCACATGTTGCGTGTATGTGACGACTACCAAAACTGACAGGACGACCTCGCGGCTGCTGCGGCTAATTCTTTGCTCACACCATGTTGTCCAACCGTTATTGTCCAGTTTGTGTGTCTTTCACCCTCACGCCGCGGATTCTGGTTAAGCTATAAAACCATAAAATGTGCACACCAACAAAACAGAAGTTGAACACGGTGATTAAAAAAAAAAAAAAAATGACCAGCCGAAGCTACTAAAACACAGTAAATGGCCAACAAAACAGAAGTTGAACACGGTGATTAAAAAAAAAAAAAAAATGACCAGCCGAAGCTACTAAAACACAGTAAATGGCGGCGGGCAAGTCGAGACGCCAACTTCTCTCACAGGCTAGTGCTTTGAGTCAATTCTTGTCATTCCACAGTGTGTTTGAACATGCAGAGACTTCTCTTCCCGATCACGCTTCATGTAACAAACAATATAACATTTTTCTCTCTCAGCTTGCTTGTCCCTCGTGTTAATGTGGCCTGCGTTTAAGTGCATGCTTGATCCACTGGGCTGTATTTGTCATCTTCAGTCCCATGACCCTCCCCACAGCTGATCCTGGGGAGCAGAGCATGCTGGGAGAAGGAGGAGAGCGTTTGAGCCCTTGTCTTGTGCCTTTGTTTGTGCTGATGTGCGATTTGGTGTTTTTAGGGTAACAGACTCACAGGCACCCAATGGACTATATGGTAAGACAATGATGCAGCTGAACAGTGGCACAGTGGTGAAAGGCTGGCGAAAGTACAGGATGCCAAAAAGTCATCTGAAAATTCCCCAATGCAAATGACTTCCTTTGTTCAAACATTTGTATTTAAAGCCCCAGTGCATACATTTGTTTAATTTTGTTGCCAAAAAATAGACTTAAATAAAATCGTGTGCTTTCATTTAGGATATTTTTATTGTACTGAAAAACATGCATCCTGACTGTGAGCGGGCTTGCATCGCCACAGACCTGACTCCTACTGAATAATATACCACAGTGTGCCAGAAAACCCCTCTATCTCCATTTAAGTATTTTACCATATCTTAAGATGCAATTTCAGAACGCAAACAAAATGAAAGCAAACGAGGTTGAACACAAGCTTCAGTTTAATCAGGATTTGCCAAATTAAACGTTTAATAGATTATTTACTAATGCAGAATATATAATAGGTTAAATTGTGTCGAGTCAGTTCACTGTGGTTTGTTAACCACGTAGTCTGAAGTGCTATTACTATCTGCTATAAACGTTTCCCTTCAATACACAAGCTTCAGTTTAATCAGGAATTGCCAAATTAAACGTTTTAACAGATTATTTACTAATGCAGAATATATAATAACTTGAATAAGCAAATGGCGTGTCGTGCACATCCCCAACAACTCACCTGGTCAAAGATGTGAATATAGCTACAATTTTGGCTTATAATGCCCTTTATCAGCAAGACTGCATTGCAAGACTGCATTTTCAAAAGAAACAAAAAAATCTAACTTTCCTTGGCCACAAACTATCCCGCACTCCAAACTACCGCCTCAAAGGTGTTTTTTCAGCCCTGCTCAGCCACCTTGAGCCACCTGTGTTACGCGTTCTTTCAGTTTGAAGTAGCCTAGTGCTGGTGGAGGGGGCCGTGTACTCGTATCACCTTTTCCCATTCACTTCCATTCACCGCTTGTGTGCGTTTTACCTCAAATGACACCCCGACTCTGCAGCCATTTGGATCCACTACTTCCTCCAGCGCGGCGCCAGGCGAGACTGTGGCCAGACGGGGGAACTGCAGGCGCACGCTTACGCTTTGGGGTGTCATTTAAGGACTTCCACTCGGCTTGGTTTCTGTGTCACACTGTACAACTTTACTCAGCACTGCTTTTAGCTATAGGGTAATGAATGGGATTTCTGCGATGGTAAAATCACTATTGGTAATTACTGTCACCGTTTTGTTAACGAGTTTTCTTTAAAGAGCCATAACAGCACTGGGTGTTTTGTTTCTCTTTATAATGATGCATATTCTCTACAGGGACATCTCCTGCCTTTTCTATGGTTTCTCAGGTTACCAAACAAGCATAAAGGTGGAGTCTGAAAAAAAGCAACACGGACTGCCCTCAATGCACCCACCTATTCATTTATTTATTTCCTGTTCTTTCATCCCTCTCTCCATCGTTTCTCTCAGACTCTGTTAAACGCACAGTGCAGTCTATCGCAGCCAGCGTGCACATATACAGTGTGCTACATGAACATGGCTGCAGAGGAGAGGGAGGGTGAACAGGAAGGAGCTGGAGAGAGAGAGAGAGAGGGAGGCAGCATCACCCACCCAGACGGGGAGGAAGAGGAGGAGGAGGACAGACAGTGCGCTCTTCCCTTCAGCAAACAAGAGGGGGAGAGAGAGGGAGAGAGCGAGAGAGCAGGAGACATGAGGGCAGGAGGAGCACAATGAAGGAGTGCCATTGTCCGCTTTGGGAGCTTTGCCATTCCACCATCTGCTGAGGAAGAGAGAGGAGGCAGAGGAGAGAGCGACCGGAGCATTGATGGGAGAGAAGCCGGCTCTGACTTAGTGAATTAAATCGAGCGGAGGAAGGAGGCGATCAGCGGAGGAGCGCGTTTCCCCGGGAGTGGAGTGACCCAGAGCAGAGCCACGAGGAGGAGAGGGGAAGCAGAGGACGAGTGACCGGACTGCCCCTGCCTCTTTAAACATTCATGTGTTTCTCATGTCAGTTCTGAACCAGCTGTATCATCACCGTGGAGCATCAACCGCCAACCAAAATAAA